>JAHXMQ010012338.1:18686513-18730100 GCA_020466415.1 Ammodramus savannarum pratensis | reverse complement strand
ACCGGTGTGGGGGGAAGCGAGGGGGGGGGAGCGGGCGGGGGGAGCGGGCGCGAGGGGCTGCGCTGGGCGGTACCATGTGCGCGGGGAGCTGGGGGGGGAGGCGCCGGCGGACAATGGAGCCTGTGTGTGTGTGCGGGAGGGGGACGGAGCCGCCGCGCCGCCCCCGCCGGCCCCGGGCTGAGCGCGGTGAGTGCGGGGCGGGCACCGGGCACCGGCACCCGCACCAAGTTCGAGAGTTGGGGGGGGAGTCCCGGGGGTGCCCCAAAGGAGGCGGCGAGGGGGAGCCCAGGGGTTGCATGGGGTGCCTGAGGGGCTGCGATCCATGGAGGGATGTGTGGGGAGCAGGGGATGCTCTGGGAGCTGTGCTCTGTGGAGGAAGGATGTGTGGGGAGCAGGGGATGTGCTCTGTGGAGGGACGTGTGGGGAGCAGGGGATGCTGCGGGAGCCGTGCTCCATGGAGGAATGTGTGGGGCATGGGGATATTCTGGAAGCCATGCTCCGTGGGGAGCAGGGGATGCCTGGAGGATGTACTCCATGGAGGGACGTGTTGGGAGCAGGGGATGCTCCAGGAGCTGTGCACCATGGAAGGAGGCATAGGGGGCATAAGGGCTCTTTGGGATGTGTGGGGTGCTTTGGGGTGCACTGGGAGCCCTGGAGGTTGTGCTGTGTGGAGCGGCACATGGAATGCTGTGCCCGGCGTCGTGCTGCAGGGGATGCCCCGGGGGCTGTGATATATGGAGGAATGTATGGGATGCCATAGGGGATGTGCTGGGAGGAGGAGGCATGTGTGGGCTGTCCCGGGTCACGGTGTGGTGCATGGGATGCTCCAAGAGCTGAGGGATGTGTGGGATGCTCGGTGGTGCGGGGGATGCGCTGGGGCTCTGCTGTGTGGAGAGCTCTGAGCTGTGCTCTGTGGGGCTGTAGGTGCTGCCCCGAGGTGTGTGCAAGTGCCTTCGGGCCGTGTTGGGTGGACTAGAGAGGTAGGTGAGTGTGAGATTCCAATCTCAGTGAGGGGCTGGGACATGGGATGGGAGGGGCTGTTGGATTGGGAGCGAAGATTGTCCTAAGAGAAAGCTCCCGCCCCACTTTTACAGCACCTTGTGTGTGTGTGAGCTCTGTGGTGGGGTTGGGGCACAGGGGTGTAGGGAGTGGGATACAAGGTGAAACACGCAGTCAGAGGGTGGGAGATGATGTGTGGGACATTAGATCACCTGGGACATGCCTGAGGAAGGCAGAAGTACTGAACTATGTGGAGAGCTGGGTGAAGAAATGAGTATGAGGTTGGCTGGGGAGAGTGGGGAAGCATGTAAGGAGTTGGGACTTGAGTCATGGTAAGGAAAGAGCTATGGGAGTGGGATTGGGGCAGCACTGGGAGCCAGAATGTGAGGTAGGAAGTGCTTTCAGCAGGAGGGAGGTGGTGCACATGGTCATCAGGGAAATTGTGGGGCTCTAGAGCTGGGGAGCAGTGTAGATA
The DNA here is from genome assembly GCA_020466415.1 of Ammodramus savannarum pratensis. Lineage (NCBI taxonomy): Eukaryota > Metazoa > Chordata > Aves > Passeriformes > Passerellidae > Ammodramus > Ammodramus savannarum. The sequence continues at coordinate 18,728,626 of JAHXMQ010012338.1, read as the reverse complement.
GATCAGGGAAGCAGGAATCAGGAAAGCTGAGCCTGTAGTATCAAATAGTAAGTGGGATACTAAGTGTGGGAGGGGATCTTGTGTATGGGGATTGTGGGGAAGAGCAGTATCTGTCAAGGCAGGGGAAATGTGTTTATTTGGAAGGATTCCTACTAGGTAGAGGAGAGGCTCTGTGTGTGTGTGCATGAGAGGGAGTCAGTGCTCTGGCTGGCTGCAAAGGGGGAAGAGAGACTAAATCTGAACTTTGATGAGGTTAAGGGTTAGATGATGAGGAAAAAAATGAATAGTAGAGACCCCAAATGCTTAGGGAAGTGGTGGGACAGGTGGATGCAGGCAGGCAGCAAGGCTCCACTTGTAGGATGAGAGAGAACCCTGTATTTCTGTGTTGTCCAGCTCCCTGTCCCCAGGTTCTCTGGGTCAAAAAAGGCCTCTGAAGATGGAATGTGTGGGATATGGAAGGTGGATTTTACTCAGGGAGGGTAGACAAAGCATGAGGAGACAGATGGGAAGAATCTGATGTGACAGTCATTGGTGGGTTGCTATTTGGGTGGAAAATATTAAGGTGGGATGATTACATGATTAGTGCTTTAATAGTAAACTACATGAGAAATCAGAAGATTGTCATGCAGCAAAGAAAGAATGAAATAAGTGTCAGATGGGAGCTGATTGTGGAATGATTCAAAGCCCACCAGGGTGGAAGGAAAGATTATTTTATTCTTCAGATGCCAGACCTGACATGGGCTCTGGGGCTGGTCTGGAAATAAGCATGGACCTCACTTTTGGGACAAACATCAAGTCTGGTAGCCCTTATCTTGTAAAGTAACACCTTCTCCTTGGTCTGGGCAAGAAGAAAAGGCTGTGCCAAGCCTTAAGGCTCCTTGTTGGTGGCTGGATGATTTTCTGTCAAAACACAGTTGGAGGAAGCGGGGGAGACAGCTCTCTCTGTTTTTAGGGGTTCCAGCAGCATTTTAATTTTCCTTGAAAGAATTTTGTCCTTGGTTTCTCTGTGAAAAGCCCACACAGACATGGGATGTTCTGAAGGATCCTTAAATGCATGAGGAAAAAAAGTGATGCAGATTTTTGTTTTCTGTTTTGTTGGATTATTTGATTGGCGATTGCTCAAGACATCACAATAACAACCATTGGGAAGCTAGGCAAGGCAGTGTATGAAACCAAATGGAAAAATTAACATACTTAGACACTTTTATCCCCACTTCTTTTCGTTTAGCTCTCTGCTGGTTTCTCTGAGGTGTGTCCTGGCCAAGTGGGGTGTTGCAGGTGTGGGGCTGGGAGGCTGATCAGGGCACACACACACACAGAGTGGTTTTGTGGAGCTGTGCTTGCAGGAGAGCACAGCCTGCATCCCATGGCACAGGGATCTGCTTTCCTGCCTCAACTACAGGGCTTGTTTTCCCCAGCTTTTAGAGCCATTTTGGACAGGCTGGCACGATGGCTCTGTTACGCGGTGTGGATTTTTTTCCTTTTAACAGTGATCTCCAAAGAGATTATTTTTAATGAATGTGTCCTTTTTTTCTTACTCAGTGCATAAAAATGGCTCAAGGGCTCATATTCTTTGCCTGTCTCCCTTGCTGGCCTCTCCTCAAACAACAAAAGAAAGGCATCTTTCTTTTTTTGACTTGGAGTTAGCAACGATGTTAGTTTTGGGATTTTGGAATTTTCTCGCTGGGGCAAGTGCGTTTTTGTTTTGTTTTGTTTTTTTAATCTGTTTTTTTTGGGTCGGGATTTTATTGTGGAGAGGGGTCTGGGGATCTTGGGTCTCACTGCACTTGTGTGAACTCTTAACACCTTAATTGAAGGGGTGGAGATGCTGAATCACTAACAAAGACCTCCTTTATCCAAAATGTTAATCAATCATTGACGTTAAATAAGTGTGAACAAAACCAAGCAAAAAAAGCCCCCACCCTAAACAAGTTTTTGTGCAAGTCCCCCTCCCATTCAGCTGCTCATCTTTGGTCAGGTTAATGTGATAAATTCTTTTGGGAATGGATTTTGCCCGTGCACTTGATTTTTGCAGTGTTTAGTAAAAGTTCTGTTTATGACTTCCCAGTGTAGTTTTCCCAATACAGATTATTTAGCTCCTAGATGTCTAAAGAGGTTCTGGGAAAAATTGTGATTTGCTCTGGTGTGGGGGAGTAGCTGGACTATGATAGCAGTGTTGTGACCATCTTTCTGTACACTAATTTTTTTTTCCTTGTTTGTTTTGGGGAGTTATTTTGCTTTTCTCTCTTGTGATGAGTTAATGTGTTTATTGGTCAACACCATCTTCTAAGCTGGGCAGGACCTGAATTTTAATGTGAAAGAAAATAAATAGGTTTCTGCTCATACAACCAGAAACTTTGTAGATCTCTTGGATATTATGGATACAAAGGGTGTGGACTCTTTCTTCCCTGTGCTTTCCCCCTCCTTACATTTCATCTTTACAGCTCGTGTGCTTGGATTGTTTTCAGTTAGGGTTAGTCCACAGCCAAACTGCATTTGTCACCAAATACCCAAATATAGAAACAGGCGACTGTAAGCCACAAGGCTAAAATATTCATCTACTACAGCTTTTCTGAGCAGTTTATATGTTTGATGTGGATAAGAATGGAGTACCTTTGATCCATATTTCCCAGCTATTCAAAGGCTTGCTACTCTGCAGCACATTGGCTTCCCATACCTATTTCTACGTGTTTCTTCCTAGATGTTGTTTTTTCCTCTGAGTTCTTGACATGCTCTGTTAATTCTCCTGCCTCACAAACTGTGCCTATGGCTTAGGAATTTTGCTTGTCTTTTATAAATTCAATAGGTAAAAAACTCCAACCCCAAACAGCAACAACAACTTTATCCTGTGAAGCAATTACACTCAAGTGATTATTCAAAGTAATTTTATCTTAAATGTGAGCTGTGCTACCTTGCAGGGCTTTTTCTCTTCTGTTTTGTAGAAGTTTGTCAGAATTTCTTCATAGCAGAGCAGGCAGCCTTCATAAAATCCTTCTAACTCGTTTGTGTGGCCTTGGACTTCACAGAAATCCCTGTGCCTCCCTAAGGTCTGTGGTCTGTTTACTCAGATATGAAGTCCTTTAACCCAGCAAGTTTTGCTCTGGGCTTGGATTTCCTGCTTACAAGCTCTGCTGTAGTCCCTCTGGTCTTCCTGCTGGCAAAATAAAGGTGTTAACTCAGTTTGAGCAATTTGTGAATGGAAGGAGATTTCATTGCCCAATTTTTGTTCAAGCACTGCTCTGCCTATTGAATTTAAAAGAGCTTTCTTCTACATACCCTTACTTGTCTGTTAGGTTTTTGATTTTTTTTTTTACTGCTTTAAAAGTTTAATTGTTTTGAAGCTTGACCTCCTTTGTAGTAGGGACTACACAAGTCCAGAAGAACAGGAACTTTATTCATAGTTAGGAAGCTCAGATAATCTTGAAGAACTTGAACAACAAAAAAAAAAAAATCAATCTGTTGGGAAATTTCTGAAGGGTTGCCTTTAAGAACATGCAGGCTCATAAACGCTGGTTAGCAACAATAGGTGACATTTAATGTTCTGAATCCAAGTGAACTGTTGCAGTGTTAAATTTATATTTTTGAGGAAGCAGGGCTGTGCTTTGTGAGTGCACCCTTACCTGTGGGCTGAGCTGCCCTCTGTTCTATTCCTGTGAGCTCTTCCTGGGGTTTGAGGGGTCCTTGGTGCTCATCTGTTCTGACTGTGCAGCACCCAGCTGTGTGTGCTGGTGCTGCTGTTGTGGAGCAGCTGGAACAGCTCAGGGAGCTGATCTGGACTGGAAGTGGCCTGGCAGAGAAATGAGAGACTCAGCCTGCAGCACTTGGCCAGGCTGGTATCGGTACCAGCAGTTCTCTGCCAGAAGGAATGCTCATCCAACTACATTGCTAAGAGTCTGCTAAATGTTTTTTACACCTGTTTGTTACAGCTTCCCTTGCCTGAGAATGATTCCTCCAGCTTACCTTGTTCTTTTGGCCAAAAATCATCTCTGAACATACATGCAAGGTATCAAAAGAGAAGCCCTCTTGCAGAAGCTTTAAGCAGGGCCAGCAGAAGAGTGTTGGGCTTTGCTGTGGAAGAGTTTCTGCTGCCTCAAGACTTTCTGCTGATACGGAACATGTACTGTAAATTGAGGATACACTGTTTAGTATGGTTGCAATTAAGCAGTGAAACTCATGCTGTGAGAATCTTGCTGAGGAGCAAGAATTCAACAAGAGTTAAAAAGCATCAGATGTCTTTAAGAATATGAAGAATATTCAATTATCATAATCAGTGGCAGTAGAAATTTTGGAAGAGGTATTAAGCCTGTGGTCTAAGCCTTCTTTTTTATTCTGCTCCAGCAGTTGTGCTTCTATATTGGGAAAGGGAGGGATGGAGTAGCTTGTTGTGCCTGGGTTTGCAGCAGGGTTCTCACACTCCTCTCTGCAAACTTGATTGAGAACCTGCACATGAGATGTGCCACAGACTTCTGGTTGGATCCTGGTGAACCATCCTGAAATCTGGTAAACTGTGGCTATTGTGAAGTGAACTGCTGCCTCACAACTTTTTACATTTTCTTTATTCCTACTTCTTTGGGTTGTTCTTACATATTCTTTTGCAGAGTTGAATCTGAGCACTCTGGTTTTGATCTACTTTGACAACACTAATTGAATTTATTTTAAATACTGTTATGAAATTGCAGTTAACTATATCTGAAGAATGAATGTTATCTCTTCAGAGAGATCCCTTTCTTTTCAGACAGGCTTAAAAGCAGAAGTGGGATTTTCCTTGTTTGGCCTCCAAGAAGAGGCTTGTGGAATAGGGAAGGGAGATGAACAGTGGAGCTCTAAGGTGGTTGGCCTGTTTGTTTTTTAAAGCCCAGGCAGAATCAATGAAATTCTTTTGAAGGAAGTAAGTGCCTTTTACCACTGACATGATTTCTTTCAACAAAGAAGGATGGAGCAATGTCCTCTGAGGTTTCACTGAAAATTGGGTGCTGCAGTCTTGAAAACAATGCTGGTTTTAGGTGCTCCTTAGTGGTGCAGTCAGTGGCATAAGGACTGGATGATGTACACAATAATTCAGCTGCATATGGAATGGAGGGGGAGCTTGCTGATTTCTGTGTTGAGTTCAGAGCAGTTGTTGTGCAGGCACAGACAGCCACACAGCTGCCTGTTCAGCTCCTAGCACTGGCAATTACTCTGAGCTGGCTCTCTTGTTTTCATGCCTGTTTGGCCTCTAAAGAAAGCAGTGCTGCTGTGTTTTTCCTCCTGGTGAGGCTCTGTCTGCAGAGTAGCAGAGCAAGAGAGCTTTAAATCACTGACCCACCTTGTCACTGATGGTCTCTGTGTGCCTGTGGTTGTGCTCTGTGCCTTCTGAACAAAGGGTGCAGATATCTGTTTTACCTTATCAGCAGAGTGACTGGGGCCCATGGGCTCGTTTAAGGCCAGGATTGCTTGGATTTGGTGGCAAACTTGGGAGCAGAGCTCGGCTCTGACCGTGCCTGTGATTTATCTACTCGACCACGTTACTCACGCTCTACAAATTGCTTTAAGTCTGTGAGTCTGCCTGTGTATGTTGTGTCAAGCTCTCTTTGCCACCTTTGCAGTGTCTACAGAGTTGTGAAGACCTGAACAAAAATTCTGGTTTAGTGGCTCACTGATAAAACACTGGGTGAGATCAAGCAGTGCAGAGCATTTTTCAGGTTGCTCAGAGCTCTGCTTTCTGCATTTTACTAAACTGACTTCTTCAGGTGTCTTTATCACTGTTCCACTGCCTGAGAAATGGCAATGTTCTATCTATGTACCAATCTGGATTTGTTTGAGGATTGATTAGAAATGTATTTGCAGTGTAATATAAAACCAAGTTGTAGCCTGTTGAGGTGAGCAGCCCCAGCAGATACAGCTGGCACACTGGACAGCATGTGTGGAGAAACTCTTTTCACAACTTCTGATGGTGGAAGTTTTCCACCACATTTTACATGTATGTATTAGAAAAAAAAAAGTAAAAAAACTTCAGGTCAAAATGATTTGACAGCTCGTTAGCAAGAAAACACTTTCTTCTGCCTCTTCTAAATAATAATTTTATATATATATGCATATATAAAAAAATATTTAACCTTCTTGTGGTTGGGGGATAGAAGGTTGAATCTGTCAGGCAAATAGCCACCATCCAGCAGAAATGCTTCTGCATGCTTTAGTGAAAGGCAGCTTTGATTTGACAGCTCTGAGGCTTTGAAAACAGCGCTGTGTTTACAGAGCACAGTAAATACTTTGAAGTGCGTGAGGCTGTGCTGTACATGCGTGGCTAACTAGAGGAATATTAAATGCCTACATCTTGTGTGGAGTGAGGGAGGATCCTGCAGCAATTGCAATTGCATGCTCCTCGTACTTCTAGAAGATCGTGTCAAAGCAGGAGATTTGATAATAGACCTGATTATACAATTGCTTAATTTCTTGTCAAAATAACATTTTTACATGCGGTGTTCTGAGATCTTTGAGGTGACCTCATGTTATTTATCAAATGTCAGTTTTTCATCCCGGCAGCTTTGATATAATCGTGTAGCATCGTGGAGTACTGTGTACATGCAGTTTTTGCTTGCTGGAGTTCTTTGAAGTGCCTTACTCCTTAGAAGAGTCATTCCTGTGTGGAGGATCCTGCATTTAATAGCTGGGAAGCCAGTGTGGAATCACTGCACTGTGTCACTGAGGGTCGTGCTGCCTCTCACATGCCTAATGTGGGTCTAAAAGCGAGGGGATGAGGGGTTCAGTGCACCAGGGACAAGCACACCCTGGCACACATTTTACCCAGCAGTGAGCTGCAGGGATGTGGTAGCTCTTCAGCTCTGCTCCCATGGGAATGCCGGGTTTGTGGTGCTGAGCTCCCCAGGTGCCTGAGAACAGCAGAGGGCTCGTGCAGAGGAGCAGAGCTGCTGGTGACGGTCCTGAATGAAAACTGGTCTGGCAGGCACTGCTGGAAGTGGTGATGCTCAGGGGGCCTTGGCAAAGTGCTCATTTGGGAGGAGAGGGAGCAGAGAGCTGTAAAGGTGAACATGAAGGAAGGTGTATGGCTCGCCCCCAGCAATTCCAGCTGGTGTCTGTGTCGTGTCCCCTTGCAGCACAGTGGGAATTACTGCTTGCTGTAGCACTGGCTTTTCCTCACAGGAGCTCTGTCCTGTACTGACCCATCCCAGCCCCACTTAGCTTATGAAAACTGACAAGATTGCAGCCCAAGGAGCTGCGCCTGAGGATTGCTTCTTATCTTCCATTCTGGGAGCCTGTTGAAGGGATGCCGAAAGGGAAGGAAAAAGCACTTGGGTTTTTTCTGTGCTGAACTGATTAGTGACTTGTTTCTCCCAAGCCTTTTGTTTAAGCAGTGTGGTGTTAATACTTGTAGAAGAGCAAACTGCTCTCTCCTTTGTCATGTCTCCCTATCCAGTATTTCAGCATATTTTCCCCCAGCCCCTTTCAACAGATGAGTTTCTAGAGAATGGCCTGCTGGCAAGTTTGACACAGGTGTCTTTTACTTGTGGTTGTTCATGCTGATGTTCCTATTTAAATTTTTCAAAAAACAAACCCAGAGAAGTAAGAGGAAGGAGATTGCCTGTTTCTCCGAACTCCTGAAAAGTAAATGAAGTTTTGACAGAAGCCAAAGCTATGAAGGCAGGACATAGAGAACTCTGATTACCCACTGGACTCCTGCATGCAATGCTGACTGATGCTAAGGCTGTTACTGCTAACATGACATGGAAAGCTGCAGAAGCCTGTCATATCTTAGGGAAATACTGTTAAAATGTTTCTTGAAAAATCCCTTATTGCTGGAGCTGTTGATCTTTATCGGTGTTTACAATAGCTGGCACTCCATGGCAGCCCGGCTGCTGCTCAGGTGAGCCACGCTCCGTGCAGGGAGCTCCAAACTGCACTTGGAAAGCACAGAGGCTGCTCCCAGCCCTGCTAACAGAGGTGGAGCTGCAGTGGTGTTGGCAGCTGTGCCAGGCTGAGCTGAGGTCAGCACCATGTCGTGACAGGGAGTGTGATGGTGGCCCCGAGCCCCGGCCGACCGCACCTGGCAGTGCCACTGCTGCTGAGGCTGGAATGGCAGGAAGTGCTCATCATGTTCCTGTGCAGAAGTAGATAGCTGTAGCTTAGCCTTGGAGAGGTTTTTTTAAAGAATTTTTATTTTGGCTTTTTCCCCAGACTGATTTCTGGAACTGTGTCAGAATCTGCCAAGAGCTTGTTCCAGTCCCAAGTGAACCAAGTAGTTCAAGTGTTTTTTACATAATAGCAGATGGGAAATTGAAAAGCTCTCAGTGTTTGTCTGTGTACACCTTGAGTTTGATCACCAGCATCCCTTAGTGTCTGTCTCCTCTACTGCTTTGGAGAAGGAGTTTTACAGAGTCAGAAGCTGTCTAGGACAGCCATGCATCCCTATTGATCAATAATGCACTGAAATGTTGTTAAATACATTAAAAATAAAGTTTAATGGACATTCAGTTGTCTGTTTGACAAGAAGTGTTAGTGTTATTCACAACTCTTGAAAGTTACGCTTGTGAGAGTAGTGGGCAACGTGTCTGTTGCAAAAGACTGTTTTAGAATGATTTTTTTAAAGTACCTATAAAGAGTGATTACTTATACAGCCTTTATATCATGGCTACTGTTGGTTATCCATGTACTTGTCAGAAGGAAGAGAATAGTTGCTACAGATAGCATTTTGTCAGAAAAGGGGATAGTGAGATGAGAAACTCATAAAACACCTAATTCTCTGAGCCTTTGAGTTTGTATTGTGCTCTGTCAGTGATTGTCTTCACTGCAATTTTAAGGATGTAGAGCAAAAGGTTGGATTTTCTGTGGCCTTTGCTGTTTTGAATGGACTTCAGGAGAGATTTGTTCTTTGGGAAGGGTCCCCATCTGTGGTGGTAGGGGCTGGCAGGCAGCATGGGAGGAAGGGTGCCTGTACTCTTATTTGAGAGGTGTGGATGGGCAGGCACAGGTAGGCTCAGCAGAGCTGCACTGTGTGACCACACCGTACTGCATTTGCATGGGCCTGATAAAATATTCTTACAGTTTCTGGGATGCTTATCCTGTGGTCCTAAATTCTTACATTAAATGAAACACCTCAAGGGAACTTCTCTCCATGGAATGGCATGGAATCTTGCATGCCCTTTCCCTGTCTGTGCTAATTTGAGGTGAATTTGTGTTTCTCTGTGCTTCAGGGCTGGATCTGGTTGTGCTCATTTAGAGATGCTTACACACCACCCCAGGAGAAGGTCTATTTCCCTGTGGATGTTCCAATGCTACCTGGTGGAGATTGTGTAGCCCCCACATTCATGTCACCTAAACTTATTTTGCTACAAGTTCTTGATTATTCTGTTTATTGAGAGTAATTTCTGCTATAAAACTGTGAACGTAGAGATAATCCTGTGCAGACTTTGGAATAGCAGTGATTTCTCTGATGTGGTTAAGATGGAATTCTCTGGGAGACTGTGAGAATTTTGTGTATCGTTTTTTATTGTTATGACATGAACATAGGAAAGTCCATACTGTTTCAGGGTAAGTGAGTTCCATCTAGAAATGGATGATTGGCTTTGAGTTGCTATCTAATCACCTTAGATGAACAACTTATCTCCACCTACCCTTAAACATCCAAGTTACCTATCTGAAGGTACCTGAGGTATTTTCTGAGGTATTGTTTATGAAAAGGGGCAGAGGGAGCTGGCAGAAGATGGGCACAAATGTATTTCAATAAGCATAAGTCTGTCCATGCCTTTGCCATCATTCAGCACTGCCTCCTTTGTGCCAGTGAGCACATGGACACCTTGTGGGATGAAACAGGAAAGTTGTCTCCTGAATATTATTTATATCTTCACAAGTGCTGGAAGGGATAGAGTTGGAGAGGCTTAAGCTGGTTGAAGTTGCTTTCCTGGGTCCAGTACAGAGCTGGTGTGCAGAAGGCAAGGTTGCGTTTTTGACAGACCTATTTGAATGATGATGGGTTCAATCCTAGTAGTGTGACAGGCTTTATCCATTCCTGGGAAAGGATGAGGAGGACAGCTTTTGCCAGGAGGCAGAGACAGATTTAAAGGTGTATTTAATAGCCCCTGTCTAAAAATTTGGCCTGCTTCAAGGGATTGAAGTGTCCTGTGTCCCTCTATCCTCAAGTGTCATAGGGGGATGTATGGGGTGTAGAACATTGATGTCATTTTATCTGTTTGCTTTTACATGATCCTAAGGAAGTGGGACAGCTCAATAAAAGCTTTGAATAACACTTGCCGTGTCCTCCTTGTTTGCCAGTCGCTCTCCTTATCAATGAGGTGTGTAATCAAGCACTTTATTAAACAGCAGCTTATTAAAAAGTAATGTGCAGCTCAGCTGTAAGTGTGTGAAATAAGCAAATGCTCAACAAAACTGCCAAGTGCAGCATGTGCTGAGCACCAGTGGCAGCTCCTGGGTGTAGTGGAGTCACCTTTTGCCAGGGCAGCTCTTGTCCCTCTCATGTGGGTGAACGAGGGTCGGAGGAACTGGAGGTGCCCTTCCCAGCAGAATGTGCTGAAGGAGCGCGTTGGCTGATTCACTGCCTTGCCCCACCTCTCAGCTCACACAGGGAATCCACTGCTGGATGCCCTGGCACAAGTTTGCTTCCTGGTGGCTGTCAGGGTCGGTGGTTGCTCAAATACCTCCTGCTGCTGCTGTTCTTGGTTCCTTCTAAAGCTTCTGTTCTTCCCTGAGCAATCCCTTATTCCGCTCTCTCTCCTTCCTTACCCACTCCACTGTCACAGACACAATTCAGGGTGCAGGCTCAGCTTGCATTCAAAGTTATCATTTGTTTTCTGCAGCAGCAGGTCTCCAGCCTTTTTTCTTTTTCTGATTTTGAGCTCTCACCACCCTCAGTCCAGCACAGACTGACAGTCTGAGAAAGGCCATGGGGAAAATAGCAGTGTGCTCTTTCTTGTATGCAGAGAAAGGTTTCTTGCCTTTAATGCTTCATGTCACAGTCAGGCCACAAGTCTGATACTTTTATCTACTTGGTATGCTTTTATTTCATCTCTCCACATTCTCCTCCTCAAAGAGGGAGAAAAGACTGAAGTGAATCAGTGATAACTGCAGCTGTTCCTGCTGGAACAGACATAATGCTATATACCTCCAAGTACTTGACCACTTGTCACTATCAAGCCTCTTCAGCTTAAGGCCATAAAATAGGAATTAGCTAGTTTGGATTTTTTTAAGCCTTCTATTTGCTGTGCAGTAATATGGTGGCTGGTTTGTAGAAGTACAGGGTTGGTCAGAATATTTAACTGAAAGGTAAACTGAGATGTGCATTTGCATCTCATTAGTTACTGTGTGGTAGCTGCTTTGTGTGCGTGCTGTCAGCCTTTTGCCCTTAAATTCACTGTGAAGCAAACTGCCTTGTGCTGACAGGGCTCAGGCCGTGCAGGTGAGCAGCAGAGATGGGACACTGGGGAATGGAATTGCAGTAACTGGGTAGCTGAAAGATGGATGGTGCCCCTCTTGCAGTCCTGAGCTGTGGTCTGCAAGGCTGGGATTGAATGTTTCAAGGAACAGAGCTCTGAGCAATGTCTGTGATAGATTCTCTCCATCCTCGTGTGTGCTGGTGTTCACAGGCTTTCCTCTTCAAGGGAAATGTGATTCCTGTCCCTGCTCTGGTAGAGGTGTGTCAGTGTTGGCACTGGCATGGCTTAGCCTGTACTGTTTCGTTGGGTGGGGTGGGGGAAAGGGGAGAGGAGATCTAACAGGGTAATTGGATTCGGGGATGATTGTGCTGCTGTGGTGAGTTTTACTGGATGAAGCAGCTTGTTGCAATGGGTGTTTGTTTCAGCTGCTGTCTGCAGGTGTGACTTGGCTAGATAAGGATGGTCTATCACCTTGATGATTTCATTGTTTGATTTGGCTGGACTGGGTGGAGAATGTAGCTGCATTGTTTGGGACTAGCTTTGTAGTTGGGTTTTGTGAAGTGGATTACATGGCAGCACATTGCTACATTATTAAGGTGAAGCTGCAGGAGATAATAGTTGGAGAATGTTGGAGGGAAGAGAATCTGCACAGGCTTTCACAATGCATAACTAGTTGAGCCTCCAGCTCCTGGGTTTCTGTCAGGAGATCTGGTCAGCAGAATGCACTGGGATTGCACAGAAGGATTTTGGTAGTGATTTCAGTTTGCAGTTGTGCTTTAACTGCAAGGCTGTCCATGCTGTGTAAATAGCTGAGAGTGCTCTGAGGTCCCACGCTGGCCCTGGCAGTGTGAGTGTTGTCTGGATTCGTGCTGTCTTGCAGCCTCTACAGTTTTCACAGCGGGTGAGGGAGAAGCTGGCAGGTCACTGCTGGTTTTTGTGCTAACCTCAAATTTAGCAGTAAGCTGCTCTTCAGAGCCTGTTTCCTTGTATTGCTGAACATTCAGGCACTTAAACTTGCTTTGGATTCCCTTCCTCCTGTAGGGTATGCAGTGATGTGAAGTAGGAGCTGCCAGAGCAGTAGATAGTGCTTCCTCCTTCTAAAGCCTGCCTGGTTTTCCCCTAGATGTGATTGCCTGGCTTTTCCTGATATTTGATGTTTCTGTTTATACATTGGCTGGCTGTGGAGGAGGTTGCATATATGAAGCACAAGGGTTTGGCAGGAGTTGCTGGGCACATTGTGAGGGGAAGGTGAGCCTTTGAAGAGAGGTGGGTGCAGAGAAGAGGAGATGACATGCCCAAGCTTTGTGCCAGCTTCTCTAAGCACAGATGAGCTCATGGGAATCCAGCTGGCTAAACTGGGGAGTGCTAAAGCAGGTCTGCCCTATTTCCCCTCCATGGCCAGCATGGATCTTCAGTGTCTTCCAGTCTGATGGTGGCTTCTTGGGTGCAGATAAATCTTTCCAGGCTGAGCAGAGGCTTCCCCTTGGTGGTTCAGAGCAGCTTTTGATTTCTCTGCTCCTGTGGTTGAATGCATGGAAGGGGTGTACAGCCTAGCTGTGAGTTCTTTTTGGTGAAACCTTTTCTCTCCTTTTTCCAGGTGACTGTTTTTTGTGAGACAAGTGGTTTGCAACTCATGGCCTCCACGATGAGTACTGCAGTGTCGTGACACCAGGGGTCTTGGTAAGCTACTTGTTGGAAAAACAAAGATCTACAATATCTCCATGAATGCAGATCCATCTCTTTTGTCTATGCAGTTAAAGTTTGAGTTAATTTAAAGCCATCCAAATTGTAGGCTGCAAACAAGTGGGGTGGGGCTACATTTTCACCTGTTCTCACCTCCTCTTCTGAGCTTGTAATGATGGTGATGCGGTTACATGATCAACCAGGTCAGGGGGAAAATCCAGCTGAATAGAAATTTCTGTTGTTCTCCTTGGGTTAGTTCCCATTCAGATCTTTGCCTGATATGGTGAGAATGAGTAGCCAGCTGAACCATCCAATTTCCCTGCTACCTTTGCCTGCCATAGCTTAAAGCCATCCTGAAAATACAGCCTTGGATGAAGCTTTCCAAAATATCTTGAAAAGTGGTTTGACCATTCACTGTCACTGACCCTACCTCTAATCTTAAAGCAATGATACAGGCTTTGCTATGGTAGGCAGATTCCAGCTGCAGAAATACATTTCTCTAGAGCTTTTCCATTATTGAACCCTAGATTCCCAGGCATATATGTGTTAGAAGTGCATTGAGAAAAATCATGAGACATTCCATTTCACATTATAAAAGATGGTACATTCCCTGTGTGCAGAAATAAGAAGCTGAGGAAGTTGAGTTGCTGTTGTTCCTCCAATGAATATATTGATGTATCCTTTATAGCTCTCTCTGGTAAGAATAAATTTAAACTGAGATTGGAAAACACAGTTCCCTTGCACAGCACATCAATTCTAATATATGGAAGATGTGTATGTAGAATAATAAAAAAGGTTAAAAAATTGGAGGGTTCTCCTCCCACCCCTGGGTGAAGTACTTGAAAGTTTGGTGATGTCAGGAATCCCATGATCCCATGTAGCCAGCTGATTGTGATTCTTCTCTTCATGTTTTCTCATTGCTCTGTGCAAGACTGGGACCCTTGAGACAATTCTCATCTTGTAATAAAAGGTAACATAATGTATAAATATCCAAATGGAAAAGCTGAGGATTAAGCAACAGAATACTTAAATTCATCATGCAGGCATCTGTCCTGCTATAAGCATCAAGCTCTGCTCACTGTTATGCTGTTACTCCTGTTCTCATTTCTTTTAACCTGGAATTCACTGTATTTTCAGTCACATCTTCACCTTTAGAGGGTGCAGAAGTTTCACAGAGTTCCACTGGCTTTTACAGATGTGTCAATCTCTTGGAAAGCAGAGTTGGGTGCTGTTGATAATGTTACAGTTTTCTTTAACAAAACAGACATAGGAGCCGAATTTGCATGCAAAGATGATACAATTTAGATATGTGTGAAGAGATTCTGTCTCCTCTTTAATGTATCTGTATAGAACCAGCTGTAATAGCAACATGATAGTGGGAACAATAGGGATAGGGTAACTCCAACATTGTTCCCAAAATCAGTGGGATAACCAGCTAATAGCCCCGGAGAGGCATGTGGGTGCTCTGGAGTGTGTGGCTCAGGCTGGAGTTCATCTGATTATGCCTGATAAGAGGCCTTTAAAGTGAGACATTTGCTGCAGAAACATTCCCCACATTCATAGGTTCATGCAGCACAGTGGAGGTGAGAACAGGCAGTAGGATGACTTCTCTGACTCATTAAGGAGATGTGGGGAAGAGAGGAGAATTTTTGTAGGTGATGCAGAACTTGACACAACTACTGCAGTGTGGATCATATTAAAGTAGAGCAGCACAAAGTCACTAAGGTGTGCAACAGCACAACCTCACAACTGTACAAATTTGGGGAACTGAAAAACTGTGGTGCTTAGTACTACAAGTTGCTGATAACTCTGTTTGGCCAGAGGTGATCATAGAGTGCCCATGTCTTTTAATCCTCTGGTGTCATCAGCACATGAGCCAGTTTTTTGTTTTGAAATGCAGTTTGAACAGTAGTTTCTTCATAAAATTCAAGACACTCCCATCCTAATAAGATTTATATTGTTTCATTTGGTATATGTGGGAAGAAACTACTTCTTTGGTGCTGAGAAGGAATATTGGGAATATTTACATTTGAATAATATTTAACTAGCAATGCTTAATACATTAACAATAAATCTTGGTTAGATTCTAAATTAAGTGGATTTGCATCTGAGTAGGTGAGATGAACAGGAGAGATTTTGTTGAAACATAAACAAGACAGAAATTTGTTCCAAAATAATTTAGCCCAGAGCACGTAAACAGTAATGTTCAATAGTTTCCACCTCCAGAAACAGCTTTATGTGCCTTACTGCCTGCGTCATGCATATTGTTTCTTAGAAAGAAGCTGAAAAAGCAGCTGCTATCTTTGGGCCCTTTTTTTTAAAAGCCTCAATAATGTGTGGTGTGTTGCTGAGCAAATTTAGCTGGGTACTACTCCAGTGCTTTTTTGACCTTTCTAATAGATATGATGAGTGACTAACCCCTCATGCTTTCAGAGTAATCACACAGAGCAGTAACTTACAGGTGGTCAGGAAGGCATTTTATTTTATTTTTCTCCCTTTGTGTAACCTTAGCACACATCATTGAACATGTGTCTGGGTATATTGGACCAAAGAGACAAAAGATTTAAGCAGAGTTTTATGTTCTTAAGAAATATCAGATTACGGCCATTCACAGGGGAATTTTGGATAGCTCAGTCATGTTGGGGATTTGTACTTTTGGCTTCCTACTGACTTTTGAAATGTCTTTAATGTGAGTGTTCAGATACAAGGTGCTTCCCTGTTTTGTTGACTCCAGAATGATTTGCTTTGGACAAAGGGAAGATGGCCTCACTGCCTGTAAACTGAATGGCCAGCCAGGTCTGCCTCTGGTCTGAAATACACATCTTCTGAAAGCTCTTCTTCTCTGTCTTTTTGGGAATGGGGGAAGAACTGCCATGCATAGCTTCACAGCAGACACATCTGCTTGGGAAGTTCCTCATTGGTTTTCTGTTCTCTCCTTGTGGGGTGCTTTGCAGTGTGCCCTGGAGATGCGAGACTTCCCCTGGGCAGCAGGAGGCACGCATCTAGAGAATGCTGGAGCTGCAGGAGGGAAGTGCCCAGTGCAAGAGCAGCGAGGAGCAAAGAGAAAAAAGGCAAGCAGGCAGCCGGCACTGAGAGGAGCGGGTGGCAGGAAGCGCTTCGACGCTGCCTCTGGCGGCACGCTCCCCAGAGGAACTTGACAAGAGCCCATCTGCGTGCGTGTGAGACTGTGAGCTCAGGATTTCTGTCAATGCATTCCAGTAACCCCAAAGTGAGGAACTCCCCGTCAGGCAACACACAGAGGTAAGGAGAAGAGCCTGCAGTCAGCTGCTGTGGGTTGGTGCACGTTGCCATCCCTGCTCTGATGCTGGATTAGCCCAAGGACTGTGGCAGTGTGGCTTCCTGGTCCCTCTGTGCTCCCATCAGCCTGCTGGGTACCTGAGCAGTGGCTGCACAGTGCTGGTTGTCTCCATGTTTGCAAGGCTCAGGATGAGCTGAAATTTGTAAACCTATGAGGCATGGATTCTTTGTTCCTTGTGCTCTCCTCACTTTCATCAGGTGCCTGGATAGGCTGCAGGAGAGTAAACCTGCTGTTTCTACCTTGGTTTTTTTTCCCCTTTCCTCCTCTTCTAATTATTTATTTCCTGAGAGATAGCTGGGCATCAGAAGGTCTCTCTGTCTGTACTTTCACACAAAATGCTTTCTTCATATTATTGGCTTGAACAGCCTGGAGAACTGATCAGCTGAGCACTGAGATCCTCTGCATCAGTCACCTGCCAGTGCAGCTGGGCAGCATTTCTTCTCCACTAGTTTGGAAAGGGAAAAATATGAAACAAAGCAGTATCCAGGGACTTAGGATGGTTCTGATTGACAGCATTCTCGAGTTTGAGTATTTACTCCTCAAGGTCATCTGGAGCTTAACAGTATTTCAGTGGGAATGCTTCTGAGTCAGATGTCTGTCCAGAGGAGGGAACAGCTTGTGTGAGACCCACAGTGAGGATGCTAGGAGGAGGATGCCTGTTGGAAGTGATAGTGATGATGGTAAAACACAATGCAAAAGTTCCAATAGCAATGGAGGATGAGGAGGGAAGGGATGCCTAATACCTGTAGAGGAGCAAAATATTTTTAGGATGCAACTTGCTGGATGGAAGAGGAATGAAAGACTCTGAGTCTCCTTTGGCAAACTGAGGAGGATTCATCTGCCCCATTTTGCAGGAGTGTGCTTGGAGATGGTATCCTTCTCTTTCCTGATTCAGGGGCAGGTTGTAGCTGGTTTAATTGTTTTCACGGTCAGAGGTTTGTGTTTCTCTGGCAGCTCGCCCCGGTGGATGACGAATGCTGCAGCAATGCTGGGTTTTCCTTGTGCTCCCTGTAGAACTGGATAGGGAGGTGCAAGGGAGGGGTTGGGGGGAGTCTGCTGATCAGAGCTGCAGTGTAGTTGGGGTCCAGGAGAATGGTGAGGGGAACTTTATAGTGCCTTGTTTGTTTACTCTGAGCTGGTCTTGGTGTGAGGTGCTTCTCTGTGCACATAGAAACCGTTGTCTTTATTGACAGAAGCGCCAGAGGTGGGTCCTCATGTGACAGCAGTTTCTGGGATCTGGCAGGTCTGTGGTTTGCCCTGGTGCCTTCTTGAGCAATGAGATTCCATCTTGGATAATAACCCTTTCAGGGCATGTTCAAAAAAGCACCTGCATGACTCTAAGCTTGCAGGCATTTTTTATTTGTCAGCAATTGTCTTAGCTTGTAAAGGTGACAGTGGTTGTTTCTGCTTCACTCTAATCTGTTCCTACAGGGCTGAATGAATCAATGGTGTGATTTGTCACTTTTTCCTTTTCTTTCTTTTTTTTTTTTTTCTCTCTCCCCAGTAGCCCCAAATCAAAGCAGGAGGTGATGGTCCGTCCCCCTACAGTGATGTCCCCGTCTGGCAACCCTCAGCTGGATTCCAAATTTTCCAACCAAGGCAAACAAGGGGGCTCCACCAGCCAATCCCAGCCCTCTCCCTGTGACCCCAAAAGTGGAGGTCACACCCCCAAAGTGCTCCCGGGCCCGGGTGGGAGTATGGGGCTGAAGAATGGGGCTGGAAATGGTGCCAAGGGGAAGGGGAAGAGAGAGAGGAGCATTTCAGCAGACTCCTTTGAACAGAGGGAAGCTGGGACTCCTAATGATGACCCAGAAATCAAAGGTACGTGTGCTAGGGTTCATGTGCAAGTGCAGACAATCAGTGTGAATCTTCTGCAAGATGGAGAATTGCTCTGCAAGTATTAGTGAGACATTTTGTTTGTCTGGGGTTCTCAGAGTTCCAGCCAGTGAAGTCTAAAGGTCTTGAAAGCAGGCAAAGAGGAGAGGTTGTCATAGCTGGCATTGGTAAATGTCTTGTTCACGCTCGGTTAGAGCCCAGACCTGACTCTGGTGGGAAAGTTCCTTTGTAACTCTTAAACTCCCCCAGAGGATTTAAAAGTACAAATGCAACCTGTTGGTCTCCTTCTGGCCTTTGGCCTTTCAGGAACTGTTCTGTTGTAACTGGGGTTTTAACAATATGCAGGTCTGTTTTGTCAACATAGATACATAACCTGTAGCACCCTGACTGCTAACACAAGCCAGAGAGCTGGGATTTCTGTTCCTGGCTCCAACATTGCCTCTGTGAGGCAGTGCAAAACCACACCACATGTTCAGTTGTCCATCTTTGTTGTCCATTTGCTAGGTCACCTAGCTAAGGTAGCTGAGCAAGAGAAAAAGACAAGTTTTGCAGGAGTGTTTTCCTGAGGCAGATGTGTTTATCTTTGTTCCTACATAAAAGTGTAGTTTTCCTGCTTTTTTTTATGTGGTCATTAGAGAATTCAAAGAGATTGGTTGTGGGAACTGCCACTTTCCTTGGAAAGGGACACAAGAGGAGCTTTCTCCCAGTGTTGCTTGAGGTACACCAAGGCTTTAGAGGAAAGACATGTGGTGTAATAGAAGAATTGCCTTCAGTGGTGTTTGAGGAAGAAGCAGGAAATTTCAGAGGAGAAAAAGCTCTGATCATTTTCCAGAATTGATTTGCAAAGAGATCCCAAGACAGTGATTCCCTTCTTTTCTCCTTTGTCTCTTTCCAGACTGCAATTCTGCTGATCATGTGAAGTCCCAGGAGTCTCAGCACACACCACACTCCATGACTCCTTCAAATGCTTCAGCCCCAAGGTCTTCCACACCTTCCCATGGTCTGACTGCCACTTTGGAGCCAGCAAGTGGGCAGAAGACTCCATCCAAAGTGGTTTACGTCTTTTCTACTGAGATGGCCAACAAGTAAGTAGGTAGCTGCTTGAATGTCTTCTGAGAGCAGGAATTGCATTTGTGCTCATCTCTTAAGAGATTATCAAGGGCACTTTCTGCATCAAGTAGCAAAAAGTCATTACTTGTTTTGGGGATGCTGAAGAGGTTGGAGTGGACCATATCCCTGCCTTCTTTGCTCTGATAAGTAATTGTTTCATTCTCTGAGGTATGGGTATATAATTTTTTTTGGCAAATACTGGTGGATATTGTTTTGCAATCCATGCAATGAATAGAAGCCAGGATGGCTTAAACTGAGACATGAACCCTGAATGCTGATGAGTTTGTAGACATAAGCATTTTTCTTTTGCTACTCATCTAGAGTGAAATATGTGTGGCTAAATCTTTCTCCCTTTTGCCAGCTGAAAGATAGAAAGGAAGCCAGTTAAGAAAAATTGATTCTTGGTTTCAACTGGATGTGTGCATCTGTCTGTCTGTCTTTGCAGGGCTGCAGAAGCTGTGCTGAAGGGACAGGTGGAAACCATTGTGTCCTTTCATATCCAGAACATCTCAAACAGCAAGGCGGAACGAAACACTGTACCCTTGGTAGGGAATACCTGCATGGGGGTGAGGAGGGGAAATTGTAAATGTGCCTGTGTCTGGTTCAGAGAGATGGATGTTTATTTACACTCTGAAATACGTTTTAGGAAGACAGACAGTTGTCATTCAGACTGTCTGCAAATAAATGTCTTGGGTCATCCCAAGAAGAGTTAGAGTCTTGCAATATTTTGGGTAGAGTATTTCCAACCTGTAGGTCATGCAGAACTAGCACAGACAAAAGGGATCCCTGCAGTAATGCCTTGAGCAAAGTAGGTTTGTGCATTGCCAAGAGGCTGCTGTGTAATTGCTGCATGAAGGCAAATTTTGGGCTGGTGGGATTGAGATTGGGTGTTTAGTTTGCACTGCTGCTTACGTGGCATGGCTGGAAGAAGAGCAAGTGACCGAGTGTGGCTTTCTCTTGCAGAATCCTCAGATCACTGCACTTCGGACTGAACCCAAGCCCCTGCCACAGCCCCAGCCCCCCGCTGCCCAGGACCAGAACCCTCCCCAGAACGCCAAAATGCAGCCGACTCCGCCCGTGTCAGCGCCAGTATCCAAACCCACTGGCCCCCCATGTCCCATAGATCAGGACAGTCCCAGTGTGGAAAGCAAAGTGATGTCTGTGGGCAGCCCTGCCAACTCTACCCCGTTGCAGACAGAAGGATTTGGGCAGAGTTCAACCCCCAATAATCGAGCGGTTAGCCCAGTTTCCCAAGGTAGCAATAGCTCTGCTGCAGACCCCAAAGGCCCTCCTCAGCAGGGGTCTGGTGGGGACCCATCCAGTTTGGGTGAGAACCCCGATGGACTGTCCCAGGAGCAGCTGGAGCACCGGGAGCGCTCGTTGCAGACCCTGAGGGACATCCAGCGCATGCTCTTCCCTGATGAGAAGGAGTTTGCGGGAGGGCAGAGTGGGGGGCCACCCCCAAATGCTGGGGTGCTGGATGGTCCCCAAAAGAAACCCGAAGGGCCGATACAGGCTATGATGGCTCAATCCCAAAGTTTAGGCAAAGGGTCAGGGTCTCGGACAGATGGAGGGGCTCCGTTTGGCCCTCAAGGACACAGGGACATGCCTTTTTCCCCAGATGAAATGGGGCCACCACCAATGAACTCCCAGTCAGGAGCCATAGGCCCAGACCACCTGGACCACATGACTCCTGAGCAGGTGGCCTGGCTCAAGCTGCAGCAGGAGTTTTACGAGGAGAAGAGAAGGAAGCAAGAGCAGGTGGTTGTGCAGCAGTGTTCCCTGCAGGACATGATGGTCCACCAGCACGGGCCTCGTGGGGTGGTCCGAGGTCCTCCCCCTCCCTACCAGATGACCCCTGGTGAGGGCTGGGGACCTGGGGGTCCGGAGCCCTTCCCTGAAGGCATGAACATGTCCCACTCTCTGCCCCCCAGGGGCATGGCCCCTCATCCCAACGTGCCCGGGAGCCAGATGCGCCTGCCTGGTTTTGCAGGAATGATGAACCCTGACATGGAAGGCCCCAATGTCCCGAATCCCGCCTCACGGCCTGGGCTTTCAGGAGTTAGTTGGCCAGATGATGTGCCAAAAATCCCAGATGGGCGAAACTTCCCTCCTGGTCAGGGCGTCTTCAGTGGCCCTGGCCGAGGGGAGCGGTTCCCCAATCCGCAGGGCCTGCCTGAAGAGCTCTATCAGCAGCAGCTGGCTGAGAAACAGATGGGCCTCCCTCCTGGTCTGAACATGGAAGGCATCAGGCCCGGCATGGAGATCAACAGAATGATGCCCTCCCAGAGACATATGGAGCCTGGGAACAACCCCATCTTCCCTCGCATGCCGGTAGAAGGACCGATGAGCCCATCTAGGGGGGACTTCCCAAAAGGAATGCCCCCACAAATGGCTTCTAGCAGGGAGCTGGAGTTTGGGATGGGCCCTGGCAGCATGAAGGGGGACATGGGCATGAATGTCAGCATGGGCTCCAACCCACCCCTGGTCCCTCAGAAGCTGAGGGAGGCGGGAGTCGGGCCGGAAGAGATGATGAAGCTGCGCCCCGGCGTGTCAGAGATGCTCTCCTCTCAGCAGAAGATGGTGCCGCTGCCGTTTGGGGAGCACCCGCAGCAGGAGTATGGCATGGGTCCCAGGCCTTTCCTTCCCATGTCTCAGGGTCCGGGAGTCGGTCTGCGGAACCTCAGAGAACAGATGGGGCCTGACCAAAGGACTAACAACCGGCTCAGCCACATGCCGCCACTACCTCTCAATCCCACCAGTAACCCGAATAGCCTCAACACTGCTCCCCCTGCACAGCGCAGCCTCGGCCGCAAGCCCCTGGATATCTCTGCGGCTGGCCAGGTGCATTCGCCAGGAATCAACCCCCTGAAGTCCCCCACCATGCGCCAGGTCCAGTCTCCCATGATGGGGTCTCCCTCGGGGAACCTCAAGTCCCCTCAGACGCCCTCCCAGCTGGCAGGAATGCTCGCGGGCCCCACTGCCGCAGCTGCTGCTGCCTCCATTAAATCCCCCCCTGTCTTGGGGTCTGCTGCTGCTTCTCCTGTCCACCTCAAGTCTCCGTCGCTCCCCGCACCTTCTCCTGGATGGACTTCATCTCCAAAGCCTCCTTTGCAGAGCCCTGGGATTCCCCCGAACCACAAGGCGTCTCTAACCATGTCTTCTCCAGCCATGCTGGGGAACGTGGAGTCGGGTGAGTGCAGCCTCTGCTAGCCAGATTTGGTGCTTTGGTTCGTGTTGGGTCATCCAAGATGTTCAGCACAGGGTGGGAGGAGGGCTCCTGCAGCAGGATAAGAGCTGGATGGCCCTTTCCCTATTCGAGGGAGGCTGTGCCAAGGGTTTGGTGGGTGAGGGCTTCTCCTCCTCCTGTTGTATTTGTAGGTTTGCACCCTGCCTCCCATATGTTGAGCTCAGGGCTGATCACTCTGAGGATGTAAAAGCAAAAGGATGGGGTTAAGAGGTGTGAAAAGATATGGAGAATTGATGGGAGAAATCTCTCCTTGGAAGGGTCTTGTGCTGTTCTTCCATAGCTCATAGTCGTTGTATCTCAATGGAGAAGATCCTCTTGATGTTATTAAAGCACTTTGGTATAAAAGGTTCCTACAAAAACATGCAGAGCACTTAACCAGATGTGTATCTAGACACAGTCAGGAATGGTTGGTCATTTGTAGGTACACATTGCAGACAGGAAGTTGTGATTCAATTATTCAGACTTCAAGCATTTTGGAGTGATCTAACCACCGCTGTACATAACATTTGGTTACATGCTGAGCCGTGCTGTGCCTGGGACCTTGGGGTCCCACTGCTGGCACACCTCTGCACTCACCTTCTCAAAGCTCACCCGCCCTTCAGTCCAGGCTTCCAGAGCAGCCTGGGCTGGGCAGCCTTCCCGCCCGGGGAATTCTCCTGGCTGGAGAGAGGAGCCCTTTGCCCACGTTGCCCTCTAGTGCTGCCGCGGGTAACAGCGGGGACCGGGACCGGGATGTGCCTGTGGGGTCGGCGGCTCGGGAGGGCACCAAAGTGCTTCAGTCTGTGCCTTACTTAGTGCTTAATGAATGCTTTGACATGCAGCTCTTCCAAACCATGGATCTTTTGGCATTGCAGTTTTTTTGTATTCTCTATTCTCATTTCCTCCTTTGGTTGGGAGGGGCTGAGGAACGTGCAGTGAATTTTCAGTGAGAGTACAGCTTCAGTTTAGCATCTGCACATTGGTCTGGGTGGCGTAAAATTCATCAGTGAAGAACAAAGGAGATTGGAAGTGCAGCTAAGTTACTTGTAGTTTTGTGAGAGGAAAGGATGACATTAAGCAAATAGGTGCAGAGAATGTTTCTTTCACTGGAATAAGCAGCTAATATCTCTATATGAAACAAGAAATGCAATGTAAACAGGGAGTTTTACTTGTAGCTCCTGATGCAGCTTGTCACAAATGTGCTTGCATGACTCAGCATAATATCTGCTACAGTTTGCCTTGTGCTGCCTGTGTCTTTTTTCATTTTAGATTTTGATTTTTATGGCTAGCTCTGGTACCTGAGTCTGTCTTCAGTGTATGAAAATTGAACAGTAAGATTTTCAGACTAAACTGGTAATTCTTCATGTGGATTTGTGGAGGCTCAAGATAGTTCTAGTTAGAAATGTTATGCAGTAGAATAACAGATATTAATCAACTTGACCAATAGGCTTATTTTTCTGGTTACCTTTCATAATCATTGACTGCATTAGTCATGTAAAGTCTTGCAATAGGAAAGATTTCTAGTTTTTGAGATTTCTAGGGGAAAAGAGTTTGATTTAAGGAAAACAGTAAGAAGGAGAAAAAATTAAATTCATTCTTTTTCTTTTCTTTTTTTTCCCAAGGTGGTCCACCTCCTTCCACAGTCAGCCAGTCTGCTCCTGCGACTCTCCCTGGAAATCTTCCCTCTAGCAGTCCTTACACAATGCCTCCAGAGCCAACCCTGTCCCAGAATCCCCTCTCCATTATGATGTCCAGGATGTCCAAATTTGCCATGCCCAGCTCTACACCGCTCTATCATGATGCCATCAAAACTGTGGCCAGCTCGGATGACGACTCCCCTCCAGCGCGCTCCCCAAACTTGCCACCTATGAACAGCGTACCAGGTAAGATAATCAAAGGAACATAAGCACAAGGCATCAGGGTGATTTCATGGAAACCTCATCAAATTAAGACAGTGAGATGGGAATAAACTTGAGGAATATGTAGACATGGGTTGTTTTTGAGGAAACATTTACAATTCTCGGAGATGGAAATTCTCCTTGCTGTTTTTTTCTGTCCAGAAAGTGTGCATTTTTCAGGAGTTGTCTAACATGGAAACACTTGTGTATGGGAGAGATTGTCCCTCAGGCAGACTAAAATTGTTTGTGTGAATGAAGGCTGCTCATGGGATTAAGGGTCGGACCTACAATGTGTTATCCAGAGGAAACTTTGCCTCTCCTGTCTTGAGGCAGTGCCATAGAAGCTTCACTGTTTTTAGGGTTTGTTTGGACATTGAATCATCAAAAACATCAAAGTAGGCTGTAGCACCTCCACCCTATTGAATTAATAGTTGAAAAAGGAGATGAGTGGATGTTTCAAGAGAGTGGCAATTGGTAATGATTTCTTGATGAGTTTACCTGTAGCTTTGCAGCGTGTTTCACACAGTAATGGCAGAATATATCTGGGGAAAGCTGGCTAATTGCATGAGTTCATGATGGTAACTCATTAACCTCATTGATCAGTGCCTCTTAGTCTTATGAAGGTTACTTGATTTGTCACTGCTGAGTTTTGAAAGGAGTTCCGGTCGCTTCCCGGTGGACAAGTGTCCATATGCTGATAATCTGTCACAGACATGTTTGCTAGTGCCTGTGTCATCCAGACTGCCAGGGAGGTAGTAAAAGTATGGTTTGGATTGAAATCCTACTTATGGAGCAGGCTTTTGTCACTTATAGGGCAGTGAGAAGCTTAGGGAGATGGCTGTTCAAGTGGCATCAAGTTTCTGGTTAAAACAGCATTTTTCAAAGCCACTGCTGATGGTTTGTTTACTAGGACTGTTTTTTTGTGTGTGTGCAGACTTGGTAACCTTGCAGAAAGCTCTCTGATGGCTTTATTGATTATTAGTGGTTGTTGTCTAAATGTGGTTCCTTGTTTCTTCCCTAGGAATGGGCATTAATTCTCAGAATCCTCGAATTTCAGGTCCAAACCCAGTGGGTCCAATGCCAACCCTTAGCCCAATGGGAATGACCCAGCCTCTTTCCCATAACAACCA
This sequence comes from Ammodramus savannarum pratensis, assembly GCA_020466415.1. Taxonomy (NCBI): domain Eukaryota; kingdom Metazoa; phylum Chordata; class Aves; order Passeriformes; family Passerellidae; genus Ammodramus; species Ammodramus savannarum. The sequence continues at coordinate 18,703,037 of JAHXMQ010012338.1, read as the reverse complement.
GATGCCCTCTCCAAATGCTATGGGACCCAATATACCTCCTCACGGGGTCCCCGTGGGACCCGGCCTGATGTCACACAACCCAATGATGGGGCATGGTTCCCAGGAGTCTCCAATGGTACCTCAAGGACGCCTGGGCTTCCCGCAGGGGTTCCCTCCCGTACAGTCTCCTCCACAGCAGGTGCCATTTCCACACAACGGGCCCAGCGGTGGACAAGGCAACTTCCCAGCAGGAATGGGCTTCCACGGAGAAGGACCTCTTGGGCGTCCTACCAACCTGCCCCAAAGTTCGACAGATCCAGCACTTTGCAAGACCGGAGGCCCCGGCGGTCCAGACTCCTTCACTGTTCTCGGAAACAACATGCCTTCGGTTTTCACTGATCCAGAGCTGCAGGAGGTGATCCGTCCCGGAGCCACGGGAATACCCGAGTTTGACCTGTCCAGGATTATCCCGTCGGAGAAGCCCAGCCAGACACTACAGTATTTCCCTCGTGGGGAGGTGCCGGGCCGCAAGCAGCCGCAGGGTCCCGGGCCTGGCTTCTCCCACATGCAGGGGATGATAGGAGAGCAGACCCCGAGGATGGGACTAACATTGCCCGGCATGGGGGGCCCCGGGCCGGTGGGAACTCCGGATATCCCCCTGGGCACGGCTCCGTCCATGCCCGGTCACAACCCGATGAGGCCGCCGGCCTTCCTGCAGCAGGGCATGATGGGGCCGCACCACCGCATGATGTCACCAGCACAGCCCGCCATGCCCGGCCAGCCCGCGCTCATGAGCAACCCCGTGGCCGCTGTGGGCATGATCCCGGGCAAGGACCGAGCCCCCGCCGGGCTCTACAGCCACCCGGGCCCCGTGGGGTCACCCGGCATGATGATGTCCATGCAGGGCATGATGGGACCCCAACAAAACATCATGATTCCCCCCCAGATGAGGCCCCGAGGGATGGCTGCTGATGTTGGCATGGGAGGATTTAGCCAAGGCCCTGGAAACCCAGGGAACATGATGTTTTAAGCTGCTACCATAAGACTGGATGTTCTGATCCTTGTCAAGATGAGATTCCAAGTCCTGAGGGCTTTTTTGGGAGCTTCAGGAGTACAGTTTGGCCATGCAATAGGTGAAAAGAGACCAGAGGATGCTTTGGGAAATCTCGAATGTATGGAATTACCTGAAAAAAAAAATATTCATTTTAACAGGTTGTTTTTTTTTTAAGATTTATTTTTTAAAAATTATTTTTGTGGACTTGGGTATCCCGTGACGGCACCTGCTTTGAGAATCTGTAGCTGTATTTTGAGAATTGCCATTTGTCACAAGTTGCACCATTCTCTGTATGTTTACGTCCTTCGGACTGGCTTCTCCCAGGACTCTCGGTTATTTTTGGGGTTTTTTGTGTACTGTACTATATTGTAAAAGGGATTTTAGCAGAGACTTTAGTCTTTGGGGTGAGAGGAGAATGGGATTCTAGGCTGTTTACTTTAGGTGGAGAATCCATCTTCAGAACTTCGGACTATTTTCCTTCAACTCCAATGTATAGAAAAACCAAACTACGACCTCAGAGCAGAGTATTAATGAAAAGCACAAAAAGGAACTTAAGTTCAGTGAGGGGAATCTTTTAAAAGAAATAAATAATAAGTTAAGGACATATTTTTCAAATTGTGGCGTGCTGTCCAGCACCTTCTGTCTCTCCCTCCCACTCTTTATTAAATAGGCTTCTCTCTCTCTCCGTCCCCTTCTGTCTCCTCCTATGGCAGCTGCAATACATTGTGTTATTTTGGGGAGTAAATCTAGGAGAGCCTCTCCTCACGTGGGGACTCTTCCCACTTTTAGGAAGGGGCTGGACTTGGACACTGTTACATCCTACAGTAGTCTCTCTCACTGTTTCCTATTCTCCTTTTCTTAGAAACCCCAAGTGATTTTATTAATGTGGGAGTGGAACAGACACTAAAAGTTATCCAGGATTTTTTTTTTGTGGTTATTTTTTTTTCCTCCCCAGCGTAAAACGTTCTGTGTAACCTCCATTAAATTTGGTACAAAACCACTCGCCAGGGCTGTGGTGTCAGAAAAATAAAATATATTGTTTCTTACAAAAATGAACTGTCTCCTTTATCCAGTCCACTTGTTTCTGTCTAGGTCAATCAGCTGGCCAGATGACTGTTTGCTCTTCCTTTTGATCACAGCCAGTCTAGAGGCCAGGTGGGCTAAACTTTGACAGCTCCTAAAAGTCTGGTCAATAGGCAGCTGTGTTCTCCTTTTGAGGCAATTCTGTTAACTTAATCCTGACCTGAGCTTGTTTTCCCTTGGAGTGAGGTCTTATTTCAGAGCACCCCAGGAACTATACTTACAGACTTCCTCAATTTGTTGAGGGTCAAGGAACAGATGAAACTTTGTCTCTGTCACTTCCTCCTGGAGAGTGTTTGCAGCACTGCAAGGTGCACGGGTTTGAGCTCCCCCTGAGCAGCAGTGTCAGTCTGCCCAGGCACTGGGATTGTGTCCCTCTCTGGGGACTCTGGATTGGGTCAGGTCTCTGACTGCCAGCACTGAGAGCCTGAGATGCTGGGGAAGGATGAACTTTAATAACAAAGGTGAGAGAGAAATTGTCAGTGAGCAGATTTTTATCAAGACAGCCCTGCTGAGTAAATTGTTGCTTTGCCACAGTTCTCATCGATTGCTTCCTAATCCCCTGTCTTTTCAAACTTGCCTTTTGAGAGGATTTCAGCAAGGAGGTTTTATGGTCCTGCTTATGAGGAGTGAAAGGATGGATGACAAAACATGGATTGGGAGTTGAGCCCTGCTCGTGGAGGATACCAGCATGAGCCAGATATGGATCTGTAGGCCAGAGTGTGGGCTTGGTGGCTGGCTGTTCTCTGGTCCCCCAGCACTGTATATGAAGTGGGTAATCTGATCTTCCTTCCACTTACTGCTGCTTAGAACTATTTCAATGAGTAGTTTCTTCAGAGGGCTGGCCATTAGTGTGAAAATTCATGTGGAGAATGAGTATTTTTAACATGCTTGTGTGTGAGAATTTTTTAGAGTTAACTGATCCTTAACAGGTGGAAAAAGAATTCCTCCTGGTGGCTGATTTACTAAACTTTTGTTGCTGGTGTTATAAAATGAGTGAAGCCATGCAGTGTTGGAGGCACGCAAGCCTCAGAGCCTTCTGTTGTCTGCTTCCAAATTCACCTTTGTGCTGTCATGCAAATTTACAATGATTTTGGGTGAGAATTACTCTTTTGACAAAGTGTAGGATGTCTGTTGTGGTGCTTCCCTCTGACAAGACAGGCAGCGTGAAGCACGGGCTTGTCAAGATTTTGGAAAGAGATGACAATGACACAGTAAGTGTTATTTCTGTAGAGTGGAATTACCTCTTCTTTAAGTGGTTGCACAGCTCCCTTTTGAGGACCTTGCATGGGAATTGTTACAATGCAACCTTTTTAAGTGTTGCCACTTCTGCCATCACTCCTGACTGTTTTTACCATGTTGAACAAAGCAAAGTTCTTGATCGACATAGAAATGAGCAGAAGGTTTTGGGATTTTTTTAAACTGTCGTAGGGCCTCCTATGCCTGTTAAGATTTTGAATAGCAAAGGATTTGAGGTGGCTGTGACTTATTCTAGGAAAATTAGCATAGGAAATTCACTGTTTCAAAGCCACTGAACAGTGAGAGGATACATTTTAAACATACTGTATAATTAAAGTTCCTTCTGTGTCTAATTTATGATGCTGGCATTTGGTATCTTAATGAGATTTTTCCTACAGAAAGTGCAGAAGATGTGGATTCTCCTGAGTCCACGTAAGTGCACTCAACCTCAGTGTTTGCACCAGCAGATGAACAAGAATTGCTAAGGTCTTAACTGGCTCCAGTTGTGAAAATGACTGTGCAGATGTATGTAGATGAACTTCTTTGTTTTGCTCTGATTCCGTTTCTTCCCTTTTTGCTTTGCAAATGGAAAAGCTTTCTAGCTGTCAGCCTTGTGGATTCACCTGAGGATCTGTAAGTCAGGATCTGTTCCCTCCTGCTTATCAATAGTAACTGTGACTCAGCTTTGGTAGTCATGGTGCAGTTGAAGATGGAAAGTGGGTTGCCATTTTTAGTTTTCTTTCCCCCCCCTTTTTTTTTTAAGCTTTCAAATCATCCTCCTCCACCTTTGTTTGAAAGAATGAAATAGACTTTATTCATACATGCTTGGCTGCTCTTCCTCTCTAGTAGCATGGGAGGAAACAGTCTGCTGTTCAAATTATCTCATCCCAGATGGCTGCGCAGCCGGAGTGTGGAGAGACTTAAAAGGTAAACCCAGCAGATGGTGAACTTCTGAAACGCGAAGTAATGTGCCTGCTAAATCAAAAGTTTAAAATATTTGAAATCTGTTTGTTTTAAATTAGTAGACTTGCACTCAGGTCAACTGTGAAGTACATGGGCAGTTTTAAGCACCATCCAAATAAACTGGAGATTTGTACCTGTATCATGGACCAGCCAATCTGCCAAAGAAGATGACAACAAGGAGCCAGCCTCAGAAGTTTAGTCCTGGCATCCTTGGGGTGTCTAATGGGTCACATTTTGGAAGACAGACCTGTGTGTGGAGATCTGATCTGCATCAGTCTTGGTTGGGATTTGAATGGTGGTAGTACTGGTACAATACATGTGTCCTGATTCAGAGTAGATGTGGGTGCCCAAATCTTTCTGAGGGTAAGTTGAAATGCCCCATTTTTTGTTCCCCCAGTGTTGGGACTGTTATAAATAGGGTATATGCAGGGCTTAATTTTGAGGTGCTTTGTGTGCTCTATGCTGTGCTGGTTTTCACTCAGTTATCAGGACAGGCTACATTTTATTGGTGGTGTGTGGTGGTGTTCACAAGTATCCCAGGACTAGGAGAGAGGTGAGAATCTTGACTCCATGTTTCAGAAGGCTGATTTATTATTTTATTATATATTATATTAAAAGAAAATGATATATTAAAACTACACTAAAAGAATAGAAGAAAGGATTTCATCAGAAAGCAAGGAAAGGAAAAAGAATAATAAAATCTTGTGACTGCTCACAGCCTCGACACAGGTGGCTGTCATTGGTCATCAAGTAAAACAGTTTCACATGCTGGGTAAACAATTCTCTAAATCACATTCCAAAGCAGCAAAACATGGAGAAGCTGAAGCCTCTCAGATTTTCAGGAGAAAAGATCGTAATGAAAGGATTTTTCAGAAAATATGTCTGACAGTGGTCAGACAGTCATGATGGTGAATGGTTTCCTTGTGCAGCCTTACCAGGCTGCTGGCTGAAACCTGTTCCCTAATGTGACACTTCTCGAGGAAAAATGATCCATGTTTGATATAGGCCTGTATTTACTAAAATATACTTTACTTTGTTAGTTGGTAGTAATTTTTAACCTAAAATAGTTAATGACACAGAAAAAAAAGTTATGCTGTTTTGTTTGGGATACTGGGAAATTGTTGATTTCTGAGAATTTTTATTCCACATTCTCAGGAATGCCTCAGCTCTTCCATGCTGTGTTTGCAATACAGTAGTTCCCACTTACCTGTGTGTTTTGGTATTGAAACTCTTCCACTGTCCAAGCAATCCTCTTCTGAAACGATCATTTACACTAGTTGTGGTCAGAAATAACTCCTCCTTCATCCTGTGGGCCACAACTACCATGGAATGCTCAGTGGGATGGACCATTGCATGGCCCAACCACTTTGACACTGAGGGCAAAGGTAAGGCTAGAACAGGGCAGAGGGGCACTGCAGAAACCCTGAAGGAGACAGTCAAGTAACCTGTTCCCAGTGGTGCCTTCCTCCAAGCCACTGGCCTGCTTTCTGAGGTCTTCTGCTGTTACTGAAATTTGTGTTACCCTGCCTAGAGTGATAGGAGGATCCTAATTGTGTAAAAGCGGTGCCCTCTTGAGCAACTTGTGCTTCTGAGTGCTCTGGCTTGTGGCTGTGTTGCAACTTTTTACCTTGCTGCTGGTCAGTTTTGTTAGGGATGCTCCTAGTTATTTAAGAATAGGTATGTGAATTCCCCTTTGGTATGGCCAAAGTTCTTGATGCCTTTTTCCAAGCAGTTCATGCCTCACAAATAACTTGTAATTGTAGACCTAGTATTTCATCACTGTTCCCCAAATACTTGAAGCTGTGTATAAGAGGGAGCTTGATTAGAGCAGAACACACTGTTCTTAAGGAGGGGTAGGCATTGATTTTTATGTAGTGGCATTATGGTTTCAGGCTGTACAAAAACTTGATGGGAAATAACAATGCTGTGTTTGCTTTTTTTTTGACAGCTTCTAATAGCAGTTCAGTGAGACCTCCAGCAATGTATTTAGCATTCAAATTATTCTGTTCACTGTGCGTGGTGTCAACATGCAATTGTGGTGGGGGCAGGCTAATGAAAGGGTAGGGGTAAATCCAGCCCATTCTTCTTAGGGAAAAGGTGCTCTAGTGTCTCCATCACATACCTGTCAATGGCTTACATGAAGTGATTTTTTCACTGAGTGAGAAGAGGTAACACACAACCTAAATTGCAGGGCCATTTGAATAAATGGTCCCCCTGTTTTAACCTCTGCCAATCTCATGGGATGTAGGGACCACGTTTTATTTACTTACATAAAAGTGGAGATCTTTTTCAGTGAAATAGTCAGTGAGATGGAGTGCACCCTCAGCAGGTTTGCAGAGGACACAAAGTCAAGTGGTGCTGTTGACGCAAGAGAAGGACCTGGACAAACTTGAGAAGTGAGACTGTGAGAACCTAGTGATGTTCAACAAGTCCCAGTACATAGTGCTGCACCTGGGTCAGGGCAATTCCACTCATGAGACCAGCCTAGGAGAAGAAGTCATTGACAGCAGCCCTGTGGAGAAGCATTTGGGAATTGTGGTGGATGAAAAGCTGGACAGAAGCCAGCACCGTGTGCTTGCAGCCCAAAAAGCCGTGTTCTGGGCTGCATCCAAAGCCTTGTGGGCAGCAGTCAAGGAGGGGATTCTGTCCCTCTGCTCTGCTCTGGTGAGACCCCACTGCAGTGCTGCATCCAGCTCTGGGGCACCCAGCACAAGAAAGATGTGGACCTGCACAGATAGTTCAGAGGAGGCCACAAAGATTATCAGAGAACTAGATAACTTCTGTTATGAAAACAGGCTGGGAGAGTTGGGGCTGCTAAGCCTGGAAAAGAGAAGACTCCAGAAGGACTTCAGAGCAGCCTTCCAGTGCCTAATGGGGGGGCTTATAAGAAAGAGGAAGAGTGACTCTTTACATGGGCAGACAGTGATAGGACAAGGGAGAACAGTTTTAAACTAAAGAGGAGGATTTAGGTTAAATTCTTTACTGTGAGGGTGGTGAAGCATTGGCACAGATTGCTCAGAGAAGCTATGGATGCTCCATCCCTGAAAGTGTTTAAGACCAGGTAGGATGGAGCTTTGAGCTGCTCAAGTGGATGGCATCCCTGCCTATGGCAGGGGCTTGGGACTATGTGATCTTTAAGGTGCCTTCCAACCCAAACCATTCTGATTCTATGACTTTGGCAACATTGTGATTCTTACAGGAAAAGCTGTCATCTCAGCCAGAAGTAGTGCTGTAGGTTAGTGCTGTATTCCTATTTCAGCAAGGGCAAAAGAGGTCACTGCTGCCCAAAGCTGAAGTTGATAGCAGCTCCCCAGAGTTCCTTGTTTAAAGCACATTAAGCAGAGTTCACCAAGATTGTGTGTTCTTGTACTTGGCCCACTGTGGTTGTTCTGCATGTTCATGGCAGAATTTCCATAATTAGAGGAGTGCAGGGAAGAGGTCTGGAGGGTTGCTGTCCCTTTGGAGATGTTTCCTGTGCACAAAAATGTCCTCAAGAAGATGGGGTAGCTAAATGCTGTGCAATTAGGGAGGCTCTGCAGAAAGCAACCCTCCAAAATGCCAAAAGAAAGGGAAAGGCACAATGGCTTCTGCAGTTTACCAAACATAAAATCAATGTTATGTCAAAGCTTTCAAGGCTAGTAGCACAGAGCAAGCTGGGCTTCATCCCACAGTCCCAGCATATGAAGAAGAGGCATATTTTGTCAATATTCCTGATACAGATGGGCAATTTTAAATGGTCTGTTCTCACCCTTGCTGTTTTCAGCCTCTCCCTGCTTTTATGTGGTCACCTCAGAAGTAAACTTGAGCCATTCTGTCATGTGGCTTCTTTCAGCCTGCTGCTAACAGTGTAAAGTGACACTGTGCCACCCTGTGTCTAGTAGGAAAATGTCCCCTCATCTAAAATACATTTGGAATAGAGAAGGCTAGCAAGGACATAAAGAAAAACAGTCGAAGATTGTGACAATAAATTGTGACTAACTTTAATTTATAACTAATTATGAGTTAGTTTTTCAACTCCTGTCCACTTTGCAGCACATGCTGCTGTACTTCTCTGGAGTGAGTGAGAACCGTGAAATAACTTCCAGAAATTCTTCGAGTGGGCAGAGACCTGTTTTACAGCCTTTCACCACTTGCTCCTGCAAGGCAAAGAGACAGAATCACAGATATTGTGCACTGCCAAAGCCCTTTTTTGCTGCATGGTGGAACCACAAGCCCAAGATTTGCAGGAGGGACTTGCCACGGGATCTCACCTCTCCCTTGTAGGTCATGCGCACAAACCACTCCTTGGTGCGCCGGTGCTGGTACAGTTCCAGGGCCACATCAGCAGCATAAGGGGGCCACTTGTTATCAAAGGTGCCCAGTGCCAGCAGGAGAGGAATAAGAGTGGAGTCATGAGAAGCGTAGAGGAAGAGCTTTCTGGGAAAAAAAACAGGAAAAGACAGACCTGAAATGTCAGCTGTGTTCCTCCATGGATAGGCAGTAGCACTCATGCTTTTTTCAGCAGGTGAGCACTCCTTTTAATCCCACAAATTCAATGTCTTTATGAACCAGTTTTTCACAGTGCCATCAAGTTAGAATTTATAATGATTAGAGGAGGAGTTCTGTGCTGTACCTGGCCTTTTCAGCTGCATTTGAGGGATTTACTGCTGCTTTAATGTTCTTCTCCAAAGTATTGAGCAGGAGGCCAATACTCATCTGAAGCATTTCTCTAGAAAAGAAGCAGAAATAAATTTACTAGTTTTAAAACTTTCACACAATTATACATGAAAACTTGAGAACCTGCTTTTCTCTTATGATTTGATCACCTGCACTGAGTGTAGCTAAGAACTATTAAATGCAATTAATATGGCCAGTTTTTAGTTCATCTGTTGTGCAGTCACCACTCCAATGTGACTGCAGAATGGGAGAAGAGAGGTGTTAACAAGCAGTCTCATGAGGTGTGGCCATGTAAATGACAATCTACAAACTCTTTGATTGTTCTCTAGGCTTTTTTGTTTCCCTGGTACAGTTTTTGAGTGCATGGGTTTCAGCTAGGGAAGATTACTGCTGCAAAACAGCAGCTGAAGTGGTTGGGGTCTTTGGTGAGGAGGGGTAGGATTCAAGGAACTGGCTGTTACTTTAAAAAGTAGTTTTTATCCTCTTATTAAAGAAAAGAGATTATCTTTATACAATATCTGGTGGGAAGAAACTCCCTCTACCTAATGAATACATCAGTGGAAATGGAAGATGTGTGTGACTAACTCTCCTGGGTGTTGTGGGAATGGGGTAAATCAGTCTTTCATTACCTGAGATCTCTAATACATGGTAAAGAAAAGACAGTCCTGTACTACCACCTGAGAAGAGCCATTGAATGTGGCTGCTGCAAATGAATCTGAAAGGAAAATGACTGCTAGGCTAGCAACTCAGCCAGCCTTTACAAACAACTGTGGAGGAGGTAATTAGCTGCACGTAGCAGCAGATTCTCTCTGCATGTAGTTACATGTGTGCAGGGCCTGGCATCGCTTTTTCCGCTAGCGCCAGCGCTTCTCAGCCGAGCTGTGCAGGTGCCATCCCTGGGAAAAGCTTCCCAGGCTGGAATTTGGACTGTACTTGTGCAACTGCAAGGGCAGCCTCAGGGCATGGGCTGGAAGCATCTCCTCTTTGCTTCTGCTTTTGCCACTGGTTCACTTAAACCTCTGTGGCAACTGAGGCCTTCACTGCCTACCTCAGTGTGCAATCCTTTTTCCTAGGGCTCAAGGTGCTGAACTTTACCTTGAGATGGCTGAGGCACAAAACTCACGAGTGGGCTCTGGTGGGGGAATGCAGCAGATGGGAAAGCATTCCCGTCTGCTGAAGTAAGCTGGTTTAGCACATCCACCCTAGGTAAGACAGCCACTGAGGCCAGAGGCATGAACACAGGCAATCACCTGGAACAAGAGTCTCCCAGAACGAAAAGCATGGAGTCAACACATCGGCGTTCCACTGTCGGCTGGAAGTTCTTCAGCGCAGGGAAGCTTGGCATACCGTGTGCCTGGAAGGAGGAATGCAGCAGAGTAGTGGGGTTTGACCCTTTCTGAACCCAGCCTGAAGACACATGGAGGGCTGCCCACAGAAAACAGCTGCTCATGTCACACCACTTGTACTACAGTATTGTACTATGATACTCGTGAGGATTTTTAGGATGGTTTTAAACATACAGACTTCCTCTGTGCACCAAAAGGATGGATGTTTGCTCTTTAGGATCTGTTTCCGTGGGGAGTGTAACACATTGAGCCATTCAGCTGGCAGATCAGTTATCATTAGCTCCAGCAAAAAAAGAGGCACTAAGGAGGGCTAGAAATGTGCCCAGCTTCCTTCCAGCAGCAGAAGGAGTCTGGCTCACAGGTAGTGTGCTGGAACTGGCATTAAGATGACTGTTAGGTGCTGAGTGCCAATAAAGGGAAAAGCACTTTATAATGGCGAAGCAAGGCCCAATGTCTCTATTAGCTCTACATTACACTTGAAAGAAATACTTAGAGGAGTGCAGGGAAGAGGTCTGGAGGCTTGCTGTCCCTGGATTTCAAGGTAAGAACAAAAATATTGGAGACAAGTCTTCATCCACCCCACAGCAAGGGTGACTCCACAACCCCTTTTTCTAAAGGCCATGCTATTTCTGTAAGCATTCTGGGTTGCATAAAAAGCTGCTGGAGTGCACATTAGTATCTGTGGGTGCTGGCACTGTGATTTCCTCCATGCACATGGTAAGGGGGTGTTTCTTTCTGTGACAGTACAACAGAAAGGCTCAGCTCACCTGCTCAGCAGAAATGTTATCAAGGAGGACAAAAAAATCCACAGACTCATCATCGTTAATGCACATACTCTTCTTAATTTTTGCCAAGTCCTCACAGATGCCTGGCTGGTGCATAGCATTCTCTGACTTATTCCTGTAAAGGAATTAAGAAAACCAAAAATTTTTCACACACCAGGCTTTCTATCTTTTGTTTTTCTCATCACCCATCCCAGTGGAGTTCTCCCACATCAGTGAGGGGTAGAAGAAAAGCACTGCAGCATATTGAGGGATTCCTGATGTTGGCATTCTGAGCTGCAGAAAGGACAGATGCTGTATCCAGATTTCAAGGATCAGAGCTGGCTTTCTACTCTCCCAACGGCAGGAGGAAAAATTAAGATGAGATGTGAACACTCCAGAAGTGCCACCCCCTAAGCAAGGGCTGTGTATCAGCTAACAGATCTGGTCATACTGCAACAGTACAGGTCTGTGTCTTCTTTCATGAAGCCTTTAAGTGTCTCATGAAAGAAGCAGCTTTAAACTGATTGCTGTATGGTGTGGGAAATGGGAAACACCTAGATACTCGCTTGTAGCTTAAATCCAACTTTTGCTTTGTTGGAAGCCATTTGCATCTCTATGCTGCTTTAAATTATGTTTTAAAAAATTTAGCTGAGAATATCCGTGCTGGCCATTGTAGTCCCTAGGTAGCTTGCAAGCTGAGGCAAGCTCAAAACATCTACCTTGATATGGTCACAAAAGTGCAGTTGGTGGGCAGAAGGGGGCAGGGAGCAGCAGACCCTGCAGTCTACTCCTTTTTTACAGGACAGGTGGCTTACTCAAGGAGGTGCTTCTAGGGACTGTCACCTCACCACTGTCTAGACCAATCCTTTGCCTGCAGAGTCAAACACTGCACAGTGAGCTCTTGCAAGTGACAGCTCTTGAATTTTGGGCAAAAATATGCTAATGCACAATCCAGCCAAAGTGTAATATGTCTGCCTCTCTTTTTCATTTTCTGCCCTGTGCCCAAACCTGGCACAGGCATTTCAGAGAACTTGACTCCACAAACATGAGTGTTCTATGTAGGATCTTCCTTATTTCACTTCATTAGCCTTCATTAAATGTGTCAAGGCTGAGTATATTTCAGTTTCTTCAAGGTATGAATGCGACGGGAGTGCTGAAATAACCCCCAAACCAGAAGCTGAATATAAAAAGGAGGCCCAATATGTTCACACTTGAAAGGCTTGTTAAGAGATGTAGATGACATTAATTCTGCCCTGCAGCAATGCTACAGACTAGCTGTACATTAGCTAGTAATGAATGTTTGCTAGACACAGACTAAATTAAACTGGTCTTTCAAGGAAAAGTCCCTATTTTATCTTCTTCTGTGCCACCGCCTGGTGTATAATTCCACTTGCCAAGTATTTTATACAACTAGCTAACCATTCCCAAAGAACAGTACGTGGTAGGGAAAGAAATTGGGAAATGGGAAGAAAATGTGCTGTTGTAAATGACTACTGGTGAAACTAAACAGCAGTGAAATCATACGGGGAGATATTGCTGGCAATTACCTGGTCATGTCTTTCAGGCGCCGGCAGTTCTGGTAATTGGGGTAGAGTATTTCAGTGCATGCTTCATCAGTGACAATGACTGGAATTTCAAGAGTAACTTTGGAACAAGGGTCTGTGGAACAAGAAGGAAGTTTGTGTGATCAGTAGTGCATCTGTGTTTCTTTAGATTGCTTTATAATCACTCCCACAGTCTTTGTGCTCAAGTCCAGTGTTATCAACTAGCAATTTCCCTCGAGCTATCTATCACCTGCAACACAAGCCACTATACTTGTTTCTGTGCATTTATTTCCACAGGGAGGCCTGCTGTGCACCTTGTAAAGCTTCCCAGTTCTGTGTTCATTTTTCTTAGTGCCAAAAATTAGTCTCTGTGTCATGAAGTGTAAGGAGCTCTGGCAAGTCACTTGTACTTGTTAGTGGAACTGAATGTGGAAGGAGCAGATGTGAGATCTTTAAAATGCAGAGCATATTTTTAGAACAAGTAGTTACCAACTGCAGGATACAGGTGAAAGTTACTCCAGATACTGAACTTGTATCCAAGACACTTGAGTTTCCCTGAGAAACCTTTTTCTGATGTGTGAACTTTTTGCCTTCTTGATTTTGAAGAGGGTTAACCTCCTCAGCAGGTCTGAAAGAGCAGCAGAAAGATACGCAAGGAGAGGAAACAAGTGACAAGGTGGTAAAGAACTACAGGACCGGAGAACTGAGGAAGGGAGCCAAGTGCAAAGAACCGAGGAAGAAGTAACAACTAGGAGCCAGAGAGAGTTAGGATACAAAAGGTGTGAGCATCTAGGGAAGACTAAGCAAGGAAAGGCACTATTCAGAAGTCTCCCCAACCTTCTTTCTGCTCTTGGTACAGCCCAGCTAGCACGCAGCGCGTGGACTCCAGATTCCGGACAATATTAGTGGAACGGATGCTGAAAGAGAGAAAGCAGTTTGTGAGGCAGCACTTTCTCCTTCATGTTAATATGGCTGCAGTGGGGAGGTCTTGCTGGAACTGAGGATTCCACCATGGCTTTGAAAATCTGTAGTAGGACTCATCTTTTGTCACTATAGATATCTTAGATAGACACCTATAATCTGAACTGTCCTTTAACTGCTTGTCAGAGATAGTAGAGATAAACTGGCACTTCTCTGGTGTGATTTTTTTTATCTCATCCTAAGCCAGATGCTCTCAGCATTACTGATGTGAGCAGCAGGGGTTGCTTCATCTCACTGAACTTCAGCTGTTTGCAGTGAGTTAAAGAGTGCTCCAGAAATGCCTGTTTCTCTTTGTGGTGTTATGCTCACCACGAAAGTGCATAACAGCACTGCCAGTGGCTCAGCCTAGGTGAGATGAATCTGTCCCTGGCATCACTCTCAGGACTGCTGGGCCATTGAATGCTTTGTGTCATGAGTGATTTCTAGTGCCAGGCTCTGCAGGCTAAGCAAAGACGAAGGCCCAGGGGGGCCAGACAGTTTGCTGTGGGGTGAAGAAGGATATGCTATCCAGTGTTCCCTAGCACAAGGCTACTGGTTAAGAGGCAGGAAAATAGGAAGGTCCAGGAGGGAACTGAGAGACTCACAAGACTTCAGCAGACTTAAATATTGGTGAAAGAAACTGGACTTCTTCCATATAGTTTCTCCTCAGCCGTTGCCCCAGGTTGTACATCTGCTTCATCCCCACACAGGTCAGCTGTCCTGCGGCTGCACCACCCTAAGAGCAAAGAGAAAGAGAGGTCTCCAGTGGACCATAGAAATAAAGTCTACAGAGGAAAGAGGAATCCACCAGCAAATACACTCTTACCTTAAAAACAGTCTTACAGTATTCCTCATCCAAGAGCGAGGGAGGTTGAGGTCCTCCATTTAGGTCTGTCACCATGTAATCAAACTTAGTCCTAGCAGGTACATCCAAAAGAGTGGGTTGCCATTCCACCCGCTTCAAAACAAACAAACAAACAAACTGCTTCAGTGGAAAAGTTTCAAGGGCATTAAAACAAGGACCTTTAAGAGCATTAAACTAAAGCTGGAGTATTACAGTGTGCTGGCTTGCCAACAACACAACACGGAGACAAAGGGATCTCTTTACACAGCTCATAGAGAAATGAGAGCAGTGCTACTCTCTGGATTTGCAGATGTGATGTGCAGGAAATGCAGCACTTGCTTTACTTCCCTTACAGGAGAAGAATCTGCAGGAAATCACAATTGCTCTTTGTTACACATCTAAAAGCTGCTATAGGAAACTACCTGAGCTAACCCCTGCTGCCTCCCCAGGCCGCCTCAGTGGAGGCTGGGGAAGCCAGATCCCTTGTGCTAACACTGAGGCAGGAGCCACACCTTTGCTGAGCACCTGTTCTGAGGTGCACAACTTGGCCTTGGAGTAAAGTCCCGGGATGCCCATCCCTGTATCCTGCCCCTGAGGGCCTCCTGTAGTTGCAGCAATTGTTCCCTCTGCTGTCATCTGTCCCACTAATGTGCTATTGCTGTTCCACTTTAAAGAATCACAGAATTAATTAGGTTGGATAAGACCTCTGAGATCATCAAGCCCAACCTGTGACTGAACACCATTGTGTCAACCAGGCCACAGTGCCACGTCCAGTCTTTCCTTAAACACTTCCAGTGACAGGGAACTCCTACACCTCCCTGGGCAGCCCATTCCATGTCTAATCCCCCTCTTGGTAAAGAAATTCCTCCTAATGTCCAACCTGAATCTCCTGGGGCACAGATTAAAGACTGTCTCCTCTCATCCTGCTGGGAGAAAAGACTGACCATAACTGGCTACAACTTCTTTTCAAGGAGTTGTGGAGAGTGATAAGGTTCCCCTAAGCTTCCTCTTTTCTGGACCAAGCACCCCCAGCTCCCTGGGTGGCTTCTCCTAACACTTGTACTCCAGACCCTTCCCAGGTCCGTGGCCTTTCTCTGGCATCGCTCCAGCACCCCTGCATGTCCTTCCTGAACTGAGGCACCCAGAACTGGAAAGGGACGATCCCTGCCCTGCTCCTGCTGCCCATGCTGCTCCTGCTCCAGGCCAGGATGGCACTGGCCTCCTCGGCCACCCGGGCACATCGGGCTCACTTCAGTCGCTGTCAAGCAGCACCCCCAGGCCTTTTTCCACTGGGCAGCTGTCCAGCCACTCGCGGCATGCGGTGCAAGCTCCCAATTCCCATGCTTTCCCCTCGGAAATTACTCCCGGTACCGCTTTCGGAAGAGGAATAAACGGCAAACCAGCAGGCTGCCGGGAGCGAGGCAGGAGCTCGGCGGCAGGCACGCCGCCGGCTCGGGCTCGGGGCACCTCCGCACCGCCCGTGCCCGACCCGTCCCGTCCCGAGCTCACCGGCTCTATCCCCGGGATCGGCCGCAGCGGGGTGCGCGCCCCGTGCCGGAACAGGACCTGCACCAGCCGCAGCTCCAGATACCGCCGCCGCCCGGCCTCGCTGTCGCTCCACTCGGCGGCCGCCGCCGCCGCCCGCCGCCGCTGCGTCCAGGCAGCCAGGCCGCCCAGCACGCACAGCCGGAGCCCCCAGCCCATGGCGGCCCCGCCGGCCCGGCCGCCCGCACCGCGGGGAACAGTGGGAAGGGCAGTCCCCGGCCGAGCCCCGCCTGGAAACGGCCGCGGTCGAGGACCAGGCGGGGACTGCGGCTCCCGGCGGGCGCCGCGCAGGGGAACGTTGTGGTGCTGGGCGGCACGGCCGTGGCCCGAGGCGGCCGGTGTTCGCGTGCCCGCGCTCGCCGCCTGCGTTTCGTTACCTTGCCTGCGGACTCGCGCCGTGCCAGTGTGCCCAGTAACCCCGGGTAGCGTTCCAGGCGGGGAACAGTGGCTGGAAGGCGGCCCACTGTAAAAGGACCTGGGGCGCCGGTGTGAAAAACGCCAATCACTCGTTTTTAAAATTTTTAAAAGTTTAATAGTAATAAAATGGTTA
>JAHXMQ010012338.1:18663277-18686413 GCA_020466415.1 Ammodramus savannarum pratensis | reverse complement strand
CATCTCTTCCCTCAACCAAAAACCCCTGTGAACACCGTCACAATTAGATATTGGAATGGAGTGCCCAGGGAGGTGTTGGAGTCATAATCCCTGGAGGTGTTTGAGGGAGCAGGGCAGGGGTGAAGGAGAAAGAGGAGGGAGAGGATGGTGACCTGCACAAAGGCCAGAGGGAGGAGCCGCTGCAGGTGGTGTGAGGCTGGCACAGACACCAGGACGTGCAGAGCAGGGATTTTGGTCATCTCATATCTCTCAAAGCCCTGCAGTTCTGAAAGGGTTGCCTAAGTTTTCTGAGCTTGAGAGTATGTGAAACACAGAGGCACAACAAAAGCAGAGAGAGAAGGGGAAAAATATTTCAGAAGCCAAGGAAATAACAAATGAATCAAGGAAATAACAAAGGAATCAAGCCTGAATTTTGTGTTGCAATAGAGTGAGGGGTCAGGAATGCTGAAGGGAGAGGGAAAAGGAAAAATTAGTTAAGAGGGAGAGGGAGGGAGGGTGGAAGAGAGATAGAGGTGATGTGATAGAAGTGAGCAGGGAGAGAGGCTCACACTGAATTTATTTGTATTTCCACTCAAATGTTACCCTGGAAGAAAACCCCAGCTCCTGTGAAGTTGTGAAGCCTGGGACTGCAGGGTCCCTCCTGGGTGGCCCTGGCTGCTGCCAAGCAGCATTACTGGTGAGATATATTTTAGAGTACACCACGCCACAGCAGGTGCCTGCCATTAGAGGAGAGATCTCCAAAATAGCAGGCGGCTGTCAATATTTTAGCAAATGGTGTTGCCCTGGTTTTTTTTTCCCTTTGTCCAACTGTGTAGAAATTTATTCTAAGATGCACCATCTTTACAGAAACATTTTCAAAGGACCTGTTATTTTTACCCTTCTGTTGCTTTTTGTGACCAGACGAGGAGCAGAAGGCTAATCCAATGGCCAGCAGGGGTGAAATTTTTTTCACTGAAGGAAAGTAATGAGCTCTAATGAACAAGCAAGTTTCAGGAAACTTTCCACTCTGAAAGCAGAGCACAAATTTCCTCCTGGTTGGAATTTAACCAGAATGCAATGACTGCTGTCATTGCGAAATATTAGATTGCTATCATTTGCCTTTTACAGTGCTGCAAAAATGTTTCACACCTCAGAACACTCTGGTTTTATAGGTTTGTGTTTACATCTTCCTTTTTTTGAAGAGGAAACTGAGTCACAGTGAGCTTTGTAGTTTGACCAAGTCACACAGTCATTGTGTGGCTGATAAATTGATAAGGTGTGAGGCCTGAGTTTTGTAGTTTGACCAATCACACAGTCATTGTGTGGCTGACATATTGATAAGGTGTGAGGCCAAGTAGCATGATTAGGTTTTTTTTGTTCCACATGTGGATTGAAATTAAATAATGCTTAAAAAAAGAAATAATTTAACCTAATGAGTTGGTGTGGTTTATGGTTTTTCAGACTAAGTGAACATCTTGTCCCTGAACAAAGGTAAAGGATGGCCATGTTGGATGGGGCTCTGAGCAACCTGGTCTAGTTGGAGGTGTCCCTGCCCATGGGGGGTTTGGAACTGGATGATTTTCAAGGTCCCCTTCTAACCCAAACCATTCTATCATTCTGTGAAAGATCTTCATCTCCTTATGGTGTAAATCAGGGATTTACCATAAAATGTTTGTATGGTAGAGGCACAAATAGCATCTGGATGCCCCTTAGGGAGGTGGGTTTATTTCCCCCTGATTTATAGGGGTCAGAAAATAGACATGTTGCCTTGACTTCTTTGGTTCCTTTCCTGAGTGCATTTTGCTCAGTGAGGAGAGTGAACTGGAAATGTTCTCCCACAGCTCTTCACCACACAGGCTGCAGCTGGGCTGGGAGCCTGCCTGCTGGAGAAGGGTGGCTTAGCCAGCCTGGTGTGAGTGCCCAAAGTGGGCCACAAGCAGCTCCTGCCAGGCTCGATATCTCTGTGTGCCAGCCTTGTTTTGGGGCAGCTCCACCTCTGGGTGGAGTATGGGCTGCTCTGCTGTAGCACAAAGTGTTTTCCTGCCCTTCCAAAAAACTTCCACTCCAAAATGTTCCCGTGGCTGTGAAGGTGATTTCACTCTGGTCCCTTGAAGTGATCACAGGTCCTGAAATCTCAAATGCAGCATGGGCAGGAGTTTGTGCAGGATTCATGTTCAGGATCACAGGCTGCAGCATCCTACAGCCAAAAGAGCTTTCTCCATTCCCAGCTGTGGAGCTAATGGTGGTGTCTCTGTGTCCTGCAAGGACTGCTGACCACAGTGGCTATTATAAACCAGTCAGTCTGGGCATGGAAGCTGTATTGCCTTCACAAAGGGCTGAACTTTATAAATAAATTGTTTGAGTGTGCTGTGCAGCTTCCTGTGGAGCCGTATCACTCTTGTCTCCTCCAGTCTGTCTGTTGTGGTGAACCTTGTAGGCAGCTGCTTTGTGAGCAAGGCGCCTGGGGAAATGGAAGGAATGTTTCCACTCCTAAAGTCTGTGATCCTTTGGGGTGGATTTGGCAAAAATAAACCCCTAAATGCCACCACAGACCGAGCCCTCCCTGCAAGGCACCATTCATGGTACACTGTACAGATCTGACGCATCTTGTCTCATTTTCTGCATGCTTTCACACCAGTGCTTTACCTTCCAGCAGTGAAATGATGTGTGTCAATACACAGAGGTCATAATTCAATTTCTGAATTCCTGCAGGTTTTGTGGGAGAGTCCTGGAAGTCAGACTTGTCATATTTAGGGCTGGCATTGTGAGGGGATTTTTGGAGATTTTCTTTTATGGGTTTTAGAAACAGGTCAACAGACGGCTGGTAGTTTCCTGCCTCTTTTACCTGGGAAGATGTGGCTTTCCCTCACTTTTCTTTGTCATTTCCAGGCTTGGGCATTTGGTCATTGTCCGTGTGGCAGTGGCAGAGCTGGAAGCTGGCTGTGTGCTGGCGATGGCCCGACTGTGCCAAGGTTCAGCCCCTGCCCAGTAACCCAGAGCAGAAGATGCATTCCCTGCCTTCTGTTTTTCTTTTGTTCCAACTTTGTCATCCTAAACTGGATGATGCCTGCAGCCATCTGCTGCATTTGGTAGCGTGCGGCATCACGCCGACTCAATTATGCGCCGCTCTGGGAGAACAGCAGGCTGGTTTTCTCTTCAGCTTTGAAAGAGTGTTTTTCCCTTGCACAGGAAGGCTGGGGGGAGCAGGAGCCTCCAGAAGCAAGCTGGATAAGCTGTTCCCAGCCATGTCAGGTGGACTCTCTGTGCCTTTTCAGTCCAGGTGTGGTGGGAGAGCTGCCAGTCTGTCACTGTGCCCAAGATGCTGCATCCTGGGACTCGGTGCTCTGATGCCACAGCAGATGTACTCCCCTGAGGCAGCACTTAACCATTTGGCACTTCTGAGCTTCATCACCTCATTTACTTTTCGTGGATATATATTAAACCAAGGGTATTTCTATTAGACCAAATGTTTTGGGATGAGGTGAAATTAAAAAGGAGATGGTGTAAGTGTAAATTACATTTGCTGCTTTTCAAAGCAGCCAGGAGAGAAGGGCTGCCAAGAGATGATGTTGAGCCTTACAGACTCCTAGCAAAGTTGTTTTGTCATGCTTTCATACTCAGAGAGAAGTGACCATGCAGGAGGATTTATATGTGTGATTCAGCCTGTGACATCAGTCCTCTTCCTGTGGTGGGCAGAGGAGACATAAACAAAATCTGTGTTGAAATGTTGGTGGTTTTGGGTTTTTTCCTTCTTTTTTTTCTTTTTCTTCCTTTTTTTTCCTGCAGATATAGAATAAATTTTGAGACTGCAGGACTGTTTCATGTTTTCTTCTTCACTTTCCCTGCAGGTAGTGGACTTGATGGGTTTCAAGATGCAGCCACTCACGTTTGCTGTTTGAATCCTTCTGGGCTGTCCATAGTGCCCTGATCCTTTTTCCCCTTCAGGGAATTCTCCTCTTCATTACATGAGGATAGGGGTCAGATCAAGTGGTGGGGAGCTAGAAAACAGGGACTTGTGCTATTTACATTTAAGACATTTCTGGCCCCACCAGCTGTTCCATGCGTGTTATTTTCAGAAGGGCAATAATCCACAGGAGGTCAAGAGGGTGGAATTGTGTGAATATATTGGGTGGAGGAAATCAAGACACTTGGGAGTACCCAGGCCTTGTCATGACAGAGAGTCTGGATCCCAGATGATTCTGGCTGGGAGAACTCAAGGAGAGTTCTCCAAGTGCTGCTTGCATGGCTAGGAAAGGCTGCTCAGCTGGGAGTTTGTTAGCTGTTTTCAAGTCATCTGTGTTTACACTGCTGGCAGGACCACCTGTTCTTTTTTTTGAACAATAATATGTGTGTGTGTAAATATATATTGCTGCATTTCTGCATTTATTTTTAGCCCTTTCTAATAACCCCCAACAGGTTTGAAAGATGCTGTGGATTGTGAATGGTGCCTGGCGGCATTGCTCACATTGATGGTTGTCAGAATTCCCATGCTAAATCTCTGCTTTGAAAGGTTTATAACTCATCATCTATTCTTGGTCCTGCAGCTCCCATACCCTGGGAAAATAAAATAAAATAAAATAAAAATAAAATAAAACAAAACAAGGAACTTTTTAAAAACAACAATTTTCCCTACAGGTTTGTGGAAATCAGACCTGTTGGTCTAACCAAGAGTTTTTTCAAAGCAGACATTGAGCCTTGCCACTTTATTTTTCAGCACCTAATTGCAAATGTGTGGCAAGTCTGTTTAATGTGTTTCATATGGTCAAATGGAGAAGCTGTTTTGCATATCAGGCTGATACAGGCACTGAATGGTGTAAAATGTCAGGGAGCCAGCAGCAGTTAGCTCCCCACCACCAGCTCTGAGGAAGCATAAAACAACTGAATTATGGCAGAGCTTGGGCAGTCTCCACATCTGGGGTGACACCAGTTGCAGAATCATGGGGTGAATGCTCCTCTTATCAAGAACTAGCAGAGACATGAAACATACTGTGGTTTTTTTACATTCATAAATAAAGGACATCTATTTTGCTATTTTGTGCAATCAGCAAGAGAAATCCAGTACAAAGCAGCAGTTCATAATTTTAAGAAATACATGGTTATCCCTTATTAATTTCATGGTCCATAGTTTGGAAGTGTCTCCCATCCAGGCAGTGCACAGCAGGTTGCAGTTGTTAATCTGCACCATTCACAGGTGAAATCCCACACACATCCTGATGATTCCTGGTCCCCACCCAGAAGAGAGGATGTTGGGAGGGGATTTAACAAAGTGCCCTGGTGCTGCTGAGAACCCATGGCAGAACAAGCAACAGCCCACAGGAACCTGACTCATGCTAGAAGGAGTGAACTGCATCTCTTCTGAGGGATTTCCCAGGTTTGGAGAGCTGTTGGAATGTTGGCTGCAGACAGTACATTTGTATGCAGGCAGCAGGCACTAATTCAAAACACGAAGGTAATGAACTTGAAACTGGGTCCTGACACACAGTGAGGAGCGTGGAGGGAGCACTGGGAACTTGAGCTGAATCAAAGTCAGGCTAATTTCTCACGCAGCATTCAGCAGGCCGTTCAAACTCAGATTATCTTTTGGCAGATGGGAATAACGCTTATTCCCTGTCTCTGCAGGAAGGCTGTGAGGTAGCAAAATACATGCAGAAGGCTTTGTATGTGCAAGAGCTCAGCTGTTTTTTCATACTGTGTTAGTAGCTGTTTGAGTGATGGGTATAACCTTTCCTTCAGGTCTTTTCTGACAGCTCTGGACCCTTATGGATATGCAAACACTGCTATTACAAAATGGAAATAGTTGTGTTGCTTTTGTGCATGTTGCGTGGGTACACACACAGTGACGGTGAAGACACAGAGTTTAATCTCTTATCCTGATTTGTCTTCTCTAACAACTGATTTTTCTGAAGACACGAAGGTTTTTTATTCTGGCTCCCCTGTACATTTATTGCCTATCTCAGGTCATGGTATTCCTGTGGGCACTCAGCACCTCCTTAGTGGGAGGTAGGGTTCACTGTATTTTTTCAGATGGGAATTTCAGGCAGGCAAAGCCAAAGATGACTGGCTTGTTGTCAAACATAAAACTTGGTGGAGTAGGAACCTGAGGGCACTCTCCAAATTTCCAGGCTGGTGCCTGAGCTGCTTGTCCAGGCTCAGTGTTATCTTTTGCTGCTGTTCTGATCCCATCTGTCTGTCAGCTGTACCAGCCAGTGCTCTGTGGGTATTTATGCTGCTGCCAGTTCTCATGTCTCAATTGGGAGTCATTTCATGTGGGTGACTGACATTCCTGGAGAAGAAGAATTTGAACTATCCCAGACAATGGTATGGCTGACATAGTTTTTGTTGTAAAATTATGTTTTAGTGTTAATTTTAAGGATTGTTGACTTACATGAGTTTTTCTTGGGCTTCAGGGTCAAATTTTATTCAGCCATAAAATAGGGTTAGAGGCACAACAGCCTTGGTATTGGAGTTTAATATCCTTCCCTTGTAAAATAAGATAATTCATGGGAGGAGAAACATGTTTTAAAATTTCCAGCGATGATGAGATTTTAAGAAAGAGGCAGCACCACATTTTTCATGATACATTTGGCATTTTTGAAGAAAGATTCCTGGTAAAACCTGACTGCAAGTCAACAGAGTCAACACCTGAGTCAGAGAAGGGAAAGGGGCACGTCTCACTCAGTAAAAACCTTGATTGCATGTTCTCTTACTCTCAATTACCCTAATTTGGAGTGGGGAGCTAATGAATATTGCTAAATGGTTTGAAACAAACAGCAGCACTGTGGACAAAAAATAGTCATTATGAGCTGCAGTGTATCAACCACGGTGAATTTTTCACAGGTTTGTAGGTTTTAATGCTGGGGTGACTGCTCTGGCTGTTGGCTTAGTGTAGGGGAGAGGACCTTACCCAATAATTTACAACAAGGTCAGTGACTTCTTGGTACCACTGCACACCTTTTCAAATCCCATCACAATAATTAGAAATTACCTCATCCCTAGACTGTGCTTTCCAACTGTTAATTAAAATATTACTTCTCATTGTAAGAGTGCTTCTGTTGGAAGAGCAGTCAGCTATCAGAAATGTTGTTCCTTTTTGCTGTGGAGTTTGCCATGTGTGCACTAGGGCAGGAGAAGGGATAAAGTATCTCATGTTTTTTCCTTTGATGATCTGGAGCTCTCAGGTACCTCACTGTGATGTGCTTGAGTGGTCAGAGATATCCGTCAGGAATCAGTGAGGATTATTCAAAGTTCTCTTTCATTTAATGAATGCCTTTGTTGTTGATTTAGGACTGAATACTTTAATGAACTTTTCAGAAAGTCCTCAAATCTGGCATTTCTCTGGAAATGTCAGAGATTAATCTAGTGAAGCTAGAAATAGGGAGAGCAAAGTGTAATTATATCCTAAGAAAATACAAGGCCACAGAGGGAAAAAAAATAATACAAAACTTCATTTCAGAGGAAAAAAAACAGGTGAGAAAAGACTTCTCATGATCTGCAAAGGTTGAAAAAAATAAATTGAACTGAATGTGAAAAACTAATGTGAATTGGAAAAAATTGCATTTTTCTGTGAATATGGAGCAAAGATGGTGGTAATTTGTGCTATGTATGTGTACCTAAGTGTTTTTTTGAGTCTGGGCTGAAGTGGAAGAAAAGCAAGGTGGGAAAGAAAACATGGTTTCACTGGACTACATGATTTTGCAATGTCTAATTTTGGACACTTGTTTCTGAAAAGCCTTGCCTGTAGCCTGGCACACATCAAGCTGGTTTTGTCAGAAGCACTTTTCAACCTCAAACTTTGTTCCCAGGCCGAAGAGCTGGCACAGCATTTACTCCAAAACCCAAACAAATAGCAGCAAGTTTGTGACCTCAGGCTTGCCTCTTGCTGCTAATCTGATTCCTTTTAAGGGTAGGAGCTGGTGGTTAACATGATTTCTAGTGAAACCCTGCTTGCAGCTGAATATCAGAGTGCTGGGTTTTGCTGGGGCTGTTGATAAAAATGTCATGGCCACACACCCATATCCAGTTTCTAGGAAAATCTTCCAATGTGTCTTTTGCATTCTTTATATTGTCATATGGCTGACCATCACTGACATGCCTTCCTAAGATTATGTTCATGTCCAATAAGAGCATGAAATTTAACTCTCTCATGGGTCCCTACCAGTTCATTTTGACCTCTAATTTGGCCCCATCTGCTTTACCCCTTCCTGTCTAAAACAACTTTAGCATAAAGAGGAGCTCTTGCATATGAATAGTGAGTCACAAACCATGATTCTGAGTAATCCCTGAGCAGCTCCCTGCTGTGATCCAGCCCCAAGAGGTGGAAATGTCCTCCCAAAAAATAGCAGGGATCTGCAGCAGACTCTGTCTGGCTCCTGCAAATGCTGCAGTGAGGTGGTTTTTCTTGCCTGTCATGTGACAGCCAAACAGAGTTTGTAATACAGAAATGAAAAGAGGAAAAACTGCCTAATCTTCTAATAAAATGGAGCCACCTCGAGGGAGGAGAGTGGCTTAATGTAGCAGTCCTACAGGCCTCAGTCAGGGAATCATTTTAAAGGAGTATGCAAATATTGCAGCTTTTCTGCATTTTGCTTCCTGACTTGCTCTGGGGGAATACTTTCTTCCAATGTATGTGGGATGATTGCTTTTATTCCCCAGAGAGCAGTGGGTTTGTGTTAATGGGTTGGCTGTGAAGCCTGGCAGGTTAGAGGACAGGGGAGGAGGTTTTCTGCTGGTGCTGCAGAGTGTTCATGGAATCATAGAACCACGGAATCATAGAATATGTTGGGTTGTTAGGGACCCATCAGGCTCATCCAATCCAACTCCTGCACAGGACCCCCCAAGAATCACAGCATTGTCCAAACACTTCTTGAACACTTGGCTTGGTGTTGTAAGCACAATTTCCACCAGGCAGTACCTCACAGTTCTCTTAGGTGTTTGCTGTTACTAATCTAAATGCATTTAATTGTCCTTAAAATGTCTTTTGGTGAGAGTTTATTGCATAAAGTCTCCAGTGGAAGTGTGTTGTTTGGTTTGTGATTGGCTACACAGCACTGGATTGGTTACACAATATTGTTCGTGTTCCTGAGTGCTGAAGGAGCACAGAGCTGCCTCTGGGGTGGATATTGGCCCATATGAATTTAAAATTTGGTTTCCTTGACTGACATTTACTTTCTGAGAACTCTGTTGCCCGTCAAACTCAATTGCTCAAAGGTCTGTGGGAAACCAGTGGTGGTATGTGAATGTGGCCTCAGCAAATTCATTTTAAAAAATGTGAACCAATGTTCACTGCAGGAAAAATGAAGCATTTCTGCATTATTTGGCTGCAGTGAGTCTTACAAGTTCATTTGATCCTCCTTCTTTTTCTGTCATCAGATTTTCATGACAAAGTTATATATGTATGGTATTAGAATTCCTGAGCTCCCCAGAAAGATCTTTAATCATCTAGACCATATAAGCAACGAACACTTCAGGCAAAAGCAAAGCTATTAATTTTGCACTTCAAAGTCACAGATTTTCCCCCCACAAAGTGTATCTTATGGAGCTGCCACTCTCCATCCTCATTCTCAGTCTATCCATACCTCTGGTGCCCTGCTAACCTGAATCACTGAGATGTTCTTTTTTCACAAATGTGTGCAGAACCTGCTATCAACCCTACTGGAGGAGCTGCTGGATTCCCTCAGGGGCTGAGAGCATCCCAAGGGAGCTCCCCTGGGAGCAGCAGCTCCTCTTGTACCTGTGTTAGCCCCAGGCTTCCCAGGAGGCAGCGATGCCAGCAGGGTGGCTGCTCTGGAGCACCTGCCATTGTGTGTGTCAGGCTCTCCGCTATGCTACACTGACTTCATGAGCTCTGAATTTCTGCATTCCTTGTACTTTGGCCATTTGCAGTCCAGTCAAGCATGGGCTCATTGCTGTGAACACACAGTGCTTTTGTTCTCTGGGGTTTGGGTCTTCCTAATTCCTTGGCCTCAGTGATGTTTCATGGAAAAGTGTTGGAAGGGGGATTGTGCCAGCTGTCATCTCCTTACCTATCCCTTCTAACAGTCTGAAACTTTATCAGCACTGAATTTGCTTGAGTATTGTCTTGCCCACATATTCTGGAAGAGGAAACAACTTGCTTGACACATGTCCTCTAGATCAGCCATTACTTTTATTCCTCTCCCTCAATTTCTCCTTCAAATTTCCCTTAGCCTGCTCTGATGTCTCACTGTGTTGTTCACAGAGAAGAACTCAAAGGCATGACCTTGTCTCAGTTCAATACTTTATTAGTTTTGGCATTCTATGTATTTTTAAATATAGGTTTTCCTTTTATAGGATTAAGTATTTCTGCTTTAAAGGCTAGTTGAAACACATTCCTCTGTCTTCCTATCTCAGGCTCAGCAGCTGATCAGCACAAGTCTGTAGATCAGAACTGACTTCTGGCTCCTTCAGACATCAGCTGGAGGAGGAAATGGTTTGAGGTGTGCTGACCAAGGAGGTAACTGAGCTTGGCATTTCTGTCAAATGTTGGTTCCAGCTGTTGCTGGAGAATTCACAGTTCTGAGAGTCTGAGCAGTCCCAGCAGGTAGAATTGGAGAAAAGAGGGGCAAGAACAGAATGGAAAGCTCTTGTATTTCCTCTTTTCTCCCTCTCAGAGCATTGTCTTTGTAATGCTGCCATTTAAAGATTGAATACCTATCTAAGGACTGAATTTAATATGTAATGTTGATTTGAGTTGCTGCTATAGGATTGTCTATCCATCCATCTGGTCCAAAGCAATATTTACTAAGTCTGTCTGAAAGGACAGGTCAGCCTGTAGTAAATGTGCTCCTGCCATGGTGTGACAGCCTGGCCAGCCTTGACAGTGGGTTCCAATAATCACAACTTTATGGTCTGTCAGCTAGTGCAAACATCCATCCACCAAATATCCCCCACTTTATACCTGGAAGACAGGACTGTGGAGGCATTAAGAAATGGATGGCAGAGGGAAATTATCTGCATTGATACATTCAATCTCTAAGATGAGAGAGAGTTGGGTTGTACTCTCCTGGTCTCAAAGATCACCAAAACCCCACCTGTGGACATGGTTGGATCACAGAGGTCTGAGACAGCACAGAGGAGATCCTCGTCCTCTTTTTTTCAGCTCTGCCTTGCCCTCCAGCAGAGACTGTAGCTCAGGGTTTTTAAAGTTGGGGCTATTGCTTGTTTTAAACCACAAACAGTTTATTAAACAAGGTCTGTGTTCATGCTCGAGTGGCTTTTCTAAATTTAATGTCACTCAGTAGCCAAGTGTTCACGGGGAGTGCTCCTGCCTTCCCCAGTGCCTGTCTCTGGCAGCAAGGTGGCACCCTAGGGGACAGGCATGCTCAGGGCTGTACACATGCCAGCTAAAAACGCAGGCTCTGCAGGACCAACCCTGCCTCTTGCTGCGCTGTGGGGCTGTGGCTGCTCAGCTGGCATCCTCACCCCTGAGCTGGAAACCTCCAACCACAACTCCCTAATCTTTAAGGGTGCCTGTAGTTTCTAATGCAGTTAAAGGCTCTTGTCCCAGTGTCCTCACTGAATTCTGGATTCATTCTTTGTGTCCCCTCTCAGGCTCCTTGCTGGGACCCAGTACTTTACTGGTCTGCAGCTTCCCAGCCTGCAGAGTCCCACGGGATGGGAGGTGTGGAGAAAGTGAGAAAGGGCATTTCCTTTGAGTGAACAGGGCAATCCAAGGGCAGAAGGAGGGAGCCTGTGAAAGTTGGAAAGTGGGAGAGCAAAGGATAAATTTCAGAGGAAGGACATAACTGAGGGAAGAAAAGGAACTCCTTTGGGGTAGGCAAATACATCTTGAGAGATCTGATACCCAAAGGGTCGCTGCAGAGATGGTTAGCAGTGGATTCTCTCAAGGCCTTTTCTCTTAAAAAGAATTCAGGGCTTGGTTGCTGCATGGACGAGCAATCAGATGCAGGGGGGACAGGTTTTGCTTCCCTCTTCCTGCTGAGTTGGCTTCACATCACAGGTGTCCTCTCTGGGAACAGAGGTGTGCTGGAATATGCAAGGAGATAGAGGGAGCAAGCCTTTGCAGGAGGATGGAAGCTCTGACCAGCTCCTCCTTCCTTGGTAGTGCAGAGGCAGGCAGGGGAGCTGGGGGGTTCCTGTTAGCCAGTCAATCAATCATTTCCTGATGTTTATTATTTATCCCCCTGGCAAACCCTCCCCTCATTCCTGCCACTCTGGGCAATGGGAATTCTTGTGATCTCTGAGCAGCAGAGGCTGGCGGGCAGCCTGAGCCCTGCTAGCAGCTCATTCTCAGCCATGTGAGAGGAGAGACATCCACAAGGAGAGATGGAGTTAGAACTTTATTAGGAGAAACCTAGACATGACTAAAATCTCATGTTAAGGAAAACACACACGGCCTTTTCAGGATTAAAAAATACAAACATATAAAAACTTACAAACAAAAACATGGTTTCCCCCATCTGAGTGTGAATGTGAATTTGAATGTACAGGGAGCTGTACCAAAGCTGTGTATCAGGAGCAGGGATTCACTTTCAGTGGCCCTGAGAGAGGGAATGGCTCAGTCCCCTCATCAGCTGGTCCCAGGCCATGTGCTTGTGCAGTCCAGTGTTGGGAAGCTGTGGCCTGTGTCTGAAAGGGCAGTGCAGGATAAACAACAGGGAGCAGCCTGGCCCTGTTCAGCAGATCTTTAGCACAGGGATGTCAGCTCTGCACTGAGGAAATGTCTCTGGAGTGGGAGCTGCCTGCAGACCTCACCCACCAGACTCACAGTGCAGCCTTTGCCCCCAGGGGCTGCTCTGAGGGGCTGCAGTGGTGGAAAGACCTGGTCCATGGGTGATTTCTAGCACTGTGTGTGCTAGGGATGGATGGGGTGGAGAGGATGGCCTGGGGGCAGAGCAGACACTTGCTGTGGGGACAAATAACTTGACCTGTGCTGGCTGGCAAGCTTGAGAGAGCAGGCAGGAGCTGGATGATGTGCAGGACCTGAGCAGGATTCTTTCTGCTTGCAGAGGATGCTGAAGTGTTTTGGTAGGTTGGTGAGAAGACACAGGCCGTACCTCTTCTGCAGATAAACAGAGGATGCTGTTCTCTCAAGTGGGCAGCTGGCAGCACCCTTTCAGCAGAATTCAGATTGCTTGAAAGATGAGTTTCAAAAAGGGGAAAACCACTTTGTTTCTACATGATACTTGTGAGATATCTGTTCTCACAGGAGAGTCTCTATTTCTGGTGATGGATGTCTTGCTTAGGATTGATGACATAAGTATCTTGGGAAAATTACCCAGCTTCATCAACTGGTCATCTAAGTGATTTCCCTGGGGCCAGTCTGCTCGGCTGACTTAGGAATGAGGAAGGGATTCCAATGTTAGACATGAGGCAGCTGTGCACTGGGGACCACAGAAGTCCTTATTTATGTGTAAGAGTTGTTATATACACAGTGTCAAAAAATTCAAGTAGGATTTATTGTGTAGGTAAACTGGTATAAAATATCTGGGCTCAGGTAGAGAAAGGGAGGGTTAGAAAGAGCCAAAATGAAGCAGGTGAGAAAATCTCTCTTTCAGAAAGCCGACTGGTGTGTTTCTGCTCCCTGCAGGTGAGAGAAGCTTCAGCTCAGTGTAACTGCCAGGCTGATGTTGCAAGTGTTGGATAGAGACCACAAAGATGTAGAGGTCCAGTCAGTGTGTTGAATACAGTGTCACAGTGGATACCCACTGGGCAGGAGTCTGCTGGCCCGTGCTCTACCAGGCTAAGGGTGGGGAGTCTCTAATCCCTGTGGGTCCCATGGTGAAAATACAGCTGAGGGCTTCATATCTCAAGGCTGGTGTCTCTCTTCAGTGCCTGTGGCTGCCCCTGCCTTGAGCTGTGAGAGGTGCTGTCTGGACCGGATAGAGAGAGGATATTGAAACAGGGAGGTTAGGGGTAAGAGTTTGGAGCCCACTTTGCAGAAGTTGAGTGCTGGGACAGCTCCTTCTCCTCATCCCTGCTGGACACAGGTCACACAGACAAATCATCCGACCTCGCCTTGCTGCTGGCACGGCTGGCCTTGCTGAGCCGGCGTTTCTCGTTGAAGTAGCTCTCGGGGAAGGCAGGGGCTGCACATTCACTGGCCACCTCTGGACTCTCCACGTAGCTGGACTTAATGAAGGGCCCTTCCCCAGCAGCATCCTCCTGGCCGTGGACCCTCTCGGTGGCGAAGTTGGCGGTGTTCTGCTGGGAGGCCATCTTGTTGCTGAAGGGGCTGATGAACTTCCCGTTGGGGCTGGACAGGCACTGGTTAAAATCCGGGGGCGGGGTGTACATCTGGGGCCTGTCTGCCGGCGGGGCAGACTCCAGCCTGCCCGGGGCCGTGCTGGGGCTGGCTTTGTAGGACCTGGAGCACCTTTCCTTGGCTTTCTTCCAGCCCAGGTGGTAGAGCTCGGCCAGGCTGAGGAAGAGGGAGAGCACTGCCACGGCCAGCATGAAGACGATGAAGACATTCTTCTCGGTGGGGCGGGACACGTAGCAGTTGACGGGGTGGGGGCACGGTGCCCGCTGGCAGATGTACAGCGTCTCCAGGAAGATCCCGTACAGGACGTACTGCCCCACGATGAAGGCCACCTCCATGGCGGTCCGGATCAAAATGCTGTACACGTAGGTGTTCAGCAGGCTGCCCCTCAGTATGATTTGGCCTCCTGCTTCATCCCAGCCAGACAGCTTAGTCTCCTTCTCTGCCACAGAGCACTTCTGCTGGTAGTAGGTGTCACCACCATTTTTGTTCTCCCGGGCCTCCATTTCTGCCTCCTTCATCTTCCTCTTCTCCTCCATGCGCACCGTGTGCATGGCGTGGCCCATGTACACCAGGGACGGGGTGGAGACGAAGATGATCTGCAGGACCCAGAAGCGCACGTGGGAGATGGGGAAGGCCTTGTCGTAGCAGACGTTCTCGCAGCCGGGCTGCTGCGTGTCGCACATGAAGTCAGACTGCTCGTCCCCCCAGGACGACTCCGCCGCCGTCCCCAGCACCAGCATGCGGAAGATGAAGAGCACGGTCAGCCAGACCTTCCCCACCACCGTGGAGTGCTTGTGCACCTTCTCGAGGAAGTCGCCCAGGAAACTCCACTCCCCCATTGCTGCTCACCAGGAGGGGTGAGGAGTCTTGAGAGCTGTGTTGGGAGAGAGCAGAGAGTGGTTCTAAGGAGGGTTAGGAAATGCTCAGCTGGTAATGGATGGAGTGAAATGGATTTTTTTTGTTTTGTGTCAGAGGAAATGTTTTCATGTGCCCTGAAATGAATGAGGTCTGTTTTGCTGAAAACTATTTCACATCTGCTGGAAACCTTGTACTATCCTTGGGAATTCTTTTTCTTTTTAAATTCAGCTACCGAAAGAAAAAGTGATCTTTTTTTAACATAACTAATCTACAGCCTGCTAAATGAGTTTCCAAAACCTTGAGGGTGAGCCAGATTTATTTTTGATTCAGAAAGTCCTTTCACTGTGATCTGCATATTGCATCCTCTGTGGATTGGGACTTTAAAGCAGCATTCAGCTGTCTCTAGACTGCACTCTGGGAAATCCTTAGTGGGCCGATCCCCTGGGAGATAAGAGTGGAATCTACAGCCTGGCCTGAGCAGGGGCACTGTCAGATGTTGCCTTTGTGTAATACCTGCACCAACACCTGGAATGTGAAGTGAGTGCAGCTCTGGGTTTCCTTTATGGGCTCAGTGCCACCACTGAAGCACAGAGAAAACCCCTCTGTTGCCCACCTGCTCCCTGTCTGTAGGTTTTGCTTTGGTTTTGCAGTGTTTTCAGCTGTAAGTGTTTCATTTACAAGTTGCAAATGTTTAGGGGAGTGTAAAGACTTTGGTGGGTTGTGCCAGTTCTGGAAACATAATCTGCTGCCACCTTGTCGTGCCTCTCTGAGAGGGAACTGCTGCAAAATCTAAATGGTGGGTCTTGCTCCTTCTGCTTTTCTTAAATTATGAGGAAAATTTCACAGTTCAAATGAAAGAGACAAAGAAAAAAGCCTCCTTTGAAGTGCCTCACAGGGACCAGCACTCCTGGGAAGTGTTGATGGTAGGTGGTCTGGTGACAGGAAAGGTTTGCTGGACTGGGAGTAGGATTGCAAAGTAGAAATGAAGGAGAGCCTGTTTCAGTTTTGTTTCTGACTCTGACAGACTGTTTCTCGCCAAGTCACTTAACCTGGTGGATAAAAAGAGAGCCGTGGGTTTAGTCCATCTTTTGTGGGGCTCTGTGGGAGTGCTTGAGCAATCATTTGATTCAGTTATGCTCACCATACTTACCTTGCCAGGGCACTGCAAAGCTCTCCCTGGTGAGAGTTAAGGGCTGGGTGCTATAAAGTGTGCACTATTACCTCAGAGCTAATGTCCTCCCACAGTCATTCTTTTGGAAAATAGCATTTTAATAAGTTAATGTAAAAATAATCATCATAATGAAATATTAAAAGCACTAGTCAAGGTAAATCCCAAAGCCACAGGGACCAAATTGTTAACTCTCCTTTATTGTTCCTTGTCCTGTCTTTAGGAGCCAATTACTTTTATAGTGCAAAGAACATTTGTGGAGAGCAGACACTGTTAAAAGCTGAAAATTTACTGTAGCAATATTGTGTAGATTTCCTGTGAGCAAAAGCTGGAGAACAGATATACTTGTTGAGGGAAAAATATCCCCTCCTCTAGTTATGTGAGTGATATAATTTAATGTAGCAGCACACGCCATAATTCATCCCATGCTTTGTTCCTGTGCTGTGTCCAGCTGCAAGGATGGATGGGACAGAGATCAAAAGGTGAATCTTCAGTTCCTGGTGCTGCTGAGGGCTGCTCTGGGGAAGGTGGGGATTGCTCAGGAAGGGAGACAGGGCAGTGGCCACTTGCTACCCCACTACCTGCCAGAAGCCATGTGGGCAGGGAGAAGGGACACACAGGAAGCAAAGGATGGGCTTTGGCTCTTTCCTGCCCTGGCAGGC
Organism: Ammodramus savannarum pratensis; assembly: GCA_020466415.1. Taxonomy (NCBI): domain Eukaryota; kingdom Metazoa; phylum Chordata; class Aves; order Passeriformes; family Passerellidae; genus Ammodramus; species Ammodramus savannarum. The sequence continues at coordinate 18,669,504 of JAHXMQ010012338.1, read as the reverse complement.
ATGCTGCAATCATGCTGATGGATGGAGATCCATCCTGGTGGCTGCTTGGCATATGCAGAAGCTTTGGTCTGCTGCCAGCCCAGAGCTGGAGGAGCAGTAACACAGAAAATCAGCTGGTCTTTCTGGCTCCTCTTGTCTGCGCTGGTGGAAACTGGTGAATGCGTGGGTCTGTCTTACCTTCTGAGATGGCTTTGGTGCAGCTCCTGCATTCTGGAGAGATTAGCATATGGCTTCATTCCAGGAGCACCAGGGGATTAAACACAGGCAGATAAATCAGTGATGGGAAATATTTACAGACTGTGGCACTGAGATCAGTGTGTTTGCTTTTTTCCCCCAGAGTGCAGAGAAGGCAACCAGCTGCCTACAGCTCAGTGTTACGTGTGTCCAACATCACTGTGCTGCAGCACAGCTGTATGTGTGGAATATTCCTTACAAGGCAGCACTTTTCCAGGTGAGTTTATGTTGTTTACACATGCCTTTTCTTGTTTCACCTTGCTTGGCTGTGTAAATATGAACACAGTTCTCCCTGGCTGTTTTTACTTACTGCCACAGCGAAGTACAATCACAAACTGAGCCCCTCTTCCCATCCATTCTACTGTGTGCAGGTTGTTTGGGGTTTTGTAACAGCTTGCTTTCCCCAGGGATGGCTACTAAGCCTAGACACTTGTAAATTGTAAAAATCAGGATATGCAGTACAGAAAGTAAAGCAAACATAAGTGCAAGAGGAATCCAGAGATAAAACATGTTAAGGGATGCAAGAAGAACAGCAATTTACCTGTCTCACACATGCACAGAATATTTCAAGAGGCTGTAAATCAGAAGGATCTGAGGCTGGTAGTCATGAGGCTTAGGCTAGATAATAGGGACATTTCCTCTGCCCTCCTCTGCACAGACTGTCTAAAGAAGGGACAGCCTGGGGGTGCCTCCTGATCATCCTGCTACAGCCCCATAAAGAGCTGAGATGACTTCTGCAAGGGCGTAGGTGGCCACAGGGGAACAGATTTTGGAAACCAAGCGAAGGAGTTTCCCTCCTAGAGCAGCATTTTTGGCTTGGACATTTGATACTTACTAGTGAGCTATTTTTGCAGCGCCAGACCAAGGGTCTTTGAGAGCATCTAGTTCTCTGCTGCCAGCAAGAAAAGAAGGATTGTCACCTCCTGACAGCTTTTCCTGGCTATGCTGAGCTGCCCCTGACCTAGCCTTTCTCCTCATAGCTTTACTATTCTTGGGAATTTTCCATATAGCTCTTTTTCCTCAGTCCCAGACTACTGTTGCCCTCACATGCTTTGACCTCTCTGTGTCTGAGCATCCACAGCCTTTTATATTCCTAGTTTGGGCTCAGTTGGACAAATCTCATCTCACTGTGGTGTGGCCAGACAAAAAACACCTCTGGGTATTTTTATGGGGTCTCAGCACCTGGTGGAAGACAGTCTTGGCAGCAGGGTCATGCATATTCAGGAGCAGTTGTGGGCTGTTCCGTGCTTTTTGCTGGTGGTTTTTTGCTGAATCCCCACAGGAGCTGGGCGCCGTCACGGGACCCTGGCACTGGGAGAGGTGTGTGTGACACAGAGCAGGGCAGCTTGGCACTGACCCAGCACCATGGCCAGCCCTGCTCAGTCATCACCTGCAGCACCCCTGAAGCTGAGGAAAACTGAGCATCACCCCACGGGCCGAGCATGGAGTCTGCTCTGCCCCAGGCTGCCTTGTGACTGCCAAATTCCACGATAAAAATACCCCAGTGAGGATGGCACCTGCCAGCACGCCCAGCCACGGGCTGCTCGCTGCCATTCCTTTTTTGCACCACCTTTATCTCCGTGAGGGGAAGTGTCTGTTGCCCTCTGAGCAGTTTTGCCCATCCTCTTGGTGCTCTGAAGGACAAGAGAGCATTTCACATCACTGGTTGGAGCTAGCCAGGGCTCTGATGAACAGCCAGCAAATCCACACCAGAGAGCCAGGACGGCTGTTCCTGTGCAATCAACTTTATATGAGTTTATTTCCCTGGAGGTGGCTAGGAAGAAAGTTTTCCCCTCTTCAGAAGACAGGCAAGACTATCAGCAGGGATATAAATAGCTGAGCTCAACACTTCAAGCTGGCTTTTCCCACAAGGGAGGTGACAGGAGGTCGCCATCTCTGCGGGATGTTTCTAAAATAAAGTGGAGAGTCTGATTATGACAGTGTTTCTGCTCTCCCTTGCTGGGCTCACCTCTCCCCATGGCAGATCCCAGGGGCACGAGGAGAGCCTCTCCAAGGAAGGCTCCTTTGTGTGAGACAAGCACAGTTCCCAGGGAGGGGGAAAGGATGGGATTCAAAGCCACTGCATTTTTGCCCAGTCTCTGGGATTTGCTCAATCAGGTATAAATGTGTGTCTCTGGGAATTAATGAGATTTCACAACGAGGTGGAGGGCCCAGGATGTTTTAAGAAGCTCACATTCCAGACACGTGGCTGTTTGTGGATGCCAAGCAAGAAGTGCCTTCCCTCCAAGCTGCTGGATGAGGAGGCAGCTGTCCCCTCTGGGTGCTGGGCACGTGAGCAGTGACATTGCAGTGGGGCATCCAGGCTGGCTGGGGCATGGACAGGAACTGCTTGTGGCTTTCCTGCCTCCAGCTGTGTTATCTCATACAGGCCCAGGCCAGCACGAGGCATAACAGATCATGGTGGGTGAGTGGGCAGAGATCTTTGCCCTGTGCTGACCCTTGTTAGGCTGAAACCAGACAGGAGTGGGGCCCACAGTGCCAAACTGTGCACTCACAGCTGTAGGCACTTGGGAAGGACGCTTCAGGCTCTGCACTGGAGGTTGGTTAATGCTGCTTTACTCTAGGAGCTCCAGCCCCCTGTTAGCAGCCTCAGCATCCCATGCAGTGCAGATGTTGTCACTTCTCTCTTGCAGATGGTGATCACTGGGGTACAGAGGGGACAAACTGCTTGTTTGAGGTCACTATGTCAGAGACAGTTTGGGGACAGAGCTCAGAGGTTGGGACTTGCAAGATGCTTTTTTCTGCGCAGCACTGCCTTTGAAACCTCATGACAGCAAGACAACGCTGCTTCTACTGCACATCTGCTTCTACAGACCACAGCCCTTCTCTCCAGTGCTTTCAGACAACACTGACTGGGCTAGCTGAAAGAAAACCCTGTCCTGCTGCCCTTCTATAGTGAGTACACCTGGCAGAACCAGAGGTATTTTGGGTTTTTTTTTGGTTTTTTGTTTTGTTTTGCATTGTGGGGACATGAGGCTTACAGCATTAAATGATGAACAGAGTTAGAAATGAACTATGCGGTGCTTTGAATTATAGAGGATTTGTGATGCTAAAGCCCACCTCAGCAGGGATCTTTTTGTTCAGAGTTTACTGGCATTGGCTCCTTCCTATGGATATATAATGAACAAGCAACAACCTATCAGGCATTTTTGTCCAAACACCATCTCTCTGACTTCATATATGCACACATATGCTTATGATAAGTTTCTGTCTGAACCAGGCCAGTTCTTTAGCCAAATTTGTAACTCTGATCTGAACATGACCCTGGAATAAATAGCTTTGTACTTAGGCTTTTAAAGAAGAATAATTGACATGTTTGCATAGGTTCCATTCTGGTTCCTTGGCTTCAAGGTCCTGTGTTGAGCCAGTATCAGAGTGACTTTGACTCTAGAGCTGAAATCTCATGGGGGAAGAAGAGCTCTGTGTTAACAGCTCTTGTCCTACAAGACAGACATCCAATGCTGCTTATCTTTCTGCTCCTCCCAAGTTCACTGTGAATTCTGGAAGGGTCACACTGGTATCCAGAGCACTGGCCCTACTTGTAGCTGCAGACAGCTTGTTATTCTTGACGAGGTGTGCTTTCCCCCTCCTCTCCAAATGTGGAAAATCTCAGAGTTCATGAAAAAGAGAGTGGGTGAGAAGATAAGGGAGCTGAATGACCTGTCACCTCCTGCACACACAGGGACACAGACAGAGGGGAATCACTCAGCACCTTCAAGTGTGTACATCAGGGATGTGTTACACACACAGATGATAATAATATGTAGAATATTTCCATCTGAAGTGATAATGGAAGGTGCAGACTCCCAGTCAGCTGAATTTTTATTAGTTGCCTGTCCAGAACATCTAATGCTATTCCTCCCCATGTGCTTTCATATATCCAAATATTAGGGCCAAGCTCTGCCTGGTGCAATCTCAGGAGACCAAGAACAGAAGAAACCTTGAACTCAGATGAGTCGAGCTGAGGGATGAATTTATCCCACTATCTTTGAAAAGCTGGCATTAAACAGTTACATGATAGTGGTATCCAGGCTTACATTTAAAAAGCAGGGAGCATCTTCTAGTTCTCTTGGGATTCTGAATTTGCAGAAGACACTAAATTGGGCACAATAGAGGTGAGGAGGCAGGCAGAGAGGGCACAGGGAGCTCTGGAAAATGAAAACAAGTTGAGAAATTTGGGGGCTGCTCTAGTATGAAAAATCTTTGTAAAATCTCTGCTGAGAGAAGCTGGTATCAAGCACTGCTCAGTCTGTGGGGAAGGCTGGTGAAAGGAGGTGTGCAGGGATGGCAGGCCTCACACTGGGCACAATACAGCAGCAATTAAACCTGCCCATGGGATTTTAGGCTCATTCACAGACTGCATGAGATGCAACTCATAATAGTGTGCAAATAAAACAGACTGGAGAGATAATGGGAGAAGGAGAGAGCTCTCATTCAGACTTTTCCCATTTTTTCTTCCTTCCTCTCACCCCAGTATCTCCCTGCCTATCAGTTCCCTGTGGTTTCCCTACAGTCAAGCTCCCCCAGAGAGCATTACCTCAGTTTTTGAGCAGTTTTGACCAGCTAACTCTCTACAGCACCCAAATTGCTAATTCTGTCAGCCTTAGAAAGGGGACATTTTCAGCCACTATCTATTTCCCACTTATTACTACCTTGTCAAATCTCATTTCTTCCTTCTTTCCAAAAATCTGTGGGATTCTTTTCACACTCCAGCCTCATTGCTGTATCCTTGCCTCAGTTCTGGCTGTGTGAGTGGATTATTTTTTGTACTCAGTGTATGCACAATATATATATATATATATATGCACAAAAACACAGCCCCCTTTGAAACCAACTAATACTAAATTGGCAAAGCCCAGCAGTAGGGAGTTAGGAAATGCTGGGGTTACTGTTCTCAGTAATCTTGACTCAATCTCTTTGTGCCTGTGCCTCTTGGAGTCCTTAACCACATCCTCACATTGTCGCCTCATTCTTAGCACAGGATGCCTGCCTTGTTCTGTGCCAGCCTGGCGGGGGCTTTCTTCAACAGCAGCTATTCAAGGTTTTGTTTTCTCCTCATTGTTCAGTGGGTGGCCTGTGCCTCATTTACTGTACATTATTCAAGTCCAGCTCTAAAGGCAGAATTATTAGTTTCCTCATGGGTTTTCCTATGGCTTTCATCACAACAGTATCTGATCGCCTCACAATTATAAATCTGCTTACTTTCATTACCACCCAGAGGTGAGGAGATGGTGTTAGATCAGCTGTGCAGCTGAGGGACTAAGGCAGTGAGAGACTAAGATAAAAACTGTTCATTAATTTTGGAAGCTCTTGGTGGTGTGGTTAATCTGTTGGTGCTTGTTCCCCCAGTGTACCTAGCAGTGTATAATGTGTATTCAGAGCAGAGCTCTGTCTGGTTTGTACTGGAGTGGGAGAGTTTATCACCCCCACCAGTTGCACCACATGTAGAAGTCAGATACCCAAAAGACAAGAAATGGGCTTTTGTGGGGAAATGTGGCCTAAGTGATTTGTCTCATCATGACAGAGGAAATTGGACTAAGAAGCAAGAATTAACCCCAGTCCTCTTGGTTAGCTTTATCTGTTTACAAACTGGAGGCATTTTTTCTCCATCCCACTGTTCCCTCCTTTCTTCACCAGACATCTGAGTGCAGCAGGAGACCCTGGAGCTCTGCAGGGGTCACCCTTGCCAGGCTGCTTCACTTCCCAAGCCACCCTGTGCCCTGACCGAGGCATCTGCCAGCTTTTCTGCCTCTGAGGGAGAGCAGTTTCATATGGAAATTCTCAGCCGTTCTCAGAGCATGTCCATAATGACATAAAAAATGAAGAAAGGCAGAAATATAAGTGTAAACCCCGTGGTTCTTACATAAAAACCCCCTGACCCCTCTTCAAAGATACACTAGAGAGACTTAAAAGCGTGCATCTCTCTGCTCATTGCCTGCTGTGTGGCATGAATATTTCTTTGTTTCAGGGAA
>JAHXMQ010012338.1:18631156-18663187 GCA_020466415.1 Ammodramus savannarum pratensis | reverse complement strand
CCCCCCCCCAATATTGAAGTCTTTTTGTTGTCTTCTGGGAATTATTTCTAATTTTAAGCCTCTATCCTCTTGCCTAATACAACAGCACCCAAAGCATGGAGCAGTCCCCAAACTGTGCTCCCTAATGGCATGGGGTAGTGCTGAATTACTCATTTCTCCTTGTCTAATTTCAGTGCTGCAAGATCAGTCAGAAAGTGGGCAAATGTGTGAAATCTGTCTGAAGGTCAAGAAGAGAAGAGAAGCGAAGGTATGAAGTTTTGTATTTTCTGTCAGAGCCTAAATTTTTTAATGCACATAGAATACTAAAAATATTGTGATAATATATACTGTTGAGTGGAAAAAAAAAAAACCAACAACCATCCCCAAATACTTATAGTAACAGGAATACTTAACATAGTTCCCAAGCGACAAGAGCCTGACGAGTATTTTAAACCCTGAAGCCTCAGGAATTCTCCTAAAGTATTGCTCTGCTCCCAAGGAAAAGGGGAACAAAGTTAGAAATGTGTGCTTTTCTCAGAGTAGATTTTGAAAATAGCAGCAAACGCAGAATTGTTTGGCTCCTGATACAAATGCTGAATATTGTGAGGCTTTTGAATAACAGTTTAAGCTTCTCCTAGCTGCACACACATATTGTAACGTGTAACACACATGTTACATGTATGAAGTTCTTTAAAGAGAGGAACACATGGGTAGCAGTAGGGGAAAACTTTCATCCACACTGCTTCACCAAGGAATTTTGGTAGGTTTATTATCCTGGAGGGAGAGTTCTATGCTTAAGGCTCATTCAGCACAGGACTTTTTTAGCTGAGGTTTGTCTGGAAAAAAACACTTAAATCATCATCTAAAGGTTGTTAAGGTACTTGAGGGACAGGGGCACTGCCTCAGTTTACCCAAGATGTTAAAACCAGACTGCCACAAAGCTCCTTAGACATGACAAATGGGCAGCCTTCAGGAAATCAAAGGAGCCACCACAGATCTGAGGTGGCAATTGGTCAGCATCCTTTACACTGAACTGAGATTGCCTCTTTTCAGATGGGTGTGTTCCAGGGGTACCATATTCTCAAGGTGGGCTATTCTTTGAGAAAGCAGTGTTAAATTACAGAAATGTAATTGAATAACTATTCCAAGTACAAAAAGTGTGGGGGGGAAAGTTAGGAAGGAAAATAAAGAGCAGCAGCTGGTGGTGTGGGAGAGGACATTTGTCCCTTCAGGTCTGTGTGGCTCCTTGCTGAGGCTGCCACGGGCAGGATGGAGGAGAAAGGCATTCATTCCCTGGCGGCGCGCACAGAACGTGTGACTGCGAGATACCAGCAAGGCACTTCTCTGCTCTGGAGCTACATTCCCAGGCTCCGTGTCACACACCAGCCAGGACACAGAACCCTCAGGGAAAAGAAACTGCAGTATTTTGAAAGCATCCTGTGCACTTCAGAAATAGGCAGTTTATGCAGACACTTGATAAAGTGTTTGTACCCCGAGAGCCTCTCCTAGGTAAGAGTTCCCTTCACCACTGTCCTCTGAGCAGCTTGACAGCATGTTGAAATGGGATCTGACAGAAATGGCAATTTGCACTTTATACTGTCTGAAGGAGGATGTTTGGGGCTCTTATCATGCTTTCCTATACATTGGAATCTATGGGTATCTATGTTCATAGCAAGGAAGTTACTTCTTAATTCTCTAGCTGCCTGTGGTAAAACAATTTAATTTTTAAAATGTCCCAAGCCTACCATGTTACTACTGGGAATGTTTTACAGAGAAAATGAAAAAAAAAGTAATTTTTTTAAAAGTTATTTTTTCGCCACCCTTCTTTTCCTGCCTCTCCAAATCCCTTTTTCCCCTTGAGTGTAATAACTTGATCTACCATCGGCACTTCTGCAGTTCTATTATTTCCCCCTCTTGGTTGCTTACCTGATTTCCAGTGTCTTGTCTTCAGTCTCCTTTCCTTGCTTTAGCACTTTCCCTTTTCGTAATGAAGTTGAACTTCTTGTTCTCCTCAGTTGCTTTGTTTTACTCCTTTAATATGGTTCTCTCTCTCTCTCTCTCTCTCTCTCTCTCTTCCTCTCTTTTTCTCCACCCCCTTTCTGTGTCACTTTCTGTCTTCCCCACTGCCTCTCTGCCTTTCCCCCTCTTCTTTCTTCACCTACTTTTCTTGTCTCTCCCACCCCCTCCAGACTAATCTTTCTATTTTCAAACCTGGTTTCCTGTTGTTTTTCCTTTAAAGACCATGGATCTCATTCCTCCCTCTCCATTCTCAGCCTCTCCCTGTGCCACTCGCTGCTGGCTTCGCGCAGTCCCTTCCAGCCACTGCTGCTCCTGCTCCTTTGCACATCTTCCCACAGATAACACTCTCAGCCTTCCCCAAATGAAAAGAGACAGCCTTGCCCCACAGTTACACCAGCCAGACCTTGGAAAGCTTTTTCTACACAAGACAAAAGACAATTCAACCGACAAAAGACATATTTCTGACTCGTTCAAGCTTAATCTGGCAAAGCAGAGTTCATGTGGAACGGGGTCTTCCACCTCTTCAAATCACACAGAACTTGCTCTGCTGGCTTGGACCAGGGGCCCAGCACAGCTGCAGCCTTGTCCTAGAGGGCACCAAATGCCTCCCAGAGACTTTTTACATGCCCCCTTACTGATAAGTAGAGAATAATCTGCCTGTCAAGAGAGGTGTTTTTTGTCCCACCACCTCCCTGCACACACAGTCAGACTCATGAGCGTTTGGGCCTCTCTTAAAAATGTTTTTGACATATCAAGAGTCTGAAGGTCTTGTATTTCATGTGTGTGTCAAGCTGAGCCTCTGATTCCTGCACATCAGGAATGGCCCAGCGAGGAGGCAGAATCAGAGCTGCTTTCTGGCTTTGATAAGGATCTCAAAGAATCAGTGGCAGGAGAGGGAGATTTGCACAGAAGACTGTGCTGACCCGAGAACTAACTTGTTGCACACTAGCTTTGGTGGTCATCCCTCCAGCAATCCTTCCTAGGCTAGATATCTCCCACCCACAGCATTGCCTGGTGGTTTCTGTGCATCAGTGAGTGCAGACAATGAAACAAAAGCAGTCCAGGGACTAAGACACAATGCTGGCAACTCTTCTAATAATTATTTCTAATTTACCACCTCCTTTAGTCTTGATTGAAAGCCAATCTACAGAGGGACAGTTGTGTGCAGAGGCTATCTCTGGAAGCATGTCCTGTGTGGACATTCTCACTCTGAAGTTAGGAGGGCTGTATCCTCACTGATGGGTAGTGCAGGATGCAGGAAAAAGAGTGCACAGTAAATTCCCACAGCAGTTCAGTGACCTCCTGGTATGGACACATGTAGAGTCACCTGCTGCTTCATTTCTAACTTTATTGAAAGCCCTTCTGTGGCTTTTTTAAAGAAAATGGAAATGTTTCTGGAGTTGTTTCTCCCTCTCCTGTGTGGGAGATTGTGTATCTGCATGGAAATTCATGGGAAGGAGAATATCATTCTAGCTTTTTGTCTTTGTAGAGTAATTTCCACAAAGCATTATTATGTAAACTCATGTTGATTTCATGCCAGTGAGATTGTCAAGGAACTCATCATAGAAGTGTCCAAAAAAAAGGTGTTAATAATACAGGTCCAGCTCACAGATGGCTTTGGGATAGGCTAGGGATAAGGCTTGTCAAGTGTTTTTCACATGCTGTAGAGAGACAGGTCCTGTGAGAGAGAGAGCTGTCTGAAATGCCCTCACCTCTCTGCTGACACTTTGCTGTGCACCCAGGGCTGATTCTCCCTGCTCCTCCTCTGTGCTTCCTGCCCCAGGGCTGTTCCTGAGTGGCACCCAGAGGTAATCCTGAACCCAGCAGATGCAGTCTGGTGCTGCTGAATGTGAGAGGGAGGGGAGAAGGTTTCTGTCCAACTCATGCATGATGCGCAGGAGGTACCTGTTGGGAGCTCTTTCTGTTTTGGTGCTAGTGGTAACTATTTGGGTTTTGATGCATGAAAAGGAAATGGTAGAAGGCAGACAGGGAGGCAAAAGACAGAGAGGGGAGTAGAGATGTTGTATGGATGCTTCAGCCAGCCCCTCAATGTGTCATCCCTTCTCTACTGCACCCTCTTCAAGGGAAAACAGAGGAGTCCTGGCAGCTTCTCCAGCCCATCAGCTAGAAAAAATAGCTGGTTTGCTCAATCTTCAGCAGGGAAAAAGAATTTTGACTCCCCTCTCCAAGAGTTATGCAAAACTTCTCTGACTTAAGTGAGGAGAGCAAGTGGAAGAGAATGCTGTCCCCAACAGTGGGAATGAGGAGAACAGCTGACAGCTTGCCATGTGCAGCTTGCAGATCACAGCAGTTTGCGGTGCTGTGCAATGCATTTTGAAGGAAAGCAGAAATAAAACCGGGAGGGAAAGGGAAAATAAAACAACATGTGCTATCTTTTGATCAAAACAAGAGCTTTCTTGGATTAGGATTCCTGACCCCCTAGGTACAAGGAACAGAGCAGCCCTTATCTACCTGGAGTTCAGTAAACCGTGTGATATGGTGTCCCAGAAGAAGCAAATTAGTGTAGAAGATTCAGATGAAGAAGACAGAGATTATTAAATAAATCCTCAAGTGAGTAAGAGACTGACAGAATTGATACACCAGTTCCTTAATAGGTTGAAGGGAAATTATCTGTGAGGCTGCTTAAAGATTGCTCTTAGGACTGATCTTTTTTTAATATTTTTGTTAATTACCTTGGCACAGAATGTAGAAACGTTAATGAAATCTGCTGGTGAAATCAAGCTGGGAGGTATCATGAGGGCAGAGGTGGATCCCAGCACTGCCAGAGCTGAAGGCTCTTTGTGACTGGAGGGATCAAGGTGAGGTTAAGTGGGAGAGTGCAAAGTCACACACTAGGAACTTGTTTGAAGAGTAACAGGAATCTCCATCTCCCAGGAGAAAGAGATGGAGAAAGTTCATGGTTCAAGGGAGGAGGAACCAGCGATGCTACATGGGGGTGAAAAAGGCAAGCAGACTTTGAGGATGCAGCAGCAGTGAGTGGAATTGATGTCATCCAAGAGCAAGAGACTTCTCCAAAACAGTGTCTGCAGTGCTGCTTCCCCACATGCAGGGAGGATATCCAGCCTGGAGCAGGTGCAGAGGAAGGCAGTGGGGTGGTCACAGGGATGGAAGTGTCTCAGCCAGCAGCGTGTTTGCTTATCAGTCACAGCAGTGCCTGCACAGAGATATTTGAGCTGATTTGGAAATAGATGTGCTACCAGCCTGAGCTTTTCAGCATTAATTATTTTGCACTGAATTTCATGCTTGTGCAGCTACACAAAGTAATTAAACCACGGTGTGATGTGCCTGCAGGGTGAATACTATAAGGGAGCTTAGTTACTTAGTCTGGCAGAACAAAGGTTAAGAGAGGAGAGATTTGCTGCCTAAAAATACTTTTAGGGATTGGGGGTTGGGAAAGTAAGTGCTCAGGAGAGAGCAGAGCTACATAAGCTAAAGGACAATGTGGCACAAGAATAAATAGATATAAATTGGCCATGAATGAATTTAGGTTGGAAATCAGAAGGTTTCTAAGCAACAGATCAGGCAAGGAGGTGCTGGAGCAGCATTTTAGCAGCACAAGTTAGGGTGGGAACCTAATGAGATTTAGGACAGAGTTTAGTAAGTTTAGAAAAGGCCATTTGGTTTGTACTTGCCTGTTATTCAAAGGGATTGAACCTGATAAGCCAAGAGGTCCCTTTTTCTTTCTATTTCCTGTACTTCTTTAGTGCCTTAGCAGATCTGCACCCTTGCATACAAAAGCCAGGTAAATCTGGAGCAGAGTTTGTGTGATGAGTTTTTCAGCACTGATCCCATGGATATTTAATGGAGGGATTCACTCTGTGCCTGAGATTTCAACAAACAAAAAGCAAGCCAAGAGGATGCATGGAGAAGGTCTGCAGATATGCAGCAGTACAGATGAGAGCTCACATATAAAAGAGTTTCTTCACAAAAAACAGGTGCTCCCACAGCATCTGGCTTTGCTGGAAGGCTGTTTGTTTCAAATGCAGCTCTTGAGATGTGAAAACTGAAAGAGATTGTCTGAAGGGAAAATGTCTTGTCAATTCCTGCCATTACCGAGGACTTCTGTCCTTGAGGAGGACGTCAGGTTTGCTGCATTGGGAATTTCAGAAAAAACACCACCCAACAGTGGCTGAGCTCATCTCTGCTGCCTGGCCACAGCACTGCACTCATTCTGGTTCTTCATAATGTTCCATGCTGGGCAGGCACCTCGCTAAAGCACCTCAGTACCTTCTCCAAAGCACCAAAGGATGGTACCTTCCTGATGGAACATTTTCTCTCAAATCCCCATGCACAGATATGACTGAGAGAAGGACAGAGAGGGAAGTTCTCTGTTTTACATTAGACTCTGGAGACAGTCTGAAGGCATCCTCCAGCAGGAGGCAAATTCCCAAGGACAGGCTGGGCCCAAGGGAAGAGGAGTAGCAAAGGCCCCTGAATAAGAAGAGTTTTATAGTTACAGTTCCTCATTTAGTAAAAATCCCAATTTATTCCATATGGATGGATGTTTCCATCTTCCCAACCCAGAGTACCATACCAGCACAGAGTGAGAAAAGAGGAAACAAGAAACAGCCAGTTGTGAAACATCACTCTGTGTCAGACTCATTTTCCAGCAAACTTTTCAGCAAGAAAAACTGGAAGAGATTTTCATCTCAGTGAGGAGAAATTGCCGTCTATCCCAAAGTAAATGCTCAGCTGTCAGCTTTATGTTACTGGAAACAAAGTACTGCCCTCTCACCCCTCCTGCCTCCACTTCTCAACTCTGCAGCATCTCTGAGTAGTTGAGAAGTGCTTTGCAGATGATAATGAAATTGCAGCTCCTATGAAGCCCTCCTTGTTTTACAGGTGGAGGAACCAGACCGTGGAGAGCATGTCCAAAGGACCAGCAAGTCATTTTAAAGCAAGGAGTTCTCATCTACCTAGCCACCAGACATTCATCTTGTCCTGCAGACTTCCAGCTGGATGAATTGCTGCCTGACAGAAATATGTGTGTACACAAATATTCACAGATATGTTTCCAAAAGAAGAAAAGAAAGAACAGACCTTTACCTCTTTTTGCTGAGCCTGCACAGGTAGACAGAGGAGCAGGTAGAGTTGACTGAAGGGTGGGTGAGCTTTAGCAGAGCCCAGCTCTGTGCCAGCCTTGGGCTCCCAGAAGAGATCCTGAAGGGTCTGAGGGATCAGGCCGGAGCTCAGCCTGTGCTCTGACACTGCCTCACTGCCTGGACATCCCTCCAGCCTGGAGGGGACCAGTGCTGGGGGAGACTCACCCCTGAGCTGCTCCTGACATGCACTGGCAGCTGTCTGCCTGCTATTCTTTTAAAGGGTCTTCGTGGATCAGGATAAAATGTGATCTTACGCAGGCGGCATTGTGAGCGCGGCTTGGCTCGGGTTCAGCTCTTCCTCTGGCTCCCAGCTACTCTATTTTTATTGAAGGAATTTGAGGCTATCAGAAAGGAAGTCAAATTGTTTTAGGAAAACAATAGAAAAGCAACTTGAAGTTTATTAGCTTCCTGCCCAGGGCCTGTGACCAACTTGTCAAACTTATTAGAGTGATGGCAGGACTATTTATTTAAAAGGGCTAGCTACAGGACCCACAATTTCATTCCTGTTTGGGCCTTAGTGAAAACAAAGGAAAGCCATAAAATAATATCTGAAGGGAGCACATGGCTAACTGGTAAATGGTGTGAGTAAGGTTGGCCTGTGAGAGTAAGGTTGGCCTGTGAGCCATTCGTGGTGTTCACCAATGCAATGGCTTTTGTGGGATTTGTTATCAAATGAATGGATCAAATTCACAGGCCAGTCCCATCACCCCAAATTCCTTGCCGTGGCTCAAATTTTCAAGTGGAAGCCTCACACCTAAGAAAACAAATTTGGCAGGAAAAGGGCTTCATTTAGAGCCACTGGAAGGAGTGAAACAATGCAGCAGGTCTGCAGGAGAGCCAGGAATAGAGCCCAGGTGTCCCTGACCCTGCTGGACTGCTGGAGCCCCTTGAGTGCAAAAAATATTTATATCCTCCAGAAGCAGCTGCAGTCTGCTTCCCCATGCAGCTCCCCAAAGCAGCCACACCATGAAGTCATGCTGGCATGTGGCTGGTGAGAAGAACAGGCAGCCAAACCATCAGAGGCACAAAGTGTCTGTGAGCCTGAGCCTTCCCGAGGAGCCTCATGGTTTGCAGCAAAACAAGAGGAGAATAAAACAGGTAACTGAGAAGCATTTGCAGCTCTCCCCAGTGCAAAGCCACATCCCTTGTTCAGAGGGCTCTCTGCTAAGTGAGTGTTTAACCAGCTTCAGGGAGGATATAGGCAGAACTCACCTCTCCTTTCAGCAGTGCAGTCTCTGGGAACTCGGGCGCTGTGGTACTGAGCTCGCAGAGCTATGCTCAGCTCAGTAACCACTTCTCAGATGAAAGGAAGGAGAGCCCACCTCAAAAATTCTCTTCCTTCTCCTCATTATCCTAACTAAAAGCGAGAATGCAAAGCTGCAGTTCTCTCTGAGGCCTGGGGCAATAATGCATCTTGTATTGGCAAGTGATAGAAGACCTTGGTTTATTTGTTCCTTTTAATTCATCCAGGTTGGGTGTTTATAAAAGAGTCACTTTGAGTGCATTATCTTGGAGTGCCTTATCTCTTTTAAGACCCTACGAAGCTGGATCTTAAAAACTTGGTAATTTTAATCTAAATGCAACAGTCTTCCCTTTATTTAAGGTATCCTTGCAGCTTTTAGAAGGTTTCTGTGATTTCTGTCCCTCTGAGGTTCTGCCTTGGTGAACAAATCAGCCAAAGAAGTGCACTGAGCAATGCAGCATCCTAGTTTATCACAGTCTGTAGGTGTTTACTTACAATTAAGTACATTCTTGAGTTGCATTGATTGCAGTGGAATTTAATAGTCTGGAAGTTAGGCACCCTATACTGCCAGCCAGGCCAGCTTTCCTGGGGGAATTCCAAGGCAGATAGTGGAATCACTTCTCCATAGCCTCTGCAGGAAGAGATGCCATGTGCAGATCCCATGATGGTGTTCTGGCAGCAGGGAAACCTTTTATTTGCACTTATTTGGTGTCTGTCTCATTTGGCTGGTATCACTTGATCTGTGCTTTGTTCTAGTAAGTGCTGTTTTGATCCTGGATGTGAGCTGTGAGAGCCTTTTTGTCAGTCTCTCAGGCCTGCTGGACTCTTGGTAGCCCCTGAGGCTGAGATCCTGCAAAGTCTTGCTCATGTGAGTGGCTTGATATAGTTACAGCTTGGGGCCAGCTCTGTGGGTGAGGCCCCTCCATGTACAAATGTCACAGACTGGAAAATGCTGGAGATTGTTGAAAACTCCTGGGGTTTTTTTCTTCCAACATGGTTTCTCAGAAACTTCTGGAATGACAGCAGCTCCTATCCTGCTGCTGGGGGACTTCTCACCCCAGAAAGCTGTGACATGCAGCCTTGTGGTGCCAGTGCCTGCACCAAGTTCCTGGGGTGAAATGTATAATATAAAAAAAGGCTGGGGAAAATAGAAAGTATGACCACAGGACACCAAAGAGAAAACTATCCCCAGAATTGCCACCTGTACAGAAATGTTTCATTTGTGAGCTAATGTCTTTTATCTCTCTGATCAGCTCTCCCATCCTGGAGTTGTGCTGCTGCAAGATCCCAGCTCCAAATCTTGAGGCTTTAGGAAAATTTGCAGAGGTGGAAAGAATCACAGGCACATGTGTCATCCTAAAGCCAGCTGTGGGGTACAAGGACCTGAGCCTGCTCCATTCTTTGTCCACAGAGGGAAGAGAAATCAGGATGTGAGTCTGCTCTGAAGGACCTCCAGAGCTTTCCCTGGAAGTCAGCTTCAGAGGAGGAAACAGCTGAATGGATTTGAGAGAAAAAGAGACATGTGCTTGGGTGATGGTGAGTGAAACTGAAAAGTAAACAGCCTGAGCTGTGGGAGGATCCTCAGAGGGTGCTTATTGCTCCCAGCCAGCTTGCTCTCTTTTGTGATGGTCAGAAAGAATCTCAAGGCATGACTCCTGGGTAAAATTAAGAACTTGATTAATTGAAAAAAATAATGAATCATGATTTTTCCTACCAGTTTTGTGATGTATGTTGGCTGAATTCTGAAGCCTTCTGTGAAGTAAATCACAGCAAATGGGGAGGAAGGGGCAGGAGGACACTGCTGGCCCAAGCAGATGAGAAGGGTGCATTTTGTACTAGAATACCAAATATCTATGTGTGTACAAGAGCTCACAAGCCCAGCAGTGATGTGGGGCAGGGAAAATGCCTTTTAAGGGGCTTTGCTTTCCCAGGTGTGCCATGAGCCCTGCTCCTTCATGCTGCATTTCTGTGTGGCTGCATAAAGGCAAATCCTCTCACAGGCATGCATCAGGCACGTGGTGTCCTGAAGATTTATCACAGGAAAGCTTGGAAAAGGTTTGTACCCAGTTTTGCTTTGTGGAAGAGTGAAGGATTTGGTCAATCCAAATCTCCTGAATTGTTTTTCTGGACACCTGGGTTTCCTGGTGGAACCCTGTCCGTCTGTCTGTCTGTCTGGCAGGGAGGTGAGGGGCTGCAGAGGAAGCAGGTGTGTGTGCAGGAGCCACCTGCAGCACAAAGCCAAGGAAGTGGAGCCTGCCTTCTCCCCAGCCCTGCTGGCTCTCAGGTGGCCACAGGCTCATGCTCAAAGCCACAAGGAGTGGGGAGCAGGCTGGGAGATCCCTGAGCACTCAAGTCCTGCCTAACACAGGGCTTTCCCCACTTAGCTTCCCCTTTAATTTAATTTGAGTTCTGTCTTGGTGCTCATACATATTTTGATGCCCTGCTCCATGTAAATCTAGGCACTGCATTTTCACTGGGCTCTTTGCATGCTGGAGCTTCTTGTTTTTCGTGCTAAGAGAAGTAAAAGATGGAGTATGACCACAGGATACCTAAGAGAAAACTATCCTCAAAATTGCTACCTGCACAGAAATGTTTCATTTGTGGATTAATGTCTTTTATCTCTCTGATTTAGTGATGAACAGATGTTGTTAAAATGGGCTTGCACTGTGCAAAAACCCCTGTATGAGCTCATGCAGAAACCTGGGGACAAAATCTGACCAGTAAGTGATGTCAGACAGGATTGTGTTTGCTTGCTGATGTTTATTGCTTTCCTTGAAATGGTGGAAAAGGAAGAAACATTTAAACTTGATTGAAACAAGCTGAAGTACCTATAAATTCATTGGTTTTGTTCTGAATCTTGTAGTTCTGTTTGGCTTCTTGGTGAGAAGTGTGAAATTTATTTTCCTTAAAAACTCCCCCTCAGGTTCAATTGGGACATGAAAAAACAGCTATCAAAATAATAAGCAATTTTTTTCCTGGTTGGGGGTATTCAGTTTCATCTTTCTGTGTGTGAGAAACAGAGGTGCCTAAGCAGTGCACATCAGTAGGATATATGGGTTTTGCATGTGATACCCATGTGATGTGGCATAGGGACTCCCTATAATTATCCTCTGCCTGTTGAAGGAGAGCAGTAAATTGGTTCTTTCAGCCCAAGAGGAGCCCAAGGCTGGTTTTTGTGACAGTGCTCTCAGTGTTTAGGAGTGCAGTCACCAAACCAGAGGCAGCACAGGATGTGGCCACTGAAAGAGCACTTCAGAAAATGAGTGGCAGTGGTTAAAGGCAGGGCTGCAAAGAACAGGGAAATGGGAACCCTTGATGTTGTCTGCTATTCCCACACTCATTCCCCACTTTCCTCTCAGGCCAGATTTGTGAAGAGCCATGTTTCTCCCTCAGGGAAAGTAACAATTTAACACAGCAGGGAAGAAAGAGGTTTTGTGATGTGCTGCATGAAATGATGCAGTATCACTCAACCAGCATCTGGCAAAACGTTCCTAAATAGCCTCATCTTCCTGCATCAGCATTTCCAACATCAATAACTTTATTGGTAATAATCAGTAAGGGCTGGGATTTCATGGAGGAGGATGGATGGCTGCATTTGGGGAGAGAATCTTTGAAGAATCTTGATAGAAAAATGCTGAGGCAACACCACAATTACTGAGCTGAGAAATCTGAGCCCATTTGCAGTTCCCAAATTGTTTGGAAAACATGAGAAATGCTGCCTTGGGAGTGGAGGCTGATGCCTTAATGCCATCAGATTCCTCAGAGCTGGAGAACTCTCAGAGTACCACAGTCTGGGGTGAATCTAACCTGACTTCAGTGTTTCTCCTGAAGCTCCTGTGGCTGCCCATGAGCTCCAGAACTCCCCACAACCCTCTCCCAAATACTTCTGAGAGAAGCTCTTCTCTCATTTCTATCTGGTAGGTCTGGACAAATCCAAGCCAGTCTTCCAGTCAAATTCCTTCTAATCCAGGTCACACAACTTTCCTTCCACCTGAGCAGTCCTTTCAATTTCTCCTCCTCCTCCTCTCAGAACTCTCATCATTCTTGCATTAGAAAAGATACTTTGATAAACTTCTTCCTATACTTAAAAATAATCATTCTCCACCCTGAAAAGTGGGCTCATGTGAAAACTCCAGCACAGGCACGATGAAAAATTATCTTTCAGCTCCCCAAGTGATGTGAACTAGGAGCTTGCAGCTGTGTAAGCAAATAGACCAGCCTGAGAGGAATCCATGCAGAGGTCAGTGGTGATCTGTGCACTGGTGTCTGCCCTGCTTTGTGCAGCCAGTCTGCTCTGTGCTGCCCTGCTTGGGAACTCACTTGTGGTTTCCAAGCACAACAAAGCTGTGAGATGGTTCAGCTATGAAAAAGAAAGATGATGGAGACGAAGAAACTTCATGTGATGCCAACATTAACATTATCTGGCCTTGGTAATGGGCAGAGTTCTCCAAAGATGGAAATTTCTGGGCCTTCTGCTTCCTTTAGTCTTGTGCTGTTTCCTCCTGTCCAAGTGTCTGAACCCAGCTGGTGATGGTCAGAAATGCCCTGCAGCATGTCCAGGTCTGGAGCAGAACTGTGGTGACATGGTCAGTGTGGGTAACATGGAGAAATCCATTCTGGACTGGGTTGTGAGGTGCAGTGAAGGAGAATGGAGACACAGCAGACAAGACCTATCATTTCTGTACCTTCAACCATCTTAAAGGCCTCAGTTCTGGACCTGTTTGAGGCTTCTTGTATTACCCAGAGCAGCCTCCAAGCAGCTCCATCTGATAACAGATTGGGCTCTGAGCTTTGCCACCATCAGGCTAGACTCCTAGTCTGTCTGGAAATAAAGGTGGGCTGCTGGAAGAACTGCTGTCAAAAAGGGAGGCTGGTAAAATTAAAGCACAAAAAGTTCAAGTCTCTTGATGTCCCTTCCCACCTGAATGATGCAATGATTGTAAATTGTTGGGAGTAGATGGTCTGGTCAATGTCAGTGCAGCATCTCCTATACAGGTAAATTATATAAATGTACAGAATTTCTTCAGCATTTCAAGAAAAGTAGAAAAGGAGAAATTGTTTATGTTATTTTTTGTAAAAAATCTCAGATTAGGCTGTTAAGTGGCCTCGGTTTGAGAAGGAAGCTTTGCTACAGATCATGAATAAGTAAAAAGAAGGAAATTAATGAAATAGTTTGCCAGTCTAACACAGGAAAAAAAATAAAGGGACATATCCCAAAGCACAGATACTATTTAAAATATATGGTAGTGACCTGAAAAGGAGCAAGAACATGTCCAAAATTGTAACTAGTGCAAATGTATCTACCTACCCATGTATGTATCTGGTAAGTAGTGTTATACATGGGCACATATGTCCCATGACATCAATAACATTTTTTATTTGGGGGGTTAATTGCTCATTGAGGATGTCTCTTCTATTTTTTAGCACATACTTTATTTACTTTTCTAGGTGCATATCTGTCAGCGTGGCCTTTTTTGTTTTGCTTGCTTGGGTTTTCCTGATTAGAAATAATTGTATCAACTTTTATTCATGGCTGGCTTTTCTCAGTAAGAAGGAGTCCTGAAAAACGGATACAGACACTCTGGAGTTGTTTGCTTTCCCTGGAGCATTGTTCTGTGGCTGAGGCTCCTTTGGCAGAGGATGCTTTGTCCCCAGGTTCCACAGGGACTATTCCTGCCTCCGAGTTCCCATTCCATTCAGGGAACAATTGCTGGAGTGCCTCATAGATTGACATCTTTCTTTTCATGTGCCAGGGGGTTTCTGAGGCTGTCCCAAAGAGCCATCTCCCCTGCTCTGGGACACCATGGCACGAGTCCTGTAGCCTGGGCTCCTGTGGTGGAGTAACCTAAAATAGGCAGGAGACAAAGCAGTGAGGGAGCAGTGGAAACCCCTGGCAGGAAAATGAGCTACTGATCTGGCAGTGGAAGTGTAATGATCTTTAAGTACTCCAGGCTCCAGGATAATCTTAAATCCTCACAGAAAAGGTTGTAGGAGGCATTCTTGTTAGCAGCTCCATAACAAGAGAGGCACAATTGCCCAGACATAGGGCTTATTGCTGGAGGTGAATAAACAATGTCTTATTATTGATGAGAGACTGCTCTGCTCATCTTGAGAGCAACTGATGGGGCACAGCTCATGTCCATTTGGCTTTCCTCTGCCTCCCTTCCTCCCTCACGCCCCATGCTGGCTGTTTCTGTCCATGCTGTCTTGTGGGAGCTGTTCTTCATCAAGCCAAGCTCCTGAATCATCCTGGGAGAGCATCACTGGACTGTGAATAAATGGTCAGGGAACACACTGGCTGTTTAACACTACTGGTGACAGTGGGATCAGACTGCAACCTGTGCCTTGGTCCCTTCAGTTTGTGAGTTTTAGCTGGACTGAGAGCACACTCGGTTTGGAAGAGGAGGAAGGTCACAAAATAAACAATGAAAGTGTCACCATGCCACTGAGCCCAGGGAGAGAGGAAAAATTAAATCCCTTAAATTCCAGCCTGCTGCAGTTATTGGACTGCTTTTTGGTAGTGGATAAGGTCATGGATTCCTCAGCTCCTGGCTGCCCAAATAAGTGGATAAGGACATAATCAACACCTCTGCTAAACCAGTGAGCTGATGCAGTGGCTACTTTGTGCTACTGGACTGATGTGCAGGTCAGTGCTGGAGCAGGGCTGGCTTTTGCAGAGCCAAGTGGCTCCAGCCTTTTGTGTCTGTGGTGTCTCCATGAGCAGAGTGAGCCAAGCTCTGGGGCCCAGAATTCCCAAGCTTGCTCTGTGCTGGGCACTGAGCACAAGCTGGCAGGGAGGCAGTCAGTCCTGAGACACCATGTCCACCAGCTCTGAAAAACAGAATTTGTGCACTAAATCTGCTTTTTGTAGAAGGGAACCATCAGCTATTAAACATCTAAGTTTAGCTTGGTTGTCCACTTGTCACAGATTGGAGGAGGAGAATCTTGGCTGATTCTTGACTGCTTTTCAACTTTGGGAAGGTGAAAAATTCGTGGAAAGAATGAAACTGGAGCATGAAGGCCTGCAGAAAAAAATGGTGCAGTCACACTATTACCAAAGTGTGTATTCTTACACAGACAATGTTGCAGAACATTTCTAGATGCTGGAATAAATATCTTGTGTGTGCAGAGAGCACGTGCTGTGTCTGGAGATCCACTCCCTGGTGCACTGTGCTCTTTCAGCTGGGGTGTCTTTAAAGTGGATTTGCATATTGATGTTTGTCCAGGCAGCATCTGAAGAACTTCCATTTTTTAATTTTATCTTAATGGTAGGTGAAAATAAGGACCACCATGTGTATATATAAGGTGGTTACAGATGAATTTTTTTTTTGCAAATGAAGAACAAGCCTACAAAGAATATAAAATCAGGAGCTAACTGTATGGCTCTCTGGACAGCCAGAAATATTTTTTGCTGGCTGAAAACCTGGCTCTTGGTCACTGCTTGTCCTCTGCTCAGCCAAATCAGAACTGTTCAAGTACTGAACGGTGTTGCTTTTTAATGCACTGAGAATTCCCAAGAAACCAAAGATTTTCTTTATTCCTGCCTGGAGCTCCCAGGAAGCTGTGGAAGTGTCTGTCAGCTCACTTGGTCAGGACTTGTGTTGGCTGGTTGGTGGGCTGCAGGCAGCTGGGAAATTGAAGTGGCAGTGATGTGTAACACCCCACAGTTGTTTGGTCTGTTGAACAAGGAGGAGATGCCCTCACCTACTGACATCACTGTGGTGGCTACTGCAGGCTGGAGCCCATCCTGGAAAGAAATCCCTGCAAAAAACTGGCAAGAAACCTGCTCAGGAGGAGGGACAAGGACATTGGTGGTGGGCCTGTTGTCTGTGCTGAGCCACACGAGTTACAGAACTCAACCTGGCTTGTTTAAAAACAAGTTCTGGTAGGAACAGCCATCACAGCAGCCACTGCAGCTCAAGGAGAAATCCAAGAATTTTTAGCAGGCACAGGTGCTTCCTCTGAACTCAGCAGAACCTGACACAGCTCAGTGGAAATGGTGGATGGGGGATGTGCTGCATGGTGTTGGAGTGCCCCAGAGATCCCAGAATAAGGTTCTCGGTGTGAATGCATTCCCTTGGCTATCACACACAACCATCTCTGGTTCCCAGAGACCCCTGTCCTCAGCTCAGTGATAAAAACACTTTTTAACACCAAAACTGCTGTGTTCCCACGCCTGTTGCTGCCATGGGGGAGGCTGGTCTGGAACAATAGCAGAGGAATAAAGAATGGCCTTGCTAATCAATATCCTGCCCAGACGCTGAGTCAGGTGGCAGCTCGGGCCTCTTTAAAATTCCTACATTGTTCCTGATTTCTCATTTCACTGGGGGTAAGGTTTTATCTTTAAGGAAAGAAAACACACAGGACTGAGTGTCTCTGCCTGCTCCACCATTCCCTTCCCACACCACCCCCAGTCAGTTTTGCTGCCTTTGTCCTGCGGAGCCTCCAGCAGTGAGGGATATGGGTATGATTTGCCATTTGGACTTGGAGCTGAGTGTGCTGTGGTCAGGACAAGGTGACTGTGGTCTGAGCAGGGCACCCTGAGTCACACACACCTGCAAGGCTTTAGATAATGCACTCTTTCACATTTCCATGCGGGCTCATATTTATGTGTTTGGTTTTTAAATGGTCGGAAGGCAAGACAGGGATGCAGGCGCAGGTTTCCAGAAAATTTCTCCACAGATGAATGTTTAGAGCCCTGGCAGGATGCTAAGACAGTCTGTGTGTGAACAGACATTTGGAAAATTGACAGAAGTGATATTTGCTTAAACAAACTGCAAGATCCAGTAGCTCAAGCTCTTGGATCCACCTCAGATGCACTAAAAACAGTTTCCAGAAGGAGAAGGGGGCCAGTGAGGCTTTTTTAAATCTCTGAATCTCGCAGGATCTTGCAGGATCCTCTTTGGGGATTTCACCCAGCTCCTGTCATCCCTGAGCATCACCCCAGAGCTCCTCTCACCAGCCTGGAGTGGGACAGGGGAAACTGTGGCTCTGCTCCTTCCCCTGCACCAAAGGCTGCGGAGGAGGCTCAGAGACCTTCAGGATTTTCCTCAGGGCTGGTAGGGGGTCCTTAGGACATCTTTGTGGCTCTTTGGCCCTGCTTGCCTCCCACTGGAAGGCCCCAGCAGAGGGGGAGAGCGTGGTCCTGGCTGTGCTGCCGGGCAGGAACTGCTGGAGCTGCAGAGGGAACCGGCAAGGGTTGCATTCGCGCGTGTAGATAGGAGATAAGAGCTGACCTACCCTTCACCCCAAACTGAACTCTCTGAAGCTCAAACAAGGTAAGCAAGTGCTTGTGAAAATGCTGAGGGGAAGCCTGCTAGACTGGCAAACGTGCTGCTCCTGTCTGGGGCCGGGAGCAGACCTTCAGCTGCTATCCATGGGGTCCATGAGGAGCTTGCTGGGCTCTCGACTAGAACGCTCGAGGACTGGTTCCTGCCAGGAACAGGAGCAGCAGTGGAGAGAGAAACAGAAACTACAGACAAGGGTGAAATTATTTCAAATTAAGCTGAAATAGCATCTCCAAGATGTTTGAGCAGGACCTTTCCTGCACGCAGTCTCTGAGTGTTGCTCAAAGATATCCCTATAGCAATACACATTGCAGACACAGCCTCTTCCCCCTGTGTGAATACAAACAGGTCAGCATCCGCATCTCAGTGTGTGACAGAGTTCCCACATAGGAAACATGTTTCTTCTGGGAAAGAAACATCTCCCTTCAGTGATATCCCGGCGTGTTTAAGTCTCCTGGGAGCATTGGATGTGTTTTTCACAGCACGGGAAGTGGAGCCTGCCAACACAAGCATGGTATGGCATGGGGAGGGCTGGCCTGGCCCAACAGCAAGCTCTCACCCCAAACCCCACGTGCCTGCTGTCCAAGGAGCAAGCAGGAGGATCTGCCTGTCCTGCTACTGCCTGTGAGGTGCATTGGTGAGATGTGCTTTGTTTTGGATCTCAGGGAGCAGGGAGAGACTCTTTTTGCCCACGGTGTCTTTATGAAAACTAGGAAACAGAAGGTATGGATGTATCAGGAGGTGTTTTCCAAAAAGGACACACCAAGAAAAAGTGACTCTCTCTGCTCTCTATGAATATAAATTCAGGTGTCAGAGGATCTCACAGGTGGGCTGGTTAAACACTCAGTGCAGCTCACCTTGCACAGGTGGGGACTCCCTGGAGGTGAACTGACCATTTCTTTTCACACCTGGCTGTCTGTGCTGAGGCTGCTCCATTGGCACCAGCTGGGAAAGGGAGCTGCTGAGCCACCACACCCTCCCTGGGAATAAAAGGAAGTCCTTTAGCCTCTTGCAGAGGTTGTGGGGGCTTGCTGTCTGGTAGCAGTGCTGTGGTGAGTTGGTTGCTCTCTAAAGTAGTGTTGCATGAGCCACTGTGGTTGCTCAGGTAGAGGGGGAATCTTGGGTACATGTTTGGGTCCAGATTCCTGAGTTTTAGGCTGTTTTGAAACACCCCAGTCAGTCTGTGGCCATTGGGGTGTCTCTGCTCTGGCCATGTGGAGTTAATGGTCACTGTGGCAGGGATGGATCCAGGCTGTTTTTGCTCCAGCAGCAAATATT
This sequence comes from Ammodramus savannarum pratensis, assembly GCA_020466415.1. NCBI lineage: Eukaryota > Metazoa > Chordata > Aves > Passeriformes > Passerellidae > Ammodramus > Ammodramus savannarum. The sequence continues at coordinate 18,644,258 of JAHXMQ010012338.1, read as the reverse complement.
GCCCTGTGAGCTGGTTAAACCTCCTGTTCTTTTGTGGTACAGAGGCTAAAGACCTCTATGGGGACAAGTACACAAATGATGGGTGCCCAAGCCCTGCTGCTCTCCCAATGAGAGCAGAATTTATCACCTATATAATGATCCTGAATTCATCTGGGAGAAGGTGCTGTGCCTCTAGCATGGTCTGGCCCCTCTGTATCAGATTTCTGAGTAAGCCTGTATTCCCCAAAGTAATGTGAGGGTTGATATGAGCAAGGGAATGCATTTGGTATTTTACTTTGTGGCTCACAGGACTGTGGATCACATTTACTTTGTGGATCAGGGACCAACAGAAATAAATTTCTCATGAGCTTGTTCACCTTCCCCTGAAAATGTGGTGGGAAAAGACTTGGGTCCTAATCAAGCTGCTAGTCACAGCAGGTTTGCCAGGCCTTGGGGCTTGCCTGAGCAGGGACTGATCTCTGTGGGGTGTATGCCAGGCATGCTGCTGGGGGCTCTGCTCCAGGCATACAGGAATGCTTCTCTGGGAAAGAAATCACTTCAGGCAGCAAATCCTTCCTCCCTGGGAGGGAATGGTGGGCAGGCATGAAGCAACCAGGAGACACATCCATCAGCGTGTTTGAGCAAGGAAAAATCTCTTAAATGCTCACCAAGGAATCTTTGGGTATTTCATAAGAAAAAATTTGTTCACTGCAGGGCTGCAGTTGTGATGGCTTCCAATGGAAATGGGATGGATGGATGAGAGGAGAGGGTGAGAGGTGCCTCCTCCCAAGGCAGCAGCTGGTGAGAAGGAGCCTGGGCTGCTCAGTGTCAGCACACACGTGGGCCTGGGGAAGCGTGAGGCCAGCTCCAGGCCTTGTCAGTGGCACCTCGTTGACTTTTAGCGCTTCCTTATCGTGTCCGTGCTCACCTCGCGCCGCGCCGATAAAATGCCGCAGCCAGCCGGGGATCCGTGAGCAGCAAACCCTGCAGAAACCCTGCAGAGCATGGGAGAAAGAAAACCTCAGAGCATGGGAGCCTGAGCGGCCAGAGACCAGCCAGAGCTCCAGGGCACAGCCAGGTAACAAGGAACGCTCCCAAGCTGGGCAGGGCGAGGGTGGGATGATCTCCAATGTGAACACCACGGGACGGGCACTGCAGCAAGTGAAATTTGGGGCAGAATAGGGGTTTGTGAAAGATGGGCTTGCTGGGACTTTCCCACACCTGGCAGAGTTGGAAGTGTGAGCCATGTGAAGTGATTGCAGGGTGTTAGTTCTCAGAGCTATAAACAATAGAGCTGGGAAGGAATGCCCAGGGTTAGTTGTTATTGTGGTATTTTTTTTTTCTCCTTTCTTCTCCAGTAATAACATTTCTTTGTCTTCTAATATTAAGCACCTAAGTAGTTCTGGTACTTTTTTATTTATCACTAAAAAAGGGTATAATTTTCTCACATGTTACTGCTACCTTACCTCTAGGCCTACCTGTGGGCCCACAGCAGTTTAAAGGTAGATTTAATTAATTAATTAATTTCTTTTTTTACAGGTGAGCAGCTTGCAGTGATACCCTTGGGAGAGTCCTCTTCATGGTTTGAACTGAGGCTCCCTGAATATAAAACCCTGAGCATCTACTGAGCAGGTATGTAATTTTTGAAACCTGTAATTGCTGCCAAACTGGTGAACATTACCTTGCCTCTACAGGAGAACAATGAAATCTGACTGGCTGGAAAGCAGAATTTCCTTCTGAGTGTGAAATTTAGATGTTCTTTTCCTTTATTTTAATTCTGTTAAAAAAAATATTCAAGGGTCTTAAACTTAGTGTCCTTCTTCCTGAACTGGAGAGAAAATCTATGATGCCAGAGTTTCTTGCTGTGAAAAACCTTTAAAGTTTTTACCACAGAATATGGAGTCAAAGTCCTTTAGCTTTTTTTCATGGTTAAAGTTTTGACTTCATCTTTACTGGTCCAAATATTCTAAGTGATTGAAGGTGAAACAAGGGACTACTTTAGAGACAGGAATTGTAGTTAACAACAGAAAATTGCAGTGTGATCAATGAAAGGTTTCAATTTGACTTGCTGTTCTTCTTTTATGTCTTATTGAGAAAATAGGCTTATGCAGCTCTTGGCATATTTTTTTTCTTCTTTGGCTACAGCTCTACTCTGTACTATGTTATTCATTGAATGTTATTAACCCAGATCTCTTATATAGCATTGCTCTTGGAATCATCCCTGTAATCACTTCCACATGCTGCAAACTTGCAGAGTGGAGCAAACTCCTTCCCTGTATTTGCTTTGCCAAGTTCTTGTTCTCCAATACTTGCTGGGATACCTCAAAGTTAATTTTCAAAATCATAGTCCCAAAGCTCTTCTCACAGGAATATCTGGTGTTGCTCCAGTCACATTTAGGAGTCTCTCACTTTTTTCCCACCAACTTTGATATTTTCTGGACTTTTGAAGTGCTCTCCTCTTCTGCTTTCTTTTGTTTCTGCCCAACATCTTGTGCTAGCATCTCTTTATTTCAGAGCCTCACCATTTCTCCAGTCTTCTGTCATCCCCCACCAACATCTGGAACTGTGTGTGGGAAACCTGGGCCTTTCCCAAGAGCAGCACTCTCATCACCTCAGCCCTTCTGCTCTTCTCCCTGACAGTGACACTCAGATCCCCGAACCTGTTACTGCCTCTAAGCCCCATGAAATCTCAGTTTTCTCCTCTGACACCTGACTTTCTGTCTATACTGTCTGATTGAAAAGCTCCTCTATACCTCTTTTGCAAGCCTTCAAAATGTATTATACTGCATGTCAATATTGTTAGCCTTTATTTTATTTTTTTTACTCTGCTCTTATTAGGCAGGATTGAGACAACAACACCTTAAAAACAGTGAATAACTAATTTCTCTTGATGTGGATGCTGATTGTCCACCCAGCTAGGAGTTGGGCAAGGGAATATAAGGTGTTTGTTGTCTGTGTGCCACCTGGCACCCACTGTTAACCCTTTGAGAGCAATACTTGTGTTCCCAGTGCTGCTGATGCCACCTTGTCTCTGGTCTCTGCCAGTAATGCCCTCAAAGTCTGAATTTTGTAACAGCCTAGGGATAGTATTTAGTTCTTGCTTCTCTCTGCTGGGATCCCTCTGTCAGGGCTAGATCTCATACAGGTTTTTCTTTGACATTTTAAAGATATTCCACTTCAGATTTGAGTCAATTTCATTCTAGAATGTGCTGCAGCCTGAAGGGCAGAGCCTTTTGTCCAAGATACTTGAGATCAAATGGACAAAGTGTTGCTCTTGACTTTTTTCTTCCTTTTTCCCACATTCTAATGAAACATCCTAATTAGTGACCTATGGGGCAACATCACCACCAGACTGACTTACCATAATTTTATCAATTTTTTTTTTCTTGAGTGCTTTGCAACACCCATTTTGTACATAGACCAGGAAAGACAGCAAGGTGGTGAGTCCCATTTTCAGAAGGATGCACGTGCAGCAGGTGGATGTGTGATATCTATGCCCTTATGAAACCATGCCCTCAGCAGCTGTTTTTCCATGGATATCTGATGTGGCATCCCCTCAGGGTGCTGGTATTTACTGGTGCTCCTGTGAGGCACCCAGTGCCTGCCAGCTCTGCTCTTTGTGCAGCAGTGAGGGGGTGTGAGCTGCCAGCTGAGCTGCTCCTGCTTGCTGCTGACCTGGTGAAAAAGTTCACAGTGCCAGCAAAAAAAGGTAGGAGGAGGAGAAGAAAAAGGGACTAGAGAAGATAAAAAGCAGAAAATGAAGCTAATGAAAGTGGGGGAATGCTTCTGGTATTATAATGCTGCCAGAATTAGGTTTCTTTAGCTCCTGCTGTGCTTTGCTAAAAACGAGTCTAGTTAGCAGCAGCAGATGTAACAGCTGTACAACTGTCAGGGGAATGAGAGAAGCTATGAGAACTCCAGGAATTAAGCAGAGTCTCTTACTTTCTTTGTGTGGAGGTCTTAGAAGTGGAAGTTTTCAAAGTGTGTCCTGTTGGCTGCTCATGTGAAGTGACTGGGATGTTGTAGAAGGTGAGAGGAGGGTGCAGCAGGCAAGATGCAGGGTATGTTTCCAGTCAGGAAGGAGAGAGCATTTGGGGAATGGGTTATTGGAGCTGTTGGGGGATGATGGGGGAGCTGGGAGGAAAGATGTGCCTTGGGAATAGACACTAATGTTGCAGAAGTGGGGATGGGAATTCCTGCAGCTAAGAATAAATGCATTTGTGGAAAGGATACTGGTGGTTATTTGGTAACCAGAAACTTATGATGATCAAAGAGTTTAGTAAGACCTTCTGACTTTGCCTTGCCCTTCCCAAAAATATATCGTGGCTGTGTGGAAGGTCACCTCCCATCCCTTCTTAGATGTTAATCACCCCCTTCAGTATAGGTGGCCTATCAGATGGCACAGGCTGGGAAAACACTGGGATATGTGATAGCATATTTGCTGGGCTGCAGGATCTAAAGGTAAGGCTGATCTCTGGAATGCCCAGATACTTGTGAGGGGAGGCAGGGTTCCTGCTCTCTTCAGCTGCTTGCTTGCCCTCCAAGTGGAAGGAGAAGGCATTTCAAATTCCTTGCAGGCTCCAGGCTATAAACAGGCTCTTCCTGTGTGAAACAATAAGTACTAACAGTACTCAGGAGCTGTCTGCTTTTCTGAACAGGGCTAATACTCCTGAGATAGGCCTTTGTGGGGAGGATGAAGCCCATCACTTGTGGGGACAGAAGTGCCCAGTGCTACTGGTGTAAATCATCCAAGAAGATGGCATTGAAGACGGAGGAAATCAAAGCCCCATCAAGCTGAAGCAGAGACAGAAAGGGGAAGGAGTCAAAACAAAAAGAAAGCAGGGAAGAGGAAGAAAATAATTATGAAAAGGTGGGAGCACTATTAGCCTTGTTTTTTACAATGTAGAAGTGGCTCAGCCATTAAATACACTCCATAAACACTGTATTTTTTCTGCTAGCTAGGCTAAGGGCCTCTGTGGGGGCAAGTACACAAAGGATGGGTCCCCAAGCCCTGCTGCTCTCTCAATGAGAGTAGAATTTATCACCTCTATAATGATCCTGAATTCATCTGGGGGAGCTGCTGTGGCTCCAGCATGGTCTGGCCCCTCTGTATCAGATTTCTGAGTAAGCCTGTATTCCCCAGAGTAATGTGAGGGTTGATATGAGCAAGGGAATGTATTTGGTATTTTACTTTGTGGATCACAGGGCGAGTGCCACATGCAGTAGTCATGGATGCTGTGTTTATCCCTACCCCTCTTGCTAGCTTGAAGGCAGTGGTGCTGCAGCTTGAGCCTCTGAAGCTCTTCTTGGCACGTAGGCTTTTGGCATAAAAACATCTCCATGGGTCTGTCACCACAGGCATTCCTTGGGGTGCAGAGTATGCTGGGTGTTGGTGCTTTGGAATTATTTGTAAGGCATTGCTCTGTTTTGCCTGGTCCTAGTCAGCGCACTGAAGTGAAGGTTACTAAAATACTGAAAAATCTCCCACTTGGATGATGCAGGAACAGAAGTGTCTCTTATAGCTACACTAAAGTCTTCTAGGAGGCAGGTTGTTCTCACACTCATCAGCTATGACAGTGGGGGGAGAAGTGCTTGTTCACCTGGACCCTTTGTTTACACAGAGCAAAACCATGGGGTTTCATACCTTCTTGTACAGTGATCCCACAGTAAAATGTGACACTTCAGATATTCCTTTTTCCCAGTTGGGAAATCTGTACAATAAGACTGCCAGATCCATGAGCCCTTTTCCCCCATGGGATGAAATTCCTTTTTTCCCATTGTGAATCTTACCAGCCAAGGGTGTTGCCTCATCTTATTCATTAGCCAGCTAGTGTTGTTGTAGTTAGGGGTTAAGTAGTTAACCTCAAAGAATCCCTTGGAAGTCAAGGAATCCATATATTTGCTTATTTGTAATTTGTATACTGCCCCTGAGGCAACCAGGCAGGGAAATGTAATCCCATATTTGTGTATTTAACAAGTGAAAAGATGATGTGAGAAGATGATGTGTACAACATTATAAAGAAAGCTGTGATTGTCTAACCTCCTGATTCACCTCCCCTGTGGCAGGTCAAGCATCTCCCTGGTGCCCAGTCCTGTGGAAATCCTGTATTTCAGTGTGCATTGAGGCTGTTTTTTCTGACACAGGATGGAGCTGAGAGTGTGCTCAATAAGCTTGTTTTTGTCCCAGCCAGAGAAGGGGAAAACTTTCTTCTTTAGGGTCCTGTTTGTGGTAGGCTCTACAGAAACACTCATCAAATGTTGACTTTACTTAGAGTTCTGAGAGTCAAATTACCCGGGGTAGGCTGAGGCAGAATAGGTGGTGGTGCTGCTGCAGTGCTGGTACAGAGCTTTGTTGTTGCTGTTTTTCTGCAGTGCAGATGTTGGGACCTTACAGGAAATCCATTAGTGCTCTAAATGGGTGGAGATGTGCAGTTGTAAGGAGGAGTAAACACTGGAAAGTTGGTCATTTGTGGCTCAATGCTGTTGAGCAAGACAGCATGATAGTACTGATCAGTGGGAATGACTCAAAAATCAGTGATCTGCAAAAAAAAAAAAAAAAAAAAATCTGAACCACAAACCAAAAAAACATTACTGCAATAGTCTGGATGACTCAGAAGGATGGGGCCAAGCATAACATGAGCTGCTGCAAGTCACATGTCAAAGAATAAGGAATACAGGCTGCATTTATCAGTTGGCAAGTTTGCCTTGGGAAGGAGTGGGGGCTGGTGCAGCTCATTGGCTGACTACAGAATTCCAGGAGGATGCTGTAGCTGGGGGAACTCACGCAGATTTCAGTAAATAACCTCAAGCTGAGCAGTTCTAGGAAGGGCTGAGTGTGTGTGTGTGATTTAGCACTAACATGTCACTTCCCATGTACTCTGTTCAGTGCTTTTATTGGTAATTCCTGGATGGAAGAGGTTCCAGGGACAATGCCTGAGGGTGTTCAAGAACTGGAAGTGTGCCTTCCAGTAAAAGAGGTTGAAGAGGTGGGGTGAAAAGGGAAAGCTGAAGGCTATTTTTTTGCAGTGTCTAGATATACCTACAAGGAGAAAAAGCTTCCTGTGGTCTAGCAGGCTGAGGGGCACTAAGACCCAAAACCAGGAATGTGAAACTGGATTTAAAAAAAACCCCAAAAAATGATGTGAGAAAACCCACTATTTTTAAACATCATCTGTAATTGACCACTAGAAAAACTCAGTGAGGCTTTTGGAGGTTCCTTCCCATGAGGCTTAAAGTCGTGGCTGGATTCTTGTCAGAAAAGGGACCCTTGTAGGGATGGGAAGGAATTCTGCCAGGTTTTCTGACGCATGTTTGTGAAGATGTGGGTGATTGTGCCACTTTGGATGATTGTGCCACTTCTTTCTGGCATTACAGTCAGATGTTGGGGTTGAGAATTGGGACCTGAGGGCAAGAGGCAAAGGCATTCCCCTGTCAGCCCAGGCATTGCTCCTGTTCACCCTGCCCCGTGCAAACACTCACCAGTGTTTGCTTCACCTTTTTACTGGACAGTGTTGCACTGATATCCCAAAGTAAATGAAGCTTCATTAGTGTCCAGTGGAGTGAGCAGTGATGGCTAATTGTCATCTATCTATGGTGCTTTAATTCTCTTCTAGCCAAATCAAGGCATTCCTTTTACATCCCATCATCTATGGCTCTGTAATTCATTTCAAACTTTAAACCTTATTACTCTCTCGTATTTCTTAGCCAAATTAGAATGAGTTTTTCCTTCTGCTACCTCAATGAACATCTTAATTTTATATATTTTTTTGGTGGAAAAGCTATATTCCCATGGTGCCTGGTTTTGCTTTATTTCTTACTTATTCCCTGTGGTGGTGTTTGCAGGGGTCCCAGGATGAGGGAAGAGATGAGACTCTTGACTCCATGTTTCAGAAGGCTGATTTATTATTTTATTATATATATTATATTAAAAGAAAATGATATATTAAAACTATACTAAAGAAAGAGAGGATTTCATCAGAAGGCTAGCAAAGGAATGGAATGATGATAAAATCTTGTGACTGACCAGAGTCCCCACACAGCTGGACCTGTGATTGGTCATTATGTAGAAACAACTCACATGGACCAATCAAAGATGCACCTATGGCATTCCACAGCAGCAGATAATAGTTTTTCTTTTCCTCTGGGGCTTCTCAGGAGAAAAAATTCCTCAAAAGAGTTTTTCAGAAGTTATGTCTGTAACAATTCCTCTCAGACTTAAACTTTGTCGGAGGCCAAGCTGTGCCTGTGGAACCATCAGAGGTGCAATGTGCCATTAGAAATGAGGTCTGAGAGCAGGGGAAGGATGGGTGTTGATGCAGGTGGAGGCTGGGACAGCATCAAGAGGTGCCAGCAGAGGCTGTAGCAGTGACAGAACTTCCTGGGAAACACAATGGGCTCTTGAGAGCCAGCCCAGGGCAGGGGAGCAGAGGCAGGCAGGGCTGGCTGGGTGGGGCGTGTGAGGATCTGTGGATGTGGCTGTGAGGGGTGGGAAGCCTTTTCCTCCTGTGACTTCACCTGGAGTGTGTGCCAGCCCCGGCACACAATGTTATCACTGCACGCCAGCACATGGCCAGCGCGGCTCTGCTCGCACACAGGCCCCAGGAGACTCTCTGCAGGCCCTGCAGCTCCTGGCCTTGGTGGCTCCTGCCAGAAATATCCCTGGGTTTGTTCCCAGTGGTGCCAGAGCTGGCTGTGCTCCTGGTGCCACCGAGGTGGAGATCTGGTGGTGAGGAGTAAAGGTGAAAGGTTTTGTCAGGACCTGGAGCAGGGACCTCTGCTCTACCCCACCCCTCTGTGGCAATCAGGGCTGCTCTGGGCTCTTTCCTTATCCAGGCTTATTGCTGTGCTGAGAGTTAATGAGTCATTAAGAACACTCTGTCCCTGCTCATGGGGACTTTGCTGCCCGGGTGGAAATCCTTCCCAAGAAGCTCATTCCCCTCTGTGGCAAACACATCTGTTGAAACCTCTTGGATAAGTAAATGCAGTCCTTCAGGGCTCAGGCCCAGCCTGTGGCAGTGGTTTCCATGGGCCAGGGACGAGTGGTCTGCCTCCAACCATCTTTACTTTTGTCACTGTAAAATACTTTGCCTTAAAGGGAGAGTTGGGTCTGGATCATCAGAATCTCTTGGCAGTTTCACACATCTCCTTTCATGGCAGTCTACAGAAGCTCTAGCTTCTCTCAAAGAACACAGTGTAGATTAAATGCTGCCTCTAGAAGTCCCAGCCTCAGCCAGCCCTCTTCCCTGCACTAGGAGAAACACTATATTGTTTATTTTGTTCTGTTGTTCCATGAATGAGACCTTTCTGCCCAGACAAGCTCAGGCATCCTTTCCTTAAACAAAGAACCTTTCCTCAAATTCTTTGGCAGACTTTGGTTTTCCCAGGACTGATGTTTTGAAGACATCCATGTTTTCCATGCTTTGACATTCAAAGAATGCAACAGCACTGCAGTAGTTTACAGAAAAATGTGGTGGTTCCAGCCTTTGACATCTGAGATTCATCACTGAGTGGTCTTTGGCATCAGGGAGATGCAAGACACTTGTCCATGCAGGTGTCTGTCTCCAGGTTGTTCAGAGGCCTTTGCAGGTTCATCAGCAGCTCTCCAGGATTGGTGTTTGTGCTCCAATGGAGGTGAAATGGTGCAGCACCAAACAAGAGGCTGCTGGCACCCTCATGCTGTGGAGGAATCCTCAGGATGATGCAGCACTTCACCACGTGTGACTTTGCTTTCTGGGCTACCTCACAGATCATAAATTATTTCTGGGAGGTGGACTGGAGATGAGCAGATTTGAAATTACATACCATCAGCCCATGTGTAGATCTGCAGTGTCATGTGATCAGTACAAGGTAAGAAGACACTTCTGGGGGGTACCTTGACACCTTCTTCATTCAAGCTGGCAGGTAGTCATTAAAATAAGAAGGCTTTTGAACCAGAAAATAAGCACTGTTTTTCTAATTTGATGAATTAAGGCTCATAGAGAACACTTAATGGGAGCTTTAGCAGAAGGCTTCCAAATTGGAGGATAAACCAGGTAGGACTGAGGAGTGTCCTGGAGCCCAGAGCCCTCCAGGCAGTGACTGCTTCCTGGGACAAAGTTCTGCACAGCAGAGCTCCAGCTGCTGTCCCTGCACAAGGGCAGGAGCTGCCCTTCCCTTCCCTGTGCTAAAGCAAACCCAGTTTGTGTTTGTCCAGCCCTCTGAGCCATCAGGTGTGCTCTAGATCTGCAGTCCTCTTTTTCATGATCCCTCTCCAGGACGTGGTGACTTTTGTGAAATGTTTGGTGTTTTCTTCCAGGTTATTGATTACTAAAAATATCCTGATGCCAAACACCCTCCGGGATCTTGGTACAAACATAGTACAAAAAACCCCCAATCACTTCCAGTTCTCAATTGTGTTTTGGAGCCAGTCTGATAGGTCATTTATAGTCTGTTTCTGACTGCTGTCTTATTTTTATGCCAAGCAAGTTCTTTAATCATTGTGCCACATGATAGAAGGGAAACTGCCTTCCAGGATCTCAAGTATTTTGTACCAGCTTTGTTATATTTAACAACTGTACATGCAATTTCCTCAGAGAAAAGTAGGAACAGAGTTCAGTGGGGGTGAATTTTCTATAAATCCATGTTGGTTGCCCCTAGTTATGTTTCCCTCTTTTTATTCCCTGTGTTCTTTGTTAGCCACTTCATTATTTAGTTCAGGTCTAAGATCCTATCACAGGTCTGTAGTTACCTGTGAGTAATTATGAGATAATTATAAAATATTTATGCCCTTCTACATAGGTTTTACAAAATGCCAGACTATGGGATTTCTTCTTCTCCTCCAGGACTTAACCATTGCACCAAGAAGTACAGAAGATCAACAAAATAATGGAATTATGTATGCAGCTTGTGGGAAAAAAAAAACCCCAAAACTAAAGAAAGTTAGAAATTTTCAATGCCAGGTACCTAGTCCTGGTGATTTAAAATGCCTGATTGAGTAGGTGGTATTTAACTCCTCTGAGGAGCTACAGGAATAGACATGTCATTACCAAGGTCTTCATCAACTACTTTCTTTCCTCTCAGCAGTAGGGTAGGAGAATTTATTGATTTCTTTTGTTGTTCTCTGCATTGTTATTGAATAATCTAAGATTTCCATCCGATAACAGATCAATACTGAGTCAGACTCATTCTGGTCTTAATTTACTTTTTCAAAAAAAACATTTGTCAGTCTTTTTTCCCCCCTTTCACCTCCATCATGTTTTTTGTAATTCTTATATTCTAATTTAAATTCAGCTTCTCTCATGCTTCTTGTTACACGTGTTATACCTTCCTTACTTTAAGCTGCCTCATTTCAATTTTACATCAGGCTGTGATTTTTCAATTGCACTATTTTTTCTTTACTGGGGAGTTGTGTATTTTTGGTGCCTCGTAAATGACTTTCAAGCAGTTGCTAGTGATTATTTATGTTTTTGTATTTAAGTACTTTCTTTGTGTTTATTTAGCCCAGAATTCTCTTCAGGGCTGGGAAACAGGACTTTTTAAAGCAATATGTCTTTTAAAGCACTGCATTACCAGTTTGGACCTCCTTCTGCTTTCACATAAGAGTGGAGTGAGCTGGGGATCAGTGATCCAGCTGTCATTTCTGCTATAATTTTACCCATCCTGATAAGGGAAAGACAGGTTTTGTTCAATTTGGATTTAAAGTTTGCCAAATGAGGAAGATGTTAAGAACATTTAAAAATCCCCAAGGCTGTTTATTGAGTCAGCAATATCATCATGTGTTAAGCTAAGCAAAACTTAAGGTTTTTCTTTGGTGGATTTTCTGTTTTTGCTTGAGTAATGTGTGCTGTATTCCAGTATTTCTTGGTTATCCATCCAAATCATCAATCCTGTTACTGGAGCACCAACTCACAAATATTGAATGCTCATAACTAGGAAATTGTGATTCAAAGTCACAAACAAGATAACAAGTACTTTTATTCTTGCCCCACTCAGTCTGTCTTGGGGCTATACCTATTGATTTTAATATTGCCTTACAAACCATGCCAGCATTTATTGCAATGTCTTACAGCTGCAGTCCCCTGGGCAGGCAAGGCCTTGATGAATATAAACTGGAAAGGAGTGCCACAATTGTGTGCAGCTAAAGAGGATGTACTGGAATGGAGCTGACTTCTGTATTGTGTTCCTGTAAAGGAGGGCAGAGCCAGGGCTGCAGCTGCATAAACCCAGCACTGCTCAGGGAGGGGAGAAACCCACCAAACCTGCTGCACCCTGGGCCAAAGCAGGGGGAAAACAGAAATATCAGAGCTCCTGTTCTTGTTTCAGAACTTTGGGGACTGGAGAGACACAGCCCATTAAAGAACATGCCTACATTTTCCTGAGGAGCCACCTGTAATTCACTGGGATAGTGTTTATCAATCAGACAAGAATGAGGCCTCATAATTCAGGGCATGTAGAAGAGCTTTCTACAGTTGCTGTGCCAAGGTGGGATTTAGAAGTTTGCCATAGAATCAGCTCCTTAAAATTCTGCCAGGTTTCACACAGGACAGGGGATCCCCAGAGAGTCCTAATGCTTCTTTTAAAAGGATCCCAACATGCTTTAAACCATATTCCTCCTAAGAATATCATGTTCACTGAGCAATAACAGGACTACAAGGGATTGAAGCTTGCTGGAAATAATGAAGAAAAAACATCTCCAAGCCTCTCCAAACTGGAGAAGCCCTTTGGCTCTCCCACCTATGTTTTCTGGCAGCTCTGTAGATAATCCTTGACTCCCTCCATCTGGCTGTTTATTAGTTTGAAGCCAAATTGTCTCAGTGAATGCTGAGCACCTCTGGATGAATGATGTATCCATGGGCAGGTTGTCTTCTTGATCAGGAAATGAGAATGAGTGGTTCAACAGCTTCCAAGTTCAATAACCTCCTTTACTTCTTAATGAATTGCTGAGGCATGAGAGGCTTCCGTTCCTTGCTGGCATCTCTCACCCTGTGCCCAGAGAAACAATCATATCAGGCTCAGGAAGACTGAAAGGGCAGGGAAACAGGAACCATCCCCACGGATGTCCTCCCCAGAGAGGCTGGGAACATGCTCTGCTCTGGGAAATGGGAAGCTGAGGTCAGCCAGAGTGCACAGCAGGTATGCACATCTC
>JAHXMQ010012338.1:18611770-18629410 GCA_020466415.1 Ammodramus savannarum pratensis | reverse complement strand
GAATGAAGCGCCGGGAGCAGGCTCGGCGTGCCCGCGGCGCTGTCGGTGCCGCCGAGCATCCCTCGGTGAGCGGACACCGCCCGCTGGCGGCCCGGGCTGCGGGAGCGGCTCCGGCACCGGGACCAGTGCGGGGCCCTCGGTCACACCAGCACCGCTGGGGAGGGCTGGGCTGGGACACAAATCAGCAAATTGGTGGAAATGGGGTAATGGTGAAAAAACGCCTCTAAATGTGCAGCACGCTCAGAGCCATCACTGGAGGCAAAGAACGCGTTTGTCACCGTTTGTGACTGCCCCGAAGGTGCCCTGGGGACAGCCCTGCCCGCAGGGACAGCTGGGCTGGGCAGGACAGCACCACCGTGCTTCTCACCGCCCCACCTCATTAGCCCCACTCCAAGATAATTAACTCCAGTGGAATTCCTTGCTGGCACAACCAGTCTGGTGTCCCCCTAGGCTGGGTTTTCACAACTGCATCCTATTTTTTTTTTTTCTTTTTTGTGGGTGTTTTTCAACTGAAAATATTTCTCTAAGGTTTCTTCAGGTCCTACCCAAAACCATAGAGCCGCAGAAAGCCTCCCTCTCCCCCTGCTTGTTTTTCTGCTTATGAGGTAAGATCATCCTTAACAGATGTTTGTTTACCTCTTCATAAAAGCCTCCTGTGATTCCACAGCCTCCCCAAGCAGTGTGCTGCTGTGCTTTGCTATTCTTGCCATTGCAAAGTGTTTTTCTAATGTTTAGCTATATCATTTTTATTGCAAATTAAGCTGATTATTTCCTCTTCTACTTTTGGTGTATGTGGGGGACAACTGTTTAGTCTCTCCACCCATTATAACAAATGTTTATGTGCTGGAAGACTGTTATCATGACTCCCCTCCCCGTTGTTCTTTTCCTAGAGAAAACAAACTCAATTATTTTATCCATTCCTTATAAGTCATGGGGTTTTTTTTTTCCACCTCTCTTATCATTTTGCTGTTCTGTTTTGGACTTTCTCCAACTTGTCTGCATCTCCTGTGAAATGTAGTGCCTGGGAGTGGACACACTGTTCCTGCTGGGAGCTCAGCAGTATCAAGTAAATGCACAAAATAATTGCTTCCATTGCCTTATACACAAAATCTGCATTAAAGCACCTCAGAATATTTATCCTCTTCTGTGGGGCTCTCACTTGACAGGCACACATTGGGTCCCACCCCAGCTCTCTGCTGGATTGGTCATAATTGAGTTTGGAGCAGCACACCTGGTGTTTGTGCACCTTTCCTGAGCTGCATCTTGGTGCTGTCACCTCTCCCCAGTGTCTCACATTGCTCTCAAATTCCAATCACCTCAGCCTCCTGCCTTCAGGAGGGACTGCTGACCCCCAGCCCAGCTGTCATCCTCTTCCTTTTGTCCTCCACTCTGTTGTCCAAGACACTCAAGGAAATACCGAACAGCCCTGGAGGCAGAACTTCAGGGACACAGTTCTCCCAGCTGGAAAAGTGAAGCCCTGATAATTACCCTTGATTATGGCACTTCAACCTGTGCAACTTCTGCATGGTGACTCTGCTTGCTGCCCTGGGAGCCTGTAATCTAGATATTTTATAAATGTTCACTGTGAAATCCAAGTATTTTATACCTACCCTTTCCTTCTCATCTACCAGGCCTGTTAGTCAAAGAAGGAAATTAGCTTGGTTTGACATGATTTGTTCTTCAAAATTCCCTGCTGGTTGTTTCTTATCAGCTCATTGTTCTTTAGCTGCTTATAAATTGATTGTTTCATAATTGGTTCCATATCTCTCTAGGTATCACAGTTAGGCTGGCTGGCCTGTAATTCCCCAGGTCCTCCTAGAACAGTAATTTTCAGAGAAGAACTGCATTTAACAGATATTGAAAGGCATTCCACTCTTGCCCTGCTTATCTTTATTAATTGTCTAGCTTGGTTCCATCCCTTAAATTAAAAACATGTTTCCCATAAGTATTCATCCTCCACCAGAGGCTCAGCACAACCCAGCCCTATCTTCACCTCTCTTGTGTTCCTGCCCTTCTGTAACATACTTCCCCAATTTTCTTCCTCCTTGATGCTTTATATCTTCTTCCCTCTCTTTTCTTTATGGTTTGCTTGCCCCTCCCTAGCAAAATATATTCCCCAGCAATTCATATCCACCTGGTGCTGGAAAAATCTGGGAGCCTGGCCCTAAAAATGACATTTGCCAGGCTTGCAGGGATATGGTAAGGTCTGCTTAAAACTTGTCCAAGGCTGGCTACACTTTCCATGATTTCTGAGACCAGCAGGTGGCAGAGAGATGATAAAATGTGGGAGACTGATCCTGGTGCTGAGAGCATGGATCGCTGGCTCTGGGATGGACAAGGACACATGTTACTGGAGAGCTGGGTGAGGGTCTCAGCTGCTTGTAGGGAGGCTGAATGTGCCCAGTGCCCAGCCTCAGCCCCGAGTGAGAGGTTTGTGAGCTCAGCAGAAGAACAGGAAGCGTGTGCCACTTCCTAGCTAAGCAGATCCCCAGAAGATAACTTTGTTTGAGGGAGGGGTATCGTTAGCCAGGGTTGTGCTCTATATAATTGCACAATCTGCCATCATGCATGAACAGAGCTGTTCAATAGCATGGCCCTGCCTTGTCCTGACATCATGTCTGTGTTGGAAATCCGTTTGGAATGAAAAATCCCACATTCCCCAAGTGACCTCGTAGTCTCTGAGCAAAAGGCTGAGTTGCAGTGGAGACTTCACAGACTCAGTGGTGCCGGGGACAGAAGCTCAGTCACCAGCCTCAAAGCAGATACAGGTTGAGAAGTCAGCAATGAAGCAAACTTCTTTCCCAAAGAAAATAGTATTTGAAAAGTGCAGGAGATATCCATGATTCTTTGAAGGCAAGAAAAGTCCCCAAGGCAAGGAAAAGCCACTGTGAGTTAACAGCGTTGCTTTCACTAGCTGGCACTATTTTTAGCACTGGATTTTGGGGATGAAAGTACTCAGCACATCTACAGGTTGCCTAATGAGAACATAAATACCAAGGTACATAGGTTGAAAGTGTCTGCCCTTCTCAGTCTGGCACTGTCAGTGCTGCAGTTCTTTTGTAGACTCAGTGATTGCCACATGCTGCACGTGAGGCCCTGTCTTCTCAACCTCTGCTTTTGTGGGCTCTACTCCTTTCTTCCTCAGCCACTGCTTCCATGCTACAAAGGTAGCTCTGACTTCCAGCAGCACCCTGGTGCCTGAGAGAATCCAGTCTCCTTCTTGCTCTTCTCATGCTCTGCCTTTTCCTCTTCCTGCCCATCTCAAGCAACCACTTCTCTGCAGAGCCCCAGTACTGCAGTAATTCCTCACTGCCCACCTTCATTTTCATTTGACCCTTTTCTTCAGAGGGAAGAGGCCCTGGTGAGCTGGAGAACCTGACCCAGAGCTCAGTGGTGCTTTCATAAAAAAACCTCCAGATGAAGGGACTCTGTGGTTTTCCACAAAACCAGAAATGTCCTGCAAACTGTGTGTGCCCCACACTAAAGGCTCTGCACTCTGTGATGCCAAAGAAAGTCAGCCCTGATCATTTGGATGAAGGTAACACAGACCAAGTAATCAGAGACTTGAGTATAATTTCTGCATCAGTTGCATATTGTAAGCTGTTCTGCGACTTGTCAGACAATGTTTGATATTTGGATAGTGTTAGCAAAACGCAGATAGAAGGTTAATGGGAAAGGTCTCTGACAGTAGCTGGATGTAACTTAGAGATGGACTACAGCCATTAGTTACATACCAGATCTGGGGTTTGGCTCATTATATTAGAGAGCAAAGGCATAAAAAGGGATGTGCACATTCAGCTAGAGCTGAGTTTCCCAAAAAGCCAGTTTTGGTTTGAAAAGGAATGGGCAGTTTACAATCTGAACCACCTGCCCTCTGTGATGCACCAGCCTGCAGACACTCTCTGGAAATTGCTGGGTGCTGGTGGTACTGCTTAATCCTCCCTCTCCACTGCTTCCCAGAGAAGGGTTGAGGGTGGCAGTGATGACTATTCATCATGCATTGGTACTAGTTTATCCCAGTAGAATATAGCAAAACAAAACAACAAAGGTGTTTTTTCTTCCTCCTTACTCCTCTCATTTATCCAACCATGCCTTTTGTTATTCGTGTCATCTTCTTGGGACTTGTGAGTTCTCCACTGTGTGTCCTCTCTCCAGGAAGGCTGTTCCCGTGCTTTATTAACATCATTTTTAGCATTGGGCTAAAAAATGTTCTAATACTGCTTCCCCGTTTAGGAGAGTGATTTCTTAAGGTGTTCAGAATATGACTTCCTGTCCAACTACGTTCATTGAGGGTGATCTTTCTTTTGTCTCCAGACTGGTTCCTCTTGCAAAATGTGACCCTTTTCCATCTCTCACTTATGCCTTAGATCTTTTGAAATCCACTTTGAAAATCATCATCTCTGCCTCCAGTTGTGCTTTGGACCTTGGGGACTCTGCAAATCAGCCTAAAAGCTGTTTGGGAAGACAACTCCTGAGATGAAGCTCTGAACTTACGTGGACACAAATGCCCAGAAGAACAGAAGAGTGGCCTGAAACTGTTGGTTTGAAGGTACAAAATATTGTGTCCCTCATGTTTTAATATCTCATCCAAATGACAGCATTTCTGGAGACAGAGTGTCTCCCAATGCCATTCTGGGAAATTAAATTCAGTGTTGAGTTTGCATAGAGAGGAGAGGTACTTGCTGCTTCATCACTTTATGAGCCTGGCATCTGTATCACTGCTTAGCAAATCTTGCTTCCAGTAATCCTATTTTTCTTCAGAGCTGAGCACCAAGAGCACATTCTGAGCAATGCCTCCTGAAAGACTGCAAAATCCATACCTCAGAGTAAGGTTATAGCCTTTGACTTGTAATTAAAACTCTCAGGGCATTTAGTTGTACTTGTGGATGCATTACTGAGCCTGTGGTTCCTCTCTTCAGCATTTTTGCAGGTGGCTGGTGGCAGGCAAGTGTGCCTGGGGTAACATTCTTGTGTGCTGGGCTGCTGGAATTCAGCTATGGTCCTTAACAAAACAGTTTGGTTTAGACATTCTTTATGCATGTGCACATGCAAGATGCACTTGGAGGAAAAACTAAGCAGAGCTGAGACACTGAGAGGTGAGGCTGTAAAATTGGTCTTTCTCAGCTTTGATTACTATTGACTGATAATTTTGTTTTCACATTCTGCTAAATGGAAAACATTTAAAGGTAAAAGATGTTAAAGAGCAGACCAAAGTATCTGACAATGCCAAATATAAACCCAATACTTCGGTATCTGCCTAAAAATCAGTAATGAAAGTTGTCTGTCGGATTTGGGTGTAGGGTAACAAATTAATTCAATTAATGCTGCCACTATCAGAGATATCTGTCATTATCAGACATAGTGGCAGATTTTCACCTGCCACACCACAACACCTAAAGACCAGCAAGTGTGGACACACACAGAGCTGTGCTGAACCACAGTGGAACTGCAGAGATGCTTCGGTCCCTGCTTAACTGAGCAAACTCCCATTTATGCATGTATTAGGTTTTCACTGCCTGCTGCCTGTTCCTCTCCCCCCTCTGCTTTTTCATGTTCAGTGGACTCTCCTCTCTGTGTCTCTGCCTCTCTCTCTCTATTTTTTTCTCCCTATTGTTCCCCACGTCACTGACTGTCACTCACTTCATAAAGCCGTCTGGCTCGGAGCTTAAATATTGCAGGGCAACTAAAACCCACCATCAGAGCCAATTCAGTCATATCTGCTCAGTCGTGCGACAAGATTGGGGCTTTTAGGGTAGGGAAGAAGAGAGACAAAAGTTCACTCTTCCCTGCAGAGTGCCAAGAGAGGAGGGGGACACGTTTCTTCGGTGGAGCCTCTGACAGCGGCAAGTTGCTTGCTCAACATCCTTACCCTGTTTGGCCTCTGTGGCCGGTGCTGTGTGCAGGTGGTGATGGCTGGGAGCAGGGTGGGGGTCTGCAGCCAGTTTAGGAGGGCCAGAACTCCCATCTGCTGGCTCTGAGTGGGCTCAGGCAGAGTCCTGCTCTTTCCTGCCAGGAATTTCAGGGGAGAGTGGCTACCTAAATGCCTCGCTTACCCCTTTTGTTTTTGAGGCTGGAGGGGCTGAGTGCTTGCAGGTGGCACCCAGATGTTCAAACTGGTTGTGCTGCTCCTCACCCCTCCACCCAATATTGTTGCTCACAGTTGAACTGAGTGAGCAACCTCAAACCACTTCACTTGCAGAAACCAGAGGGGATGGGCATGGCAGAGTTGTGAGGAACGTGCCCAGTTGGAAGGGATCTCAGGGAGGGCTTAGCCAAATGTGGCAAGCTGTGAGCAAGATGTGTGATGGAGTTAGACAGGAAGCATTTTCTCTATTTTCTCTTCTCTTGCACAGTGAGTTTTCTGTGTGATGAGGTTTATCACACCTAGAATGTCACTCTGGAGGGCTGCAGTGGTAATGCTCAAATGGCAGCGTAGATATCAGTGTGACTCACAGGGAGAGAAGGGGATGGAGGTAACCGAGGTGCCTGGGGGACAATGAAGCTTGTACTGTGTGTAGTCATGTTTTTTTACAGAGTTGCACGTGATTGGTAACTGTGGGGTGTACTTTGCTCTGTGAATGTGCAGAAAGAGGATGTTTAAATCAGTTTAGATAATGTATGTAAACAGCATAATCTTCTGCTAGACTTGTTAATGTAAGCGCTGACATTAACACACTTCTTTACACGACTTTAATGACTGAGAAAGTAGCAATTTTCCTTGGTGATTAAATTATATGTTTGCCACTTATGTATGCGAGGTGTTTGTGCAAGCTGAAGGAACTGTGTTCTGTTCTTCATTTTCTAACGTGGCTGTCCAGGGTAAAAATATTGTGAGGTTTGAAGGCAAGGAATATGAGTCCATCTTGCTTTAGAAAAATGCCATCTTAAGTTTGTGGGGCTTTTTTTGGTGGGATTTTTTTTTATGATTGAAAATTTGTGAAATTCCCCCAAGCCATAGAATTCTCAATATTTTGGTGTTTGTCTATGTGTGACTACGTACACAGAGTAGTTGAAACAGGCTGGTATGCGTTGGTGTGCCATAACATATGGCATCACAAATATATCCCAGTGGTATCTGAAGGAGGAGGGAAGTTTAGATACTCAGATTTTCATACTGTTGACTGTACCTTCCTTTTCCGAGTGCTTGTGTATGTGTCTGCATTTAGGGAACTATAGATGGAGGTAGTATCTAAGAGATGAAAGTCTAGATCCCTGTGAACAGCTATTTTATGAATAATGTTCCCTGTTTCAACTTGTCATGCTCTACAAGTTGGTCTTTCTGGGCCACTGTAATATTCTACATTCCTCAGAGACTTCAGACTGCTGTGATGTGTTAAATCAACCCATACAAAACAACTTTCATCTCTATTTTCCTCATTCATAAATCTTCCCTTGCCTGAAATTATACAGTGAGAAGTTCAGGACATGCAGAATGAAGCCCTGACCTAGGAGTAATTTCTTATCATGCAAAAGTAATGACAGATGTATTATTTGACTTGCATTACTTGAAAATGGATGACTGCCTTAGCTTTCCAATGGTGTGTCTGCAGCTGGCTTCCAGCTCTGTGTTAGCCTGAGATAGTGGCACTGATATTTTAGAGACAGCAAATAGCATTTTAGGTCCCAGTTAGAGACCTTGGTGCTTTCCCCAGGTTGGTTCCACTGTCAGTGTGGTAAGTGACTTCAGAAGCAGATGGAAAAAATAGCACCAAATAATTATATTGCACATAACGTATTCTATACAGCAAAACTAATTTATATAGTCGTTGTTAAGCTTATACAGCATTGCTACCACAGTAATGGTGCTGTAATTGCTGTTCTTACCTAAGAGTAATTCCTAAAGTAGAATTGACATTTGCAACCTAGAGAGAATTCAGGTTTGTTTAGGTGCAAGATGGGTGCAGATTTGAGATCTATTCCACCCGAGAGGGGTTCTGGTGCAGAAGTATTTGTGTGTTTGAAAGCTTCACCCTCTCTTCTAACCACTGCAGCTGCCTGCTGATAAATCTGTTCCACTGTATTGCTGGTGAGTGTTTGTACGTGTACAAAATCTAAGCAGACTCACAGAACTGAGTGTACAGAAGACTCTCACCTGCAAAAGCAGATAAATATACTCCCTGGCTGAAAAGTAATTGCCCATTTAGAGCCATGGAAGGAAGAATTTAGCAGGCAGCTTGCTCTGGCTTCCCAGCCCTTCTTCTGCTAATAAATCATTGTGAACAGGCAAATCAGCAAGCAAGCAGCCTTGTGCCTTTCTGTTCTCAAAGCAACAAAAGACATCAGCGGGAAAACCTGAAATCTTTAAAATTTAGCATAATTTGTGGTCTTTCTCTTTGTTTTTTCTTCCCTTAGACTGTAAGAAATGGGTGACTGGAGTTTCTTGGGGAACATTTTAGAGCAGGTGAACGAGCAGTCCACTGTCATCGGGAGAGTTTGGCTCACAGTGCTCTTCATTTTCCGCATCCTGATCCTGGGCACGGCCGCCGAGCTCGTGTGGGGGGACGAGCAGTCAGACTTTGTGTGCAACACCCAGCAACCTGGTTGTGAGAATGTCTGCTACGATGAGGCCTTCCCCATCTCCCACATCCGCCTCTGGGTCCTGCAGATCATCTTCGTATCCACCCCTTCGCTGATGTACTTCGGGCATGCCGTGCACCACGTCCGCATGGAGGAGAAGAGGAAAGAGAGGGAGGAGGCTGAGAGGCGCCAGCAAGCTGAGGTGGATGAAGAGAAGCTGCCCCTGGCTCCAAACCAAAACAAAGGCAACAACCCTGATGGAACCAAGAAGTTTCGCCTGGAAGGTACTCTCCTGAGAACCTACATCTTCCACATCATTTTCAAAACCCTCTTTGAGGTGGGATTCATAGTAGGTCAGTACTTCCTGTATGGCTTCCGAATTCTCCCCCTTTACCGCTGCGGGCGGTGGCCCTGTCCCAATCTTGTGGACTGTTTTGTCTCCAGGCCCACGGAGAAGACCATCTTCATTATGTTCATGCTGGTGGTGGCTTCCGTGTCCCTCTTCCTCAACCTGGTGGAGATCAGTCATTTGATCTTGAAAAGGATCCGGAGGGCTCTGAGGAGGCCGGCAGAGGAGCAGCTTGGAGAGGTCCCTGAGAAGCCCCTCCATGCCATCGCAGTCCCCTCCATCCCAAAGGCCAAAGGCTACAAGCTGCTGGAAGAAGAGAAGCCAGTGTCCCACTATTTCCCTCTCACGGAAGTAGGGGTTGAGCCCAGCCCCCTTCCATCAGCCTACAACGAGTTTGAGGAGAAGATGGGGATGGGACCACTGGAAGATCTCTCCAGGGCATTCGATGAGAGGTTACCGTCGTACGCGCAAGCCAAGGAACCAGAAGAGGAGAAGGTACGAGCAGAGGAGGAGGAACGAGAGGAGGAGCGTCCAGGGCCTCAGGAGGAGCCAGGGGTGAAGAAAGCAGAAGAGGAGGCGGGGAGAGATGAAGTGGAAGGGCCTTCAGCACCTGCTGAGCTTGCCGCTGATATGAGACCCCTGAGCAGGCTAAGTAAAGCCAGCAGCCGGGCCAGGTCAGATGATTTGACTGTATGAAGGTGCAGGATGCGGGGAGCACATGGAAAGGAAAAGGTTGAAGAGAAAAGGAGAGATAGAGAAAGAATCAAAAGATATTTTTAAGCAAAGTGCTAAAATGGCCACTTGAATATTATTTCCTTTTATGATTCTCAACTGGAAAGGTACTACCATGGTAACAGTGCCTTATTTGCCCCATATGTCCCTGTATTGGAATCCCTGTTTCCACATGCCAGCTCACTCCTTACAGTAATATCTACACTGTACACATAACTGATGTATTTTAAAGCCTAACACGGCAGTGATACCCAAATGTTGCCACTGTGATCACATTTACTGAAAACCTTGTGTTCCACATTTCTCTAGGAATGTGGGGCAGATCTGTCTTTCAGCCAGTGAGGGGAAAGACTCATCAACAACTGTATCTAGTCTTTCTCTTTCTGTTTCCTCCTATGGCTCACTGAGCAGATCTCCCCTTTGCTGTTGGCATGGAATTGCAGTTATTTAATTCACAAAGTGAATTCTATGCTTGGCATCAACACAGTAAAATACTAAGCCCAACTTCCCTTCTTTATTCAGAAAATAAAGGCAAAAATGTTCCAAATTTCTCTGTGAATGCATATCTGAGTTAGGTAAATATATTTTCCCTGGTCAAAAATATTTCTGCTCTACAAGTGATATTGACAGTGGGCAAGGTTAACAGTAGGTCTTTACTAGGACTTAGCAGATACCCAGAGATGGATTATTTGCTCCCAATAGGGTCATCCAGCCCTGAGACTAGTTCAGAACACTGGAAAGAATAAATTCAAGTGATATTTTTTACTTGTAGCCTTGTGACTTAAAGATTTGAAACTAGATTTAGCCAAGCAAGAGGGAAAAAAAATCTTCTGAGAAAGGAGGGGACAGCTATAGCCCCCAGAGCATGAAACGAAATACAAGCCTTCATGGTATGATCCTGACAAGTGTTCAGTTCCTGGAGCTTCCAGGCTCCCAGGCACTCAGCAAATCTCAGGTACAGAGTCCTGAAGGCACCTGTGAACCTAAACCAGGGGTCTGGGTAACTATGTGACTTTTTAAACTTCTAAATACAAAACTGGTTGGTCAAGTTTGGAAAGACTGATATGGTAAAAGTCTTTTGACAGCCTTTGTTTTTGATTTGACAGACAGGAGCCATTCAGTGGGCTACTTCTCCCTGAAATGCCAAAGTCTCAGTCAAGTAAGACAATGCTTTTCAAAAGATGACTTAGACCTTTTGTGCCAACAGGTCTGTACAGAACTCTCAGAGACTCAGAAAAATCTTTTTTTACTGAAGGCAGAAAATGATGTGCTTGCAAATGTTTAGATGTCTAATATAGATTTCTAATTTTAGGACTACAGCAGCAACTCTTGGCTGGGACAGTGCAGCAATGCGTTCAAAAGCTTCAGGTTAACAGCTATGTCCCCCCAAAACTGAGCCCCATGCCAAAAATGTGCAGGTATGCACTCTGCTCTGCAAACCTCAGACCCTGCCATCTCAGCAAATTCTTTCTGCTGGGCTGCAGCCCATCCCATTGTTCCCAGGGCAGGCTCTAATCCAGGTCAGGGAAAAAAAGGTCTTTGGCACAATGCATCAAACTCATCCCGCCATCAGCTAGAAAAGCCCCCTGCGGCCTCCCATTGTGGCAGGTCTGACTCAAAGCCCAGGAGAGGCAAATGGGAGTCTGTGAGAGCCCTGGGCAGGCTTGGGCCCTGTCCCAGCCCCACAACAGTCAGCCCTGATCCCACCCCTTTGGTGGAGTTCCCTGCCTGGCCAGACTTCACTGCAGAGTGATGATAAGCTGTACATATGTAGAAAGTTTGTAGGGTGCATTGGGATCCTTCAGTGCCACAGAGGTGCCATGTATTGTTTTTTCCTTTTTTTTTTTTAACACTATTCATCCTTTTGCTCCTCTTGGGCCTGTGTATTTTCCCAAGGTTTGCAGCCTGAGGTCAAAACCTTTTTTTTCCCTTAGACAAAGGCTGTTGGGTGTCCTTCCTTGTGAAGGAAGACTGGAAGGTCCCTACTCAGTTTTGGGAAGGAATATGACGAAGCAACACATGCAGAGAGAGAGAGAGCCTGGAGGCTGCCATTTATCCACTCCCTTAATGCAGAAATAGGAGAATTGTTGTCACAACTGAGGGAGGAGAATGTTTTTCAGCAGGAAGACTCCACTGTGCCCAGTTCAAGATACTAGAACTAAAGAAAGGGCTGAGATTTAGATGAACAACACAATCACCACACTTACACTAGATGGATCTCTTTTATTTTCTCCATAGAAATCTGAGACAAGAGTTTGAATGATTCTAAGCATCAACCAGCCCACTTGTTGGAGGGGTTTGGAAACACTTTACTGCAGGTAAAAACCACAACCTTGTTACAGTTTATATGAGGTATCTGCATCAGAGCATCTGACCCTTCCAGATACCAAGGTACTGGACTGGTTCAATCACACCCACCCCTGCTGACTTGTAGTTACTTGACAATTCCACTGCTGATCTGTGACATTATACATTCATTAGACTACAGGGCTACTTAAAGATGAGTGCTTGTTCATCAGGAGTACATGGCTCATAACGTGGCTGTCAGGCAGGGCAGTCTTTAATTACCACATGTTAATGATGTCCTTTTCCACTGGAGAGCCTCAGTAAAATGCACCACGTGCAGTGTGCTCCATGGACTCTGTAGTTCTCTCACAGCTGCCACAGGAATGCTCCTTTCTTCCTCTGGGTCCCAACAGCACAAGAAGAAGCTGGCATTTTCCTCCTGCATCCACTCAACTGCTTCTTGATTTTTTTTATTTTTAAAGTCAGTTTTCAAGTACTCTGCCTGGCTGGCAGTGAATCTGTAGCCACCAAGCACAGGCCATGGCATCAGGACAGTGCTGCTCAGCAAAGGGGGCAGGAACAGTCTGGTCTTTGGCACTCAGCCTCATCTCTGCAAGGAAATCTCTGTGGGACTGTCAGCAAGTCATTCTTCCTTCTTGTGCAATTGGGAATTGTTTCCTACCTGACAATCATGATGTGAGGCCTGACATGTTGTGCTAGTTATGGAAAGGGAGGTCCTTGGATGGAAGGCCCGACAGATGAGCAAAGGGTTGTTGCCACTTCTGGATGTGATAGCACATAAATGTGCTTTATTCCCTCTCAATGAGACAAACTTAATAGTTTCTTCAAGAAATTCCTAGTGAAGTTGCATAACAGCCTCAGAGCTGTGGATGCAGTGTATGATTCTACTCAAAAAATAACTTAGCAAAACATAAAGATATATATGATGAATGAGGAATATTTCCTTGGGAAGGGGGAAATCACTGGACAATTAGAGCCTGAATAATTTAAAGGTGTGTTTACCCCCTTGGCTCCCTGTACAAATAAATTCCTAACTGATCACATGGCTCTCTGCAAGGAGCATAAGATGCAAGTATCAAAATCACCAAAGGAAGTGAAAGTAGAAGAGCAAGGTAGTCTCTTAGCTTGCAATAGCATGTGGGGGTTGGTGTTCTCTAGTGTCTAGAGCAGTGGACCTAGGATAATAATCTTAGATTTATTTCCAGCTCTGCTTCTGACTTGCTGTGATAATCACTTTACCTCTCGGTGCCTTTTTCTCCACCTGTAAAATGGGTGTAAGAATTTCCACCTACCTCACAGGGATGTTGTGAGGCTTCCTTAATTCTGTTTGTAAAGTAAGTAGGAATGATCTGATGAAAAGCACTGCTGAAATGCATGGTATCCTTGTTATTTCTTGGCAGAACTGCTAACTTGGGTAATATATGACTCCTCAACCAGAAGGGCAATAGTTTGGAGATGTGAACACTGCACTGCACTGACAACATTAACATGGATGTGGATTTGCCATGGGTAACAAAGACTTTATTGATTCCCTCACCCACGTGTCCCCACCTTAGCCAAGGCCACGTGTGAAGCTGTGGTGACAGTGTGGTGATGTGGACCCCTCTTCTCCATCCCCAGCATCCACTCTGGGGCAGCATTTGTGCTGAAATAAGGCAGCTCCTGGAGCACTTGGTTCAGGTTGGTGGAGCTCTGACACTTTTGAGGTGCTTGCAAAGCATGTGGGAGAGGGTTTACCATACAGAATATTGCTGGGCTTCTGTTTTAAACCACTCAGAGCAACAGAGACTGACACCCACAGCCTCTCAGTGCTGAAACACAGTGAGGTGCAGATTCCTCCTCCTGCAGGAGAGGAGAGATTTGGGGGAATCTCTGCTCTCTAGGTCTGTGTGGGCATCAAATCTACTTAATGGTGGGGAAAGCCCTATCCCTCCTGCTGCTCAGTAACTCACTGACTGTGCAGTTTTACATTTAAAGAGCAGCTGTGTCACACAGTGCTGAAAAAAAAAAAGTGGCAGTTTGCTGTTTTGTATAGAAAATGGCTTTTCAGGCTGACAACTGAAAGTAATCCTAGCCTAGGCTTAGTTTTGTTTAGTAAAGACAGGAACATCCATGAGTACTACACTATAAAGCCTTCCTGTAAGCCCAAGGCAGCTGTGATAAAACAGTATATGGTGCCAGATTTCCTGAGGGCCAGGGCTGGATAAATGTACCAAAATCAGGGGACTTGTCCAAGTATTGGAATGGTTTTTCACCCCAACAGAATGACACTGCCATTCCTTGGGCTCTGTGTGTGCTGTACCTTTTAACATGGCTCAGGAAAGGCTTTTTGCCAGCACCAAATGTGCTCACACAGCTGAGCAGTAACCATGGCAAGTGAATATGTGTCAGCTTTGCCAAGACATAGCCTGGCACACAATCCTTTCTTGCCACTAGCTTGGCACCAGCCTATTTCAGTAGAAGAGGCAAGGCTTATGTATCTGTCAACAATTCCAGCTTTGCTCTCAGCAGCCTGCTGCACAAAGAGACACAGGAGGTTTGTTCAGCCTGGGGAGGAGGAGGCTGAGGGCTTTGGGAGCCCTGAGTGCTTTCTTCAGGTTCCTGAGGGAGAGGAATTCCAGGAGAGATGGAGACAGACTCTTGATAGATGTGCACAGCAAAAGATCAGAGGCAACAATCTCAATGAGCAGCAAAGGAAAATTTTGCCAAAAAAACCTCTGACAAGGAAAAAAATTGACATGGAGAGTGGTTCAGCACTAAAGTAGGTGTCCAGAGACATGGTGGGATCTTCATCCTTGGGAGATGAAGCTTGGCTGGGGAAAGCACAGAGCATCCAAATCTGACTGTACTGAGCTGGAGGTTGGGCCAGGTGATGCCTCCCAGCCTGAACAGTCCATCCCATGGGATGTCCCATGGTGGAAGCTCAGTGCAGCCACTGCATGGTGGAATGACACTGCAGGGGTGCTCTGGTAGGGCTGGTTTGGGCTGTCCCAAAGGCCACACCACGTCCCCAGGCAGCAGCAGAGGCCCATGCACACAGAGTCAGCTGGTGAAGTGCCCAAGGCCTGGCTGGGTGGAGCTCTGAGCAGCCTGGTCTGATGGAAAGTGTCTCTGCCCATGGGAGGGGTTTGGAACTGGATGATCTTCAAGGTCCCTTCCAACCCAAACTATTCTTATGATTCTGTGGTTCTATGAAATGATGTTTGGTAGCTACAAAAGCTGCTTGAGGCCAGAATCGTGTTGTGTAACTGGTTTGGAAAAAGCATTCTAAATAAAAAAAAAAAAGAAAAAGAAAAAAGAGAGTATGCTTTTCAACAGATAAAATCATGGAAACATAGCGGCTTAGGTCTGTCCATATTTTAACTTCAGTGTCAAGTGTGCCTTTAAATCCATCTGAAAGTGCAGAGGACTGCATTTTAGCATTCTGTCAACAAAAACCTGTGTGTTTTAAAGCTTGCTGATCTGGGATGAAGCAGCACTGAATAGAAATGGTGATTACAGAGCTACTGACAGAACATTTTGAAAAAAACAAAGAGTGTTGGCCTCTGCCTTGCTAGATCCAGCTTGGTACAGTGAAAGCAAACCAAGCATTTATTGGCTTCCAAGGTGGAAAAGCTATATACAAAAATGCTCAAGTAAGTTTTTCAATACATACATGTTAGTTCACAAAAGAGTCACAGACAGCCCTGTAAAGGAATCCATGAATTGCCAGTGAGCATCATCACCTGAACTCATCAAATATAAACTCAAAGGGAATGCAGAAATCAGAACGATGTGGGAATGCTTCCAGCTTCAGAGTTCTTGTTTATGAAAACCTCAGGAGAGAAGAAAAAAGAAAATGGGTGGCTGGCTGCCAGCTGAGGCTATTTGTCATAAATATGCCCCGTAGCACCTTCTGGAAACCTGTGTGATTTCTAAATATACTCTTGGCCAAACCCCATGATTTAATTCAGTATTCTGCACCTTCCTGTGTTACTTAAAAGGCTTGAGTTTGGTTCTCTCTACAAACTGAACACAAAATAGCCTCATTCACTATAATATGTGGAAGAATAACTGCAACTGAGAAGATTCCTTTGTACCTGTGGAGGGCCATGGACCCTTCTCCCCACACATGCACATCAGTGACTGTGTGAGGAGGAAAAGCACAAAATTCATTTCCCATTTTCTTTTCACACTTTTTGTCTTCCCTGAAGGAGAAGCCCTGGGGCTGAGAGGTGGGTGTAGGGCTGGGTTTTTCCTGTAGGAATTATCTTGTTCCTTGTGTGTTTCTCCCAAGGCCCAGGGATCAGTAATTCACAGCTAAGCAGTTTCAAGCCTGTTTCCAAACACGTGCAAAGAAGAAAGTTTAAGACCTATGACCAAACTCTGCCTTGTTTTTTACCCCTGTGTGGAAGTTGAGTTGCCAAGGCATGAACAAGATCAGAATTTGGCTCCCTGTAAGTTATTTTTAAAGGATTTCCTGTTAACCTTGTTCTGTAAAAGGCAATCAACAGCTAAACTTGCCCCACAACAGACCAACACAGAACAAAACAACCACAGATCCCTCCAAACTCAGGAATCTCATCACTTTGGGAAACAAGTTTTTAAGCAGCAGATACAGAAAGAAAGAACAGGCAAGGCCTGATCTCAGCTCTGCATTAACTGGCAGTGATACCAGAAGGGTAAAACAAGAGGTCTCAGATCAGATACAATAACCTGCTCCCTCAGTTCATTTCTCCATGAAAACTGAATGTGTTCTTCTCTTTGCAATACTGCAGACAAGGAGACAAATTTCAAACCAAGAAGTCTGAGAGCAAGACAGAAAGCCAAACAATCAGAGACTGTGGGACTAATCTGGTGTCTCGGCACAACCAAACATAGATTTGTTTTCTTAGTGAAATGAGTTGTAATGAATAAAGTTTCCTGATTTTCAGTCGGCAGGGGCTCTGTGCTTTGTTAAATTCACAACTTGATTCTCCTCTTCCTGTTTATTATTCTGAATATAGAGAGAGAGTTTGGAGTGGCAATGGTTAGAATCACAGAATCAGAATAATTAAAGTCGGAAAAGGCCTCCACAATCATCAAGCCCAACTGCCAATCCAGCACCACCCTCAAACCATGTCCTCAAGCACCATATCCATGTTTTTCAAACATTTCCAGGGATGGTGACTCCACCACTTCCCTGTGCAGTCTGTTCCAATGATTTACAATCTTTTCTGTGATTTTTTTCCCTCCTAATGTCTAATCTAAATGTCCCCAATGGTGCCACTTGAGGCCACTTCCTCAAGGTGTGTATTTAAGAGGAAAAAAGAAAAAGATTCAGACGCCATGAAGGTCAAGTGGGAACACGACTGTGACATGAAGGATTGGATTTCACACTGACAGCCATCAGGAAATTCCCTGTCTGCACTTTTGCTTCCCTTCTGGCCCCATTCCTTGATATATTGTAATTACAAGTCTTGAAAGGAATCTACAGCCCAGTTCTCAGCCTGGAGGGAGGACAGAGAGGGCTCCAGATCAATCTCCCCGTGGGGGGAAGATGGGCCAGGAGCAGTTGTGGTGTCCCTGCTGCCCTGCAGAGGAATCACAGCAGTGGTAAAATGGCAGAATCACAGAATTGTTTGGGTCTTTAAGAGACCTTAAAGATCATCCAGTGTCATGGACAGGAACATCACCCACCAGACCAGGCTGTTCAGAGCTTGACACTTCCAGGGATGGGGCACCCATGTCTAGGGAAACCTGTTCCAGTGCCTCAC
>JAHXMQ010012338.1:18589279-18611670 GCA_020466415.1 Ammodramus savannarum pratensis | reverse complement strand
TGGCCCCGCCCCATTGTCCCGCCCCCGCCGCGAGGAGGGCGGGGCGCCTGCGCACGGCCGCCACCGGAGCCGGAAGCGCGGCGGGCGGAGCGGGGCGGAGCGGGCAGCGTTAGGGCGCCGCCATGAGCTTCCTCATCGATTCCAGCATCATGTTCACCTCGCAGGTAGCCACCCCTTTGCCCGCCGCTGCGGCGCGGTGCCTCCGGCCAGGAGAAGGGCGAGGGAGCGGGGAGGTGCCGCCGTCACCGGGCTTCCCTCTCCCTGCGCCCGGTCCGTGCCTGGAGAGGCGCGAGGGCGGCGCCTGGGGGCGCGCGTGCGCAGCGCCCCGCGCGGGGGGCGCGCGGACCCTCAGGGGCGGCCGGGCTCGACCCAGCCCAGTTAAATTTAAACTTTATCCCTGCTAAAAGTTTAAATTTAAATTTCTCCAGTTGGGAAAGATAGGGAAGTTCACTTTGGTGGTCTGTGCCGAGTGCTCGGGTTGTTTCTGGTGTTTCTCAGCAAGGCTGATCCCGGGCAGTTGGACCGGATGAAAATGCGTTTAAGGGATCGCAGAGGAATCTGGTTTAAGCTGCTGAGCTGGTGTGAAAGTTTGGTTCTGTAGTGATGAGGGATGAGCTGAGGAAAAGGAACCTTTGCCCTTTTAGCAGCAGGTGGTTGTCTCAGATAGACTTCAATGCATAACCCTAATTCCTGACGATTTTCAGGACAGCTTTTGGCTGTTTCTTAGAAGAACAATGCCCTCCCATTTGATAATGCTTTGATTTTTGCTTACAACGTGCTTTTCCACTCTTGGTGGCTTGAAAGTTAGGGTTAGAGCATGGCTTTGGTACTGTTAAAAGTTCACCCAGAACAAAAGCTCCCACTTTTTTGTGCTTTGAGTTCCGAGCTCTAACTTATCTAACAGCTTTTCTTTCATTTCTGATGGCAGCTTTGAAGCCTCTCATTATCTTCAACAGTACCAAATTAGATGTTCAAATCGCTGCGTGTAATTGTTAAGTGCTCAAGATTTTGCTGAGTTTGCATGTCACATTCACCTGCAGTGTCTTAGAGTGTGAATTTTTACCAAAATGTCTTTATTTGCTTTTGTACAGTTCCTAACACAAGGGGAGTCTAATCTTGTTTAGTTTTTGGCTATTATTCTACCTACTTAGCTCTTCATATTTTACTTCTTTTTTTAAAGTGTGTCTCTGCCTTTTTCCTTCTTCCCACTGTTAAATGTGGAATTACTTGATGCAGATCTCATTTGCTTATCACACTTATTTAGCTTATGACCCCTAGATAGGAGGCTTATGGAATATCTTTGCTTTTTGCCAGCAGCTGCTTTAAAGTCTGAAGTCCTCCTCAAACAAGTTTTGCCAGCTGTTACAAATCACTCATTTCCTGTATTTCCTGTAAAAAACCTATAGGCTTTAATTCTGTAGATGACAAGAATCAAGAGTGCAAAGGATTCTGGCAGGCCAGGGACTGAGGAATTCTGAGAATTTGGGAAAACCAAAATCTGTTGTCTTGACAAGATCTTCCTTAAGGCCATAGCATTTTGTGTCTGCTACACTTAGATATTTAAAACATTATTTTTTCCATGGTACCCTGGCAAGTTTTAATCTTTTGTGGAACTTGGGTGCTTTGGGTGAGCTCTTTTCCTTCCATTTGTTTAATTTGCAGTCAGCAGTGCAGGGGGTTTGAGTTTAGGATGCAAATGTTGATGCTTCATCTCTTCTGCAGGTGATGTTCTTTGGATTTGGGTGGCTCTTCTTCATGAGAAAGCTCTTCAAGGATTATGAGGTGAGAGGGAGCCTTTTGTTATAAGTCTGTATCTTAAAAAAAGAGTATCTTAAATACTTCTAATTATAGAAATGTTTTTAAAACTGCATTTAGCCTTATTCCTCTCTTTAATCCCTTTTATTTTATCTGAAGTTACTTGCTTTGTAATTTCCTCTTGTGCTTCTGTTTAAAAGACTGAATATCTGAGAAAATCAGTTCTTCTGTGGCCACTGGAAGTTTCCATCCTGGCTGCTGTTAAATAAAAAGAAATGTGCAGGGGTAATAGGAAACTGAGGGAACTGTTTTGCCTTTTAAAGGTGGGTAAGCCCACCTTACATAAGGTGAAATTTTTGAGAGAGAATCAAATCCAGTGGTTAATTTAAAACTTAATGAGATGTGTTAATTGCAGCTGAATTGGTTGTGAGGACTGGATGGGATAAAAATGCCATTCTCTTATCCATAGTGGAGTATGAGATTGTAGTCTAGGTCAGACATGGTTTACATGCAAGCCAAATTCAGACCCTGACAGTTTATCTGATGTGGATTTTGTTTTTAAGTGTAAGGTTAATATCAAAGAGCTCTCATAGTGTGTGAGTTTGCTCTCTGTTTTCCAAGAGGCTCTTGGCAAATAAAGGTCTTGGAGCCTTTAAGCAAGAGACCCAGCTGTGGGCCATCACACCTGGTGGTTTGTTTTGTTATCTGAGGATATCAGGATGCCATTCCATAAATGTGAGTCCCTGACGTCTCTGTGTTGTTCTCTGCTTTGCAGGTGCGGCAGTATGTGGTCCAGGTGATCTTCTCTGTGACTTTTGCCTTCTCTTGTACCATGTTTGAGCTCATCATCTTTGAGATTTTGGGAGTGCTGAACAGCAGGTGAGTGTGGGAGCCCACTGGGGACTGGCCTGCCTTGTGTTCTGCAGCATCTTCAGTCTAACTTCTGAATTAATGGATTAGTCTTGGATTGGGGAAATCATGGAGAAAACTGTCAGCAGCTCAGTGAAGGTGTTTGTGCAGCAACATTTATTTATTTGACAGAACATGGGAGTAGTACCCATAAGCTTCCAATTTTCCATGCAATTGCTATTAACAATTGGTCTAGGTCCTTAGGGCAGGGCTTTTGCCTTTGAGCTTCTCCATTTGTGAAGTTAAAAGAAATGATTTCTTTTATGGAAGTATTGTAACTCTTCAGATCATGCTAAGAGCACTTTTCAGATGCTAAAGACTACAGAATGTTTAAGCACTGGTTTTTCTTTGGTGGTCAGGGGTGTGAATAAGATGTGAAGCTAATTGTGGAGTGAAAGCTAGGTCTGTAACAATACAGGATTTGTGAATCAAAGGTGAATCCTCCCTTGATAGTAGCATGAGGACTTTTACCTAAAGGGGATGTTAAAAACTATCATCTTTGGAAGTCAGTAGGAAAGAGAAGATAGAACAATAACATGTAGAGGCTAAGTTGGGTTTCTTCTTATTCTGTCTCATCATACAAGTATAAGAGAGCAGTCAAAGGGGTTGAAAGGCAAGAAGTACAGAACTGATGGAAGGTAATGTTAGTTCTGTATGTTATTAATACATGGGGCTGGTAGCCAGAGAGATCACTGAGGAGAATGCTTTTATGAGCTTCAATAAAGGGCTGGACTTCAGGATAGATGAAAATGTTTGCTTCTGAATTCGTTAGGAAAAAGTGACAAGGGTCCTTGTCATTTCTTCTTCCCTGAGGATAAGAGTTCATGTTGGGAATGGGGATGTGGATTTTTCTGTTCAAGTAAAGTGAAAGGTCAGTTCAGCCAAGATGGATCTCACCTGCATTTGACTACTCTAATTTGGTCAGAGGAGTATTCATCATGTTGATCTGTATATGTATTTATAAAACCTTGCTTTGCAAAGTCTTGCAGATGAGACAATTCACTCTGCAATGAAACATGCTGACTTAACAACATTAAATATTTTTAGGCTTTTCAATATGAATTAGCTCTTTTTTTTGACTCAGCTGTTCATTAGAAAATTAATTACTGCTTATACTTAGTTTTGATTTACTGTTCAACTAGATGAGCAGCCAGTCACATGAATTGTGCTGCAACTGGCATTAGTCACCATAGCAAATACAGTATCTGATAAAAGACCCAGTGTAGTTTTCTGGATAGTTATTTAGTTTTAAATACACATTCTTGACCTCTGTATTTAAAAATAAAACCATACAAAACCCCAAACCAAACAACTCCCTCTCTTCTACCCTAATAAAAATAAAAATCCAGATTATTCTATATGCTAAGCCAAAATTATTCATTGCTTGATGTAGTTGAAAAGATTTCACTGACATGCAATTTTCTTTGAGAAATTTGTTGTATTATGACTTTGTGCTAATCAGTATTTTGGCTTTATTTCAGCTCTCGATATTTTCATTGGAAGCTGAACCTGTGTGTCATTTTGCTCATCCTCATCTTCATGGTGCCCTTCTACATTGGTTACTTTGTTGTGAGCAATATCAGATTATGTGAGTACTTGGTTTGTGGCAGGGGAGATGCTAATTTGAGACTAGAAATACAAATGAGAAATAATTTTGGTTGCTGTCCTTGTACCTCCCTCCTTGCCCTGGTTTTGTTCTGGCTAAATACCTTCTCTTTGGAACTTTCTGCTTTATCATGAACCATTCATTGATCAGCCAGGAAATGCTTCACATGACCCCAGCAAATGCTGCTTTTCTTCACAGATTTCAACAGAAAGTTGAACACTTTGGAGTAATATTACTGGGATTTGTTCCTTTGCAGTTTTAAGCTTGCAGCCAAACTCTGCAACCCTTGGCAGGGCTGTGTTTTTCTGCTAGGGGGCAAAAGAAATGAGGCAGAGAAGCTCAATAAATCACTCTGAAGCAGAAAAGCTCAGTAAATTACTTTTGCTGGTTTTGTTTCTGCTGTCTGGATGAGGCCTCTTCCATGGGCTAATGGACACTTAACCCTTGCGTTGATACACATCAGTCTTTTGTGTGAAGCTTGGGGGTTGGGAATATTAAATATGTAGTTTTGCATGAAGATTAAATATTTAAGATGAATTTTCCAGATCACACAAGGAAGAAGCAGTGAAGTGGACAGCAGTGTGAGGTGCTCACTGGAAGCTCTAGCTCTGTCAGGTGACACCTGCTTTGGCCACCAGTTCTCAAAGTAGCCTTTAGATGGATGTAGAAATGTTGCAAGCTATAAAAAGCCCTAAAGGAAGAGCCTATTTTAAACACTCCCTTTCTCCTCTCCATTAGTGCACAGACAGAAACTGCTTTTTGCCTGTGTTGTGTGGTTGACATTCATGTATTTCTTCTGGAAGTTGGGGGATCCATTTCCTATCCTCAGCCCAAAACATGGTGAGTTTCATTTTATTGCTGATTTCTTCCCTCCTGCAAATAGACTGTGTTATTTCACTTTTATTTTGGAGCTGTTATTATCTCAGCTCTGCAGCTGGGACTAGAAAGAAAGTTGTAGAAGGTAGTTCCTGGAACTGAGGGTCTGCTCTGCTTTGAAATCTGCAATGTGAAGGTTGTGATAGAAATGGGTGGATACATCTGGATTATTTTCATTAGTTTTCCTTCAGTACCACAGGAAAACTTGAAGGAAGTAAGTCCTGGCTCAAGCTAGACTATGTAAGGATGTGGTTTACTGTTGCAGACACAGAAACTTTATCTCCACAAAAAATTGATCACAATTTTTATTCACCTGCTTCTTTCTACTGTGGAGACTAAACCTAGTTTATTTAAGGAGCAGTTTAACAACCAATCCTTAATCTGGCATTTTTTCAGTCGGGTTTTTCTTTCTTGTGGCTGAAATCAGATGAGTTTAGCATGAGTGGCTGTCCAGTTGTGTCCAGAACACAGCAGTGTGCCTGAACTCCAGATTGTGGCCAGCAAGGGGCCTGGCACTGTGCTGGCTTTGGTACAGATTGCTGCTGTGCCTGCAGTTGCACAGCACTGGAGTGTGGCTTGGTAAGTCCTGCTGGATCCAGAGCTGTTTGTGTGCAGAGTTAGCTTGGGTGTCTCTGTTGTGGCCATGAGTATTTGCAGTGTGAGATCCTGGGTGCACTTGGGCTCGTTTGTGTCCAGCAGAGCTGGCATGTGCCTGGCTGTGCTGAAGGATTGCAGTGCTGTTAGAAGCAGACTGCTTGTCACTGCTGTTACCTGTGTAACTACATTGCCCTTCTGTTTCCTCTGCACTGGAAAATTGTTTGGATATTGTTCCCAACAGGTGAAATTCAGTCCATTTCATGGAAATTGGTGAATGTGTCTGTCTGCGTACAAAATGCTCAGCTTAGTCCTGCTGTTCTGGGGGCAGCTGCTTGACTCTGTACTCACATGAGAAGTTGAAGGATACCAACTCCTGTAGGGTCTTCTTGCCCTTTCATCTGTGATCCTAAAAGTTTCCTAAGAGAAAATCCATGTCTGTGTTTTGTAATTGTCCTTTGCCTCTGAAATCCAGCAGCTGATGTACAGCACAGATCCCTTTGCCCAGGGCTCAGTTGCCAAGAAAAGCTTGTATCCATTGTGAGCTGCAGAAGGTGCTTGAGTTGGCAGAATGT
This sequence comes from Ammodramus savannarum pratensis, assembly GCA_020466415.1. NCBI lineage: Eukaryota > Metazoa > Chordata > Aves > Passeriformes > Passerellidae > Ammodramus > Ammodramus savannarum. The sequence goes on along the minus strand of JAHXMQ010012338.1, from coordinate 18,605,355 downwards.
AGCAATGCAGTGGAGGCTTAGCCATGGGGTTTGGGTAATCCTCTTTAGGTCACCAAAAAGTTCTGGGAGGCTGTGTAACACCTGCAGATTTCCAGAATGGGTAGTAGGGTGTTTTCTAGTTTTAATTGTACTTTACAGGGTGTGATGCCTCCACTTAAGAGTCTACAGTGCCTTATCCTACCAGGTGTAGACATGAGGTTAGAGCAAAGGATTCCACTTGTTTGTTCCCTGCTGTATTGTTGGGGTGCTGCTGTGGGTTTCATCAGTTCAGGCAGGTGGGGATGGGGATGGCACTGTCCTGCAGCTGAGAGGTGCACCATTGAGCGAGGCTCCCTTGGACTGCAACTTATCCAACAAACCTGAGTTTGGGAGCTTGTAGTAGAAGGAAGGTTATGCTTTATGACACACCAATATTCTAATAAAGCTCCTGCCTCTGTCTGAGTTGGTGGAACATTTATTCACTTTATGTGTGAGCTTCATGGGGAAGCATTGCTCCAACCAGTGGGATGTCCTGTAATTTTGAAGGCACCTCTGTTCTAAGTGCTGCAGTCTGACAGTGTGTGGGGCAAAAGGCCAGTGTATTGTAGCACATTCTGTAGCTCCTGTAAATCTCTGTGCAGCTGCACATGACTGGGTGTCTCAGTTTCCCTTTGTGAACTCTTTTTGCCTTGTTTTCCTCATTCATTCCACTTCTCTGAAGCATGAAATGTGGTTTGGCGCTCAGCCATCTCAGCTTTGCAATCGTGTAAGCTCTAAATGTGCTGTGTGTGGCAGCTGCTCTATAACCAGCTCCCTAAAAAGTGAGTGGTGTTTACTACACATGGCACTGTGTCCTGGAAAGGCAGGTTGAGGTCTGTGGTTAAGAATAAATGCAGTGCTTGGTGATGGTTGCAGCATAGGCTTGATGTTCATGTTGCATTACATGTTTTAGAGTCCACTTGGTGCTCAGGTAGAAAATCTTGGTGGTGGTCACCTCAACAACGTGTTTGTGTCAACCAGATGAACACTGAACAGCCAGGAGCAGCTGAAGCTTCCAAGCCACTGTCCTACCAGCACAGCTTGTGTCTGATCTGGAGGGGTGCTTCTAATGGGATTGGGGGTTCAGATGTTTTTAGGCCATTTTGCCAGGACCAACTGGTTTGGTGATAATTGCCCAAGTGCCTTTCTGGAAGACACTCCTTTATGAAGTGCCTGGTGGATGATCTGTGTTCTCACCTCAGCAAATGGCAAATATATTTTATTAGTTTGGAACCAAAATATTGATATTTAGTCCTCTCCACATATCTGGATATCTGTCTTAAGTTTCTTCATAGCTGGAGTTCCCCATCCCTGTTTCTAAGCAGGGTGATGTGATTTCTGAGGGAGACTTCCTACCCTTTCTCCCAGTCCCTGTCTGTCCTTCCTGTTACCCGGGGTCATTGCAGTGGGAAGGCAGTCAGATTAATTAAGCAGCTCTGTGTTATGTTAGGAAGGCACCAAGTGTGGAGCAGAGTGAAGAGAGCAAGGTTGCTGATGCCATGTTTTTCTCTCCCTCAGGAATCCTGTCTATAGAACAGCTCATCAGCCGTGTTGGTGTGATTGGGGTGACACTCATGGCTTTGCTGTCAGGATTTGGGGCTGTCAACTGTCCATACACTTACATGTCCTACTTTCTCAGGTAACTTCAGCCCTGTGGAATACTTGTCCAGCTTTTTGAAATTATTTTTTGCTTTTCCTGTGGTATTGTTTCAAGGTTTTTTGATACTTTTACTCTGAATTTAGCTGTTGTCATGTCTGCATGCTAGAACCATTTCCACTGCTGCTGCATATCCCCTTACACAGGCTTTTCTTTGCCTCATAGATATGTACACGTCTCTGAAATGGGGTTGCAGGCCTAATTGGGGTCTTTATTTTGCAGGAATGTGACAGATGCAGATATTCTGGCTCTGGAGCGACGACTCCTTCAGACTATGGACATGATTGTTAGCAAGAAAAAAAGGTGAGAGGACAGCAGTAGCATGAAATTATTTATCTCAAGGATTTGCAGTCAGTGTGGTATAAGATGGTTCTTGAAATCTGAATTGTGTTGAGCTGTGTGGTGTTTTGTTCTGGCCTGATACATGACTGTTTTTAACACTAAGCAGTGCCCTTTGTGGCTGCAAATTAGGCTTCCAAGACCATTTGTAACTCTCTGCTGGCAGCATAACTGATGTGTAGGATGGGCACCTTTCTCTCCTGATGAGTCAGGGACCCTTAGGCCTCTGCAGCTCCTCTTACTCGTGGTTTCAGGACAGAAAGTGGTTTGTACATGTGGTGGATCCTGGTTAAAGCTGCAGCAGGGTAGTGAGCTGGTGTGGACACAGCTATGTTCTTGCAAACAGCAAGGTTCACATTGGTAAGTTTTGCAGAATTGCAGTACATTGCTAATGTGGATATCCTGTAGTACATCAGAACTCTGCTGGCATTGGTTTGGCTTGTTCCCTGTCCCCCAAGCTAAAAAAAAACTATTTTCAGAAACAATATAATTTCATTTACACTAGAAAGATTTTTGTCTGCATATTTCATATCAGTATTACATATTTCATGTCTTGCTAGTAGTGCAGAATAAATCCAGTTACTGGAGTTACTTCAAAAGTTTGACTATCTGACACAACAGTCTCCCAATTTTACTTTTGGTGCCTTAATGTTTCAATGGAACCTTTTAACACGTGCAGGGGAGCTTTTAGATAGCCTAACCTTGCCAAATTTATCACCATGTATAGATCTGCTGATGAGTATTAGCTCATGGAAGTGTAGTTAAAGCATAACCCCCTCCCCCTTTGAAAATGTTAAGTGGTGAACAGCTGTTAACTCTGTATTTGTGGTCATGTGTGAGATGGTAAGTAGTGAGAGAATTTAATTACTGAGGTTTAATTGATTTAATTGACTGGAAGCACTCTCAAAGAATCCCACAGTTAAAAGATATTGTGTAGTGCTGTTTCGGACTCTGCTCTTTTGATTTGTGCAGTGGTTTTGGATCTCTGGTCCAGGGAGAGTGATGTTGGGGTAAAGGTCAGGATGCCAGAGGCTTGTAACTAACTAGCACATTCATGCCTCTCTGGCCAGGAAATCTGAATATGGCAACTTCCCAACCATTATGAAGAGCCATGTATTAATCACCCAGGAATTATAATGAAACTCATGTATATGTTTAAAAAAACTCAACAAAAACCACAAAACAATGTGCAAAACTAAGTGGTCTCAGAACTGTGCAAGAAGTAGCAGAAGCTTGAGTTCTGTAGATTCTTGTTCTCTTTTTTGCTTTGGCAGAGAGCAATTGGCTTGCATGATAGGACTATTTGCTCACGTAAAGCCAAATTTAAAAGGTTAGATATGTATCAGTCCAAATGCAACCAAGTAATTGGCAGAGCAAGTGGGAATAGCAATATTTTCCAGCTCAGGGTAAATGCTGCAATTCCATAAATTGTCAGTGGTGTGCTGGCCACCTTCTCAGTACTACTGATAGTTCAGAACTTATCAGTGAGCACAAGAGTTGTAAGGCAATAGGACATAAAGCTTTTTGTTTTCTTTGCTGATCCTGACATTTCTTCTCATGCCAACCCTTACTCCTGCTGGCTTTCTAGTCAGTAGGAGATAGCTGTGAAAGTTGTTTGTACAGGAATCACTTTCCTCTCCTTCCTGAGCACCATCAAGTAAAGCCTTATGGAAACTCACCTCTAAGGCTGTCAGATTCTTTATACTTGTTCTTGCAGGTGTGACATAACTAATCCTCAGGTTTGAAATGCCTGCATTGTGATGGCATTGCTTCATTTGTGTCATGTTAGAGCCAGATCAGCTGATGTGACACACAAATACCACACACTGTCATTACCAATCTACACACAGTGTGTGGGGTTTGCCTGTGCATCCTTTCTGTGAGGTCTCCACAACTCCTGTGTGCATACAGAGATCCCTGCCACCTCTAAAAAGAAAAGATTTGTCTTTACGTTTCACCTGGGTATTGCTGCATTTTTGCTGTGGATCATTTGGGATGGACCATGTGAATCTGTGTACTGTGAAGAAAGCAAGGATTAAAAATGCATTTCTTACATTTGACAGCTATCAGGATTCTAAGATCTCTGTTATTTGTAGTCTTTGGCCATATGTGCTTTTATCTGTATGTAGGGTGCCCTAAGGGTGTTTCTTTTGCTGATGTCAAAGGAATGATGGAATGATTTTTAATTTTTTTTTATTACACTGCTTATCAACATCCTTGAAGAGGGCTCAGTGCCAAATGTAGCAATGCTGGAAGGAAGAAGGAGAAGAAAGGAACTAAACACCACAGAATCATGGATCATCCCAAGAATCCTGTGAATAGTTTTAGCTTAGGAATGGATAGCTTGCTCACAAATTTCAGTGGAGAGAAATGTAAGGGAAGGAGAGCAGAAGCCAGCAGTGCTGGTGGGGATTATGCTGTGGTGCACATGGAAGTGTGAGGGATGATACACAGCTGCTGCTGCTGGAATTAACTTCAGGAGTCACGTTCAGATGGCCTGCAGCATCCAGTGGTTCAGTCCAAGAATGGATTGGTGTATTTGTGCTGCACAGCAGCTTGTCATGCAGCCCAGCAGTCAGTGACAGCATGCAGAGAGTGCTCTGCACACCATCCACAGCTCATGGCTCCATGGAAAAGGTGATGTGCCCTGATAAGGAAGAGGTGTCCAAGGGGAGGCCAGAGCATGAGGAGTCTTCTAATTCCTGAGCTTGAGATAACACAGTCATGTGTTTGAGGAAAGGAAAGCAACTGATCATATGACTGAGAAATCCATTTGAATTCTGAATATTTAACTGGGTTTAAATCCCTTTAGGGTTGAAACAGGATCCTGAATGGAAGACTTGGGAAGTGGCTCATTGAATCTCACTTGATTAGATCTGGGCTCTACTCCAGAGCTAATCAGGATAATTTTATGTAGCGGGATTGGTGTTTAGGGGAAGAAAATAGGGTCATCTGTTTTTGGTGAATTTAGTTTAACGGCATCTTCTAAGAAACTGGTGGATTTTTTTCTTTTTTCTTGTTTTTATTTTTCATGAAAATATTATATTCCTAAGGACTTGTGTTTTCTGTTCTTTCAGGATAGCAGTGGCTCACAGGACAATGTTCCAGAGAGGAGAAGTGCATAACAGACCCACTGGCTTCTGGGGAATGATAAAAAGTGTTACAACATCTGTTCCTGGCAGTGAAAGTATCCTTCATCTGCATGCTGGCACCTGCCTTGGGAGGTGGATCCAGCTTTCCTTGTTTTGAGAGGTAGAGTGTTAGCTGGGACAGTCACAAAGCATTTGTGTTCCAACACATTTCAGGCCTGATGTCACCTGGGAAGTTTGTTCTTTAGCCCTGTCTGACCTTTTGCCCAGGCCTGGGGCACAGTTTTACTGTGACACAGGCAGAAGTTTTATGTTTCTGCCCTGCTCTGTAAATGTTCTGTTGCATCACCATGGGTGAGGTGTACAGTGATCAGGGGACACTTGCTGTGCACACTTACCACAGATTCATGGAATGGCTTGGGTTAGAAGGGACCCTAAGATCATCCAGTTCCCTGTAGAAGGAATCTCTTGGGAATGACAAGGGTCTGTACTTCTCTAACAGAGTTGTTTACCAATCATTTCTGTCAGACCACTTGAAGTGCATTTGGCATATTTGAGGCTGAGGACTCTTCTTCCTCTCCTTTCACACTGGCTGCTAAAATCAGAATTTGGCTATTTGACAACCTATTCATAGCAATCACTAATCTCTTGCAGCAGTTACTCAGCAGTTTTGTTTATGAAGATGATGTGACATGACATATTGTGAGATGCACTTCAGTTGCAAGGGACACTGATCAAAGTAGAGCAGCAGTTTTTGAGAGCTCTGGTTCTAATCTGTGATGCATTTCCCAGGCAAAGAAATAAAGAGTTTGTTGCACAACTGCCTAAATACTGTGTCCTGCCTACCTCCTTAAACTGGAGTAGTGTGCATCAGGTTCATCCTTGAGATTTCTTTCCTGCTGTTTTAATGAGGACCATGAAGTCTGAATTACAAAACTGATCTGGGTGTAAGAAGAGACCAAACTATTAGATGTGGCCCTTGAGCTGAAGGTGGGGGATGTTTTCTCAATTAAAAATTCATGATGTGTTCTAGCCTTGACTATGTTGGTTTGCCAGATCTGTCCCTTATCCAGCAAGAAGTGGATGCCCTGGAAGAACTGAGTCGGCAGCTTTTCCTGGAAACTGCTGACTTGCATGCAACAAAGGTACACAGCAAATAACTGCCCAGATGGGTGTTAGAGGGTCAGAGCAGTTTGAAAGAGTGCATGTGTTATGAGAAATTGAAACCTGTTCCATAGGTAAGTGGTGAAATATGATGCACTAGAGTGAGGATCTGTTCTTTAACTTTGGGGCTAGATGACAGTTCACATCCATCCTTGAGTCTGCCCCATGGCCCTACAACTATTTACAAGCTTATGAATTGACATTCAGGAGTTCAGAAACATTTGAATTGAAATATGTAGAAAGTTAGGGCTGTGTTTGCTACTGTTGGCAGTACATTACAATTTTATGTTGTGGGTGATTGTGAAAATGACGTATTTGATTGTGAAAATGACGTATTTTTAATGTTCTGCTCCCTCTCCCTTATTTTGTATTTCCAGGAAAGAATAGAGTATTCCAAAACTTTCCAGGGAAAATACTTTAACTTTTTGGGTTATTTTTTCTCCATCTATTGTGTCTGGAAAATCTTCATGGTATGTAAATGTTTTATTTCATTTTTTTCATGGATGTATGCAAATATACCCTGCACAGATTATGCTATGCATGCAGTTCATTAAGTAGTGCTCTAGTTTCTTTAAAATCCAGAAATTCTGAAAGAAACTGGCCCTTGATTGAAATAAAGCTCTGGGTCTATTTTTTTCTATACAGCATTACACCAGTAATTCTTACATGGATGTGTTTTGTGCTGCCTTTGGCAATCTGGCCACCCCCTGCCTTTTCTTGGTGGTACAATGAGCCTCATCTGTGAGAGTGAGAAATGCTTTTGCCTTTTTGCTTGAATGTAAATCCATCTCTCTTGCAGGCAACCATCAATATTGTATTTGACCGTGTGGGGAAGACTGATCCAGTCACAAGAGGAATTGAGATCACTGTAAATTACCTGGGAATCCAGTTTGATGTGAGTCTTTATTAATTCTTGCAGCCTTTTCAGCAGTTCATATCTTATCTAAATAAAATCATCCTGCTGCTAGGGAGAAAGTGATAGACCCTGAGAATGTGGCTTTCCTTTTGACTTATTGAGGAGGAAAGGAAAATGCACCATGAATGTTGCTTTCACACTGATTTTATGCTGAGGTGGGGTTGTGGTCTTGTCAGGGAGGCAGTGATTTGGATTTTTTTTTTTTTTTTGTTTTGGAGAAATAGAAGCACTTTGGACAATCTGCTTAGATTAATACATTCAGCTCCAGAGTAATTTTAATTTTTTTATGCAAATAGTTGTTCTGTCATTTACACAATCTATGAAAATGGGGTTCTTTGTGATTGGTATAAACTAAATCTCCTTCTCTTGTGTTTGGAGTAAGCAGTTGCTAATACATTTGTGAAAATGTCTGTTATATAAACCTTGTCTACAATAGATATCTGTACAATTAGGAGAGACAAAGATCCTGAAAAATTGGCAGCTATACTAGGTGGTGTAAATGAAGTTAGTGTTAAAGTTTTAACTGTATTCTTTTTATTGATACAGGTAAAATTCTGGTCTCAGCACATTTCCTTTATTCTTGTTGGAATAATCATTGTTACCTCTATTAGAGGGTTGTTAATCACACTTACAAAGGTAAGAACCAGGACTCTTAAGTGGTTTTACACAGAGAAATTCATTATCAGATCTTTTACTTTTGATGGAACAAGTACTGTATAAACTTTCAATATGTAGTTATGTTTAAATATCTGAATAGAAATTCTTGTAGAGGGAGGAAGGTAGGAAGAATACCTTTTGCAGGATATTTCCCCAGTCTCTGTCAGGAAGGGATCTAGATGTTAAATAAGATGTTAAATGTAAGCAAGGGCTCAAAATCCTGCTGTAGCCAAGGCTTATTAGTAAGGTTGATGAGATGGTGATTAAAAGCATTTGCATTACTTAATTTAAGCTGCTGGTGGGACTGAAAGGACTTTACCTGGCCTTTGGTACCCATGCTTAAACTTCTCTGTATTGTTCTGTGATTTTTAACACAAGGTGCAGCTGGCTGGGGTAGATTGATGCAGACTGGGGTTTATGAAAGGTTTATGAAATGTTTATGAAAGTTTGAGGTTTATGAGAGTAGTTTACAGGTAGCCCTCTAGAATGTATGGTTTTGATGGGGTATTTTGAGATGAAAAGGTATTGAACAATGTGTACCTTTCACTCTGTCCTAAGGCACATCAGACTTACCTAACTGCTTATTTCCAATGTTTTTGGGTTTTTTTCCCTAGTTCTTCTATGCTATTTCCAGCAGCAAGTCCTCCAACGTTATTGTTCTGCTGTTGGCACAGATAATGGTGAGTATGGAGGACTGTGGGCACACCCATGTGCATTTCTGCATGCACACCTTGTGTGCTTAAACACATGGCAGCATCTCTGTGTGCTGCCCTGTCAGCCCCAGAGGCTGGGCTGAGGCAGTGACTGCTGTGCCTGTTTGGCTTGCAGGGAATGTACTTTGTGTCCTCAGTGCTGCTGATCCGCATGAGCATGCCTCCGGAGTACCGCACCATCATCACTGAGGTCCTGGGAGAGCTGCAGTTCAACTTCTACCACCGCTGGTTCGATGTGATATTCCTAGTTAGTGCCCTCTCCAGCATCCTCTTTCTCTATTTAGCACACAAACAAGCCCCAGAAAAGCATATGGCCCTCTGAGGGACAATGCTGCCATGCACTGCTCTCTGTCCCGGCAGCTGCGCTGCTGCAGCTCCTGTGGATTGCACAACTTGGAGAGACAGGACTGCTCTGTGTGTTCTGGCTCCTTGAACCTCCACACGTGTCATCACCAAGCCCTGTGGCTCCTTTTGTTCAGTGCCACAGCTGGAAGGGAGGGGGGTGTGTGTGTTCAACTTGAAACAGGTAATTGCCAGGCAATAAAAGCAATGCTGGATACAGCACTATCCAGGGGCATCAGAGCTTGTGTGGTAGGCTGGCTGAGGGAACACCTCCTGCTGTTGGAACATCTTCACAGAAGGCACCGAGAAATGTGATTTTTGTTTTGAAAATCAACTTATAATTGGGATCTGGAGGACAGCAATTCTGGAATTGAATGTTTGGAATTAAATAAGCTTTTGTAATATGTGAGTATCACAGTTGTTTTCTGTCAGTCCCAAAGGTTTGGCTGGATTTGAGCCAGAAGGTGGCTGGGATTTGCAGTTCCAGCAGGAGTGGAGTGGAGAGAACTCCATTTCTGTATGCAGAAATGATACTGTGTGTATTACTATTACCTACTGTCCTTAGGAACTGGAGATTTGCTTTGTCTTACTGAGTGTCCACTTTGTTTTCTCTCTCTGCAAAAGTGGAACTGAGGTTTTGGGTTCCTCTTTGGTAGAGTTCAGTGTTGAGTTGAAGACTACTGCCATGCCTTGTTTACATTGTATGTTAGGAATTTTATTATTGTGATTTAAACTTTTAGGTTCCCATGGCTACTTTCTCAGGCTTTGTTTTATAATGGTTCTGGAACATAAATTGTAGGTGGTAAGAGTAAGATTTGGAGGGGGGAAAATAACCACTCTAAACAATTTATTTCTGTATTGTCTTTGGTGTACAGCAAGGAAGCAAAGTGCACAGCAGCAGCATTACAGAGCCATTTGTGACACATTCAGGACAACATGGTGGTGACTTGGGGTTAGAATTACATCCACAACTGTATGCAGAGGAGACAAAATAGTGATTAAATTACAAAGTTAGCTTAATGTTTGTAGGAAGTTTGTGCAATGTTAGCAGGAAAAAGGATCATAATGCACAGAGTACCTGGGCTTATGCCATTTCAGAGCTGCTGTAAGCAAAGATGCCACAGAGATTGAGTGATGGCCTTGGAGAGCTCCTTTTCCTGGGAAATGGGCAGAAATCAATTGCTCTTTATTAAGAGCTTATCCATAACAGCCTAAGATGCTTACAAATCTATAAAACATTTCCAGCCCCTGCTGCAGGACATTTAATTATAAAGTTGCATTTCTTTAGGCCTTCTGAGAAGTGAGTGACTGAGTGCCCATTCCACAAGGCAGAAATTGTGGCAGTGGAGCACAACTGGAGGGTGTTAATGGATGCAGGTTACACTGAAGTGTTTATTGCAGCAAGGGTTTGCAGTCCTTTATGGTTCTGGTACTCCTTGGAACAGCCAAGTTCTGAGAGGTGGAATAGCAAAGAAGAACTGAAGAAAAGATTTGGCAGGTTTCTTTTTTGTTGTTCTTGGCATAGTTTTGTCTCTTCACAACTTGGTGTCATCACTGTTGTCACTGTCAGCTCTTGTGGAGGCTGCTGATTGGGAGGAGGAGGAGGATGAGTCTGCCTGCAGAGGATTAACAAAGATGTTGTGATTATTTTCAGTTTGTAAACATGTTGATAGTCTGCACTGTTGCAGACTCCTGTTTTCATCTGCACTAATCACACACTTGTTTAGATGACAGAATGAACGAACAAATACCATTTTTCTCTTTGAAGGGTTTTTTTGGTTAAGTACATTTTCAGAGAATTTTGTTCAATAGAGGGTTTTTATTGTTGAATTTCCATATCTGCACAATTTGAACACAAAAGTGGTGCTGACTTCTGCAAAATGCAGCTTGGGTACTAAGACATTCTTGAAAAAACTTGCAGGCAAGGCTCATGAAAAATAAATAGGAAGCACTGTTGGTCTTACCTGGTCTGTCTCTTGCATGATCAGATAATAAGCATTTTAATATTTAAGGTTGACCAGAGAGGATTTAAACTGTTTCAAGAAGTCACACCTCACTTTTCTGACTTTAGTCATGCTTTGGATTATTTCTAGTGTAAAATAACTTCAAATCATCACATTGCCTAGAAAATGTCATAACCTGTCACTTGCTGCTTCTTCTCCAAAGGGATCTATTTTGAAATATTTCATGTGGTTTTCACAAATGTTGTTTATGTTTTCTGTTTAAGCACTGTTTCTGTTTTATTTAAGCACTTTCCCCTCCACTTCCACAATTGTATTGCCTGTTCCCCATCATTGGGTTTTCTGTATTTGGATTATCTTGTTCCATAAAATCTCTTGTATGTGCATTGTTTGTGTGATTTAATATTGCATTAAAGATACTCACCTGTATTACTTGTGGGGAAAAGAAGAGTTGTTGTGATAATTAACAGCTTTCCTTTTAATAACTTGCAAAAATTCAGGCTCAAGTTAACAATTCTAGGTCTGGAAAACTTACTGCCTGAAAAAGAAAGTGTTTTTCCTATCCCCTGTGTGATCCCTCAGCATCTGCCTAATGCAGGATTACTCACCCTTTCCCTTGGCTCAGGTGAGTTCCTCTCTGGCTCTGCTGGATGGTTTTCTGTGTGAGCAGGAGGCTCAGGAGTGTCTGACTCTGCCATGGAGGCTGTGATGGGAATGTTTTGGCCTTGGAAGTACCTGTAAGCATCTTTGCTGCACACCAGCAGTGTCAGTCTGTCCCCAGTGCTCTGGATCCTTGCCACCACCTTGTCATAGGACTCGTTGGTCACGTTCACTCCGTTCACTTCCACCAGGAAATCGTTGTTTTCCACGCCTGCTCTGCCAGCTGCTCCCTGGCTTTGTACCTGCAGAGGGGAGTTCAAAGCAGGGTGTTGGCAGAAAGCTTGGAAAGATGCATGAACAGCTGAGTTACTGCTTTCCATAGAGGATGCTGAAATAGGCGTGGGAAAGGGGGTATTTGGGATGGGCAATGGGCCCACACATAATAAACATGGAGCCCATCAGTTTGAGATTTTAAGATGATTTTGATTGACTTACATTATAGGAATGTGGCATGGTAGAGCCATGAAGACAGGTAAAAAAAGAGTTTTCTAACTATTCGGAGGTCTCTGTTCAATAACTTCAAAGCTTAGTACAATTCACAGATCCCTTAGTAATGAGTGGAACCTTTCCTCTCAAGAAAGCTGAAATTACAGATGTAATTTGGGACAGAAGCAGTTTGGTTTTTACCAGCTTGGAATTCAGAGAAGGTGAGTAGAATTAGGGCAAAGGCTTCTCTTCTATAATGAAGCTGTTCTACAGCAAAAACCAATTCTGTCCAAAATACTAATTTAGTGTGCAACACTCATGAATAAAAGCAGAAATTATGCCAAAGCTGAATTCTCCTTCCCTCTAGATGTCTAACAGAAGAAGGAATGTTTCCTGTGCTCATTTTTTATTTGGGCCAACAATGTTAGTCTGACTTAAACAATTCTAGCTCTGATCTGAGAACATTGGAGAAGTGATTTTTGTGGCTTTTCTTGCATTTGTTTGCAGGATGGAGGGGAGGAAGCTGCCCAACAGACTGCTTGAGCTTCTTGCTCCCCGTTCTTCATTAGTACCTCAGTGATGAACAATCCAGGTTTGTTCTTGATCATGTTTAAACTGAAGCCAAATCCATTCGGTCCTTTCACCATCTTGCAGATCCTTGGCTTGTGGTTCACTTTCTGCTCAGTGTGCAACTCCACTCTTTCCTCCATTTTAGCTGGGGTTGAAGCCTGTGCTTTGTAGTAGTATGAGAAAGGGGAAATCTGAGCCTGAAAAAAGTGACAAAATTACATTAAAATAAAATTTTCTGTTGTGAAATCTGTTTCAGGCTCTCATGCTCAACATATTTTGTTTGAAATTTTGTTAATGACTCAGACTTTAGCTGCAATGAAGAATTCTTCCCTATTCTGATTGGAAAACTAGTGTTGATCTATGTGAGAAGGCAAATTTGTTATTTATAAATGGTTACACAGTCATGTAGCTCTGAATTTCATGTCTTAACAGCAAACCTTAACTTTTCTCGTGTTTGAATTTAGAATTGTTGCAATAGTGTCTATAAAAATCAGGAAGAGGCCAAAGATTTGGGTTAAGTGACTTGTACCAGTGTAAATGGAGTTGCTGGAATACAGGTGTTTCTTAGACATTTCCTGTGAGTTGAAAAAATGTCATAGCAGATTTTGGCTGTTTCATTGTGATAAATTACCAATTCCTAGCAGTGGTCTGCAGTTTCTTACCAGTTTGTACATGCTGTCAGTTTCCTTATCCACCACCAGCAGGGAGGTTCTTTCCTCAGACTGCTTTATTTTTCCCACCACGCTTTCGTGATCCAGCCCGTCCACTCGCTCTCCATTGACAGCCACCAGGATGTCATTGTCCTTGAGACCTGCTATGGCTGCTGGGCTTCCAGAACTAACATCTTTGATTACATGGTCTGAGATAAGAAGGGGAGAAAGATTGCTGTGAAGGCAGACCTGGGTGAGTTTTAAAGACATAAAAAAGCGTGGCAAATGTAAATGAATTGCACTTTGGGTTGAGGCTGTTCTCCCTGAGGATTTCTCCTAGATGACCAGCAAAAGCCAAAGAGAATGAGGGCTGCAAACATCATATAGGAAGAAATGGTACAGCAAATGCCATGGCATGTGTGTTAACTTGGATCTTACCACCAGTATTTTGTTCCAGCCGTAGATAAAATCCATAACCACTTTTTCCTTTCTGGATCTCAATAAGTCGTGGTTTGAGGGGAAGCCACCTTAGGCTGGCGCTCTCTTTGCTCAGTGCCATCCTCTGGCTTGTGAAATAGCGGTCTGTTTCTTCATTTGAAAGTAGAAACATAACATGATTTTCAGACTTCTTTACCTGTGACAGCACATGTACAGTCTCAGATGTCACCCCTTCAACAGCACGTGGGAATTGGGGATATTTGGTAACTGGTGCATTGGTGCACAGCAGAGTCTGGGTGCTGTTAGTCCAGGCCATGCTATTATACATTGATTTTTCTTTTCCCCCCCTTGCAGTCAGAAATCTGGACCATGACAAAATCAAGGGCATAATGAATGGGGAAATTTTCCATATTTCATACTGTGTTCCTGACCTGTAGGGAATTAGCTGTGGAGGGCCATGGGGCTGGCTTACAGTGCTGTAGAATCCAGGGAGCCTGAGTAGATATTGTTTATCTATTCTAGGTGTAGAACTCTCTAATATAGACTTACCATGCCATCTATACCACTATTTTAGATTACAGTGACACGAGTTGAGTTTCTGTCACTCTTGGTCCTCTTCTGTCTCCCTGTATTACTGATTCTGAGGTGAGGTTTTTTTTCTGTCCAACCTCTCCAAGTCTGTCCTTCTCTTAGTCTTTTCTATTCTAATGGGTGCTCTTTTTACTCATCCTAACCAGTGTCACTGTGCTGCTGGTGTTGCAGTAGCTCAAAGAAGCTCAGGTGTTGCACGATTCCATGGTTAGCAGTGTGCCCTGAATGCTGCTGGAATGCTGGAGTCTCGTGGCTCTCTGAAATCTCTTCAGCCCCAGCTGCGTTTCAGCAGTGCCAGCAGCGGAAAGCTGGAAGCCTCATTAGCATTGTTCTTTGCAGCCAATTAGTAAAATTACCTGCACAGTAAATTTCACGAGTTTTGGACTTCTTCACAGGAGAAAGGGGACTGCTGTGTAAAATCATGGAATCTTCCCTGTATCATCAGAGGTTTCCTTTTTCCTGCCCTGGAAACCACATTTGGTGACTTGCTCTCCTGCCATTAGCAGCATTTCCAGGACTTCTAGGGAATGGATTTATTGAATAGGGTTCCTGGCAGCAGTGTGCTTGTGTTATTGAGAATCCTTTGGCCTGTCTTGATGGCAGTGCTCATTGAGAGGCAGCTCAAGAGGCTGCTTGATAACAGAGCCAGCACAGAGGGCTACGCTGATGTGCTGGTGGCACATGAACAGCAGCTCCCAAGATTTACTGTCAAGTGCTTAAATCAGCCAGCCTGGCCTCCTCAGTAACCCTGATAGGTTGCTGTGAAAGTAGGCCAGAACAGAGGATAAATCAATACCTTTTCCACCACTTCCTCGTGGGTGTCATTTTCCACATTTTTCCCATTGATTTCAATCAGACGATCGTTATTTTGGACACCAGCCTTTGCAGCTGCTCCTTGTGATGAAAGCTCTACTATGAACAGCCCCTTCTGTCCTAAAATAAATGAAAACTCATTACACAGGGTAAGTCACTGCAACAGGCCTGAATGTAGCAGTTAAGGAAACTCAGCACTGATGTCCTCAGAGATTCTTGGCCTCTGCTTGCATGCAGAATACAGGAGCACCACAAACCTTCCACACAGACTCTCCTCTGTCTCTTAATCTGGCCTGGAAAATCCCTTCAGTGGTGATGGGAGATATTTGTTCACTATCTGCAGCTCAAAATGGTGTTTATTTCTCTACCAGGAGTGCAAAGTGGCTGATTAACATAGCTGAAAGGGATTTGATTCCTATTCCCCACCACCCTCCTCTCCCCCCATCATTTTGAAGAGAGAAGCTGCTTTTATGTTATTTTATACATTTAATAATTTCCTGTGTTTGGAAGCCTTCTATGTTTGGTCCTTCAATGATCTTGCATTCCAAAATACCCTTTAGAGGGCTCTTTAGAGGTGGTGCTTTCCAGAAGACCTCCCTCTTCCGTTGACTGGCCTTGGAAAAAGGGCATATATGGAAAAGGTTCAAATCCTTTTCTTTCTAAATGAATTAATTTAAAAATCAGGGAAAGTGTTTATTACAGCTGTCTAGAACCTCATGTGCTGATTCCTGAGGTGATTTTAGGAATGGAACAGGACTTAACACAGCACATTGAGTGTGTATCTAGTGTTTGAGCAGGGACTGTAAATTTGGTTTTGTTAAGTGGGCTTAAATAACAAGCAGAAAATAGCTTATTATTTTTCTCTCTCTATTTTTTTTTCCATCTGTTTTCCACTCCACGAGAAGCACGGTCCTCAGAAAACCGTGCACTGTCTATGCTGTACAGAAATGTTCTGGAGATGGATCTGAGCTCATCCTGCTACTTCTTTCTGTTAACAAGAGCAGTTTGTGTCTCTCCATTAGCCCCCATGTGTTAACTGTGGCTGCCTCTGTCCCTGCAGCCAAACACACAC
>JAHXMQ010012338.1:18576406-18589179 GCA_020466415.1 Ammodramus savannarum pratensis | reverse complement strand
GTTCTTTAGCTCTGCTGGCAGTCAAATCCTTCTGAGAGAGCAGCTCAGAGCAGAGCCACTGCTGTGGCTGCCCATGGTGCAGGCTCTTTGCTGTGGGAGCTGAAGCTGCCCTGTTGGTGTTACTTGGGCAGCACCCAGAACCCCATGGATGTGTGGGGTGACTCTGGCACAGGTGCCACTGGAGCTGGAGAATACAGGGATTACAGCTTGCAAGGGTGTGCACCCTGCAGATCATGATGCACTTGTGCTCCATGGTCAGGGGCCTTGAGCATTTTTGGGTCTCTGTGTATTGCACTGACATTAACTAATAAAGGGATGAACTTTCCTGTTACTAGAACATGATTTAGAACACATCAGGTTGTATTAATTGTAAGTACAATTCAAAGCAGCTTTTCCTGACAAACACTGGGAATCACTGGATGCAAAACCAGTACTACACAGAGCTGGAGAAACAGTAGGCTTCTATGTGAAAAATAATTTCTTCATATTTAGAAATGGAGAGAAGGTTACAAATCACTGCATATGACACCTTTTGATCTGTGCAAAATAATTTGTTTTGCAAAAAGGAGTTTTCAAAGGGAAAAGGGAGTAGGAAAAAAGGAATTCCTTACCTCTATGTCTATGTACAGCAGCCTTCACTTGAGGTCTCTTTTGCTGCTCCTCTTGTATCTGTACGTATAAGTAAGACTGGACTTTGATTGGGCAAAGGTTGATTTAAAAGATGATTTATTTAACCAAGTTTTACTGAATACATGAGACCTTGATAGGCTGTCTTGTCCTTGTGGGCAGAAGTGCTAATCACGTGCATTTCTCATTAGCTTTGCATTTTGTCCTACTGAGATTATACTCCAAAACTCACTCAGGGAGGTCATCTGAGGCAAGCCTGACCTTTGCTCTGAGAAATGTCTCAAAGGGAGCAGGTTTGGGTGCTGCTGGATGGACCTGGGCCAGCAGCATTTGCTTGCAGGTTAGGAAGTTACTGGTTAAAATCTGTATACCCATGGTTGGATGAAAAAGAAAAAAGGACTGTGCCAAGTTAACCTTGACTGAGCCACTTTCAGCCCCTTCCTCTACAGAACATGAGGAGAAAATAGGATGAAAAATCTTGAAGAATTCAAGATAAGGATCATAAATGGTACAGACGCATTGAAAAAAAATGGGTTTGTGATTGAGGGGTGGGCCCTGACTGTTGAGGCCATAACACACATGTGAAACATGCACTGCAATCAAGTGACCATGTGGGTAAAATCTCCCTGGAGCAGGTGGAGGGAGGTGTCTATGATATCAGCACAGTGAGGCACGGCAAGCTGGACACACTGTAGGTGCACTGGGAAGGGCACTGTGGGCTGCTCTGCCTTGGGAAAAGCAAAGTGCTTTTGTGGGATGTCTTTGCTCAGGGACCCAGGTGCACTTGGTGCAGGAGAAAGTGGAAATGTGTACCTCAAGGAGATTTATCCCTGGCAGAAAAGAATCCATTATTTGACTTGTATGGCATAGGAAGGAATACAGCAGGAATAATCTGAACCAACAGAGAATGAGCCTCAGCATGTGAGTGCAGTGCTGACCCACCCCAAGTGGTCATGTTGCCTGAGTGATCACCTTGACAGGTAGGACCAAAGTAATTGACTGTTCTTATGGAAATTTGGGGGAAGGAGGGCATGGAATGGGTGAATAATATTTGTGTATATGTTAAGGGACAAGGTATAGTGGTTATAGAGGATGTGTAAACCTGATTGCTGGATGTAAAGATGGTTTAGGTACTCAGCATGAGTTGTAAGTGTTGGTAAGAAGCAGTTTCAGGAAAAAGAAATAGATGAAATGAAAAGGTCTGAGTAGAAATGAAGCAATGTATGAGTGGCACAGAGGATACTTTGACATCTCAGATCACACATGATATGAGTGGTGTGGAGTGAGGGGTTGGGATTGTGCTGTGTCTGCCTGGGGTGGAGTTAACTCTCCCCTGGCAGCCTTTGTGGTGCTGTGCTCTGTATCTGTGGCTAGGACAGTGATGATGCTGCTACACCACTTTTTAGGCTGCTGAGGAACACTGTTTGCTTCCTCTCATGGCTTTTCTCCCCTTCACTGCTCCCAGACTACAGGGAGGGGACAGAGTGGTGACAGCTGACCTGAACTGTCCGAAGGGATATTCCATATCCAAAGGGCTATTCCATATTCCACACCCTCAGCATTAAAAGCTTGGTAAAAGGAGGAGGAAGGCAAGTTTGTGGTTGTGGTGGTTTTCCCAAGCAGCTGTTGTGCATGTTTAGGTGTAGCTGCCCACAAAGGTAGCTGGAGATCTGCCTCCTGATGGGAATCAGTTCCCATTTTTCTTTACTTACATGTGCACCTTTCCCCTTTCCTTTTTTTCCCCTTCCCCTTTTCTCTTTCTTCCCCTCCCCACCAAGCTATCCTTATCTCAATGCACATGTCTGGCATTTCTTTTATTTTGTCCCCATTCGGCAGGAGGGGAGTGAGAGGGAGTCAGGATGGATTTTTGGCTCTTGGTTGGGGTCAGCCTGTCACAAGGGCATAATTTATCCTTGATCCATGAGCGTGTGCAGGATATACTTATGGCCATGGACTGACCTGAGGGTGTTTCTAATGTTTAGAGGTGGAAGCCTCTAAATTTGAGATACCAAGGTAACTACTAAACTGACCGTGTGAATTTCTTGTTAAAAAAATCTAATTCAATCTTAAAAAGCTTTAAAACTGCTTATTTCTCTCATTGATTTCCTGTGGAATTGGATTATTAGAAGTAATACCTGTGTTTTCCCTGGCTGTCTGCTCTGTTTAATTCCAAGGGAAGGTAACAGGAGTGATCATAACCCAAATGTGCTGCAACATGACAGCCACTGATGTTGTAAAAGCCTTACTGTAATCCACTTACCCTGAGTGGATTTGCAAGCTGTTGTGGCTTGGAGTTGCTGCTTTTGGTACAACTTCAAACCCACAAAGTGAAGGAAGTGAGCCCTGGTGTTTTAGGGACCAGACAAGTCAAACCTGCCTTGCCCTCTGCTTGCAACCTCTCCAAAAGTCAGACATCAGCCAAGATGGGAACTCCACAAGGATCTCAGGTCAGCATACAAGGACACAGCACCTGATCCAAGGTTTATTTTTTAATTGTAGTGCCACTGGCATAGTCAAGTGAGGAATTTTGGGTCCCGACAGGATTTTTCCAAGAAAAAGGTGCTACACGAATGTAAAATGTTAGTGAAGCTCAGAAATTCAAAAGTTTTCCTATCCTTCCACCAGTAGAATGAAAATTATTTGAGAATTGATCAGAGTAAAGGTAGCTTGTATAAGGTCTTCATTTCTCTTGAGCCTTTTGCAAGAATGTTCTCGAGTGTATTCATACAGCTACAAAAATGAGGAACGTAAAAAGGAGAAGATATCTTACTTTTTAACACTGTGAAAAGTGGTAAAATATGAAAAACCCCTCTTAATTTACAATATTCCTACATTGCAGGATTTGGCAACACTGACTTATGTGGTGTGATTCTATTAGCATAGGTACCAGACTCAGGGGTTTGCCTTCTCCAAATTATATCCCTTTCCATCTGCAGCCTGGTTTAGTAATACATGAACCTTTGTTTCTAGTGTCATGGTGTTATCCTGTGGGATAAGATTTACAAAATATTTTCTGTGATTTCTTTTTGCCAAATCTTTCCTGATGTTTGTTTAGAAAAATTTCTGTGAAACTCACCTGTGTTAGCAAAAATGGTCAGAAATAAGTGTTTTCTGGTAGTTCAAAGTGTTCACATTGTTTCCTCAGTGTGTTGGGTGAATGGAGGGAAGCACCTTTGCTCTTAATTTTGGTACTTTCTGGGATCTCTGACTTCAGTAAATTCAGGGGTGAAGTATATCTTCAATGTCTTTAATATAAGTGTAAATTTACAAAGTTCAGTCTACTAAAAGGTGCCTTTTGTTATTAACACCATTTTACAAACTGTCTAGCCCTAAAATTGAATGAATATGCTTCATATGTTTGGTCCTGAAAATAAAATTGTGCTGAAATGATCTGTAACACTGCCAGCATTGTTCTATTGACAAAAGATTTATGTGGCTTTTTGGTGTAAAAATGTTCCTTCTTTGTTATGGTTACTCACTTTCTTGCCTGGGAGCATGTACCTCCCTAAAAAATTGATGTGATGAGGGTTTCTGAATAGTGCTTTTGCTTACTCTAGACTTGCTGACCACAGGCTCACTCCTCTCCTTGCAGTGCCAACCTTTGGATTCATAGCAGAGCAGTTAATGAAAATTCATGGTCAAATATTTGGAAGCATTCTTTATTTTCTGCTGTATTTAAGCCTTTCAGAATCACTGGAGCCCTTTCCCTTTGCCCCTTCTTTTGCCTGTGATGGTTTTTCCACTTTAGTTTGGCAGCTGCTGTGTAAAGCACCATGTGATTTGGTAACAGGAATTTTTGGTTCACTGAAGTCCTCTGTGATCATGAAGCAAAGTCCATTTGAGCTACCAAATGAACACTCGTCAGCCATCCTGTACAAAGCCAAGTGTAATTAATTCTCTCTCCTCTGGTGACCACATGCTTCTGACATGGTAATGAGAGGGAAAAAAGGAGGGGAAGCAAATGTTGCAATCCTACTGGTTTGCAGGATCTTAGAGGAAGGACAGAACACCCCTCCTTTGAGCATTTTGGCCTAATACCTTCCTGAAAAGTAGGAGAGGAAAGAAATTAATTTGCTGTCCCTGTGTTTGCAGCAAAGAGAGGTTTTCTGTCCTCTGGACCTGTCAGCAAGGAACTTGGACGTTGGCAGTCCTCTTGCCCCAGGCTTTGCTCTTTGTGCTTTAGACATTGAACTGTCTTCCCTGGTGCCCTTTTTGCTGGAGAATATAAACTCTGAACAATGCTTTCTTTTTAGAATGTCTGTACTGATCATGAATTTGGGCTTTTAGGTGCAGAATTTACTGCTGAGTTAACCATGAGTTCCTCCTTTGCCTCCTGTCAGACTGAAATCAGTGTTAAAAACCCAGAAATTTCTGCTGCAGAAAAAATTTCAAAGATCTTAAAAAGGAAGAGTTATACAAACTAAGTGGACTTTTTTTTGATAGATTTGTTGTAGTAAATGGCAGTGGATATATTCATATGTATGAACAGCAATCAGGCTGTGTGCAGAACTGCTTGGCTAACTGGGGCTGATGTTGGTGAGATTAATGCTGCCTGAATGGAAATGCCTCTGGAATTCTCCTCTTCCCTCAGGCCCTGGTACCTTGAGAAGACTTTTCATTCCAGCTCATCCCATTGGACATTTTTTGGACGTGTGTTTCTTCAGTTTTGCCTTTCATTTGCTGTATCATTTGGTACTCTTTGGACATGCAGGATGCTGAGACATAAAAAATAATGAAGTCTGGCTCTTCCCATCCAGTTCATGGATTTTTCTTTTTACTACAGTATGTACCCTTATAAAATGTTTTTTTTTTTCCTCTTGACTTATGAAAGAAAAGTGTAAGTTTTCTTATTATCTTATCTGTATCTTCTCTATTGCATGTGCATTTCTTGCCCTTTGGAGACAGATTTCTGAATTTGACAGCAGACTGTGTTCCTTTTCTTTTAAGCTTTTGAAATGTAGAGATAATAACCATGTCTAATTCCCTATTTTCCTCAAGGAGTACAATGAAAAGGTGCTTATACAATTACCAGAGAAAGCATCTACCTTTCTTCCAGAAATACAGCTCAGTGAGACAGGAAGCATCCAGGCCTAAGGCATTGATTTCTCTTTCTCTTCCCTTATTCCATTTCTCTTCCTGCTCCCTGTGTCTTGTCCCATTCCCCACCCTCCAAGTCTGTAATCCTTCAAGGAAATGCCCCTAATTTCTGCATTAACCTGTCTGCAGTGGTCAGTGTTTAGTTTCACTTTGCCAGGAACGGCTCTGTTCTGGAATTTCATTACCCCAAGATGAGGCTGAGCTGATATTTGGAGTGCTTGGGTGCTTCAGCCTCAGCTAATTAGGACCCAACTTCTGCATCAAATTTCTCATTGGGTGCACTCACTCTTGCAGCAAAGAGGATTTAAATTGGACTAGCATTCATTTACCTTTCTATCTGAGATCAGTGACCATAATGGGAAAAAAATCTGAATATAGCCCTGAAGGCAATGAGAAATACAAACTTCCTGTGGGTTTCCATCTTCTTGGTTGGTGTATATTGGCTTTTGTGTTGGGAGAACCATTGTGTTCTGCTCTGATGAGGCTTTTGTGATGCTTATAGAACTTTTAATAGAAATGTGAGGGTGGATAATGCCTGGTCTTTATTAGTTCTTGTCACTTTGTGGCTTTGAAAGGCTTGTTATCTGTTATCACAAAAAGGAAATGGCTGCTGCTCTGTTTGGCACTGCAGAAATGCAGAATGCAGCCCTTTTTCCTGTGTAACTATTGCAAACCATTATTATAAGCTTTGGGAGGGATACAAATCTAGACCCTAGTTGAACCCAAGATTAATAAATTAAAAAAATAGTATAAGATTAAATTATTTTAATATAGTCTAAAAGGCAGTAGAATTTGTATGAGCTTATATTTATTCTTTTAAAATTCCCTCCAAATAAGCAAGAGATCCTACCAGGAAACCATGCCCAAATATAAGGACAGGATAAATCTCAACATAATGCATACCTGGAAATAAGGTTGGTTTGATTGTAAAACTGGTTTTGGTTACAGCAGAATTTGTGCCCTTGATTTAAGTGGAAGATGACACCAACTTCCTAGAAAATACCCACCTGCATCTTACTCTTCTGCCTGCCTTGAAAATCACCCTGATCATCCTGACATGACCATATCTGGGCCTCAAAAATGATCCTAAATGATCCTGAAATGCTGAACTGGATTGAGAGCTGCAGCGAGTGGCACATGCCCTTTTGAGAAGTAAAGACCAGAGAAGGAAAAACAAAATATCCCATTATCCACAGACACAACTGAAGCTGGTTCCTTGGCAGGTCATCCAGCAGAGGAAGAATTTAAAGTTCTCTGTCACTGGGGAAGGCAGCATAAGCCTGAATGGAACTCCTGTGTGGGGGAGTAAATTCAGGGTTTGAGTCCTTATAGCCAGTGACAAGTTCCCAAGAAGGTAAGCAGTAAATAATTTATCCTGCTGTCATGTGGGTTTTTTTAAAAAAAATTATTTTTAATTTTAATTTTTAAATGTTTTTTTTTTTGCTTTGCAGGGGGCAGTTAGACTGTTATCCCTTGGTTTTTATTTGTCTGTGCACATGAGAGATTCCCAGCAGAGTTGTTTAATGATTTCCTAAACTTAAACCTCAATTTCTCACTGAGTCAGATTTTCTCATAACAGTGGTTGCTTTTTAAGCTGTTGCACGACTTAACCATTAGAAATTTTTTTTAAAGCTCACTGTGTCCTTTTGAAAAAGAGAATTATAGAATATGAACCCTCCTGTAACAAAAGGAAAAAAAGTACCTAGTGCACACTCAAAGTGCATTTATATTAAGTAAGGTCATTGAAAATGAAGGATGTTGTCATTGTTTTAAACTCTCCTAGGGTTACCTTAGTGAGTGGCAATAATCTGATATTTTAGTTTGAGGGCTTGCTCACTTGACTGTGTTACCCTGTTGTTCCACTATAACACTGTGAAATTCTATATTTAATTAATTTAGTTCATACTGCAGTCTTAATTTCTCAAGGTTTGCATACTTTTTATTTGATTGACATAACTAATATTGTTATATTGATTAAAAAAGTGGTGCATCTTTTCACTAAATGGTATCCTGTTTTAATTCAATAGAGAACTCTTGGGTTTTGATGTTAATTTTAAATTTTTTAATTTTTTAATTTTATTATTCTATCTTGATATCAGAAAGTAAAATTGACAGCCCATTTGTCATTTCTAGAAGCCAATGTATAAGATATGTTTAATAATGAAGTGGTACTCTAGAAAAGCAAACCTAGAGAATTATGTCTGAAACGGAGGTAAAGCAGGAGGGTAAGAAAGTGCCTTTTGTCATCATTGAATTGTTTGGATATGTATTTTTCTCATGATGATTCACTTTTTTTTAACAAAGTAGGATAAAAATATTAGGATTTCAATAGCTAAATTTTATCACTCTTTAATCTTTTGATTTAATATAAACACAGAGAAGAACTCAAACAATTTTTTCCCTCCTCTTTCAAGAGGAGGGGGGTTTCTAAAGCAGGACACATGTAGGATACAGGAGGACAGTGGAGAACACACTGTCTGATCCTGTAATCTGTGTTTTTCCTAGTCCTGACCGCCTTGCAATTCTTTAATAAAATGTTTTAACTGTTGTATTGAATCTGATGGATTTACCAAAGCTGGGCTGTCTGAGCAGGTCCTACTTGCTTGAAAGTAAAGGGGCACATATTTAGATTTAGTCATCAAGAGAAACTTTGCTAATTTGATATTTGCTTTTTTTTTTTTGGTGGTTTAAATGGGAGATTTCGCCCCCTCTTTTAAGCCCTCAGCACATTGTCTTCCTGTGCTACTCAGCTCCAATGGTGTTGAGAAAGAGTGTGCAGCTCACAGTGCTGGCTTTGAGCCTCCCAAGGCTTTTCTCAGATAAAAACGTTGTTCACTACTCTGTTTTTGAGGGAAAAACCTCAGAGACATGCCCAGGGCTGTTTGCTGGTGTGTATAAATCCAGAGGCTTCTCTGAGGAGCTGAGTAACTGGGATTACACTGCACTGAGAGACCCAGTGCTGGATGGATTGCAGAGTGCACTGCTGGCTCTGCAGGAGAAGGGATTCCTTGGGATTGCCATGAGATGTCAGAAAGTGGAAGGAGAAGAGAAAAAACCACCTTGCTTTCCTCTCAGAGTTGTGCATGCTCTGTGAGTGGCTGCTGCTTGTGTCTGAGGTCTCAACCTTTTGTGTCTTCCTAAGGAAGTTTGGAAGCAGCTCTGGAAGTGAATGTTTTCCTGCACAGAGAAATTTTCCTCGCATTTTCAGTGAGCAGGTCTGGGGCACTGAACTGCTTTTTGTCAGTATTAAGGGTTTGATTGCTTCAATGGCTGGCAGAGGCTGTGGGCTGGCAGCTCCTATTATTCCCCTTCCATGAACCACTGGGCTCTGGGCACATCTGGAGCTGTTAAAAGAGCAGCTGAGCTCGTGCTTGTTTCCTGCAGTCTGAAATTGAAATAGAATCTTCTGAGTCTTGTAAGAGTCTGAAAATCCACTGGGCTGTCAGGGAAGGCTGAGCCAAGCTGGCCTTAATTAATAAAAGCCAACAAAATCTCCTGGACCTGGGTAGCTGACCCATAACTGAAAGTTTGACACCACAGAGTGCAATGTGGACCCTTTCAGAACACCAACAGAGAGCTGGAAGATAAGTGAAAAATGCACAGAATAGTTAAAATAACAAGAAACCAACCAGACATTTAACTTCTTTCAAGTACAGCCTACACAGGAATTTCTATGCAGTATAGAAAAGTAAATTTTGTAATTTTTAATCCCATTTGCTGTCCTCCCCTGCCAACAAGATCAGGGCATACCCAAAATAACTGTTTTAATTCACACCAGCACACAGGACACAAGCACACAGCTCAAAAGGACCAGGTAATGTGGAACAACCAGAAATCTTTCCATGGCTAAGGTAAGAGGGGAAAAAAATCAATCCCAAAGCAAACAAACACTTCAATTTGATTTTTAGTTTCCTATTGAATCACAGAACCTCTCAAGGCACCTACCCATCTGGAAAATGGAGGCCAAGCAAACCACTCTTGTTTTCTCCTTTCCAGCAGTGTAACCAAGCTGCACTTGCTGGTCTGGCACTTAAAGATATTTCTAAAAGACAGCTTTGTTTTTCTAGGAAAAAGAAAAATCTATATTTTGAAATAAAGCAAGAAGCTCT
Source organism: Ammodramus savannarum pratensis (assembly GCA_020466415.1). Classification (NCBI taxonomy): domain Eukaryota; kingdom Metazoa; phylum Chordata; class Aves; order Passeriformes; family Passerellidae; genus Ammodramus; species Ammodramus savannarum. The sequence continues at coordinate 18,579,346 of JAHXMQ010012338.1, read as the reverse complement.
CCTGCCTCTTAACACTTGTCTGAAACAGGAGGATGTTGTGGTAAGCATTGCTCTTTTTTTCTTTCTGAATTTCTCTGGTTTTGTCCTGATGCTCACATCAGAATTCTCCCACTTAAAGTACAGTAATTAAGAAGTTTTTAAGTTACAGGAATAAGATTTTTTTTTGTCATTGAAAAAGAGCTGTAGCATGTTTTTCTATATATTCATATTGGTGGGAGTCTGACTCTTACTTCTGCTAGCCAGATAATTTGATACAGGTGCTCTCTTGAGGAGGAGAAACAATTAAAAATGAGTTTTTCTGGCTTTTGGCTTTTTTCCAGTCCAGTTTAGGAGTTCTTGGTGTGGCCAGGAGGTGCTGCCTGGGTTCTGGGAAAGAAAGAACATCTATTGCACTAAGCTTCTGTTGAGGCATGATGTATTTCAGTCTTTTGTTTTCTCTGTGCTCAGTTTTGCCCAGAGAGCTGGGAGGTGAAACCTGATCCCAAAAGAGAACTATTTTGAGCCAATCAGTATTTTTAGATTATCTTTCAATGGAACAGCTCAACATTTGATAAAAGGAAAAAACCTTCAAACTGAAGAAATAAGAACAAAGAGCCCTCCCAAATATCCCTCTCCCCTGATGCTTTCACTTGCTTATTTTTTGAAGAGAGGATGCTTTCCTCATCTTCCATTTTAATGAAAACAGCAAAGCTTATGGAGAATATTCTGTTGGCTGCAAGATTTTGTTAGGAAATAGATTTTCTGTCATTTTATGTGAAGGAAAAAGTAGAGTTTCATTGTGTTGCCTGTTATCCTGGGTGCTGTGTGCACATCTGAAACACAAGACAGCCCCTCCTTTTACCATCCTGGAAATCACTTAGGCATCTGCCACAAAATACCTGGAAGAAGGAAAGAACCTGGATTGGAGCTGCACCAGCAGAATCACAAATCCAGGCTTACAGGTGAAAAAGTGCCAATAAGGACCAAGAGATGGGTTTGGAAAGGAGATGGAAAGCTTGCACCTCTCACAAAATTCAGAACCCATGGCAAAAGTCACATCCTCTCTGGAAACACCTGGAAATATGGGCAGTCAAGCAGTCAGACAGTGTCTGCTATCAGTGCAGAGCCAAAATAAAGAGTATTTTCCTAACTGCTGTGGGCCACTTCAGTATGGTGAGTGTAGCAGGTAAGGGTCTTGCTTGTCCAGGGAGCTGGGAGGTGACAAGCAGGAATTCCTGCATGATAAAAGCCATGTTTATGAAGATGTATCCTCTCCTCCTAGGGTGTGAAACTGGAATTGATTGCTGCCACACTGTGACATGTGCAATAAGTTTCATGCTCCTCTGTCTCTTCATCTGTGCGTGCTAAATGCAAGGCTGACACGTGAAAAATGTCAGGGATTTGTTTTAGCTCGGCTGTGCGTTTCTCTGAGCCGATGGAAACAGCTTCCCATGGGATTTCTACTCTGAGCACCTTTGCCAGAGCTGAAAGAACTTGGGTGAAAAAAGCAGGGTGGGAAAAAGTGTGTTAATGTTGGGTTAGATGCTGGTCTACCCCAGCTCACCTAGCATCTGTTCTGGATTCATAGCCACAGCTGCATTCACTGGCAGCAAAGCTATTTTACCTAAAATTGAGATCTATGAATTTTCTTAAATTGAGAGCTTTGTGTGTGCCTTATCAGCCCTGGAATTCATTTTTGTGTGAGCAGAACTCAGGGAGGATTGGTGCTTAGGGGGAGTGGGACTTGAGGTATGGCAGCCACTGCTGGGAGTTACTTGTTCTTTTAGAGGTGCCTTTTTGATTCTCCTGCTTCATTGGTTAGAAGAGAAAAAAAATATTGTGCAGAAAGGCTGGGGAGGCTGAAACACACAGTGGCAGTGCCCCTGTGCAATCATTTCTTTAAGTGTCTTACCTGGTCATCACACCTTACATGGTGTGCTGTCCTCTACTTGTGCCCAGTGACTTCAGCTCCACACCCCCAGCAGAAGGGAATATTTATTTGGCCTAAGTAGCCAAGGTGGTGAGCTCCCAGAGCTTTTTGGGTAGATTCTGATGTGTGTTGGGCTGAGAAACCAGCTCACATTCCTTCCAAGCTGTTCCCCAGCTTTGTTAAAACGTAGGAATTTATATTCACCTTTCTTTCTCCTTATTTAAGTTTTATCCAAGATATTTTGACTAAAACTAAAATGAAAATTATGCCTTCTGCCATCTTTTTGACACCTATTTTTAGGTAAGGAAAGATGTAGTTCTGCAGGCTTTTATTTCCATGTTTGTCCATTGTAATATCAGGTGTGGCATTGCCAATTCCACAGAAACACAGAGGTTTACCTGGAATGGAACCAAGCTGTGAGAGTGGATTCTGGGCTGGAAAAGATGTGGGCTGTGGTCATGATATCCTGGATAATTGTCTATATCAAAGGTAAGAAGACAGATACATATATTTTAATTTTTTTTTCTTTAAATAAGGTATATGATTGATTTTATGAAATCACAAGTTTCTTGGGTGGATTTCTGGAATCGTCTATATATTTATTGACACACCTTCCCCATTTTTTTTCCCAGCTGTACTTTCTGGGACCTGCTTTCCATGCAGGGAGGTTTTCTCCTTTCTTCTACTGCTCTCTGCACAAATATGGATTTCCTGTGTTTTTCTCTGCTCTGAAATATCTTCTGGCTCATTTCTAGCCCATCCTCTGTGCTCTTCAGCTTGCTCTGAGAAATCAGAGAACACTCTCAGTGGGATGAGCTCAAGGTGGGGAATGTACAGGAAGCAGAAGTGAACTTAGTGTCAAACTCCTTCTTGTACAAACAGAAACCAAAATAAGTTGGGGTGTTTTACCCAACTCTGTGATATTTTGAAAGATTTTTTTGTCTACAACCTTTTAACACTGCTGTGTCCCTCTCCCCTTTTCCAAGTATTTGCATTTTGTGAAAGGATTTCTCTCTCAGGCCTTAAAATTT
>JAHXMQ010012338.1:18559615-18576306 GCA_020466415.1 Ammodramus savannarum pratensis | reverse complement strand
TCCTTGGCATTCAGTATTCCATGCTGTGTGTAGGCATAGAAGCTGCTTCCAAATATCCTGCTTTGCAACAACTGTGAATATCAGTCCTTGAGCTGAAGGGTCATAAAAACAAGGTGCTTGCAGCAGGTCTGTGAGTAATAAGACACCAGAGAGACCCTTTACACTGAGGGAGGGAGCATCAGTGTATATCCATGGTAACTGGAGACACAAATACACCCAGTGAAATCCCAGCTCCAAATACCTGTGCATTCTGTCTATTAGGAACATCAGCTGTTATAGAGGCACATTCTGTTATGGAAGACACATAATCAAGACTGGGGATTCTGTGATGTGAGTAACAAGAAAATGCTAATTTTTTGGTCAAAAATGTGTGTTTTAGGTGGCTCAAAGAATCAAAGGAATTGGCAAAAGCAGGTTTAATATTAAAGTGAAAGTATGAGGAAATGCATTGGCTCACTCTACTGCTTACTAGATGGGTAAAGCACAGACAAAAATGCTCAAATGTAAAATCAATCAATCTAAAACTAAAATCAACCACAAGTGATCTACACTGAGGCTGGGGAAAGCAGAAGGTTAAAGATGGGGAAAGATAAGGATAGAAAGGAATAAGGAAAGCCCTCCCAATGTTCAGAGAGGTCTGCCTGGCCAAACTTAGGCCTGGACTTGGCCAATGGCTTGGGCCTAAACTCAGGCTGTTATTTGGGCAAGAAAAATAAGTTTTCAAAGCTGTTTGTTAAAAACCAAAAGAACTGGTTCCTGGGACAGTGTTTCTGATAAGCTCAGCCTAGATGCAGCTCATCAAGGTCAAGGCTTAATGAGCATTTTTAAATCATAGTGCAGCCTGAGGAGAGTGGGGAAGGTTTTCTGTGAGTGTCCTTCAGTAGTAAGAAAACAGTAATTTTCCCAAATAGAAATCTCTTGCACAAGTCAGTATGCCCTTTCCTTGTCCTTGACAAGGGTAGAATCAGAGCTGGGTTTTCTTTCAGGAAAATCAGAATTTTTTCCTCAGAAATCTCTAGTGCCTGTTTCTTGTCCCATGCCAGGGCAATGCCATCTCCCTGTTTGACAGGAAAGAATGACAGTTCTTTACTCACCTCAGAAATGTCCTGTGTAAACAAGGAAAGACAACTTTGAGTAGATTGTGCAGTACATGTTTCTAGAGCCTGTAAAGAAATATAGCCTGTTAGTCCAAAGCTTCCAGATCAAAAGTAGTTTTCAGTGAAAATGCATTTTCAAGCCAACTGTCCAGGTATGCGTTCAGCCAGGATTCCTCACCCTGTATGTTCTTTATGCCCTTGTTAACTGCATTAAAACTACTTTGGAGGAGTTTTGCAGCACAGGTACATAACCCTGATGGAGTAGAGGTGCTGGACTCACTGAATCTGGACTTTGAGTGAGGTTGTTTCCTTCATTGTTCAGCTGCAGGTACCCCCCATGTAAAATGCCACCAGTTGTCCACAGGTCGTCTGTTTTTACATGAGGGATTACCTTATTTGGGGAAGATCATCCTCTTCAAAGAGGTTTGTTGGAAGCATGTATAGTTCCAAGTTGCCTCTAGTTTGTCCCTTTGGATGCATTTTTAAAATCACTTTTTTCCAGAGACACTTTCATTACAAAAGCCATAAACTAGCTCTGACAACAAACCACGTGGAAGCAATGTGCAAAACTCAGGTTTCTAGTGGAGGAGACTTTACAAAAAAGCCAATTAACTTTTCCTGCTGTGTCAGAGGGCTGTGAGGGCAGGAGCTCCAAATGTATGCATAAAGTTGCACCTTGATATAATGATTTTAGAAAATATTCATGTATGTAGAAATACATATAGTCATGGCCACAGCACAGACACTTTTAGCAGATTAAGACATGATTCTTCATGTGTTTTAAGTGAGCCTTTAGTTTTGCACAGACACAGCCATATGGCTGTAGCCTATGTATGTACCTAGCCTATACAAGCCTGAGGGCAGGGGAGGCCAAAAGGCTGTGGTCTGTGGTATGAATTACATTCAGCAGAGTCCTTGTGGTGGGGAGCTAGAGGCTTTCTGAGTCTGTCTGACACTTCTGCATTCTGTTTGCTAGTTGACTTTTTTTGTTCGGTTGTTTTTTTGCATCTTACTTCCCTTTCTCTCATTTGTGTTGTAGTGCTGCACCTCAACCTTTCACACAGAGCCTTAGGACACTGGATCAGGAGACAATGATATGCATGTTCTCCCAGCCTGGAGAAGCTCTGCCACCCTGTCATGAGGAGCTTCCCCTCTGGGCTGTGCTTTAAACCACTCTGGGAAGATGGGGAAATGAAGATCTTTTATCAGCAACACCCATGGTCCCATGACAGCATTAAAATCTGTGGGATATGACCTGAACTTATTCTGTGTTTTTCACCTGCAGACCACTGGACTGCAAAATATGGGGGGAAGTTTGCTTAGCAGAAACCTGGATAAGGACATGTTGTAGGACTCCTCCCAGCTACTCCACTCTCCTGCATCATCCTGCCTCAAACAGAGCTTAAAATCTGCCAGGAGTGCTGGAAACCAGAAAAGAAATGAGGTGAGAAGTTTCACTGGAAACCACCAGGGAGAATTTTTCTGCACCACTGACACTGAGCTACCTGGCTTCTGAGAAAGGGAGTCTGTGACAGCAAAGAAACCTATATGGTGGGGAAGGGAAAAGGACAAGCATTCCCTCTGGGGATATTTCACCACACCAAAAGAGTGTAGGCAGTGATAAATGGCATCCTGATCCTGGTGTCATGACTTTACTTGGTATTTGAGAGGTGGGATGTGTAGTTATTTCAAATATAGATGTGGGTTTCTATTTTAGGTATGTTTTGTTACACAACCAGTTTATTTCACTTAAAAAAAAAACCCCACAGAAAGGAAAAAGAAAGAAAACTATTCCTCCTTTCTCATATAAGAGCAGTATGTATTTCATATTTGTAAGTGTTGATCTAGCTGCTCTATAAACACAGGGGACAATTTTTTCCCTTCCTTAAATATATAAATAAGTAAAATACATATCTTCTTCTAAGAAATGACTCCAATGAGGGAGGAGAATGCAGCTCCTTGAGGCTGGAGAAGCTGTCTCCCAGCTGATGGGGGTTCCTGGGGCTTCTTGCAGGATCTTCCCAGCTGTCCATGGAATGGGGAAGTTGTAGATTTCAGAGAAAACGATGTTCCCTGAAGTGTGAAGAGGAGGGAGCAGTGAAGAGCTGGAGGAGAGAGGTCGGGTAAGTCCCTGCTTAGCTCTTCCTAAACCATGGTTAGTGATGCTACAGGTAGGACAGATTGACAAGTGAGGAAGGACTACCTGGAATTTAATTTCTGCTGGACAGCAGGTCTTCTGCTATTTCTGTTCTTTATAAAGCAGGAATTACTTGAGGTTTGTATCTTCTTTATGTGCAGTTTGGGATGTGTGGTGCAATTCCATCATGCAAATTCCATCATTCCAAACTCCATGTTTGGCTGTGGAGGGGAAGGCCAGTACCTCTGTCTGAAAGATGGGGAGGACACCTTCCTATATGGAGTCTGAGATACATCCTGATGCTTGCTAAAGGAGTCAAACATCAAGCTATAATCCATCTCTTATCTGTTTATCTTTGAATACTTGTATGGAAGACTTTTCCTCTGGCTATCCACATCCCTGAAAGCAGTAATTACACTTGTGGGTTGCTAATTCCCAGGTTTTGTTTTTTTTTTCTGGGAAATCAGCAGCAAAAAGCAGCAGGCCCACAAGGGGCAGGAGTTAAAGCAGTTAAGATGATGAACATATGTGTGGTAGGTAGATTTGTCTGCTGCAGTGCTGGGATTGAGAGAGAAGCTCCTGAGGTTGAAGACCTACAAGTGATAAGGGGATTCTCTAGGGCCAGGAGCAGAAGCTGCTGAGCATGGCCCTGCTGGCCCAGTGCAATCAGCTACAGTTAAAAAAGAAATACATTTCCCTGATCTCTGCAAATTGTGATATAATTGCCTCTGGATATTTTAACAAGGAAGTGTCAGGTTTTACAGGCTGCATTACCAGCAGGGCTTTTCCCCATCTGTTTGCTGACATTGGTGAGAGCCACAGATGGTTTATACCTGGGAAAGTCAAGGTGTTAGGTACAAGAACTGGGTTGTTTGTTTTTTTTTTTTTGCATAAAATGGAAAATATAAAGCAAATGTCTTCTCTCTTTCTGGAAGGAAGAGAATGAGCTACCAGGGATGGTGTTGTTCTCATTCATCCTTTGCTCCTGCTGCCCCTTCCCAACCCTGGATTACTCCCTGAGGGACTGGCTGCAAGGCAGCTGCAGGTGTGAGGAATATGCCTTGGCTTATGCAATAACTTCATGGGACTAAACTATTTTCCAGATGAGCTAGTGATAAAAAGATAAATATATCTGAGAAGAGGGGAGATGCCCAACTGCTTTCTGGAATTATAGCTACTATGTATGACAAATTTTTTTCCCCTGGGGAAAAATCCACACTTTGTAATGTTGGTATTACTCTAAATACTGCTATCTTGATGAATTCAATAGATGGCACAAATCTCTGTCTTGCTGTAGAGGAAATTTCAAAACTATTTACCTTTAGGTATATTTACCTAAACACTGTAATTTTACAGTTGTTTGGAAACTTGCTTGTGATTGTTTTGAGAGCTGATTCTATTAGGCTAATTCTCTCCTCCAGAAAGCCATCCACCCTCTATTTCCTATTTTGCAGAGAAAGCTTTGTAGTTTGGAAATTAATGAAACTACCTCACAAACTGGAGGGACTAAATTTCAAATAATCTCTGGTTTCAACTGATGCCAGCAACTGTGAGACAGAGAGTGTGAGAAGAAAATGCACTGTGGAGGTTCTGATCCATGGAGGTTCTGACAGAGCTAAGAGTGCTCCCCTGTGCTAGTACAGGAATACAGAGGGCAGTTTTCAGGGTCAGGATATCTTTAAGAGAATAAAAATACCAGGAGGCTCTGAGGTCAAGGCAGAGGTCCATGACCCAGCAGCACTGTCAGGGGCCAGCCACAGATGGCTGAGAACAGAGAAAGAGCAGAGAAAGCCTCTCCTCTCCCCCCAGGGCTTTCCATTTCAGCTTTGGGAGTATCTACCTGCTGCCACTTTTGATGTGTTTTGTCTTCCACCCAGGGCATTCAAAGTCTTGCTATATTTTGTTGCTTTATTTTCAGTGGAGGGACTTGAGGAATTCCCAGCAGAGGAACCATTGGTAGGGAGAAACGGGAGCAGAAGAGGCTGACCTGGGGATGTTGAAAATACAGCATAACCAGCTTCTCTCACTTCAGAAAAGCTGCAGGCTTTTGAGTTGGGTGCTGTGTGGTCTTGGTGATGAGGCAGAAATATCAAATACTGCATAGAAGACGCTGCTGCTGCTCTGACTGCCAAAATTGTGAATTTGGATTTTAAATAACGCAGCCTTCATTTGCAGAGCAGTTACCTTATCCTTATAAGAGAATTGATACAGATGTGTGTCACTGCTTTCTCTTCTTGCCATCCCTTCCAGCCCTTCCTTTCCCAAAGACACACATCTTACTCAGAACAGAGAGCCTTCTAAGACAGAGTCTTTTATACCCTTTAGAATGTGCTTTCACTTCAAAACAAAACCATATTTTGCTGAGGTAAACACGGGAATGGCTCTGTGACAGACTGGTTATCCTTTAAAAACTTGTGGTGACAACTGATGCACTGATGGATACCTGACCTTTTCCCTTTTCAGGCTGTGTTAGCAAATATTTAAATCATGTTGGACATTGCATGTACTTGCCTGATTTTAGGTTGATGCTTTCATAGCTCAAGGCTCGTGGCTGGTGTGTGTGATGCGCAACAACAGACAGCTAAGGTTGTGACTTGTTTGCCATGTCACAGAGCAGTTTGTTTCTCTCAATTTAACTCTGCCACATCCTCTTCAGGGCAGAGGGGTTTTTTTGACTCATCTCTTTCAAAGGGGGAGGGGGATAGAGGCTTTCTGCAGTTCCCTGGTGTGCAGGAGCTGTCTTGGAATCAGCCCTCAGGACTGGGATCCCTGTGGGAGCGGCTGCCAGTGCTGAAGTCTCCCTTCAAGAGGAGAACTGGAAGACCAGAGCCTGCTGGAACTGCTGCTGCTCCCCTCCCAGGGGTGAGGAGGGCTCCTCTGGAGCCTCCAAAGGGAGCGGATCTCCCCCAGCCTCAGCTCTCCTTGGGATGAATCCGAGCGGGAAGAGCGGCGCACGTACCGCACGGTCTCGTGCCAGCCATCGTCGCTGAGGCTGAGTAAAAAATTTAATTTATTTCAGGGTAAAAAATTTAATTTATTTTAATGCAGCTGTTGAGGCATTTTAATTCCATCAAAGGCAATAACACAAGGCGAGCCACCAAGTATTCATTTCCTACTTTTAAATGGGTTTGATTCATCTCTGCTTGGTTGTGCCTTTATGGATTTTGAGAGTTCCTTCTTGCTCAGAGGCACAACTGTTCAAGGGCTGTGAATTTTAAAAATTGGAGATTAAATTCTCTGTTTCACCCATGAATATTTAAACAGAGTCATATACTCTCTCCTTTCTGTAAGGTCCCATTTTTAATCATTAATGCCTGTTCTTTTGAGCAAATAAACCTCATATATGAGATTTCAATGCTTTTTAAAAAAAGATACTTCTCTGGGACAAGTTCCAATATGAAAATATTCTGTTATGAATATTTATGGACTCATCAAAATTGGTGAATACTGAATTTTCTGATAGAAATTGTGGAAAGTTTGTTATTTTTTCTTTTACTTTCCTTTTGAAAGAGACCGAGAAATTCTTTGCAAATTGGGTCAAGTTCAATACATAAGTCTGGTCAAAATGTATATTTTAATTTTTTTTGGTTTAAAAAAACCCAGTTTTTAAAGATTGAAACTGTTTTGATTGAAAGCAACTTTTGCACGCATAATGTATCCAAATTGCAAAGAAAAGAAAAATCCCAAAACTTCTGACAGTGAAGTTGAATGAATAAAATGAAACAAAACAAATTATTTCCTTTATGGCAAGGATTTTATGTGAATGAAAGTGAAACTTGAGATGTTTTTAATGTAAGAATTACATTGCTTATCCACATTAATAGCAGGATATAGATCGATGTGGTTGTGTTGGCCTTTTTACCAGGTGGTAACGAAAGATTTTCATCCAGATGCATGACAATTCTTTGTTAGAAACAAAGAATTTGTGAGCAAAACAATTCTTTGAGGAAAACAATTCTGTTGAGGGTGGTCAGGCACTGGAACAGATTGTCCAGAAAATATGTGGATGCCCCATCCCTGGAAGTGTTCAAGGTCAGGTTGGAGCTCTGAGCGACCTGGTCTGGTGTAAGTGCTCATGGCAGGGGTTTGGAACTGGAAGATCCTTCAGGTCCCTCCCAGCCCAAACCATTCTGTGATTCAGTGACTTGAACATGCACTTGCATCACCCTGAGTAAGGAAAACACCATCTCTTGCATTTGGCTTGTGCCTGTGACAGCTTTTGTTCTTCCTATGCCACACATGTGGGAGCCTTGTGGCTTCTCTCCTCTACACCAGGCATCCTCTGGTGGTTTGTTTCACATTTAAAATGAAATCTTTGACTTGGGAATGAAAACATCATCGTGTCAGTATTTCCCATGGGATGGGAGCACAATTTTCCAATCATCTCTAGCTGTGGGTGCCTGATTCAGAAAGTAAATTATTAAAGAGATAGAAATGGCAGCATTTATAAGACATGGTTTGTTAAAAGGTTTAGATAGTTGTAGAACAGCAGGAGTTACTAGATGCCTCTTTAGTTCACCCTGCCTATGAAAGCAAGAAACAAACTCATATGATTTTGATCCCTTGCAATAGGAGAGTTGCTCTTTTTGTTCTGCTCCAAAAGAGGAGTTACTCTTCAAGAAATTAATAGCATCCAAAGGCTAGGAATTATTTCTTTGCCAAACAGTTGATGAAATCTAGATCCTGAGTGGTACCAGAGATCCAGGATTTTAAAAATCTGCTTTGGATTTTTTTTTTTTTGTTGTTGTTTTTGTTTTGGTTTTTTTTTTTTTTTTGGTCTTTATTTTAATTTTCATTTTTTTTTAATTTTCAACCTTGTTTTTCCTTACTTTCTTCAGTATAAGAATGACACTTGACATGGAGTCTTGTTTAGAACTCCTGCTTTCCAAGGAAATGGGTTTTACTACATGTTCTCTTTGAAGGGATGAGCACAACCATTTGTGACTACATGCCATTTTCTTTGCCTTCATTTTCTGCAGTGCTGATTCTTTCTGCTAAAGATGGCTCAGAAATGGGCAGTTCTGGCTGTGCTCCTTTTCTTGCCAATCAATCTGGTTGAAGGTAAGTGAGAAAGATCCAAAACTGCATGTAGTACTGTTTGGTACTCTGTATTTCCAGGACATTGAAAGTTCATAGTTCACCAGAGCAAATTTTGCCTATTGTTTTGTGGGAATGGAAAGAGTAATGTCACCTTGGCTGGCAAAATAATTGAGTGCCTTGCAGAGTGGCACAGAATGATAAATCTGACAGAAATCCAAAACTAGTCATCTAAAGACACACCTGTGCAGATGGGACAATGGCAGGAGAGCTATGATTTCTGGAATAAAAGGGATCCACAGGTTTCTTAGCAAACTTCTGGTCCAAGTGATGTTGGTTTGACTGTGCCACAGGTCTGTGTTCCACAGCTATACCGAGTTTTACTGGCACTTGAAGCAAGGCACCTAATTCAGGAACACAATAAATTTTTCAGAGTAGTTTCCTTTCCCTTACAAATGAATTTTGCCCTTCCCATCAATTTTTCAAACCCTATATTAAAGTGATAGAAATTTATTGCCTAAAATAAAGGTGGAGGACTTGCAACTTGTCAGCATCAGTGTCCACAGCAAAAGGCACCATCTCCCCTGCACTTCCAAACTTTAGGAAGGTGGATCTGGAAGTTGAATACCAATAAGTCCCCCAAGGCTGCCAATCCACTCAGGAAGTATATTTTTAAGGGTGATGAAGGCAAGGGTTTCCTGTGCTTTTACAATGACTGAAGCACCTTTTTAATGTCTTTTTGTCATCTTATGCAGCTCACAACTGGGTGAGTGTGGAGATTGGCCATGAAGCTGTGCTGAGTTGCCCCAACATCTCCAAGGTGCCTCCTCTGATGGTGACATGGAAGAGGAATTGCACAAGTTGCTGCTTCTTGTCCTATAGAAGGGATCACAATAAGACAAGCAGCCTGAACTGCAGTGAGAGGATCACATGGAAATATTCACCTGGCAGTGACCCTGCGCTTCGTATTGACCCTGTGGAGCTCGAGGATGAGGGAATTTACACCTGTGACCTGGCCAACACTGAAGGGAATTTTCAGTTGCTCTCTTCTCTGATTGTGATAGGTAAGACTGCATCACTAAAATAAAAATTAAATTAGTCTATTTGCAACATAGGCAGGAACAAAAGAATATTAGGAAGCATAATGAATACATCAAATCATCTTTTTTTTATATAGTCAGGTAAATTATATCTAAGTTTCCATAAAACAAAAAGGGAAGATTTTTTTTGTTCTGGCTATATTAATTAAGCCATCTCAATATAACTAAAAATCGTAAGAAATTAATTTTGCAACTCTGTAATTACTATTCTTTCATCATTAATTTGTTTTGGATTTGGGTTTTGGAGTATTTTTTGTTCTTCCCTGCAGAATCCTGCCTTTCTGATAAATGTTTAGGTGTTGTGCAAGCCTTTCCCTGTTTTGCCAAATGCAGAATATGAGTTGCTGGACTTCAAGCAGAACAGTTTTGCCCAATTCCTCTTTTATTTCCCTGCTATCAGATTTTTGATTCTACATATTCAAACTCCTAAATATTGTACCTGAAGCTTCAGCAATCTTCCTTTGCATCAGTCAAGTTGTAAATCTTTGTTGAATCCTCTCTGTTATCCCATCTCCTGTTAATCTGTCATCACCTTTTGTCAAACAGGAAGAAGCAGCACTTTAGATGCAGCCTGCCAGTTTTTGAGGTGTCCACATTGGAGTTTTTGATGTATTGTTTTTCCTTTAAGATGTGCTAATATTTCAAATTATTTTAAAATCTCACACATTGGTCATACAATCTAAAAAAAAAAATTCACCTGTTTTTCAGTTTCTCAGCTGGTGATTTTATACTAAAAAATGAAATAGAAATAAAAAATATGAATAGAAATAATGGTTGTGGCTTTAAAAAATTTCTTTTGCAGTGCCTCCTACGGTGACTCTGACCCATGACAAGAGCAGGGTGGCTGTGTGCCAGGCATCTGCAGGAAAACCAGCTGCTGACATCTCCTGGATCCCTGCAAGCAGTCACAGCTCTGAGGAGGAATTCCATCACCCCAATGGAACAGTGACCAGAGTGAGCTACTTTGGCTGGGCCAACAGCTCATTTCCCTCTGTCACCTGCCAGGTCACCCACGCAGCCATGAACCAGACTCTGGTCGTGGACCTGAGATGTAAATAATGCTGTTTTGTGATTGCTTTTCATCATGTCTTTGGCTCCTCTCTGCTGTCCTGGGCAGCTGTTCCCACTAAATGCCAGGGCTCTGGAGCTAGGTTAGAGTGGTTATAAGGTGAAGTCCTCGTGCATGCTGAGAGATAAATTAATGATTTGGACACCAAATGCTTTGTGGCAGTCTATGGAGAAGTTTTCAGTGTGTTTTTCTTTCAATTCCTGTTTTGTTTTACAAGAATTCCTTAATCTGTTTTCAGTGGGTTCACCTTGGCTGGCTGCAAGGTGCTCTCCCAAGCTGCTCTATTGCTCCCTCCTCTTCAACAAGACAGGGAGGAAAATACAATGGCCAGCTCGTGGGTCAAGGTGAAGACAGGGAGAGATCATTCACCAATTTCTGTCACAGGCCAAAGAGACTTGAGAGAAAGTAATTTCTTGTCACTCAAATCAGAAGAGGATAGCGAGAAACAAGAATCTAAAAGCAAATTCCCCACAACATTTTGTCCAGTTTTTCCACGGTAGTGATGATGTCGAGATAATTTCCTTGGAGTGTGTCTGTCTGTGACTTGCAAGTGTTCCAAAGGTAGTAAAGGCTAAAATTCAGCTTCTCTGGCTGTGCTGAATCTGTTGGAAGGCTATTGCAGTAAGGATTTATAAGAGCAGCTAAAGATGTGCTCAAATCACCAAAGTATTTCTACTAGTAAAAGCATGAAGAACAGAAATCAGCATAAACCATTCATTAATAAGAGCATTTTGCAGGGATGGCTGCTCAGTTGTTCGGGGCTAGGAGTACTTGAAGAAAATGAGAATGTAAAGGCAGATGAGTTGAAAATGAAAATGTGTTTGTGCACACAAATGACTGGGAGTGTGAGGCAGCTTCTTATTGCTTGTTGGCATCCAGACATCTCATCTGTTTCTCTCTGCTTTGTGTGGAAGCAGAGGATTAGCTTTTTCTTCCAGATAAGGTAGGCAGTTATGTCACCAATTCATGGATACTGACATCTAGCTCTGTAACCTGCTCTCTTTTCTCATTGCTCAGACACCTCCCATATGCTTCTCTACATCCTGACAGGAGCAGGTGCCACTTGTCTGACTTTGTGCTTGATTTACATCCGCAGAGGTGAGTCTTTTGAATCTGAAATGTATTGCAATCCCATTGCTGACCATGTGCAGTTACAAGGACATGCACTTTAATGCTGAGACTTCAGGTGGGAGGCAAGGGTTGAGGAAAATGTTCATATATGCACATTTTGGAGGAGTCATAATGAAATAAGGGGTAGCAATTTAAAATATGTCTGGAGTTTTGAAAGAACCACAGGTATTGTGGTATTAATGCATTACAGACATGTCAGAGATTCATTCAGGATGAAAAGGGTTCTCTCTGAGAATAGGGCAGGCTTTGAGTTTTTAGAATAATTTTGTTTGTTCTGCCTTTACTGGCATGGAATTCTGTACTTAATAATGACAATTCATAAACTAATGACTAAATACAAACTATCTTTGTTTCCATGAGCAGCGATAGTTTTTCCCTTGAGCAAGTGTAAGAATAGGCCAAATAGTTTGATATCTTTCAGATAATTGTGTATTGGGCATATTAGATAGCTGATTTGTTTAATTTCTCATACTAAATGAAAAACACAGCTACTAAGAAGAAAATCTACTCTACTCCAGTAGAAACCAGGGCACCCAGCATGACCAAAAGTTTCAATGAAGGGAAAAATAAAATAAGAGTGTGTTAAAGAGCAGAATGTAAAAAAAAAAACTTAACACATGAGAGTAACTATATTTTGAAGAAAGTCTTTCAAGAGCTGGGAGCAGCTAGAGAAGAGCCCCAGCTACAACAGCTGTGCACCCTGCATCACCAAACCACTCTAACTTCCTGACATCCTCCTTTCAGCTTTCTGCTTACAAAACCGGGCACAGGGCCCAGCAGAACACTCTACAGTAAGTGGGCTTTGTGTGTGTGTGTGCTTTGCAGGTTTTGGTGTTTTCTTCACTAAAACATGGAATTTCTTTGCAATGTGTCTGCTCTGAGAAACCTCCCATACACCTCTGTGAGCACTTGGAGGGGAGGATGAGGAACACATCATCTGTGAGAATGTCTGTTGTTTGGATGGCCCTATCTTCATTTACAATCAGAGTATTTGAGCAATTGTTTGAGCACTGGATAGAGAGGGGTGTGGTGCATTTCCTGTCTACAGGTTGCATTTGCAATGCTGAATTTTATTTCTCCCAAAATGTAATATTTTCATATTTCTGCTTCACAGAGTAGTCTTTACTCAGATGTTTTATTTAAGAATGGGTATTCTTAATGGCAGAAGCCTGCCTGATTAAAGATTGGATGGAACTAGACATGCTTTTTACAATGAGGGGAAAAAGGCCCACTTTGTTTCGCTGTATTGGAGACAAACACAGCTATGAAACTTCTATTTTTATGTGGCAGTTTATATACTTGTAAGCCAGGAAATACCAGGGATAAATCTGCCACCACAACTTTTACTAACTCTCTAATTCCAGTGTGTTGTGATATATATTTAACAAAAATGAAAATGTGCTGCTTTTTCTCAGGGCTTCTGCCTCATTTAATGCACATGGAAAGACCAATTATTTCCTATTTTGTTTTCTGGTCATGATTTAATTAATGGTCGTGTGCTCTGTTGGTTGCAAAGCAGTCAGAGTGCTCTGAAGTTGAAATGATTCATTTCCTGATATGCTCTTGTGTGACATTCAGGACAATTTCATTGATGAGAGGGGGAGTTGCAGAGATCAAAGGCTTCCAGTGATTTTAAGTGCCTAAATTGGATTATTTGTGGTCTGTCTGTTTTGTTTTCAGAGAAGCTATCATTGTTCATTTTCATCTATTTTGCTGTAGATACCAACTTTCAAAATTTGTTTTTGAAAAGACAATATTAAGAAAAAAACAATATTAAGAAAACGATGTCAGAGGCTGTCCTGTTGAGGCTTTGTGAAAGCTGTTCTTGCATCTGTCTGCCAGTTCATGCTTCACCCTCTGTGCTCTACCCTTTTGCTCAGAGAGCTCAGAGAAATCACTTCACATTTCCTTTGCAACAGTAATGTTACCTACCAGATCTCTTCTGCTCTTTGCTTTTAGTTTGGGATCTATAGGAATGACAGTCCCACAAAATTCTACACTGTAATACAATGGTACATGTTTTTCTTCCTGTTGCAGGCTAGAGCCTCGATGTTCCCACCTTCACATGCAACAAGAGCAGCAGTCAATCCTCCTGACTTTCCAGAGAGCAGCTATGTGAATTACAACCCAAGATCCATTTATGTAAGATTAGGAGAGCTTAGGCATAAGTAGTCAGCTCAGCTACTAATGATACCCAGCTACTCAAACTTGTACTTCAACTCTTAAGCCCCAGACTTTACCCCCAAAAACCTTTGTCCTTCCTGACCTGATGATGGTAGACAACTTACTTACTTTAATAAGTTCTTTTCTCTTTCTCTAAATATCAGTACAGCTCTAGAGAAGGTTGGAAATTTTACAGACTGAATTAGGGAAATACCTTAATTTTGTTAGAAAATGGACCCTGATGTATGTGGCTAACCTTCCTCAAAACAATGATGTACATATTTCTGTGCCAGAGTAAAAGACTGCTGGTGAAAATGTAGCACTTTTTTTTCGATTTTGACAACTGGATTCACTGTGAAGTTCCGTGTTGCAAACTACAAAGTGGCATGGGAAACGTCAAAACACAGAAGGTCAAAGAAATACATCTAACAGAAATGCAGAAATGAAATAGTTTTAGGGGTTTTGGTTGTTTTGTTTTGTTTTCTGGTTGCAATGACAGATGGTGACCTCATATTTGACATCTTCGTATTTTTAACATATTTCTTTTTCAATTAATCTTTCTGTTTGCATTACTAATTGATGGAAAATAAAACCAATTTGATATACTGGATATGGAAATAAGAAACAGCAATGGACAATTTTTGGACACTTTTTAAAGTAAACATGAGAATATTTACTGGAAGGATTTTTGTGGTTATTTGGGAAAATGTTTTTTGACCAGTTTCTGAGAAGCTGAGATCACATAATGGTTTTACTGAGAACAGAAATGTTAAGTTGTATAAGGTGCAGGTGGTTTGCTTGTTTAAAACAAAAGGAAAAAAGACAACCCTAACCAAACAATTTATTTCTTTTCATCTTCTGTCCCCAAGCTAAAAAAACCTCCACAAAGTGGTTGTTCATTTCAGTTTTCATTGGCCAGGTCTGTCAGAGCTTCCAAACACTAATGCAACAGTAACTAAACTGAAATGTGTGTTTTGAGGAGCCTTTTCCTGCTTGTTTCTGCAGGGTCATCTCTGCTCCATAAGCATTTTAAGGCATGAACATCTCCCAGTGCCTTTTAATTGCACTTTATCACTTCCAGATAGATGTGGATGTCATCTGACATGACTCCAGCCTTTCATTTTAGTCAGAAAGGCATGAAGAATGGCTCTCTGCCTTAAGGAAAAGGACCTACAGAGGCCATACTGGTTTCCAGGCTTGGTGGACAAGCAAAGCCTTTCCTGTGGTGTTGAATGTCAATAATGGGTTGCTCTCAGAGCTGTGTGCAGCATCATCATGCCTTCTGTAGGAAGGGAGAGGCCCTTTTCATGTGTAAAACCTCTGGGAGAAATAAGTGACAACTTGGGAGTGGTGCAAATAGGTTTGAAATGATGCTAGATAGGAAAAGTGTTTTGTAGCTCTAGTGAAATCTGCAGCAGTGCCTTAGTCCAAGGTGCTGTCAAGGGGTCATTTGTGACTTGAAGCTTCTGAAATAGAGGGAAGGTCTCTTGTTGCTTAAGGAACTGCCCAGTCATGTCTAAACCTGATGTTTTCTGAGTGTGGTAAATGAGCATGGATTGTTTTTGTGGACAGCTACAGCAATCTGTGCCTTTTTCAGAAGCTGGATCATTGCAGCCATATCCAAGGATGACAGGGCTGTTAAAATTAAGAGAGTTAGGTGGTGGAGCAGCCTTTTCTGGGAATCACAGTGCATGTGTGCTGTGACTATTAGGATGTATGTGATTTTTCCTGAATTCCTTTGCCCCAAGTGAGATGTTGAAGGGTGAGATCTCACAGAGACAGAAAAGACAGAACCTAGTCAGGGAGATGATGGTATGTGGGGAGAAAGCTCTCAGAAGCTATCAGTGATAATCTGTCCTGGCTGAAAACGATGGTTTTCACACTCATATCTTTATTTTCACCTTTAGTTTGTATTTGGTGGAATTGGCCCAGTCACCTGCAATGTGTCAGCACTTTTGTTAATGTAGAAATTCTGAGCAGACTTAGTGCTGAAACGAGGTGCTCTGGCAATGACATGGGCTGTCCTGGAATAAAACTGCCCTTATGCTTTTTAGGCTTGTTGTGTATGATTAATAGAAGTTATCAGGCCAAAGACAATAATGTGGCTATGGGGGTGGTTGTAAGAATGGCTGGGACATCAATAAAGCTTTTACAGGTACTTTCACTGTTGATTATGATTGGTAAAATTGGTAAAAGGGTTTTATTATATGTGGAGCTCCTGGTGTGGGCTTTGGTGGCTTCCTCTCTGCCTGCCATGACCAGAGCCATGTGTGCCATGCTTCTTGGGCTCGTGAGCTGGTCTGGTGAGTATTTGAGAATGAGAAATAAATCACTGAAATATTTTCTGTTATGCTGCTTATGTATGGGATAGGCAGCTTGGTGTAACCCAAAGAACAACTCAAAATGTATGTTTGGTGTCTTCTAACAATTTGGTCCCAAAAATAAGCAACTCCAAATGTTTTTATATTTATCATGTTTTTTTCTACCCCATTAATTATGCGTACATTTTTGGTGACCATACTCTTTTTATTTGCACTGAAAAAAAATTTAATCAAGGCAGGTATTTTAGACTGCCAAAACGTGTAGGAAAATGCTGACTGTTTGTTGAATAATCATTGTGAGTGAGCTACTAAAAAGTGATGGGAATTGGAGTCAACTATTTGCACATTGTCACAAGAAAAAAAAATTTTAAAAAGCCTGGGAGCGTGACACTGCTGTTTCAGATTGACTATTTAGTCAAATGCACAGTTGACCGAATGTCACTTGAGCTTTTTAGCACCAGATGTGATTATAGATGAAAATGCTCCTGTTTATTGTGTGGATTTTCACTCACATTGTTCATAGGACACTCTTTGTAATCATGATGATGTCTGCTTTCTGATTAATCTATGAACAATTTGTCTTCTGGAAATAGCAGGTGTTGTGATGCCTCTTTCTCTTCACTGAATATGGAAAAA
>JAHXMQ010012338.1:18331326-18559515 GCA_020466415.1 Ammodramus savannarum pratensis | reverse complement strand
TTTTTCTACATTTCCTATCACTTCTCTGTCCTGCTGCAGTTTGTACTTGTGCTCTTAATGACCCTTCTTTAAGCAAGTGCCTATTTTTCTCTTTTTCCTCCCCAATCTTTTAATGCACTAGTTTTCTCAGTTTATTGATTTTTATGTTCCCCAAGTATTTTACCACCTAGTTTTATTTCTTTCTCTTTATGGCATCAAATACAAATTTATTCTTCATTCTTTTTTTGCCTTTTGTGTGTGTGTAACAAGAGGTTTCAAATAGTGACTTGTTTGGAAATTTTTTAGTGCTTTTCACTGAAATTCTCCATAGGGACCTACTTACTCCAGGTCTCCTTCATTTTTTTGTTCCAATGCATAATAGGAAATTATCACTCTTGATGAGAAAAATCTTCAGTTCTTAGACTTCTGTGAATCTAAGCTCACTTACCAAATCCAAATGCATTATATGCAGCAGTTTTATTTGTTCTTGGCTGACATCTGTCTTACAGAATCACAGAATTGTTAAGGTTGGAAATAACTTCTGAGATCATCAAGTCCAACCATTAACACAGCACTATCATGGTCACAACTAAACTATGTTCCTCTGTGACAGATTTACATGGTTTTGAACACATCCAGGGATGGTGATTTTACCAGCTCCCTGGGCAGCCTGTTACAATGCCTGACCAGCTTCTCAGTGAAAAAATTTAACTATATGTTTAATGCACTCTGCAGCACCTGTGAGGAAGAGGAGTGAGAAAAATGTGAGAGTGAGAAACTACAAACACCAAGGTCAGTGGAGAAGGAGGGCAGGAGGTGCTCCAGGTAACAAAGCTGGGATTCCCTGCAGCCTCTGGTGAGACCATGGTGAGGCAGCTGTGCCCCAGCTGCCCATGGGGGTTCATGGAGGAGCAGATTTCCACCTGCAGCTCATCCTGGACCCCATCTGGAGTACACTTGTGGCAGGAGCTGTGACCCTGGAAAGGGATCCGTGCAGGAATGGGTTTTCTGGCAGAAATCACACTGGAGCAGTCTGTTCCTGAGGGACTGCATCCCATGGAAAGGACCCACACTGGAGCAGTTTGTGAACAACTCTATCCATGGTGAGGAACTGTGTGAAGAAGGAGTGGTGGAGGTTAAGAACCCCAAACCCCATTCCCCACCCCACTGCACGGCTGAGGAATATGAGGTAAATCTGTGAAGGGAGTGAGAGCAAAGGTGGTTTGAATTTTGTTTATTTATAATTACCCTACTCTGTTATTAATTGCTAATAAAAAAAAATAACTTCCCCAAGTCAAGTCTGCTTTGCCCATGACACTAACCAGTGATCTCCCTGTTCTTATCTTGACCCATGAACTTTTCCATCATATTTCTCCCCCTGTTGTGCTGAGGAGGGGGAGTGAGAGAGTGTCTGGCTGGGCTCTGTCAGGTGGCAGCCAGCCAAGGTCAGTGCACCAGGCAAGGCTTAGTCACCAGCAGAGCTATAATAGGAAAGAGGATGCTGTAAACATCGCATTCTACATTATTAAGGCATTTTTATGCCCATGGTCCCTCTCTAGGTCTTCTGACTTTAATCTCATCACTGTGTACTGAGCTCTGAAAATTTCATTTCCACTCATTCTATTCTCTCAGCTGTCAATAAGTACTGCTGAGCAAACAAGGCTAAGTGCTTTTGGGATTGATTTTTGTCTCACTTCTGCCGCAGTCCAACAGTGTTTATATTGTCATATCATAATGCTCGTATCTAGCTGTGCTTATATTTTAGATTTGCATGTGTGCATTTAAAGAAACCATGGACGCCCTGAAATTGTTTCTGTGCTAGATTTATGATCTCTGAAGAGTGCAACCCCCTCTTCTGTGCAAAACATGTGGCCACATGCTGCAGAACGACGTGCTTAGTACATGAATGTCTTGTAATTCACTTCATCTCGTGTGAGAGGAGTGTTGTGTGGAATAAACAGACAAGCGAGCCAACTACTGAAAAGCTCTGGTCTGGCTGCTCGTCTTTTTGTGCAACTTGCTTGAAATATTCAAATCAGGAAGACTGAAATCCAACACCACCAGTCAGTGTATTGTTAGGGCTGCCTCCTTAATCAGGCAAGTTAGTGCCTGCAAAGCTCTGATACCTTCAGGAGCACTGCCTGCCTCCAGGTCTGAATATCTACCAGCTACACTTAGTATCACACCCTTCATCATTGTCATTCTTGTGTAATCAACAGTGGCTGCCAATTTCATGCTGCTATAGATAGCAGAAATAAAAATGTACACCTATATGCAAACATCTTGATTCATGGTTACATTGCTCTGGGTGTGTGTGAAGCTGTGAATATACACACGAAAAGTTATGGGTTTTTTTTCCCTGAGAAATTAATTTCTTAATAACATCCCATCAACAGAACATCTCATTATATATAAATGTTGTGAAAGACCTTATAAGACAGATAGACACATGAGGGATAAAATGAAAAGTTGCTGTGGAAACCATAACCTGAAATAAATCTTTATTCTGTGCACTCAAAATCCCAGTCTTTGTCTTCTATTAGAATATTGTTTGCATATCATTTCCCTCTTTTAGAAAGAATCTGAATTTCTGATACACAAATGGAAATGCCATCTTGACAGTGACTGTGAAGTGCATCTCAGACTAATGGAATTTTTTTTTCCTCTCCTGTGAGTATTTTAAGCCTTTCTCTTCTCTTGGTACCAGTCTGGTGGAAGGCAGAAAAAAAATGTTGGTCAGTACAGCCCACATCTGACCAGCTGCAGCAGTTTTGAACTGATGATATTAATGCCTTAATCGGACCTAATTTTGGTGTAGAAGACAGCTTGGGGTAGGCTATAAAGGAGAGAATAAGAAACACATAGAAGATGCTAAGGCACAGAGGAAATGTTTGGCTAAACACAAAACATTCTTTAGCTCTCAGCTTGCAGCTGTCATCATCCCTCTATAGCACATTCTTAGAAAAACACATTTCAAATAGGGCCTGTCAAATGAGCAAAAAGAGATTTGAGCTCTGGTATGGAGAGGCTGGAT
Source organism: Ammodramus savannarum pratensis (assembly GCA_020466415.1). Lineage (NCBI taxonomy): Eukaryota > Metazoa > Chordata > Aves > Passeriformes > Passerellidae > Ammodramus > Ammodramus savannarum. The sequence continues at coordinate 18,556,502 of JAHXMQ010012338.1, read as the reverse complement.
CACGTTCTGTCCTTGGGACTCTCCTGTAGCTGCTGTTCTCTGCAGTCATCTGTTGGCAGATGCATTCACACAGTGTTAGCCTGGGTCAGGAATGTGCTTTTGAAAAGAAGCTCCCGTGCTCAGTGTGTGGGGTTGGTGTTGTCCAGCAGCCTTGCAGCACACAGCAAACGCTGCATCTTTTCTGCAGCACCCCTGGGCTTCACCTAAAGCTCCCCAGCTGCTCACGGGTGTTCAGCTCACAGGATCAGGCCAGAGCCAGCCCAAAATAAAATCCCCCAGCTCGTGCTGTGCTCTGTCAAATCACTCCTGCTGAGCTACGCAGCTGATGAGATAAACTTAGCTTTTGTTAAACAAGCCCTTCCCGCAGTGCGATTTTTCTTTTTAATCTGTTTTGTATGCGAGAAATAACTTCAGCATCAGCTCCAAGAAGGCACTGAAAAATACCAATTTGCAGTGCTCATGTATTGAAGATCTTTTTTGATCACACAAAGGATGTGCGTGGAAAAGATGAGGCCAACTATTGAGTGTGCTCCTCTGATTCTCAGTCTAGCAAAAAACACTGGGGACTGATTCTTCACCTGCTAAAACTGGATTGCTTGGCAAGAGAACATAGCAGACATGGCTTCATGCAGGCATTATTGCTGGCTAAGCCTCATGTTTTCTTCACAAATGCTGAAATACCACAAAGAATGATTTAAGATCAATCTGCACAATGATTTGCAAATGCATTAGTCCCATTTCCCTTATTCAGTAGTTACATATATAGAAATATATATATATATATAAACTGGCATTGAATTTCTACTGTTATTGCACAACAGCTTGCATTTGAAAGGTCATTGTGCTTAACTGCCAATGGAGAATTAGCATATCTGTAAAAAAAAAGGAGGGTATGTATGTGACAAAAATGTAAAAAGCCAAACTCTTGGCAAACGTCTACTACATGTAATGTCAAAGTCCCATATCTGGAGTTCACCCTCAGCAAACATTTTAGATGCAGACACTACCTGATGGGCAGGCAATTCTTCTGCCCTTCCAGTTTTAGTGCCATCACTGGAGAGCTCAGCCTGGTAGAGTTTGATGGAACTGGGTCTGAATCAGCACCTGAATGCCTCTGTGGTGTGTTATGCCCTGCCCATGGCAGGGGGGCTGGAACCAGAGGAACTTTGGGGTCCCCTTCCAACCCAAACCATTCCATGATTCTATGACTTGGATGAGGAGCTGGCTGTGAAACAAGCCCAGACATTGTGAAACACATCTCTTTTTCAGCAGCTCAGAGGAACATTCTGAGGATGGCTTGAGACTATTTTAACTTTGTGTAATACTTCATAGGATGGTCCAGAATGGCCAGAAGAGAAAAAAAACATAGGAAATCACGACTATCTGGCCCTTTGAAAACCTTGCTCAGCTTCTTACAGTCAAGGGTTTAGGACTTTGTGAGATGGAGGTTGTGTTTGAATGATCTCAACATCCACTGCTAAACCTGACCTCCATAATTATTTCAAAGTCTTTTAACCTTTTTAATGTTTTTTTAATCTATAATATAAGATCCAGCAATGAGTTCCACGAATTTAATTATGTTCTGGGAAAGAGTATTTTTGCTGGTGATTCAAACCCACTTCTTGGTAGTTAAATGCTTAGAGGAGGAAGCATTACTGTGGTGAAGCTGAAGAAAACAATCAACAACTAGCAAAAGGAACAGTAGTGGCAGAGAAGAGGAGCAAAGCACCTCACTCCAAAAGAGAGGCAAGAGTCAGGAAGAAGGATAGTAGGGAGACGACCTCAAAGATTCCCACCTGCTCCCAAAGGGCACATCCAGGAGTGTAAACAACCCTGGCTAAGGAAAAATTGGTCAGGTTTTCACTGGTGAATGGGAGAATCATGAACTACATCCCTAAGGAAGGACTAGGACAGGGTGTTGAGGCTGAAAAAGATTCTGAAGGTCATAGGAAGAATCAATAGTAGATTTTTCCCTGTTAAAAATACTGTCAATGCCCAAGGGAAAAAAATCCAAAACTGTGTGAAAGTGTGAAAGTGATTTTCAACAAAGACTTGGTTTAGGTGAAATTTGGTAAAATACTTTGAAAGGAAGGACAGAAAAGTTCCTCCAGATCACTGCAGTCAGTGCAAGGAGTGTGGTTAGAAGGAAAAGCCATGCAAAGGGGCATCTCCCATGGGAGGGTGGATAATGCTGAAGACCTAGCTTTCTGGGATCACACTTAACAAGGCTTTTGGAGAGAAATCTAACTAAAGAAATGAATAAAATTGTTTGGAAAAGTACTGAAATCCTTAGAGCTATTTTTATAATACAAGGAGAAGGGGAAAAGGGAGTAAAACTGCTTCCAACTGTAGTTAAGCTAGCAATATCAAAGTATTTACTTTTATATGCCTAGAAAGTATGGTCAGGAGACAACAGAAGTGGTGTTCACACCAAGCAAGTGTTTATTGCAGGTGTTGTTGGAGCAGGAAACTGAATATCCTCATCAACTACAACAATTACATTGAGGTGGAAGAGCAGCAGTGATTATTACATGACAGGAGCAATCATGTTGGAAATGGGCTGTACAGAAATGATAGAATAATGATTTTAAAGGTATTGGAGGAGTAGAAACATACTTTAAAGATGTTAAGAAAAAAAAGGGTAATGTGGATAACGTAGATTAGATTCCATCAGAATTATTCCAGGAAAAGATGTCAAAGGAAGCCCTCCTGGGATAGACTGGGGAGTTGAATTTGGATGCAAATAAAGAATTACTGAATGCTTTTAGAGACTGAAATACTCCAGAGATTTGTGTCACAGGAAATTTTCTTAGTCATCCAGACTGAAAACCATTAGCAATCATATACCATGGGAGTGACAACAGAAGATCTGTTTAACTCCACAGTCAATGAACCAGGGACTGACGCAACTTAAAATTTTGTTTCTGAGACTAAACATTAATAACTTAGAGGAGATGTAGAAAAACCCTCGAGTGAGCAAGTGAGGTTGATTTAGTTGATGTGACCTGGAACATGGGTATGTGATCCTAGTTTACAAAGAGAAAATCATGTATAACTAGAGGGAACTAAATGGTGAAGAACAGACCAAAAAGCTCAAGATTTCATTTTAAATGAAACCGGGAATTTCTTTATGTTAAAAATGTAGAGATGTTGGAGACTTTTCTTCTAAACCAAAGGAAATATCAGCCCAGTCAGCTCTGGAAATAAGGGAAAATTCAATTAAAATGGACATTAGGAACATGGGAAAACCCTGAAAGGATGGGGAAAGATGATGCCCTGCAAAAGGGCCTGTCCTAAGGATCAAGAATCTCAGGGAATTGCTAACATCTGTGCAATTGCACAGCTGGTCTTGCAAAATACCTCTAATTGCTAAGGAGGGGGCTTGCTAGGTTTTGGGCTATAAAAGCTGTGGTGAGAGCAGCTCTGTGCCCTAAAGTTCTTGTTGCACCTCTGTTCTGTGGGAGAGCCAGAGGAATTTGTGGAGCTGGTGCTTGGAGTCATGGACAGCCGGTGCTCTGTAAGTAGGAAAAGGGTGTGTGTGTGTGGGGGGGGGGGGTGTAGGAAATGCTTCAGAGAAACATTTGGATTTTTTTCTGTAATGAGCAGAGCATTTTGGTACAAGTTTGCTTTTGGTACCTGGCAAGGTGGGCTGGGCCAGGGCTCTGTGTTAGCCCAGACACTCCTGTGGTATGAGGCACCTGTTTGAGGCAGAAGGGCGTCAGTCTGAGCAGTGAAAAGCCTTGAGAAGTGGTACAAATGAAGTCTTTGACTGCAAAGTGTTAGGAAATTTTAATAATTATTAGTCTCATCACTAATTTGATGTGTGATGGATTCACGTCAGAGGATTCAGCAGCTGTTTGGGCAAAGATGGAAATGAATCTGTGTTGATGCAAGGTAGACATTTCAATATGATTCCCATATGCTTTTTGTGTCCATTCTTTGGGGGTGTGTGGGGATAAATAGACACACCAAAAATCACCACCTGCCTAAGGAGGATATGCCCCTTCTCAAATCCTATAGTGGCTGTATCTGGATCAGAAAATTGCTGGATATGGTAAGAGCTTGATATCTGCTTGATGTTTGGAGGTTCACAGCCTTCCTCAGGGTACCAGGTGGCAGCCTGAGGAGCCATCTTAGTGTGGTGTTGAATAGACAGAGTGAAAATTTGATTGTGGCCTTCCACAGAAACTTGCTTAACATTTTTCCTACTGGTATTTACAAAATTTCCTCATGTGAAATAACTTTTCACTTTCTACTATCTCTGAAAACACAAGCTGACTATGGCCTTGTTTTCACTGATTACTCACCGTGTCTCTGATGGTTTTTGCTTTGTTTTATTTTAAAATCTCACTTGTTTGAGTCCCAGTTTTGGTGTTTGGTTACTCTGTGTTCCCGGATTTTAAAATGATTGAAAACCCAGAGGATCTGATACCACAGCTGTTAATGGCAAATTAAGCAAATCTCAGTTGTACTATTTTCTGAAGCCCCAGCTATGACTTCAAACAGTAAAGGTTAACAGTAAGGAGACTAGCCAAAAATAATAAATTTCTATATTCTTTCATCAAATCTCTACTCTAGACCCTGCACTTTTATGTCAAAGAAGGTCCCTTGTTTCCTTTAACATTTTACAGACTTAAAAATGACTTAATGAAGCCTAAGGAGAGAATCAAATCATGTCACAGTAGGTGAGGAGAATTTGGTTTAGTTCTTTGTAGCTGTTTTCTTCTGTGATCTTGGGCAATAGTTTCTCCTTTGTCTGTCTCTCTGGTATGATTTTTTATCTCTAACTGAGGACACAGAAAAAAGAAAACTTTCTTGTTTCTGCTGGAGATGCATTCATTTAATTACTTTAAAAGACAATGAAGAGCTCAGACAGTAAAGCAAGGGGATTGTGTTAAATACAAGAGAGGGGAAAAAACCCAAAGCTACTCTGAGGCTCCTGACTTAAGGCTGGATTGTTTAAATATCTCTATCAATTTGTTGTGCCCTCTGTGAAGATGGGAAGTGAGGGAACCAATAACACCTGCACCTTAAGGGGTTAGAGATCTAACCTCTGCTGACAACTCAAACCTTGGTCTCACTTTTACAAATATCTTTGCAACTGTTAATCTCTGATGTTGAACAAGACTAGAAAACATACCCATCTGTGAAATGGAAGTGTAGAACGAAATGGCTTTTTCTAGCTTTTGGTGGCTTTTTTTTTCTTTTTTATGGCTGATGTTGTTATTAAAATAGAAAATAAGATCCTTAATTAATTCCTCTTGTCCTACTTGAGTTCTGTGCCTAGATGGCTACAGCTTGGGTTTATTGACAACTTTGAAAAGGAGATGAGTAGATCAGCAAGGAAATGAGACATCACATTGATCTCCCATAACTATCAAGACTGTCCACAAATGGTGCTGGCTGATACCTTTGGGTTTGATGAACTTCAGGCAGAAGCAGCCTGGAAGGAAGGAATTTCCCTGCAATATTAGACAAAACAGCCACCTGACAGGACAAACTGCTGACTGATAGTGCTGTCATTCAGATGAATTTCTGGTTTATTGCCACTTTCTTTTTTTAATCCCCATTTGCTTAGGGAACACTCTTTAGCCTTTTTGGGACAAGGTAATATCTGTATTTCTGCACTTGAAAAAAAGCCCAGGTGCTTGACTTTGCTCTTTTGACACAATTGGAAATGTGCAAATGGAAAAACCCATGAATTTGTGGGCAGTAATTGTGCACGTAGAGACTGTGTATCAGACTGTGGCTGCCCTGTGGTCTGTGAAGCCTCTCTGAGCAGTGGGCTACCTGTGAAGAAGTGGGTTGTACTGAAGCAGGAGGAGATCATGGTGATGGGGTCAGAGCAAGGAAATGACCGTAGTGTGGGGGATGTGTGAAAGAAGGAAAGAGAAATACTCCTCTAAAGACCAGGGAGGAAATGGTAACATGTGTCAGTCTTCTGCTGCATTAAAAGAGAATTATTTTGCATTTATATTTTGGGTTACTAAGGCGTACTTTGTATGTATAGATAGTCAGATCAGAAAATGCATTGCTGAGGGCAGTGATTCTCCCCATTCCATTCTGGCAGCAAAGGCCAGAGTCATCTGGAGCATATTCATGGGCAGCATTGCTTCCACAGCTGATGCCGAGCAAGGGGCAAGCTGGACTAATTGGCCAGCAGGGACTTCCTTGTATGAAAAAGGCCCTCAAAAGGCTCAGGAGTGACCATACCTTAATGACAGCAGACTGTCTAGCTAGCAGTGGTTGTATTTCAGTGGAAGGACTGAAGGGACACAGGCCTGTCATCTTCCTTGGCTGTGTGTTTGGGCTGGCCTTTCCCGGACTGCAGTGACCCCAGCCCTGTGGACCTGTGAGCCAGCATGTCCCACACTGTCTTTGTGCAGCTGCTGCTGGGACACCAGCTCAGCTGAACATCAAAAGACCTCTTGGCAGGGTGCTCTCCTTGGGGGCTGGATTATGGATTTCACTCATTCTGGTTATGCTCTAAGCCACACTCAGCGCCCTGGCTCACCATCAATCTTCCTTTTCCTTACCAGGGCCTGGGGAAGCTCTTATCCTTATTTGTTTCAGATCAGCTTGCTTCATTCTACCTTGGGGCCTTTGACAGGTGCCTTGTGTGATGCAGAGATGATCACTCACTCATCTGTGATCTCCTGAGGTGTTGGTGACAATGTTTGAACTTCCCTGCTACAGTAATGAAACTCCAGGAGATGCATTTGAGCAAGGAGATCTCCCATGCCAGAACATTTTTCTGGATGTTATGTAGTGACAGAAAAATAAATTGAGGCAGGGGAATAAGGGAAGGAGTTTACTCCACACTTACTTATTATATGGTGAGCTACTGCAGGTAGAAAAGAGTCTCTGTGATATTTTTTGCATCAAACAAATGTTGACTATTTTAAAGAGATCTGGCAAGAGACCCTACCCACAAGTTTCTGGGCAATTGAATGGGAGGATGTGGTTTGCACCACATTGTGATGGTGCTGAATGCAGGATTACTGTTTGTGCACCTCTCCAAACAATCTGAAAATGTGAATTCTCTGCTATTTAAAACTAGCTTGCCTTGAGGTTGAATATCTGTAATTACCACTGATATTAGCAATATATTCCACAGCAGAAGGGAATGAGATGGGATCATACTGCCACTGTGTATTCCCTTGGAAATGCAGCATGTGTAACTGTAACTGGCCTCACAGTTGTGATGAAAGATTTGGATCGATTTTTTTTAATCCTTGGTTTGATTTATTTTCCTCTCCCCCTTAGAATCCAACAAAACTTGGAAAGCAATTTCCAGGTCTGGCAAAGTTGTTTGTGTGACTATTTTCGTTTGTTTTGTTTTGTTTATTTCTTTGTTTTGTGTCTGTACGACAGTGAAGAAAGGATACAGGACAGAAAAAAAAGAGATGTTGACAGAAGCACAGGAGTCAAAAAATCTGTCATAATTTTTCTTTCTTAGCTTTGCAAAGCAGCTCAAGTATTTCTGAGGCTTTTGTGCTGCCTATATTTAAAAAAAGAAGAAAAAGCAAATTCAAACTGCATGTGAATTGCATAAACAATTCTAGATTTACTTTTCGAGAAACAGGAATAGAATTGGACAGCTGACAAGAACCAGCTGAAGCACTTGGGTATAAATCAATGGCTAGGCAATGCATGAGAGAGAATTTCTTAACATGAAAAATGCTGGGGGAATTGGAAAGGGCCCTTTCTAGAATAGTTCCTCAGGTGTTCTCTTGCTCAGAAAAAAATCTGCCGTCATGTTTGGTGATTTCTAACTCTGAAAAGGATTGTTTGTGGCACTTTAGCTCTGTGTTCATGTACAAATATTTGTGTGGTCTATATGTATTTCTTTGTGTACATGTTCTGGTCTCAGCTGAGACTTCAAAGCTCCTCTCCTCAGTACCCAGAGCAGGCATTAATGTACTGCTGCCCAGTATTCCACCACATTCAGACATGCTGTTGGTAGAATTTCAGAGAAAATGTATGAAGACAGTAAGGTTTCAGTTATTCACACTTCAGCATGTTTTTTTTTTCCTAGAATGAAATTCCAGTTATTGACCACTTTGATTCCAGAACATAACTCCCCACTGCCCTGTGCTTTGCTTTGTCTGTGTGCAGTATGAGAGGGGCTACAGATTCTGGAAATGAGGATGTTTTAGCCACTTTGCACAGTACTGTGCAATATCAAAAAGTGGTAAAGAGCAACTGTGAACAAAAGCTCTAGTCCAGTAACCACAAACAAATCCAAATCAAAAATAGCTATTATAAATTATGTCATTACTTCAAATGGACAGCTAAGTGGCTATTCCTGTAGTACTTGCTATTGTTCATGAGTACTTAGAATTAAATCCTGAAATAAACCAAATAACACATCAGAAAGAACCAGTGTATCTAGAAACTGCCTTGGAAGCTTCTACATGTCACTGAGGCCTTTATTACTGTTTTATCAGCTCCCCTGGTCTCTAGTGATTTGTAATTTTTCTCCCCTATGTACATTTTTCGACTGCATAGGTGTTTCTCCACACCATTTCAAATGACAGCATTTTCTGACCTTTGTTTGAGAGGTTGTGCACACACTGCTGAACTCCCCAGACTTGCCAACTTTAATTGGAATGCTCTGGAGTCCCATTCAGCTCACAAAATGTTACTACTACCTCAGTCTTGAAGCAGCCATGAGAGGGAGCAAAGGTCATGTTCTCTTTCTGGGAAACCTCCATTGCCACTGGCACCTGGTTGTCCCAGGGGCCTCATGCTATGGGGGTTTTAACCTAAAGGAAAGCTCTATTGCAGCCCCCTTTTTCACCAACCCAGCCTTCAACCTGCTCTGTGCTCAGTGCCTCCTCCCAGGTTATTGTCCCAGTGATGACTCCTTAGGCAAATCAACCTTTCACTGAAATTTTTCTTCCTTTTGTATGTATGGTACACCAATTCTATAAATGAGCAGACGCTGTGGTGCATCAGGCACAGCAGCACTGGCCGGTTGAGGGAGGTGATTGTTCCCCCCTGCTCTGCACTGGTGCGGCCTTACCTCAGGCCCTGAGGGCGTTTTTGTGTGCCATGATATAAAAAAAGGCATGAAGCCATTGGAGAATGTCCAAAGGAGAGCCATGAGGATGGTGAAGGGACTGGAGGGGAAGCTTTATGAGGAATGGTTGAGATCTCTTGGTCTGTTCAGCCTGGAGGAGGCTGAGGGGAGACCTCGTTGCGGTCTTCACCCTCATGAGGGGAAGCAGAGCGGCTGACGCAATTCTCCTCTCTCTAGCGCCCAGCCCTGAGGGAGTGGCATGGGGCTGTGTGAGGAGAAGAAAGTGGCCTGGAAATCAGGGAAAGGTTCCTCATGCAGATGATGGCTGTGCACTGGAACAGGCTCTACAGGGAACTGGTCTCAGATCCAAGCCAGCCAGAGTTCAAGAAGTGCTTGGGTAAAGCTGTTGGGCACATGATGGGATTGTTGGAGTGCGCGAGGCCAGGGACGCGATGGCTGGACTCGATGATCCTCGTGGTTCCTTTACAACTCAGGGTATTGTATGATTCCCTGATAAACCTACTGAACAGGGGTGCAGGTAGACATGGGGGTTCTGAAATTCTTGCTGGTAAAGGAGAAATGCCATGCTGATGCTTTCCCCACTTTTATCGGCATGTTTGTTCCCTGGCCTGGGACCGGGCGGCCGGGGTGCCACGCTGGGCACTCGGGGAGCGGGGCTTGGCTGCCAGCCGAGCCCAGCCTGGCCGGGAGGGTGTGTGGGACGGCAGCCGGGGCTGCGACCCGCGGACAGGGACCGGGAGCCGGGGCTGCGACCCGCGGGCAGGGACCGGGAGCTCGGCCGAGGCCGCTGCCGGGCTCAGGTGCCGCTAGAGGGACCCGCCCGCCCGGGAAAAGGCTCCGCGGCCCCGCGCATCCCCGGCCCTGCAGCGAGCCTCCAGCCGCTCCGGGCTCTGGCTCGGCGAGAACAGCCCCAAATCGCCTCCTGTTCCCACCCCTGGCTGGGAACTCCTGGTTTCTAGCCCACGGAGGGAGGCTGAGGTTGCCTTCTCACGAAGTGTTCGGGGGCTGAGGCAAAGCTGCTCAGTCCCGGGAGAACCCAGCCCTCAGTGGGAACCTCTCCTTCCTCCTTCTCCCCTTTCGTCTGTGCTATTTCCTTGTCTGCACCTGAGCCAATAATCACTTGTTCCTCTTTGGTTTTCTTTGTATGGCTGAGGAAGGAGGAAGGCAAAGCAGGTTATCATTTCACAGCCTTCCTCGTTCCCCTGAAGGGTCTTTAAACTAGAGCTCTTTACCCCAACTATACAAAGTAAGTCAAACCTGCTACTGGAATAACTTTTCCCCTTCCCTCCCAGTGTGCAGTGTGTTGTAGGCAAGAAGATTGTGGAGTGGGGTGAATAGAAAGGTGGTTCAGAGGAGTGTCACTTGATTTATTTTCTCTTAAACCCAGGCTGCTTCCTTCTATTTCTATTTTACGCCCTATTTGCAGGTTTAGAGCTTGGAGGGTGTTTCAGTTGCTTTTTGTTATTCTTCTCCAGTCAAGTGAAAGAGAGGCGTGCAGGAGTAAATTGTTATGGAGTGCTTTAACACCGTGTTCAGTGAGCTGGAGACAGAGGTGAGGGCTGGGCTGGCAGGGGCTGGGGAGGATTGGCAGACACTGGGGTATTTAACTAAGCAGAGCAGGAAAGGTTGTAGTGGTTTGACTGTGTAAGTTGTACTTCTGAAATATAAAGCAGGCTGAGCATCTATCCTTGCCACATCTAAAGCAAGGGACAAAGTCTCCATTGAGCTCTCCAGGTGCTTGAGGTGGCTTTTGAGAAGGTGGGAGGGTATTGGAATATAGATAAGATTTTAAGATATCCTTTCTTACTACTATTTTTTTTCCCTCTGCTGTTTGCAGCTCTCAAGATCTCAGTGCTTGCAGCTCCCCAGCCTCGCTGGCTGAGCACGGCTGGTGCTGACCAGAGTTGCCACAGCAGTTTTGGAGCAGGATCACGTGTGCTGGGCTGTGCAGTGCTGCAGTGACCCCGAGTGGGATGGAGGTGGCAAAACCACCTCCTCTGCCTCTCTCAGCTCCGGGAGGTGCCAGGCAGCTCCGACGTGAATCTGGCACTTCTGTTCGCTGGATCTGAGCTGTGATGAGTTCAAGCAAGTTTACTTCAAGGCTGCCAAGCCCTATAAGGAGAAAACTGCTGTCTTTCTCTCTCCCTGCTCTCCTCCTCCTTCTCCTTTCCTGATTTGCCTTGCTCCCCAGGTCTCATTTTCAGCCCTCAGACAGTAGCATGTGATTCCTTGTGCAGTTAAAAAAGGTCTCCCTGCTCTCCCTTCACCTCCTTTCACCTCCCCTCCACCTCAGGATGAGGTGCTGGCTGCCTCCTTCCCTTAGCTTTTTGTTTTCTGACTATAAAAATTATATAAGACCTACCTGAGATAATTAATTAATTAATTACTATTCCTTCCACACTTTGAAAACCAAATGAAAGAAATACTTGTCAAAATGGAGGAGACCATCAGTGAAAGAGGTTTGAAACAGTCCAATAGTAACATATATTTGTGTGTGTGAAAAAAGAAGTCTTGCTTAGCTGTTATGGATATATCTTGCTTGGAAAACTGTTTTGGGTTCAAAATGACTGCAGTTTACTGGCTGTTAGACTTGGAAGACAAATCCCCAACCTGAAAATATGTAGCTTGAGTTTTTCTTATCTTAAACTCCGGTATTTTTGCATATATCTAAGTTGATGGATCACCTCAAGCTTCAGAGGTGAACTTTTTGGTGACAGAAAATGCAAGCCCTGTATTGACCAGAGCTGTTGAGGTAATTCAGCACTGTTTTGCTAATCTGGCATCCTCCTTGAAGGGATCTCTTGTTGTGTCTGTCTGGGGAGCAGTGCTGCTCTGTGCTGAGCCCACCTGGCCATGAGTCACTTCAGCCTGCCTCCAGAGTAGCAGATGAATGTGAAAGATTTTTTTTTTTCTTGTGGATGCAGGCACAGCTTTGCTGCTGTTGGTTAGTGGTGTGTGTTTGTGGGGCAACTATCTTCCAGTGACTGCCAGACTGGAAACATCTGGAGTGCAAACTGGCTGATTCCTCATTTTGTGGCTGTGGACTGCTTCATGCAGCTTTGTGCTGTGCAAGATAGGAAACCAGGCTTAGCCAAGAGCGAGTTGCTTAGCAGACGCTTGCTGTCATACAAATTAACCACAGCTTTTGCATCCTGGAGTGCTGCCAGAGCACAGAACCAGCTATTGCATTCAATGTCTACCACCAGTCATGATCTAAACTGAAAGTGAGAAGATTAATCCCTCTTCTAGCATTACCTTAGCAGTTAGTGCTTTTTGTGGTGTTAAACATGTTTTTCATCCTTAAACCCAAACCATGAAATACAGCTCTGGATTTCAGAAAAATGGGTGTGCAGGAAGAAGGGGAAAGTCTTAATTTAGTGAGGGGAAAACATCATCCATGTGCAGGAGGTATCTTGCTTTAAAGTGGAAAGAGAGGCTAATTTTTATTAGTGCTGCCCATCTGGTGCATAGCAATGAATACCTTCAGAACTTCAGAATATTTAAAATAATCTTAGACCTATATTATATATAATATATTATACACAAGAGTAGATACAATTGGTTTGAGCTATTAATGGGTTAAGAGCAATAGCATTGGATAAGCAGCATCTTTGACTTTACACAGCCCCAACCAGGATTTGAAATTCATAATTGTACTGATGTACTTTGACTAATGAAAATGAAACACAGTACTTTGTCCTTGCCTGAAAATATTCCCTTCTGAAATTTTCCTGAGTTGCAGAGTTCTTACTTAAGAAGTAACTCAGTTGAATGTGAAGTAAACAACTGAAATTTACGAAACTCATACTTTGGTAAGTTAGGATAGGAAGTGAGGATATGAAGTTGCTTTCAGTTGCTGGTGTTCATTATGTGTGGGAGATGTGACACCAGAAAGTCTGTTTTGAATTTGGCTGGTAACCCTGGCTGTTCACAGCCCTTGCTGCTGACTCCTGTTTGTTCTGTTCTCTGTGATCTTTCCTCTTAGCCAAGATCAGTATCATCAAAGATTTAATTTTTTGGAGTTACTTTATGATGGCTAGAAACACTAAATCACAAAACCATTTATGTTTCTTTTAGAGTTTAGCTTTCCTGGTTGAGAAGTGAAGTAAGAAATTTGATCCTGGTTCTCCAGTAGACAATGAAAAATCTGAAAAAAAAATTTGTTTAATTAATTTCAGTATTTCACAGGGAGGAGATCTCAACATCTTGCTGGTAATTTTTAGCAGCTCTGCTATTGGTAGTATTGTCCCTGTAGTAGGAATGACACGTGTTAGGATTCTTCCTAATCTTTACAGGGCTGCTACAAGGGTTTCCTCTCATTCTTGCAGGATTTACTCTTTGGTGTGCGGAGTTACAAAGAGCCCTTTTTTTGTTCTTTTTTTTTTTTTTTTTTTTTTTTTTTTTTTTTTTTTTTTTTTTTTTTTTTTTCAGCAGCAGCTACAGCAGCGATTTTCTGTTTCTCTTCTGCCAGGGGAATGTGACGTGCAAAGGTCGAGCAGTAATGTGTGCTTGCCTAGAAATAACGTGCTGAGGTTGTAACTGCTGGAGAAAATGATTTGGCGCGGAGCCATTTCCGTGCACCTCCCTCCCCAGCCCCGAGAACAATCAGCGCCAGCTGAAGGCAGCGGCTGCCAAAAGCGCATTTGGATGAGGTGGGTGTTCCTGGGTGGTACAGTCATGTGTTAACAAGTGTGACTGCATCACTAAAACAAATGTATTTTTGAGTCCCCAGGCTCTCTGTAGGGGTGCGCCATCCTCAGGAGGAAAGGACACCAGGAAAGCATCTGGCAGGGAGGAAAGGCAAAGAAATGAGCGCAGCACAATAAGGTGTATCTAACTATTGTTTGTAAAAGCCATCCACCTGAGCTGGATGTCGTGTTCACTGCTGCTTCAGGAACAATGCTCTGTGAAAGCTGAAGTGCGAGTGGGTCAGGTGCTCCAAATCCAGTTCTCTGGGTGTTGGAAGAAATCTAAACTGATGGGTGGGCAGCAAACAGCAATGGGGAGGGCAGCTGCAGCAGTGACAGGGACCCAGGAAGCTTTGTGCGAACTCAGGACATGTAAACCCTTTCCTGAAATACACACACAGAGTCTTCTGGCGGAGGTGGGAAACCAGACATTGTTTTTTTTCTCTTTGCTGAGACTGAACTCTCACAGGGCACAGAGCTTCTTGCAAAAAAATCTGAGCTCCAGTGCTTAAAACTGTGCTCCTTGAACCTGGTGCTAAGGTCCAGTGGAAGCCTGTGTGCTTCACAGGGAGGGAAAGCAGCATCCTGCAGACATCTTAATGTCTATCCATTTTGAAAGGGGAATGCTTGTATTTTTTTCTGGATGCATCACATGCATGGGTAGATGCTGGAGGTGAAATGATGCTGTGTGGTGCTGTGTGGGGAAGTGTTTGGCACAGTGGGCTCTGTGAGGGAACGAGGGATGAGTCGCAGTCAGACACCAAGAAATGATGGTCCACAAGCCGCAAGTGCTTTTAATGGAATCACTTCCCACTTGTTTGATCAGATTTCTTGTGGTTGCCTCTACCACTGCTGTGCTGAAGGGTGAGCAGATACAGCTCAGTGAAAACAGTACAGAAGAAACCACCCTGCATCTTGAGAAATGTTTAGCAGCTTAATTAGTTTCAGAGTATAATACTGTTAACAGTGCATAAATGACAGATATTTTCTGTTTATCTACATATGGTTCCTTCTTTCAGCTTCACCCATTATTATTTAAATGAGTATTTTAAGTATCTTTTCTCCTGAAAAGCAGCCCCTGTTTTTCCTTCCAATTTGATTTCACAAGATATTGTCAAACATCTTCCTAGTAAGAGGATAAACAATATAGTCTGTACTCCAGCAGCCATGAAGGGAGAGGAATGGATTCCCCCAAGACACCCAGGGTTATGACTCAGGAAATGTGGGAAACAGAGGTCTTCAAGAATGAACGATTTTGTGGGGTTTTCTGTGCTGCCTCCTGCTAATCTGCTAATCCTTTTGGAAAGCTAAAATTCATGGCTCTTTCTGGAGACAGCAGAGCACAGCTGATGCTGAGAGCAATTTTTTCTTTCAGCATAATGCAGCCAGTGCTGAGGTCATGGGGGCGGCAGAGGCTGTGCTCTGGCTGCAATGGTAATAAAGCGTGCTGGCTTGCACTGAGCGTGAGCCAATTCCCCTCTGTCACATCCCAGTATCTTCAAAATTTAGCTGTGCCACTGCTGTGCTAGGGCTCCATGGCATGACAAGTGAGCTTTCCATTAGATCCCTGGCTGTGTTAAAATCAACAGCAAATGCACTGTTTCTGCTAATTCTGAATAGCATTTCATTTGGACCTCGATGGGAAAGCAGAATACAGTCAGTTACAAGTGACAGAAACAAATTAGTTCAGTATCTCAAGTTTCAAACCTCATCATCTTGCAGGAAACCCTTTTGACAGCTCTTGTGTCAGCTGGTAGCCAGCAGGGAAAATACAAAAATTATTACAAACTCCAGAGTTTGTAATACAGAGGGGGGAGAGGGGGAAAGACAAACAACAGTGTTGACTTTTTTGTGTAATACAAACCACTGAAAGTCTCTTGGAAGAACAATTGCAAGGGCCAGTGACACCTTTCCCCAACTAAAGGTGACCATGGTGCTGTAATTTCTCAGTTCCTTTGTGGTATCCCTATGCTGGTGGCCCAGGTGCCAAACTGGAGAACCTTTGCAGGAGGTTGCTGCTGCTGACAGTGTGGTTTGTGATCCCTGTAAGGAGTTTCAACTCTCTGTTCCTGTGAGGCAGCACTGAATGTCTGACAAAGAATTTGAATCTGGGCTCTTAGTGACACAGCCTGAATCTGTTTGTCCTGAAAAGTGCAAAACCTGGGCTTCGGTGGGGCTCTCAACAGCTCCATGGCTTGGCATCTAGAGCATGCCAGTCAGGATTGGCCAAGCTGCCATCTTTCAGGCCTTGGAAGGGATTTGTTCATAGAGGTCATATTTGACTAAATATGTTAGAGTGGGCTGGAGTTCCTGTAATGCCTTGTTAACTCTGCTGGGAATGGGGATGTGGATGGATGCTCTGGAGGGAGGAGGGGTTTAGAGGAGAGCTGCTCAGTGAGTGTCCCACAGGATTCCCTGCCCAGGTGTGCAGTGCATACTGAGGTCACTCCCTCTTCCCCTGCTGCAGAAGGTGCTGCACAGCCTTTTCCAGAGACCTATGCTGCCAGCACTGTGGTGCTTTCTCACTTGCTTGGGAAGGCAGCACAGCCCTGGTGCTTGGGGCAGTTGAGAAGAGGCTCAGGGGCATCAGGCTGCTGAGGATGGAGGGCTGAACATGCTGAGCTGGAGCTGCCCCAGTCCTTCAAAGCTAACTGAGCCACCCTCTGTCAGCAGTGCTCAGCCCTGGTGTGAGCTGTGGCTGGTTTGGTGGTGCAGGTCGCAGGCTCTGTGCCTGGCCAGGTGTGAGGACATGGAGAAAGGAGTATCTCCTTGTCTCCTGCTTCTCTCCCTTCTAATATCTGCACAAGGAGAACCAGCTGCTCTTTATGAACCTGCCTTTTCCCTCACAAGCAGTGTCTCAGAGCACCAGTGTGGTGGTTTGACCAGGAAGAAGTAGGAATTCTGGGATGCTGTGGTCCCAACACTGGCTTGCTATGAAACTGGTAAGCCACAAGAGCCCTGTGCCTGCTGCTGGGGTGCTGAGAGCCCCTTGCCCACTGCTGGGTTGTGGACTTCCACAGGGAAGGCCACCTATGGGACAAGGCAGAGCTGCAGCTCACTGATTAGCGTGATGGTAGATATATTTAAAGCTACTACCCTTGGCTGAGAATGGCTTGGCTCTATGCTGCAGGCCTGTGCCAGACTGTTAAAATCATGTTGTCATTCCATGGTGTATTTTCTATCTTATATCAGTAGGGTTTAAAATGTGTGTGTGTTGTTTTATTTAACATTTCATTGATGACTGAGGGTTACTTTTAAAAAAGTTTTGTTTCTTCATCTACTTCAAGTGCATATTTCCTTCATATTTAAGGTGATACCTTATGCTTCAAGCTAGGCAGCTGTGCAAATCCCAACTGGATCAGAGCTACCTCTTTTTCTAGAGCAAAACCAATCCCAGATGATCCATCTCTTTAAAGCTTGGGCAATTAATGCTCCCAATATTACCTATACAAAACAAGCCATTATAATGCAAATACAGAGTCCTGGTGCTTTGCCTTAAATACAACAAATGCCATCTCAGTTATATAAATTTATACAGGTTAAAAAACAATGCATGTGTTCTCCTTATATGAACAAAAGCTCTTAAAGGTATTGCCCGCACCGTACAAGCTTCTGGAAGGCTTTCTTGAAATCTTCATTAAAGATTGTGTAGATTAAAGGGTTAATAAGAGAGTTTATATATCCCAGCCATGCTAGGAAATTAGACATGTCCTCTGAGATGTGACATGTTTCACAGGTATTGACAACTACTTCTTTTACAAAAAATGGGAGCCAGCAGATCACAAATGCCCCCAAGATCAAACCCAGCGTCGTCGCTGCCTTTCGCTCTCTCGTGCTGGAGATTCTCTGTTTTTTCCAGGACTTGTCGTGCTTGGATTCAGACCTGGGACTTCGCAGGGTGATGTTGATTTTATCAGAGCTCACCAGGGGATCTGAGGTCTTCTCTGTTGTGCTGGGCATTGAAGTTGATTTGGTGCTTCTTTCACCTGCGTCCAAAAGGACTTGTCCATTGACGCCCTCCTCCCTCACGATCCGGCTGACGCTTCTCCTGTGGAATGTCTTTGCTGCTTTGTAGATCTTGTAGTACAGGATCAGGATCAAGGCCAGCGGGATGTAGAAGGCGCCAAACGTGGAGTAAATGGTGAAAACGATGTGGTCGTGTTTGATGATGCATTCGTCCTCCCTGCTGGTTGTCTGGTGCCTCCAAAACAAAGGGGGCATGGAGATAAAAATGGATATGATCCACACAACTGCTATCATGATGCCAGCATGCTTAGGTGTCCTTTTCCGGGCGTATTCCACGGCATCTGTGATGGCTCGGTACCGGTCCAAAGCAATGGCAGAGAGGTGCAGGATGGAACAAGTGCAGCACGTGATGTCCACGCTCAGCCAAATGTCACACACCACCTGCCCCATGATCCAGGTCTCCTTCACGATGTAGACAATGCTGAAGGGCATCACCAGCACTGCCACAAGGAAGTCAGTCACTGCAAGAGAGCAGATTAGATAGTTGGCGGGGTGGTGGAGCTTTCTTGTCACAATTATTGCAGTCATCACCAGAGAATTGATGGCCGTTGTCATTAGAGCCAGCACAGACAGGGTAATGGAAATGAGGATCTTGGATGTCACCCATTTGAAAGGTTCTTCTGATGTACTGTTTTGTTCAGTTGAGTTTATTAAATCCATGTTCCCTTTTAATGATGGTCTTTACCCGTAGCAGTTACCTGTTGGAAAAGTAAAAACATTCAGATGATGCACCCTTGATTTTTGTCATCTTAAAAGACTGTGGGCCCTAAGCTTACAAGAATTTCAGACTTATCATTAGAAATTATTCTGACTCCAAACTCCAGCCTGGTTCCTTGAGTGGCTAAAAATACTTACTTCCCTTCCAGCTAGAAGCACTTATTCTGAATGCTTTGTAGAGGAGTCCTGAAACTGCTTTAATGTGAACAACCCCATCCTAAAGTAAGCACTAATACTTCTTTTAGGCTCGTGCTGTCTGCTCCACTAAGCAATGTAATGACTGTTGGAAACATTAATGCAGCAGGCATAATGCTTATTTTCCCCATATAAACTCATTTTCCCCATCAATAAGTGACTCATTCCTCATGTATTAGCTAAACATGGGATTTCTTTACTGGGACATAGCTTTGAAAAGAGAAGAGAAATGTGAAACATTGCCATATGCCCTGGGGGTGACACCATACAAACAGGAGAAGAAAAAAATGGTGTGATCAAAGTGTTGTATTACGTCTTCCTCTTATGCATCTCTAAAAGGAAATATCTTAATAGGTTTTAAAGCTTCAAATGGTCCACTTATTGGCTAAGTGAAATATTAGATGTACATTAGAGTCCTGAGAACATCTTTACTTTTCCTCAAGTTTTGCTGTTCTGTGGTTTCTGCCAAAGAAAACTGAAGAAAACTTGGGTGCTACTTGTTCTGTTAATGACTCTTTATATGGAAATAGCCTAACTCCTCCTATGGCTTTGCAGGAAGGAAAATGGAGCAAAGTACTGATGAAATAAGTTCTTGGTTGTGTTCTTCTCAAGAAGAGTTTCTGAGTACCCTGCAGAGTGCAGCTGAATTGGAGTTTCCAGCTTTTACTGTGAGTGACAAGCTCTGCTCTGAAGATCAGGTTTCCTTCTCTAGTGAGTGTTGACCTGCAATTTCTTGTGTAAGATCTACTTGATGAACACCTAAGTGGGGTTATCTTTCCCAGGCTTTTGAGTGTAGTGAGTGAGTTGCACTTGTGTTACATTGGATGCCACAAGTAGGGAAATAGGTGAAATTAGAGAATATTTTTTCTTTCAGAAATTCGGTTTCATTAACATAACTAAAGCTTTTTGATATTATGCTGGAGTGGCTGAAAAAGAATCTTGTTTACTGTTTATAACCTTGGACTCAACTCACTCACTTGGTTTGATATTTTAACCCAGGCAGTGCTTAATATGCTACTGACTGCTCAGGAATGTTTTTAGCACTGATTGACCAACATTTAATTGAATAGAAGCACAAGGAAAGGAAATATATTTTATGTGGTGATATTTGCACATGCTTAGCAGATACTTATCCTGTACATGAGCTGATCACAACATGTGTGTGCCTTCTGTGTTCCTTTCTTTGAACTTGAAATATACTTTACAAATGTGAAAACAGATCTTTCATCATGTCAGTGTCACCTTAAATCCTCCTGAATCCACACTAATTTCTGTTTTGCAGATATTTTTGTCTATAGCTAGCTGCCTTCTGGGGAAAGAACAGACACATATGCTATTATCTGGTGAATGCTCAACCTCTGCTAAGTAAATTTTCCTTTTCAAGCTTGTGCAAATACATAGGAAAAAGAAATTATTGGGAAAAAACGAAGATATCTGTTGATATTCAGCAATTGATCATACTATGGTTAATCACTCATTATGGTTAATCACCTTATAAATTTCTAACTCTTTGGATATTAGTCCTTAACTGCAAGCAAGGAAAAAGCAATTTAGAGCTAATGAAAGCTGATTAATAATTTTTGAAAGATTCTTCAGTTTGAGACTGTGGAGTAAGGAAGACACTCTGGGTAGATTTGTAAGAGTGGTGTGTAGGAATGAGAGGTTTCCTTGGTGCTGCTGTGATTTGGAGGCTTTTCATGGGAAGCACAGTGGCAGAATGTGCACATTTCTGGGCAGTGATTGTGCCTCTCTGTGTGGAGGCAGAGCCATGAGGGCTGTCACAAAATCTGGTGGCTTTCCTGGTGGAGTGAGGTGGGGATCCATTTCCAACTGGTGCCGCTTTACTGGGTGATATTAACTAAAAAGATTGTTTTATACAGATGTGGAGTTGAAGCATTGGCAGTATTTAAGGACTGCTGCTTCTTTCTCTTTTGATAATGGCCACAAGTGACCCAATTCTGGATTTTTTCTGAAGTGGAACTCAGTTCAGTCAGTTGCTGTGGCTGGCTCCTGCCCTCAGCAGCAACCAACCCACTCTCAGGAGTGTGAAGGATGGTCCTGTAGACAGTGCTCTGCATTAGAATGCAGGAGAGCTGCCCTCTGCCCCTCTGCTTCAGCCTTTCCTTGTCCATTTTTGAGCAAATTCATTACAGTGCTTCTGCTAATTCACTGTAAAACAAGAGGAATTCACTGGAACCTTAGATTGTTCATTTTATTGCTTTCTCTTAGTAGCATGATTTATCTCTTGTGGAATGGGTTCAACAGTGACTATTTCAAGCATGCAGCTATTTTCAGAAGAGTTGCTGCAGTCCAGATATTTGTAAGGCTACTTGTGTGGAGTTGGCAGCTCAGTGCCCCTCTTGTAGAGCTTATCACTGATATCTCTCTATCAGCTATCTCTGATATCACTCTATCAGCTTATCACTGATAACTCAAATTCCATGGTACCTGCTCTTGCTGCAGATAAAAGTGTTGTATTTTATTATTACCTTTTCAACACTCAACTGTTGTTCCAAAACTCTGGAAAGACTTGAGATTTTGATTGCATTACATTGTCTTGAATTTAAGACTGGTGAAAATGGTGTCTTGTACTTTATTCATTATTTATTTATTATTATTTATGATTGTTGAACAAGAGCTCTGTAAACAAAGGAAGCTGCTGTTCACCTAAGATAGCATGCCTCTTATCTTGGACACAGGAATATTATTATTTTGGAGGAATTAGCCACTTCTACAAATCTTTTTTCCTTCCCTTCCAGATCTGGCATGTTAAGGTGACCTGAATGTAAATAGTTCCTTGTCTGTAAACACAGACATTTATCATATTACTGATCATGTTTAGAAGGCATGGATGAAAATGTCTGTGCAGCCTTATCACAAAAGTAAGCATTGAGTTTGCCTAGTGGCCACCCAAGAAAAATGGATGTTGCAGGTGTTTCAGCTTTTCTTGAGCATGGATGTATGTTATTAAGCCCATAACCCACCATTTGTGACTAAAATTTACAAAATAACAATGTAATTCAGCCTTAGTCTGCCCTTCCAGGTTTGGAAAACAGTACTGCTCTGCCTTTGAAAACATGACAAATAAGTAAAACTGCCTAATGCTAGAGAAAGCTAACTGGGAAAAGCTTTGGGAAAGGCATCATCAGTCTACTGTTTGGGGTTCTGAATGTTGATTGAAGTGCTAGAAATGTACAGCTCTTGATTTTTGGGCCTGTTTTTTTTCTTTTTTTCTCTTTTTTTAATATTGCTTGAAGCATTGGTGGGGAGAAAACTTGCAGATTAGGGTTTAAGTGCTGCTTTTGAATACAGGTTTTCTGAGAGTACTGGGATGGGTGGGAGAAAGTGTTTACTGTTCTTCTGTGTGGGTTAATGAGCAAAATGTGTCTTAATTAAGAAACAGTAAGAGTAATCAGACAGCAAAATAAGCCAGGGATTGAATTTAGGGTATTTAAACTGCTAGAGGCAGCAATAGCAGCCTTTGTGCTGTAAGTAAGCACAAAGTTGTGCTGGGGCAGAGAAAGCTCCTGCATTTCCACCTTCCACCAGGCTTCAGCTGGCTTTGGAATGGAACACTTCACTTGCCAGCAGGTTGGCCACTCTGACCAGCCAATTGGATCCAAAATTGTTTATGGGGCTTTATAGACTTGTACAAATCCTTACTAATGTGACTGTGTGTCTGTAGATACTGACCAAGGATGTACTAATGACAATAAGCTTCATCCATCATATTGAGTAGAGGGAAATATGGCTGCTTTGGATTAGAAAAATCCTATTTTAGAAAGAGGAGCTTGTACTTGGATCTGATAGGGGATGTGTACTTTGATCTTGAACTCCCTAGTCCCAACAGAGGAGGAAGGGTAGAGGGACACTTTAACCTAATTCTTGGTGTCCTTGAACTCTTTCCTGCCAAATAACTCTTCCTAAGGCTCCTACAGCCACAGTGCATCCCTGGGACAAGGTTTGTAAGGAAGTTCTTTGCCAGCTGAAGGCTGCTGCAGCAAGCCTGCCTCTCCTGGAATGCAAAGTAGATGTCTGTCAGCAGATTGAAGTGTGAAGCAGAAATTACAAGGTTGCCAACTCTCCTTACCCAGTCTGCATTTCTTCATGCTTAAAACTTTATTTTTTCTTTTTCCCCCCGATATCTGCCATTTAACTCAGGGGCAGAGTTATTTCCAGTTCTTAATCTGTCAGCAAATATTTGTACATTGCTAAAGTAATGCTTAAGATTCCCTGTTTGGGTGATGCTGTCCAGTCCATGGGACTGAGCACAGTTTGGACCTGAGATGTATTGGCAGCTGGAGGAATATCTTAAAAGCTGTTTAGTTTTTGCTGTATGAGTCTCCACAAACTGGAGTTATTTATAATTTCCACTTGTAAAAGGTCACAACAGACCTAGAAGCATAGACAACAAATAACTGCAAAATTACAGGTAAATCAATTGAACTAATATCAACTAAAGATAATGTGGAATTCTGTCTCCCAAGCACGCCTCAGGAGAAGCAGGGGCAAATAAATGGGCTCTGCAGCATGCCCTGAATACCAATATATCACAGAAAGGAAACAAATCTGAGTCCTGGAGAATAGGTATCTCCATGAGCACAGGTATTCTGATTTCTTACAGAATGGCAAAGGAAAGTCCCTTTCTGTGCCTTGAACCTGGATTTGGTGCTTTTCTTAGCTGTGTAAGCCTTAGAAGTCCTTCTGTTGGCAAAATGAAGTGCTGCAGTATGTTTTGTGTCAGGCACAGCAAAGATTATGCTTGCTTTAGATTTTCTGGATGTCTCTTTAAATTCATTCTGCCAGCAGAAATAATCCCAAATGGCTAAAAGACAAAGGCTGATAGACTTAGCCCTGAAAATTACCACCCCACATGTCTACTTTGTCGTGTTATTGCAACAAAGATGGGCAGTGCTTCCACTAAAGCAGCTGAAATGCAAAGTCTGAAGCTTTCCTCGAGCTGCCAGGGAAAGGGAATTTGCCCTCTGCCCCTGGGTGCTACAGGAGAGGTGCAAGCACCAACTGCAGCAGGACAGGAATGCAGGCAGTGCTCTCTGGTAAAAGGGAAGCACTGGAACAGCTCAGTGCTCATCTCCTTGGTGTGATTAACTCACCTGCACATTTCCCACTGTGATTCCTGTGCCAGGTTCTCTGCAGTGTAGTCCCAGGCTGCCTGTCAAGCCTGCCTGGAGGATCCCTCCCCTGCTTGTTGTCACCTTATCTGTAGCAACCCCTGCATCTGCTTGTGTGGAG
The DNA here is from genome assembly GCA_020466415.1 of Ammodramus savannarum pratensis. NCBI lineage: Eukaryota > Metazoa > Chordata > Aves > Passeriformes > Passerellidae > Ammodramus > Ammodramus savannarum. The sequence goes on along the minus strand of JAHXMQ010012338.1, from coordinate 18,532,577 downwards.
GGATGTGATGTTCAGAGGGGAATTATGCATTCCTTGCTGCTGCTAACGTTGAAGTTGGGGTTTGGCTTTCTGTCTCCTTTTGGAACATTAGTCACTTGCCTGTGTTTGCTCTTTATTTCATGTCCCTCTGCCATCTGTTTTAATCTAGCTGAGGGGTGTGGGGAGGAGGGAGGGAAGGAGGAGCAGCAGGAATACAGGATGATGGACTTGCTTATATAACACATGGCTCCCAAATCCAGCTTCAGTTACTTGGGTGGTCACAGAGTGAACCTGTTATGATGTGATCATTTTTGGCTGGAGAAAGAGAAGATTTCATTCTTCTATTCATAGTTCTCCAGAAGAGATGACAGTGATTTGTTTCTTTGTTAGGTGAAGGGATTTGGTTTCCTCCCTTATTTGAGCACCTAATCCAGATCTCTCAGGATGAAGGCCTGGCTGGTTGTCTGTTGTGTTGAATATGTTGTGGTTGAGCCCCAGAGGATCAGGCCCTGGACAAAGTGCCTATAGGAGCTGCTTCCTGCCATCTTTTCTGCTGCTGATGCTCATAGCTGTTTAAATAAATTAATTAACTATATGTGAGAAATAGAGTTTGAGCACCCCATCCCCCAGAGTGAGCTCCACACTGAACAGAATGGCACATCCATGATGATAAATACAAAATCCCACGTAACCCTGTGGCCACCACCCTGTCCTTAGAGGGGATTGAGATCTGAACTTGAACCCTCCATAACATAAGGGGCCACTCCCTTCCCATCCCTACTCTTTGGTATTCCTTCTTTGTTTAGTTTGGATCTAACATGCCTGAGATGTTCCATTCAACCAAAATTTTTCAGTATTACGAAAAAGCTTAAAACTTTTGCTTTACTCCTGCTGAAAAAAAAGCAAGGTTCCTGTTTGTTTTTACTTGAAGTTTTTTTTTTCTTGTTTTGATTGGTAGTGAATCAAAGAAATGACTAATCACCCATTTCTTCTCTAATTTGTACAACTAGATTCTTCCTAGGCAGGAGTGGCCTGTTTTCCTTTTTCATTGCAATCAATGAAATTTGTACAGAGGGTTGAAAATGCAGAATGGCTTTGCTTGTGTTCCCAAAAAAACTGCCTTTTCAGGTAAGGGCTTGAACCCTGTAGGAATCACAAGGCAGTGCTGGAGCAAGGAGGTTGAGAGACAGTTTTAGTTTGCTTGAACAGTCATAAAATGCAGCCTTGTTTCTCCCACTTCCCACTCATCCTTATGCTTTGAGGCCATGTGTTCTTTGACAGCCCTTTGAAAACACTTGTGTGTGCAGCTGCAAGTCCCAAACCTCCTTCTCTGACAGATCTCCCCTGAAACTCTTTTACAAGAAGGAGGTTCAGTAACAAAATAAACAATATTTTCAAATGTGTGCCTGGAAAAGATCTCTTATTTCAATCTATAATGTAACAAAACATAATTTTCAGACTATACCCTGGTCCAACAGTTGGGGAATTATTTTTCTGCTGTGTGATCACCAGGACAGCTTTGAGGGAGAATTGGTCTCAAAAGAGTTTGCTGGAAGAGGAGTGAAGGCAACACGTCCCTGTGCTCCTCATCTGCAGCAGGATTCTGTGTGACACAAGAACAGCACAAGTCTGTGGCTGATCTCTTACAGTCAGGAGAGATGGCAAAATTCACTTTAATCTCATCTCTGACTAGTTTTTAGAGACTGATGCTGCTTTAGATAGTGTTTGTCTCACTGCATATTTCCAATGTCTTTCTGTGTATTTCTCACTGTGTCATTTGTCTTTGTTCTAGTCCTCATCTGATCATCTTGAGTCTGAAGGTCATTTCCCCTTGATCTTGTTATCCATATGGCATGGCATAATCCTATCAGGTGCAAACTCTGCATTGGGTTTGCCCTAAACAGCACTTCTCTAACATTTCCTTTATCAGGATTAACTGAGACAATTCAGGCCATTTCCCCTAAATGATGTGCATGTAGCCCTGGCCAAGAAGTACTTCAAGCAAAACAAACAAAACAGTCCTTAAAGCTGATGATTTTGGAATAGGGAAGAATATTAAGAGCATAGGAAGTAGAATTCAAGATTTTTATTTTTGTCCTGTCTCCATGGGAAAGACAGAGAGGAAAGCTGCCAGGAAAGCAGGAAGAATTTGTGGGAAGCTTTCTCAAAGTGATGCATCCATGGCACAGGATTTTGTTGTGGAGCAATGGTTGGTATTTTTCTTTCAGACAATGCTATTCTGCCAGAGGATGCCAGGCTGCCTTACCTTGAGGACTTGTACACCTAGGTTGGGACTATCTTTCTAAAATTCAGATTCTGTGCTTTCAAACTTAGATCTATACTAAGCAGGATGTGATTTTTGCTATTCTCTGCATGGGGTGCCACACTGCTGGTGATACAATACAGAGAACTGTTCTTGTCCCTGCTTTCTCCTGCATGGAGACAAAGCATAAATGTGGGCAGGTAACTGATCAGGCTTTCCATGAGCACCACAGGATAAGCAGAAGGTCCTCAATTGCTTCTTTCATGTGCTTTTCCTGTTGTGTGGAGTTTTTGTGGTTGGGGTTTTTTTTCTGTTTGTTTGGTTGGTTTTAATTATATTTTTTTAGGGATTTAAATCCTAGCATTGACACAACTGAATATTTTAGCCAGAAGAATTATGTTCACACAGTGAATTGGCATAAATGCTAATGGCAGAAACCCCATTAGTTCCAGGGCTGTTTAAACCATCTGTGTCTTGAGATTTGGGATGCAGCTATGCTGGCAAAACTTCTCTAGTGCAGATTGGTCTTTAGCTTTGTTCCTTTTCACATTTCCAACTACTCTGCAGCTCTTGAGCATGCCTTTCTCTTTACTTCAGGAGTGCACTGCAATGTGATTTTCTTTAAAAGCAGCAGCATTTAGGCAGAGTAAGTCCCAGGATTTATTTAGACAGAATAAGTCCCAGCATGCATGAAATCCAGTGTGTGATGAGGAGAGCTGGGGAGATAGGGGAGAGTACATCACATGCAGGAGTTGTGAGGAGCACTTGAGAAGTGGAATGGCTGGGAAGGAGGGCTGCTGGAGTAACCCCTGCTTGGTGTTTGCATGTGTCTGTGTCCCACACTGGTGCTGAACTGCATTGACATGATACAATACAGCAAAGATGCATCAAACAGCACTTCCACACGGGGCTGTGGAGGTCAGTGTTTGGGATTTCTGAGATTTCTGGCAGCTTTCCTTGGCTCAGTGTGTGTCTGCAGAAGCAAGGATGAGAGGAAGGCAAACTGGAGCAGCTGCCCCCAGCCCAGACTGGCAGCTGCTCTGGAAATGACTTGTGTGTGGTGAGGACTGGGAACCCAGCAAAATCTCCCAAGATTCTGTTTTGGCAGAGAATGACTGTCCCTGTGGTCAGCTGCCATCAAAGCTTGCTGAAGAATTCCTGGAAACATTCAGCCTTGGGTGTATTTTTAGGGTACAACACTGTCCAGCAGGACAGTCTCAAACTGTCCAAACACAGAAACAAGGATTTATCTTCCTTAGGAAGCTCCCTGGATGTGCCAGGTCTCTTGTTGTAGATGTTGTGAATACTAAATCAGCTCTTAAACTCTCTCATGCTTTGTGAACTCATTTTCATTTCTGATAGGAAAATAACAGACTGTCACACACAACTTTTTTCCTTTGCATAATTCAGATGTAATTGTGACACTTGACACACAGCACAGATGACTGTGAATGACTCCTTAAAATTTAAACAGATGATTCAGAATTAATTATGAAAACTAAACTTATAGTTGTCCCAGGAATTCAGTACAGGTGATCATTGTCTAAGGAGATCACCCAGCTCCTGCTGACCCCCAAAATTTCTCATTGATAAAGCAGCTAAAGAATCTTGAATGTTAGACTAAAGAAGTGTTTAAAAGTTTTTAATTTTCCTGTTATTGATTTTTTTTTCTTATGAGAATCTATCAATGTTGGCTTTCTAAGATCTTTTAAAACATAACTTGGTGACTATGAAAGCCTTCAGCACTTTATAGAAGTTTAGGTACAACTTTGTCCTAGGGATTCTTGTAGGCAGCACTTTAGCTCTTTGTTTCCTGAGTAAGAAAAATCTATGCAGTTTCAAAAGAAGGTGGTGCAAATCTGACTTTTAGAGTTAGATTGTAATCATAACATGAAGAGGAAATAATTCTAGCAGCTGATTTCTCTTTAAGTTGTATGCTGAGAAATTTGTGTTTTTATATGATAAGAGTGTTTCTTTGAAAACCTGGTGGACTCTTGCAATGTATTTCAATATATTTCACAACAACTGTTAAAAAAACCCAATCTGATTGTACTTGCACATGATAACATGAAATATTAGTTTGGTTGTGAAAAGAAGCATTAAACAGACTGGGTCTAATTGCCCAAATCTACAGAAGGCACATCAGTGCTCTGAACTGCTGCAGGAGAGCTCAGAAAACCTCTGGTGGATTCTCAGCAATTGCAGGCTTTCTGTGGCCCCTGTCGTTTCTGAGAGAGATCAAGATTGTAAGATGTGCTTTCACATAATAACATGGTAAACAGCAAGAGTAAGGGACAGAGGCAAATGGTTCAAGTGCTGATCTTCAGAGACTGGAAGAGGCCTGGAAAAATCAAAGGTGTGCCCTTGCTTCAGCATGATCTGGCTTGTTTGTTATGGATGGGAACAACAATGTCATGCTCAGCACTGCTGGAAATGCTGAATTCCTTTCCCTGGGTTGCTCACAGCCCAACTGTCACATTGGGAAGCTGGAGCATTTCCCTATGGACTAGAGCATGAAAAAACTGTTTTTCTACTAGGAGATTGGAAAAGACCAAATTATAACTTCAAAGCTGTCTGCTCAAAAATGCTTTTTCAATTTTAACCTTTGAAGCGACTGGAATTTATGAAAAAAGGCTTTTAGCATTTTAACATCAATGTACTGCTGATAAGCAGTGAGACCTGCAGTGCAGGTTCTGACATTGTTTGCCCTTGTGTAGGTACACATGTGTATATTGCATCATATTTTCCCCCATCATTTCTGTGCTTTCTATTTTAAGAAGTCATCATTGAAAACAACATTTCCTTAGTGTTCAAAATGCTTCTTTGCTCTTTGAAGCTGAAGAATTTTATAATGTTAACTCTTCTGGAAAGGAGCAATGAACAGATTCAGGCAAGTGCCCACTTCTGTAAAATACCTTGAGGTTTTTTCCCTCATTCCAAGTTTTCCCATTTTCAGCCTCTAAATGCTGACATTACACTCTGTGCTTCTTTTTCCTCTCTGTTTTTTTATTCACAATCTTTTGGTTGTGACTAGTTCATATATAGTAATTATTCCCCCACCTAGTCCCAAGGGTTAGAGTCTTTCTTAAAAAGACACAAGTGGTTATATATGCATAAATCAGGTGGATGCTCTCTCTAATCAGTTGACCTGAGTATCTAAGGCTTCAAGTAAGAGTGAAGAGAGATAGCTGGATCACCTGTTGGAACAGGAAAAATGGCTGTGGTTACCAGCACCTGAAGAAATTATATTTATTTTTACATGGAAGCTCCATCTCTTTGTACTTGCTTAGCTCTGGGATTTGAGGTTGGGAAGTTCCAACACCATTAGCTGCAGTTCCTGGCTCTGCTCTTGCTTGACCTCTACTGCAAGATTATTATCTTTTCTGGTAATTCAAATGGATTGTTTTAGACCCAGGCAAGCAGTCACAGCATTTTCTACCTGCAAAGGGTTTGAGTTTCTTTGTTCTCTCTGTGTCTGATAATGCCTCCTAATGAAAACAATAATCATCAGGCACTAATTTAGACCATGCAGCAAACTTTAGCTAAAATCTTAGAATTGGTTGTGTGGGAAATAACAGCATATTATAGACTTACACTTTTTCTTTGATTACTGCAGTGTGACCTGGTTTGACCATAATATTGACTGTCACTATTTGCTATTCACTAGATAATAGGCAGCACTGCATGAAAGAAAACTGCAAAGACATAACCATTAATTCATCAACTATTCTCAGTCCAAATACAAATTTTAATTTGGAAAAAAAAACCCTATAACAAACAGAATAGAAGCTTTCAGAAAACTTGTGATTTGAGGTAGTGTTGTTCAAGGTAAAAATGCAGTGCACTGAAGTCCTTGCTTCCCTATTATTTTCAGTTAGTCATAGAAAAAATGCTGCAGACCTTTAAATACCATGAAGGTTTATTTTACCTCAGTTGGAGATAAGGTATTTTGTGAAAAGTAGGTGCAGAACAGAACTGAAGAAAGAAGCAAAACTGCCCTCCCCAAGCCTAAGAAAAAACCAACGAAATAGAAAATAACAAAAAGAACAACAACAAACCAACCCCCAAAAATAAAATTTGACTATGTCTTATAATCATCAAATATGGCAGAGGATCATTAGATTAACCTTTTGTTATGATGAAAAGCATTGCTGTAAGATGTTTTTCAGCTGTATTTAATGGGATCAGTAGGTTTGTGCTCCTTATTACATTGAAACGGATAAAGATTTTAATTTAGATAAATGGGTACCTGACATGGTGTGTTGTGGGTTTTTTATATAACTGCTGCTTTTATGTTGGCTTCTGACTTCTGTGATGATTAGCAGATAATTACTTTTCCTGAAGTGAGCAGTGCTGAATTTGGGCAGCAAGAAGGAATTATGTTTTTTGTGTGGATGTTGCAGCAGGAACGGTGTAGCCAGTGTCCATGTGGGTAATCCTGAATAAAAGCAGCTGCATCTGCCCAACTCAGAAAACTCGGCTGCCCTTTTTGGTTTGCCTCTGCCCAATTTAGAGAGCTGTGTCACAATGTGCCTTTTCAGGCCTGTGAAACAGATGAATCAGTTTAAATGCTAGAGGTTGTTACCCAGTTGGGAGAAGTTGATATTGGTGACAAAACTGTTTTGGAAAGGTCCCTGTTGGATGCCAGAGCAGGACAATACAAACCAAGCAACTGTTCTGGCCCCTTCCTGCCTCTCTGACCTGATTTCTCCCTTCTGTACCAGGGCACCTCTTTGCCACCTTGGCATCCACCCTGCATGCCCAGGATGCCACGAGCCCAGCAGTTGGTGCCAAGCAGGGTGGAGGGATCCCTGCTGGTGCTTTGTGACTGCTAGGAAACCATGCTTCAGGATGCACTAGGAGAGCTTGGTGAGTGAATGACTTCAGTGTGTAAAATGGACAATTCAGCACTTGTGCTTTGTAAAGATATTGAACACTGTCAGCTCTGCAGGTAGTCCTGCGATGGAAAGATTGAGTTAAGGTGTAAAATGCATTTAGGCTAGAAAGTATCCAGCTCAAATAATCTGTTACAGCTTCTAGTTGTTCTTCCTTCAGTCTGAGTGCAGGATACTTTAATCTGATCTATTTAATTTCATCCAAAGCTGCTCGGATGCTGCAGACTGGAGTGCCAGTGATGACCCCCACAAAGTTTTGCTGCAGAACCACTCGAAAATAACAAAGCTCAGTGTCTACAGGTGTCAGCATGGTCAGACGGTTGCACATTACTCAAGGTAACCTTTTCAAAGACGAGTGATGATGAGAAGTTGGGGTTTCTGAAAGAGTGAATGGCTGAAGCCTCAGGGAGCTGCTATCAGCAGTGCTGTGTGCAGGGGCACAGCAGGTCCTCCTTTCTTCTTCTCTCATCCCCTCATGTTTGCATAATGAAAGGCAGTGAAAAGGGGGTTTGCTTATCAGATGCTTTGAACACAAGGAAATTATCAGTCCTTTCCCCCCAGTAATTCCTTTACACTGGAAAAAACAAATGCATTCCAGCCTGGGCTCCTTGCCCCATGCCACTGCTGGTGTCATACACAGTTTTCTGTGTCTGGCTGAACAATTGCCAGATCAAAGCTTAGGGTCTGTAAGCCTTAGTAGGTTTTAAGATAACTGTTTGATTGTTACTTAATAATGTATTTTTTCAGCCTAATAGGAATAAAAATCTTTTACTGCCATAATAGTTGTTACAGAATACCCAGAAGGAGGATATTGAGCTGTCTTTGAATTACAAGTTGGTGTCATTGTGGCTCTTCTTTTGCTCACATGTAAGAGTAGGTGCTTTTGTAGGCAAGAGGTGCTTTTGACCTTTTTTTCAAGTGCTGGGAGTGTGCTTTCTTGAGTTTTTGTGTGGGTGAGAAGTATGCCTGAGAAGGAAGCTGGGCTGCGTCAGTGACAGCATTGTGCTAACAGAGTCTGCAGAATAATTGCTGGGACATCCGTTTAGGAAATTGGTGGCAGGGGGCTCTTCATTTGCTTGACTCTGTGGCATGACAGTTATTTTCCAGTCTGGAACTGAAGGAAGTTTTTGGATTTTTGACTGCCACTGTATGAGAGATTAATCAGAACAATAATAATAACAGCAGTTACTTCAGGCTTCTTCATCTCCATGTGTTGGCTGCATTGCAGGTTGCTAATAAAAGTGGTGTTATAGATTGCAGTGGCTTATATTGGCAATAGGTCTTTTTATAATCTCAGTTCACCATGGATGATGTTTACTGCATTTGTACTTTTAAAAGCAGTTATGCAACATCAGCAAAAGGTGTGTCAGAGGAAAGGCAATTGACTTTGAAAAGTTTTCATAAGCTGTGTTATAAAGTATTTATCTGTGTGGTCTCAGAGCAGGTAGTCTGAAAAGTAACTGCCTTTAAGGATGTCACAAATGCTGCTTGGGACTGCTGGGAGAGCACTATCAAAACAAGAGACTGATGAGCACAGGAACTCTCTTCTGACAAGAGTAAAAATGTCAGTCTGGGCAGTTCTTGCCATTTCAAGCCTTTGCTTTTCATTTAAAATTCTACTGCCATTTGATCAGAACATTAAAGTCTTGCTCAAGTTCTGTGTCCTGTTCAATCAGGAGATTTTTTTATTCTTATATGCATGCTACATAGGACTAACAATAGATTAGAACTATAGAACTAACAATTCATTTGGTAGGGAGTGAGGAGTCCACATGCCTCCTTCTGGATGTGGTTTAGAAATTATATTATATTGCCTATAAAGAAGCTTTCAGTGCTAATGCTGTAGTCATATACAGGAGAGGTTTTGAAAAGACAACACCCATACTGCCTGTATTTATTGATTTTAGCCAAAAGACATAGATTCAGCTGCTTGCTTTGCCTGGAGCTCTGTTTATGACCAGAGAAAAGCTTGTAAAGATCTCCTGTTCTCCATGAAACTGGATAAAAAAACCTCATGCATCAATTTCTTGAGAAGCTCTTTTAACATCTAGGTGACTTCCTGTGTACCTTTATAGAACATTTCATCTTGCATTGATATTTAAATCAAATGCGCCTCAATCTATAGGAAATGCTACAGCTAAGTATCTAAATTGAAGTGATTTAAAGGAATTAAATGTGGTGAAATAATGTTTTCCTAGTCTGTTATATTGCAAACAGTATGTCAGGGACTGTATTTGTTTAATTGTATTTTTAATATTTAGGCTTAATGGTGCACCCCTTCCTCTAGGCTCTACTGCAATTTTCCTACTTGTACATAAGGAGTTAATGAATTAAACTTTCTCTATGAAGGAGATGTAACCCTTCCTTCAGCACATAGAATTATGACAATAATAATGACTGGCAATAGAAAATTCACATACATATAAATTTAATTACCCATTTTTTGTCTTTGGACATCTGGATTGCCAACAACACATGGCACTAAAACTGGTTTTTGGGTTTCTTGATTTTATTAATCATTTAGGTGTCTGATAATGTTAGCAGTAGCATGTCTATGAGCAGGGAGAGAAATTGAATATTTCCTGGCTCCCCTTTTCCTTCCTCATCAACTAGAAGCACAGACACTAGCAAAGTTAAAGACAAGATTTTTACCTTTTTCCCTTAGCTGCAAAGAAATGTAGAAAATGGGCGACTTAGTGCCCCAGGAGGGGTTGAATAAGTACTTTCCTTTTGCTCTAGTGGCAAAAATGTCTTGAAGTAAAGCTGAGCTCAGTCCCCTGTTTCATAGAGCTTTTAGAATATTTTTCCGTGCAATTTGACCGAATGCTCCCATTTGGCTGCCTTTCCCATTCCATCCCCCTTGGCAGCCCAGAGCTGGTCACATTTTCCCTGCCAATCTCTGCACAGTCTGCAAGCAGCCTGAGCCATGAGCACTGTCCATTAGTTCTGCAGCAGAGACCCCAGCAGCAAATCCTTCCTGATGCATCTCCTGGGGAGCAGATTTGCTTCTTGGGTCCACTGCTTCTGATCCGTCAGGTGCAAATCCTGCCTAAGCACACTGAAAGGTTACAGAGGGCTTTGTGAGCTCTGGCTTGAACTTCTCAGGGTGATTTATTAAGCCTGGAGAGCCATTTGGAAGTGTAATGGGTGTCTAGGATGCTGAAAAGCTGTCTGAGACCAGGAGCCTACCATAAAGGATGACATACTGGTTTCAGCAGCATTTGCATTTATAAGGTTTTTTACCTTGGAGCAATTATGGTTTCACCCAGGTGTGGTACTGTAGGAGGGTTTTTGAAGTTCAGGGTGCTTGCACTTTGCACCAGTCCTTGGGAGCCTTGATGGGTGCACAGGGTGAGCTGAAATCAAATGCTGACTGATCCTGTTAATTGATCCATCCCTGTCCAAGGGTGCCTCCTCCCAGGAAAAGCCATCCAAGTGCTTTAAACATCTAAAGCAGGGATTCAGACATGGCAAATCAACATGTTCACCATGACTTGCCTAAGGATGCAGTAATTTTCTTAGCTGCTAGTGAGAGAGAGCTGAGTATAAATAACTTAAAGACAATTTAGCTGGTAAACAGCTGTAAACTCCTCTCCAAGTAAAGCCAAAATTCTTTGACTAAGTGCTTCTTGGTGTGCTTCAGCATAACAAGACAGAAGGAGGCTCTTGGGTTTTCTTCTAGCCAAGGCAGAGCTACAGGTGGAAGATCTCTTACGTAAAAAGGTGTAGCTCAGCAATGTATCCATGAAAGACAACTGTTGTAGAATTTCTTTCCAAGTCTTATATTCTCTAGTAAGAAAATATTTTTTTCCCAAGAAAACAAGCATGGCCGAAAATAACTCTGGCATAATAATAACAATGGTGCTTCAAAGGGCAACAATCTCCTCCTTGTCAAATTAACTTGTTACTTAACTTGAAAGTTGATCCCTTTTGCATTTCACATGGGTGAAGTTAAACTATGGCACGTATTTGATTCCACAGCTGCTGGCAAGAGCTGTTGTTTGGAAGCAGTGGTGCCAGAAAAGACGCTTTTCTGCCAATGATGGCAGATGACCCAGCTCCAGATGAGGCATCACCAGTGTTGTTCTGTCTAGGGTAGATTATCCTTGCCACAAAGGGATCTGGCATTATCCTCAGTGTACTTGGCACCTCAAGAAGCAAAGCAAGCAGCAAAGCTCAGGAAGGAAAGCTGGAGTAATCTGTGTAGCTGGTGAGCTTTCCTCAGGCACATTTTGCATTGTCTGCTTCCTCTCTTAGGCTGAGCTTTTCCTCCATGCTTTACACTGAGTGATCTTGTGTTTCTTAGCAGAAGCTACATGAAGGATTAAAAGTAATAGCATATTTTTTTCTGTTGGAGAAAGGTATCCCTAGGCTTAAGCTCCTGGTAGTGGAGAAAGATCCAAAGCTGGTTTTTATTGACACCTTGCTTGAGTGTATGGACAAAATAAAACCTGTCTGTGTCTTGTCTTTGCACTGATGACACCCTCACTGGGGACTGGGAAAGTGAGATAACTCCCAAAATGGCCTCTCTGTTCCCTCTAGGAAACTGCCTTTTATAAGGTGGAGAGGAATGATCCTAGCAGCCACCCCTATTATAAATCCCAAAGGGAAAAGCTTCAGGGAGCACCCTGTCTCCTTGTCAGTGCTGGTCAAAAGGATGAAATGCTGTCACTCATGAGGTGTGTGGGAGTGACAGCTGCCTCATGCACCTCTAGTGTGGCTGGAGGTGGTGTTTGTCTTCCCATTGCTCTTTCATCTGTGAACTGCAGCTTGAAAACCCATGAGGGAGCTCAGAGAAGCTTTTCTCCCAGGAGGGCCTCCCATGCTGTGTTCAGAATTTAAAAAGTACCATGCTGGAGCATTAGAGAGCAAGCTGGAAGTAAATTATGACAAATCAATTAGCTACAAGTGCTATTTAGAGAGTGTTTTGGATTGAAATAGGCACCTAAGAGCGTGAAGTATTCTGTCAAATCATTGAACATGAGGGTGAAAAATGGAGGAAGTCCATTTTAGTACACATGTTCAGCCACATTAATTAGAGCAAACTGATGATTTTCTTCTGCTGGGAAATGTTGAGTCTGTGCTTTCAAAAGAAAATCAGCTCTTTAGAGGGAAAACTCTCCAGCAGGTTATTGTGTGCAGGCTCCACTTATGACCGTGTGAGATTTCCCTACCCATGTGTCATGCTCCACATTGGGAGCATTGGGAGAAAATAACATTTTAAACCATAAAGGGTGGGATTTAAATGACTAATCTAATCCTTAGTTGTTGCCCTACACAGGGAAGCAGTCATCTCCAGGGCAGTTATTCTCAGCCTGAAGTAGCTGTCTCAGCTGAGTCAGGTGAGTTATGCCTGGGGATTATTATTTCTCCCCACTGATTGTGAAGGGAGCCTGGGAAGACTGACTCAGATGTAGAAGTGTGCAGTGTGGCCCTCTAGAGCTAAGGGAGATGAACCCAGGAGAGCCCAGGAGATCAATAGTAGAAAATCTAAAGATAAGATTTCCAAGCAGAACATTTGTCATGTCCATTGTGGTGTTACAGTGGCCAGAGAACACATGGCATGAAAATTTCAGAGCTGCAGTGGTTCATCAGTCAAGGTAACCAACAAAGCAGGGCATGCAAGGAGCATTTTTTAGGATGTTTGTAGTAATATCAACATTGAGATGGCCTCTGTGGGGAATTTATCCCATTGGGATTCACCAGCTGTCTTTGCACCCTTGTAAAAGGCAACTCAGAGGAAAAGCAAGAGAACTTAGAATTCCATCTCATTTCAGCCTGTTTGTATTAGTCTTAGAAGATAGGTGCTTTCCTGTAATACTTCTGTTAGTAAAATTCTCCTTTTCCCTTTCTCTTCTACCTGGAAAATTGTATATGGTGCCACTTGGATTTTATCTTATTGGCAAAAATCAGTTTCTCATAAATGAGAATATGGGAATATGAGATGTGAGGTAATGGCACAATTTATGGAATTAAGGAAGTTTCAGTGATTCTTCAACAATGTGTTACAGTCTAAATTCACACATTTTAAAAATGTGCCATGGACATAGGGTTGTGTTGAGGGCCTGTGTCTAGAACAGCAAAAGTTGGCTATTTCCCTATATTAAACTACAAAAGCACTTCTAACTTCAAGGACGTGGAACTGCAAGCTGCTAAATATTTTTTTTTTTTGAACCAATATGTGTCTCTATAAAGACAATGAATTGTGACTGCCTTCTCATCTTGTGCAAAGAACAATAAGTCTTAGAAGGCAGCAGCTTTAAAGATTGGTACTTAATTAGAAAGTGTCCTAAATGAAAAGTCAGCGTTTTAATAAATTTCCTCTAGGATGAAAGAAATGTCTCAAAGGAAATTGCAGCAGATGTGTGAGTACTTGGGATCACTGGGGAGACCTTGGCATTTGAAGGCAGAGAACTTGAACTGTGAAGAGTTTGCTCAGTAGTTTTGAAGGATGTGTCTGTGTGCAAACACAGTGTGTGCATAACATTGAAAAATGTCTATAAACACATAGATATATAGGGGTTTTTATACACACTAAAAAATCCCAAAACAGCTCCCTCCAAATACAGGAATAGGCATCTTTCTGAGCAGCACTAGTGGGTGGGAGGAGAGGTGGTAGCAGAAGTTGTTGTAGGGGTTTGTGAGGAAGCAGCACAGCCTGAAAGGAATAACTGGAGCCAAAGATGGGACCCCTGATTCCCAGGGCTGGGAATCCTGCATGAAATCACCCTTTCCTGCCTCCTGTGTTGCTGGTGGGACTTGTGAGAGCTTAGTGCATGCCATAGGTCCTTGACAAAGCAAAAGCTGTCAGGGATGGAGGGGAGTGGGGCATCACCTTCCAGCAGCTGTTCCATGGTCCTCTTGGACACCGTGGCTTGGTGTTCCCAGCCCCTGGATCCCATCCCTGGGCCAGGTGAGGTGCAGCCAGGAGCTGCCTGCTCCCTCTGCCGTGCTGTGCCCACAGCACTTTGGGGAAGCCTGATGGGGCAGGCTCAGAGCCATCCTCCCCACGTGGGTGTTGGTTATCTCATCCTTCCCACAGCAATGCCACTGGGAGCAATTTCCAATAGCTCTCACATCCTTCCTCCTAAGTGATCCATGAATAACTTGGAAGAGCTCCTTTGGGCCATTATTTTAAACTGGCAGCTGTGAGGGATGTGCTGTGGGAGGCTGGTACACAGTGTCTTGCACTCTGTTTATGACCCAGCTCATCCAATATGCTGGTGCTTGCAGTGGGCTTCAAGGGACTTTGATGCTAAATCTGTGTTTGAAGTCATGTTTGTTCCTAGCATTTTTTGTAATTCAACAATTACACAAAGTTACTTTTGGTAATGTAGGCTGCTAGACTGTCTTCCTGGTAGTTTCAGACCACTTAATACTAATTTTTTCAAATCAATGTAAAATTTGTTAAGTCAAGCAATGTCCTGTATAAGTTTATTCTTCAGTTCAGACAGAAGTAGTTTATAAACTCCTCTGCAGGAAATGTCCAATTGAGTTGTTAAAACTTCTTGCCAGGTTCAAAATTACATTAACTGTTTTACCAGCAGAACAGGGGATTGTTGAAGAAACATCTGTTCTGAAAGGCTTATCAAATTTTTACTCCCTCGTCATCAGATTAGTTTGTTGTCTTGTTCATTCAGTTGTGTTGCCTGACAATTTACTGCAATTTTCTGCTCATTTCTTTGACCTACAGTTTGGGATTTAAAGGTTATAAGTACTAGGCTAGTAGGAAACATTGGTGCATTGGTTTAGTAAGAGAGATAGAAATATTTCCTGCATCATAACACTTTTGATAATATTGGTAAGCAGAAGACTTTTCTTCATTATCAAATAATGCAATAAATGATTCTATCTGATAAGAGTCCTCAAATTGCTGCTCCATACCTCCTCAAGTTGCTGCATTGCAATGATAACTTTGGATTATGGGGAAGGACAAATTTGGGAGTTACTGTGCAGTTATTTTGTGTTTAGAATGGATGGCTGGCAGAAACAGAGGAAGTTTCACATTACACAGTATCACTGCCCACCTTGCTGTACCTGAGCAGCAGCCTCTGCTTGGCCTTCCTCAAACTGGTTAGTTCCTCCAAAATATGCTCCCAGAACTGCCTGCCCTCAGGAGCCAACAATTAAGTGGGTGCTCTCAACCAGCACTGGAATATTGATGTTAAATTTCCTTATTTTATAGATAGATTTATATAACTATAAGAATATATATATGTGTGTGTAAAAAATCTTGTCATATGAAGTTTCTGACTTCCCTGCTAATTTTGAGAATTATAGGATGATGAAGGCCCTCTCCAGACATTTTTTTCCTTAGAGAACAGTCCAGTTCTCTAGAATTCCATCTGGGATACTACAGTGCAGCGCAGATGAACAACAGTTTCTGCAATAATCGTGTTAGTTCTGCAATAATGGAATTGGTTCATTAGTGGAATATCAATTCTCTAATTATCTTATTCTATTTCAAATCCCATAAACCTCATTTGTAGGAGAAAGCTGATTAGCACAATGCTGCAGCATGAAGCTGTAACAGCACAACAATAAATGTGTTATGCATTTTCTTAGTAATGCCTTTTTTGGGTGATAAATACCTTGGCTATTTTTAAAGCAACAATTGCAAGACTCATTGCTTTAGTTTTTGTGGGAATTACTAAGGGATGAATGAATGCATTTATATAATGAACATAACCTTGTATACAGATAATGCTAAATGATTGGGGGAAGCGAGGTTATTTGAAAGATTTTGTGTGCTTGTATACAAACTAAGTGATCCTTAAGGACAAATAAGGAGAGCAATTTGCTAAGGAAGCATGTTTTGCTGGCTTGATGTTTTTTTTTTAATTTGCTGGACTAATGGTTTAGGCAACCCATTAGGTATCTAATGGAAATGGTTAAAACAACCATTTTTAAGTGACATTTTCAGTAATAAGCCAAGTAAGTCAAGTACAAATACAGTATGCAAACAGAGTGTGTTAATGGAGTTCATGTGGTACACAGAAAGTTTGGAAACCCAAACTCCATCCCATGCATGTCTATGTTTAGAGCAGGTCAGTGCAGTGATTCTAAATCTGAGCACATTATACTATTCAGAACTAGAACAAAAGAGTGAAATAAGACAGAACTCACTCATTCTTTGAAAAAATTTGCAGAATTTCCTTAACAGAAGAAATCACATATCTTGTGCTTTGAACAGAGCACAAAGAAATGTGGGGGTTGTGACTGACAGGTTTCAGTCTTGAAAATGGTAAAAGTTTGAACATCTTTCAAAAAAGACTTTGAAAGTAAGGATGGTTGAATCATGCTGTTTGCCTGTCTTTTCCATGATAGCCAGCTTGAGCTGCAGAATGAGATGTAGCTGTTTATAGTCCTTTTCAAAGGGGAATGGAGTATATGCACATAATGCTTTAAATATTTCTCTCTCTGGGGATACTAAAGTGGCCATTTTGGGAAGAAACAGAAAAAAAAAATAGAAGTCTAGGTCTCTTCTGACTTCAGAGAAGCACTTGTTAAACATAACCATTACCTTTCTTCCTCAGAAACTCCAAAATCTGAGCAGCTTTGCCTTGCATTCAGATCTCTGCAGTCTCAGCAAGCACAGGTGCAGATATGCACCACAAAGGCCAGTCTCCCAGGAGGTGCTGCTCTCCTGTATTTCCTCCTCAGCCCCTCCTGCTTGTCAGACTGAACTTCTCTCACAGCAATTTCTTCAGTGTCACATGAGCTGCATTTCAGAGGAGTGTTTAGAAAAGCAGAACAAACACAAGTGATGCCTTTCTGGAGGCCTCTGGGAGAAAAAGCTGATGAACCACAGCCTTCCTTCCTCCATGCAGCTGGTGGTAGCAGCCAGCCCAGGGTGCACTAGCCGTGTTTCCCTCTGGCAGAGATAAACTGGGCATCCTTGGCAGCCTGATGTCCTAGGACAATAGGAATATTTAAAGTTCTAGCTGGCTGTGCCTTGCTGTGGGTCAGTAGGACAGGCAGGGATAATTACACACATCTCTTGGAACCATCAGCTCAGAGCTTTAATGACCAGGTGGCCAAACAGCCAGAAACTTCTACAGAGCTTGACTGAAGAGTGCTCTCTTCCTATCTTGGCCCTGAGGAATTGTGAGAATGGAAAGACAAGGTGCTGCTGAGAAAATAGGAAATGTAGAAGGTGATGAATGCTTCTTGTGCGTCTGTTTTTTGAAATGTGATGAGACAGTTGCCATAGAAATGCTGTTCTCTGCTCAATACAATGGGTGCCAGTTCCAGGAAGCCATTGACAGCTGTCACAAACAGCTTTCCATGAATTTAAATATCTAGAGTAATGTAAAGGGAAATAAGTCCTTGTGTTTCCTTATAGATCAGATGCTGTAAGTTTTGATTTTACTTAGGGGAATGTGACTGAGCAGAGCATCAGCTGTTACACATGGTCTGCAAAGTGAATGTAACTGCAGTTTGGTTTTGCTGTAAACAAAGAACAGCATATGTTTTCCAGAAAGAAATTAACTTGCATTTTTTAAGATTGTTTTGATAGACCAGAACGTGCAACTATCTTGACTTACACTACCAGACTATAAAGCTACACAAATTGATTTGTTTCAGAAGACAATTTTGGCAATTTGAAACAAAATACTCCATAAGAATAAAGTGCTCAGCAAGGAACAGTTTTCAGCTGTAAATAACTTAGGATATCCAAACTATTATGAATACAACTAGTAAGCGTATTATGAAAGGTCATTTAGCAAGGAAGAGGCTTCTTATTTGTTTTTGTGGCCAGCATTCCTTATCCCAGTGGTGTGCCCAGATACTGCAGGAGGTGAGAGCAGCTTGGGCAGAGCACTGAGCACACAGTATGAGCTTCTGGTCTACTTTTTGGGTTATCACTTTGTTCTGCAGGCTTCAGTTGAAAGCAAACTCCTTTGGGCAGAAGTTACTCATCAGAGCAGTCAAAGTTGAGCTGCCTCAGGGGAGGAAGAATGAGCTGTACCAAACAGCCAATGGAAACCATGAGTAAGAAAAGGAAGGCTCTAAAAGTGTTTTGCAGATGAAAGAGGCAATTCATGGACACATTTAGTAGCTCATGGTATTTACAAAATTTTGGTGGTCAGGCATTATGCTTGTAAGAACTTGTTTCTTCCATTATGAGATGAGAAAGATGAAAATGAAATTATTTTATGTAAGCAAATCCCTTTATGGAAGACTAGACTCTGTTACAAATGAAGAGGGGGCCAGTTCATTTTCTTTTCCCCAGAGCTTGCTGGACTGGAACAGCATCCTTAAACAGCCTTACAGTAATTTAAAAACTGAGACTGACTTAACTTTTTTAAAGAGACTTGCTGCTTTCCTTTTCTGATAGTTAAATTTGGGTATGCAAAAAGACGTGCCTGTAGTAATTACCTGTAAAATTTCTGTCCAGGTGAATGTGTTACGTAACCTACAGACAGAGTGCTTATTGAAAACTGCAGCTGCAGGATTGTTACTTTGCTTCTCCTGCACTGCCCTTCCAGTCTAAAGGGACCTCTCTGGCCCATGGCTTCTTAAAAACAGAGTAGCATAGCTACAGGATAATTTATTAATTAATGGGAAGACTTGAGTCTATGTGAGAGTCTAGGTCAGAGATTTAGTGTTCCCTTTTCATTTCCATGGAATCTGTCCAACACTATAAATTGCCAAAATATTCACAGCTACTCCGATGGGGAAGAAAAAGCTTAGCAGCAAGGCAGCAGCCAATCCACCCTTAGGGCACAGTGATCTGGCACTTGTCTTGCTCCCAGGCCTCTGTGGATCCAGCAGGTGAGCACCACAACCTTCATCTCAGCCTCAGTGCCTCCCCAGGTCCTGCTGGCAGGGTTTGTGGCTCTGCTCTGCTTGTTGTTAATTCCTGCTGTGCAGCAAAGGTGCAAGGAGAGCCTGCTCAAGTCCTGAGAGGGCAGGGAGAATAGTTGATGATTCCCTGTGCTAGAACTGACTGAACATCACTCTGTGGGCTACAGATGCTGTACTGGGAACCTGGGGAACAAGCGGGCCCCAAAATGACTGGGATCCAAGGGGATTCAAGGTACAGATCTCTGATTGAGAGCTGTGGTCATCCCTGCTGAAGGGACATGATTGCTCAGCACTTTGTGTCTTGGGGAACTTGCCAAGTTCTTGTTCATTATAGGGCAAACTTAATTTGGCACTACTGACTGCCAGAAGCCTGAAGTCACACTGAGGTTTAGTACTCTGTTTCCTGCAGCTACTGTAAACAAATATGTGCTGTCTGCTAAGAGCATCATGTACTTGTTCAGTATTAGACTTAGAGACAGCTTTGTTCTTCGAGCAGTTCTTTTATTCATCATTGCATGAGAATTTGCAAACCTATTTTCTCAGCATCAGTACTGATCCTGCTTTTGCTTTTCCATCTCTGATTTGTTGAATATCGTTAATCTTGGCAGGATTCAATTGCTTGAAATAACCATATTGTGTATCCTGAAATGGCCTACTGTGAGGCTTCAAATTTGAGGGCTCTTAGAGCTGCAGCTTAATTTACACGATGCTGCTAGCATTTTGAAAGTATTTATTTCTGTTTGTAAACATTCGTGCTTTGATGAATGGCAATCTATTGTCAACCATCCTGCACCTTCTTTCTATTTCTCTGCTTTCCCAACCAGAGACAGGACTGATTTTTACCCACATTGTGTGTGACTTTTTTCCTCTTGAAAAACATATGTTTACATCCATTCTGTTGAAATGGACAAAACTTGTGCCACTGAGTGTGGGGATGTGGCAGTAGTACTATCCACTTGTAGACAAAAAAAATGAAAACTCTCTTGAAAGTGCACCACAGCACAAGGCTCTCATTTATGCCACTGTCCTTGGGAACCAAACCACTAGAAATAACAAGGGTTATGCTGAAGAGGTGCTGCAAGCTTGTCCTTCCTGCAAACCACAGCCTGTGCTATGAGCTGGAGCTCCAGAGGGACCCCTCCCTTCCCACACTGTCCTGAATATTGAAACTTGAACCTGCTTGGACAAATTTCACCCTTTATGTGCTTGAACCTTTTCTTCTTGTGGTGATTTCTCCCCTCCCTGGAGGGAGAGGCAGTAAATCTACAGAAGATTTATGGCTTTCTGTCAGCTGAGGACAGTCTGATACACTGGCACCACTGTGATCTCCTACTAAATGTGGCAGGGTAATCTATTGAGTCTTGTAGAGCACACAGCTGTCTTCTCTTAGAGAGGAGAAGGTTTTTTGGCTTGTAAAACCTTTGGAAATGAAGGATAAAGAGGGGTAAAAGTTGCCCAATTTCTGTGTTCTGGAAAGTCTGGTAGATTTTTAAACTTTTTAAAGTAAATCAGTTACCTTTTTATCTCTAAGTCACTGGAATGAAAAATATCCTAAACAATACTTACATAGTGTTGCAAGATTTCTTACTCCCAACTCATTAAATGTTGTTTTGTTCTCTGACAGCCTATGCCTCCAGTAAGAAATTCCTCCTTTGGGAATGCCACAGACTGTGCAGAGTGCAGGGCACAATCCCTGAAGTGGATGTGTCTAGGAATGAATTTAGAGAGACTGATATTCCAGCTGGAGTGGGTGGTGTCTCAAAAACCTCAGGTGAGAAGCAGATGCAGTATCACTCTAATGTCTTGGTGATGGGTTTGGAAGGCTCTGCTACCAGCCTGGTTACAGCAAGAGCATCAGCATGCTGGATTAAACTGCTTGAGTCATAGCAGAACACATCAAGAAAGATTAATTCCTGTCCAAGAATACCTGATAGGTGATAAGGTTTGAAAATTTTATTTATTAAAAAAACAAACCCCAACAAACCCAACCAAATCAAACATCTCCCCTTTCCCTCTCAGCCAGTCTCCTGTCTGCTTTTTATTTTGCTGTAGCTCAAGACCCAACACCATGGATGCTGTGGTGAAAAATGTCACTGATATTACATGAAGATAATTACTGTTTTCAGTGCTGCTTGGAGCATTTAATTTCATGTTCAATACAAATGAAACAAACTGCTTTCACAAAATAACTTCCCAGTTTCTTCCCTCTGTGTTTCCATGGAGGAAATCTCTATCTCTTTCTGGATTATCCTTTTCAAAGAATACTTTTGCCCTGGCTAAAAGTCCCTGTGAGGATTGACCCTGATTTAAGGGAATACTGAGTGGGAGACTCTAAGAGAATTGAGTTAAAGATTCTTTACTTTTAGCATCAGAAAGTAACAAAGAGGAGGTTACTTGAAATCTCTGTTAATCTGTTAGTCCACAGATAAATGGTTTAATGTTATTCATGAAATTCATGATACTTGTGATAATGAGTGATTAGTTGTCCTTTACATTAAAGGCACAGTGTAGCTACTTGCTGCATGGATTTACAATCTACTTTGCAAAGGGCAAGCCCCAAGGGGCTACATTTCAGTGAATTGGAAGAAAAGGAAAAGGACAGGTAGATGTGCAGCACTTTTGTACCTTTCTGCTTTCAAGTGCAGCTCCCTGAGTAAAAGGCCATCTGACCACTGCAGCTGATGGCTCTCAGCCCCAGTTTACCATCTCCTTAAACTGAGTCAGTGGTGATTGCAGGCATGTAAAAAAGAACTTTATAGGATCCAGTGTCTTGCTCTAGAATATTGCTTCAATCTTGAATATACTTTTAAAGCAGCAACTTTTGACTTTTTTTGTGGCAATTTTAGAAAATTGTAGAGAGTAATGGGAAAGTTGTGACAAAGCCTGAAAAGCAACAAAACTGAAATGATAAGCAGGCATATAACTTAGAAAATTGTCTTCTTTCTCCTTTGGTGTCAAAACAACTCTTTCTTGTAGTTTTGGTAGAAAAGAGATTATGAGAGGCTTGCAGCACCTCTGGAAAGTGCTGGAAACCAAGTGTTTGCAGCACCAGGTAGGGCTTCATCTATCTGCTGCAAGTTCTGGAGCCCAGATTGTTTATGGTTTATCCTAATTTTACAGGTAGAAAAGTCAAAATAAGGGAAAAGAAAGCTGACCTGAGTTTGTGAGCAGGGCAAGGTGAATGCTGAATTCTGCCTTAGGGTATGACAAAAAGAAAATAGAATATTTGTGATTTTAAGATTGTTAGTTTGGCTTCTTGGGCAGTAGATGGCCTGGTAGCTCAGTGGTTTATCTGTCCTGCACTGGTTTCGTGCTGTGCGTGCTTTGCTAAACTATTGCTGAGCTTCTGCTCCTGTGCAGAGGCCAGATTTCTTCAAAATTATCATCAAAGAACATCTGTCTGCTGCTTGGGGATCCTGTGTGCTCAGTAAATCAGCAGGTAGACTGTAGAACTTTATTAAGACTCAGGTCTTTGCAGTGCCCTTGGTAGTTCATCACTGCTAAGCAGAAACGCAGCCTTGTAATTTCATAAAGGCCAGTTAGGCCTTTCAGAAATAACCCCAGTAGTTATGCTGATAGATCAAGTGTGGGATCTCTGGATATAAAGCACTGCTGTTCATCATGGGATATAAAAATTTATATGGAGGGATCCTGTTGTGGGAGACTTTCTGTCTGTGTTGAAGTGGGTTGGTCGTAGCTAGAATTTGATTATCTGTACCAGCACGTTTTTGAAGTGAGAAAAGCTATTTGCATAAAATACAATAATGCCTCCCACCTGACATTTACAGAGGGAAGAAAAGAGTATTTTCCCAATTTTTACTACCCTTTGTTCATGGTGATATCTTTAGCTACAGGCTTGTCTTGTTAATTGATTGAATTATTTAAGGTGCTGATTTATTTAGTGAAGGCAAAATTAGTATTTTTGTCTCTGACAGCCACAGGGCTTGTTAGAATAGTCAAGTTATTTTTCCTGATCTTTCAGTGCATTACCCAAGAACATGTTTCCTGTGTACTAGGTAAAAACAGGTGGAGAAATCTGATTTCTTTATTTTGAAAAGCTTACTTCATAGAAGTAAGAAACTTCTCTGCACAGGCGTTTTGGTTTTTTCTCCCTACAGTGGCCTTCCCATAAAGGATCAGAATTTTGCTACAGCTCTGGATGAGCCTCATGAGCATGTTGTCCTGTATGTTACTGTGTGTAAGCCAGAACTGCAGTGTATGTGTTTTGTGGGCATTCTTCACTGTGTATAGTGCTTGTCTGCACTGATAGTGTGACAAACTCTGATGTTGGCTCAGCAGAAAGTCCCTCTGGGTTTGTGTGCTGCTTCCCTTTGTGCCTCTGGCTGAGCAGCCCCCTCACTCCCTCTCCCAGCCTGTCCTGTAAAAATGTGTGAGCTGCCTTTGTCACCCCGGAGCCCTTTCCTCCCCAAAGCCTGCACAACACAACAGCATCTTGCAGAGGCACCTCGTCACTTGTAATTTATCCTTTCTTCCACAAGGAGCAACGCTGCTAAATCCTTTAACTGGGGATTAATCTTTCTGTCTCTTACTCTTTGAGTTGCTGCCAATCAACTATTATTTATAAAACAAGCTCTTGGGTGATGATGGCAGATCTCATAAGTCACTGCTCAGTTTCTGCCATACCTTACTGAGACTACTGGCATAAATTGAAGTATGTTCAGCTACTCATTTCTAATTTGGTCAGTACAGAGCAATTTTATCTCCATATCACTGCCCATACCCTTCATTTACCCCCTACAGCTCTACAGATGAGAAACAGAAGGCAGGAGTTACTCTGCTGTGATCTCCTGGGAGGTTTTTCAGAAATGCTGCTCTACCCTGCAGTGCTTAAAAACAGGAGCACTACTACTGAGATCCACCCTAGGAGAACTGGGTGAATTTTGGAGGAGAAGGGAGCTCTGAATTGCAGAAATGAAGGCTGATAATTTTGGAGATGCTAACAATGAGCTTCAGCAGTATTTGTGTGGAATGGTCTCCATAGCTCATTCCTCTCTTTGCCTCTGAAGCTATTGCAGTGTTGCTGATAAAATCTTCATACCACACTAGTCTCAAGACGTAGAAGCAAGGAGACAGATATGTGTTATTTAATCTCTGGTTTGCACCATGCTTCAGTCAGTCTCTAGGTATAACATGGGTGGTCAGTGTTGTGTTAGCCACAAAGCCTTGTGCCAAGGTGAGCCTTGGCAATTTTGGATTTTTTACACAATGAATTCTGGATAAGTCACTTGAACTTCTGAAACTTTCTGAGGAACAAGCTCTCCTTGGGATGTCAAATCTTGTAGTTCATGCTTTAAGCTAAGTCTAATAGCCTGAAATACCTTCTTTTACTATTTTGCAACATTTCTGGATCTGGTATTATTCAAGCAATGCAGAAATACAAAAAACCCCACCACAAATATGGGAGAGGACTGTGAGGATTCTACCAAATAAACCTCAGACTGTGTTTAAAAAACCCTCGAACAATTCCCTGCCCCCCCTGACCTTTTTTTATTTTTTTTAGATTCTGGGCATATCTTCAGGTGATTTTCCTACTAAATATGCAGTTTCCACCTCCCATAGTGGACATGCAGAGCTGGTTAAAATCCAATCTCATTTAAATTTGGTACTCCACTATTGAAAACAATGAAAAAAAATGCTGCCAAAGACTTGAGACCTACAGTATCCAGTCACATGAGGTCTAGGTCTATTTTGCTAACCATCCCCATGCCTAGTTTGTTCCCCAGCCTGCAATAACCAACTTGAGATTTACTGCTGCCATTAACTTGCTTATTATCTAGAGACTCCTAATGTAGCTGATGAATACCTGTGTTCTGTGCCACGTTGTTTTCAAAGGTTTTCTTTTTCTTCTTACAAGGTGTGAGGCTGATCCCACAGATTCTCACTTTGAAGCACTGTTTGTAATATTAATTTGGTGAAACAGGAAAGACAGCAGCAAGATGTTCTTTCTAACTTATACAATCCGTAGAAAGGCTGAAGAGATCTGAAGCTTTGTGTGCCCTTGCAAGTTCAGAGAGGTTCATTCATTTTGTGTGGGAACACTTGTCTTCCTAAACCTATTAATAGTGAGGCTTTGTGAGTCACAGAATCACAGAGGTCTTGGTTGGATGGGGCAGGTGCAGGTTGCCTCACCCAGCCTCCTCTTTGTACTGGGGACTCGATGACATTAGAGACCAGGTCAGTCATGACTTAGTATTTAGGAGTTTTGAAAATCCTCAGTAATTGAGACATTTCAAGCTCTGTGGGGAACTGCCCTGCCCTGCCAGTGAGGAATTTTTTCCTAGTGTCCAACCTGAACCTATCAAGACAATGTTTGTGAATGCTGTCAGTCTTCATTATCCTGCCTGCCACTCTCAAAACCAGTTTGGTGTCATGGTCTTTATCCTCCCGAATAGTATTTGTACTAGATCATCCTTTTTTTAGTCTGATAGGTCACCCCTACTTTGAGGAGGGAACAAACCCTGTTCTTCACCCTCTCTCACAAGCCATGTGCCCTGAGCCCTGATCATCTCACAGGCTGGACTTTCTCCATTTTCTCCACATCCTTCTTGATCTCCCCCTTCTTTGCAGAAGAGGCTGAAGTACTGCAAGTCTGGCCTGGTCAGTGCTGACAGGATTGGGATAATGACCTCTTGACCTGCAGGACATGCTGATTTTAATGAGGTCATTTGCTTTGTTTCTGACAGGAGTGCAGTGTTGGTTTATGTTAATCCGGCACCCATGGTAACCTCAGGATGTTTTTGGCAGGGCTAATTTCAGCCCACTTGATTTCCTGCCCTTGCAGGTGCCTGGGGTTTTTGTTCCCTGAGTGCATAGCTTTGCACTTGGCTGTGTTGAACTTCATGATGTTTGTTTGCTCAGTCCTCAAATTTATAGCCTGCTCCCTTTGTGTCTGTCTTTTGTCATGTCAGAAACTTCTAATCTATTACCCTAGAGGATACAAAACATCACAGGCAAGTTTCTGCTCTGATTTATTCTTTTGGGGGAGATTTCTCTATCCATTAACTGTAGAGAGAACTATGGAAGACTTATTGCCTGAGTTATGGTTGGCTTTTGAGAGTCTTCAGCTTTAGTTTCCAGAAGTGAGAACAGTGAAACTACAGAGAAACTAGTATTGTGTTTTCTTTTCATCCTGCTATGCCGTGCCAAGTCTGAATGGAATAAAGCAAGAGCTTTTTTTTTGTTTGCTGTGATGTTCTGCTTTGTATCTATTCTGCCTTCCAAATATTGTGTTTCATCTTTAATGGTTATGGCACCCATTAAGCTGAGAACACTCTTATGACTGAACCATCTTCACAGACTGTTAGCCTCATTACAGAACCTTAACTTAATGTTCAGACTGTCAGTGCATTAATAATTGTTTGGTATAAAATGTTGGCTTGCCTTCCTGCCTATTCTCTTTCTTAAGGTTCTATTATTTGTAAATAGAGCAGCCTGTGGCCAGTTAACCCATGCTGGGGTTTCCTTGTTACTCTTCCTGTTAACATCTGATACACCCCAATTTTTCTTGTGTTTTCATCAGATTTCCTTTTTATTTTATTTTAGACACTTTGTTTTAGGCAATAAGACCCCAATGGATATGTTTCTGTGATATTCTTTTCTTTTAATTTTTGTAGTCCCTCTCAAGGGTTATCTGCCTTCTGCTATTGACCATGCAGACATTATTTAGGCATATTTAGCTTCTGCAGTAGTTTTAAGCTTTAAGCCAATGTGTAGATGACTAAAAATCTTTCAGTAGAAATGCAGGTCCCCATGTGATAACTGATGTCATGCACTAGTAGAGTTGTGGGTTTGTTTTTGCCTAAATGTTTTGAGTGGATCTCTTAGAAGCTGTTCATGTAAAGGTTTACAGACCCCAAGTTGAAAACAACCATTTTGTTTTATCTGATGGGAAAATAGAAAAGGAGTAATCTTAAGCTTTAGC
Source organism: Ammodramus savannarum pratensis (assembly GCA_020466415.1). Taxonomy (NCBI): domain Eukaryota; kingdom Metazoa; phylum Chordata; class Aves; order Passeriformes; family Passerellidae; genus Ammodramus; species Ammodramus savannarum. Next base: position 18,505,687 of record JAHXMQ010012338.1, on the reverse strand, counting down.
CTACAGTAGAGAAAACTACATGGGATGAGTACATGTAATAAATATCTGATATTTCCTAGAGGATTCACAGCAAAATACACATTTGACTCCCTTTATTCACTAAAGGATAAAGGCCTAATAAGCAAAACCTGGTTTTGAGAAACCACAAGGATCTTCCACTTTGATAGATGTTTTCAACAAAAACTTACAGCGTGAAATCAGCATGCCTCATTCAGTTCTGTCTCAGCTGGGACCTGGACTAGGTGAGAGGGACAGTATTTTAACAGGGCAAGGGGTTTGCTGTTGTTAAGGACAGCAGCAAAAGGCACTGGGCTGATGAGTGACTGACTTGCTCTCTCCCAGCAGCAGCAATTTCTCTTTTCAGCCACCAGCCATCCTGGATGCAGCCATATGAAAAGCCCACTGCTGAGGGGGAGTGAGTGTGACATTCTCTTCTGTGGAACTCAGAGCTAAATTAGCACAGTCCTCCTCCCCCATTTCTTCCTTCATGGATTGCAGTGCTGTGGCTGTATTAATGAGGCACCAGCCCTGTGGAGAATGTCATTCTGGTGCCAAAGTTCAAGACTGGTAAAAATGTCTGAAAATGTTCAGTTTTCTGCAGGTTATAATTTTTTACAAAAAGATTCTTTCATTTGTTTTTTCCTTTCTTGGTCATAGTTTTAAGAAATTACCTATTTTGTATAAAGAGATGTTTAGTGCTTGCAATTTCATTGTCTGAGCTGTGGATGTGTTTACCCACATCAGAGGACATCTCTGGTAGTGTTAATAATATCTAGTTTTTATGAATTTGGTGGTTTGCTGTATTCCCAGAAAGAGAACTTAGAGATAATAACCCTAAAAAGTTTCTTAGATTATTTCCCACTGTGAACTGTGGGGTTTGTAGGGTAAATGACCTGAATCAATTCACAGAGTGGTCTCTGGACTGGTGGTGGTTGGAGGGCTGGGCAGCACTCTGCTCCTCAGCTAAAATAAGTGCCTATTTCACACTGCTTTCTGAGGGAAGCCACCCTTGATTTCATCAGTGTCTTCTCTTTCAACTCCAGGGTCCTGATTTTGTTTGGCACTAGGGCTGGACAATATGCAGGAAAGTGCCTGAAATGGATGCATGGAAAAATCATGCCTGGAGAAAGTGCTTGTTCCTAACTGCCACGAGCTGCAGGTTGGCTGCTGGTTGAAGAATGGATAATTGCATTCCCTTTTAAATGACACACTTTAGAAGTGGTGTGGATATTCCCTTTTTTTAGTCAGTCACATGTCCTGATCCAGCAATGTGTTTTAGTTCTTTTTAAACTCGGATGATACTTTGAAATAAATAAAGCTAGCATGTGCTCCAGCACTGCTCTCCAGCATGAGTTCTTTCCAACATCCAGGCCCTAACTTTTAAAAAAGTGACAAGTTCTAGGATAATTTCTGCATTCAGAATGCATTCAGAATTCCTGTGGGCATTTAGCTGATGTGCCTCATGATAGACACCCAAAACCCAGAGCGTGTGTGATATGGGCCAGGCAGGAACTGAGAGCTGACCCCCAGCCCTGTGCCTTAGCCACAATCCCAGCAGGGCAGGGAGCAGAAATCAGGGCTGGTTAACCAGGCTGGTGATTTGAGGGATGAAGCTGACAGAAGAGCAGAAGCAGAGAAGTGCACCGAGAGGAGCAATTTTAAATACTTAATTACAGAGTGCCTGAAGAAGACTGGCGCTTGCTGGAGCACAGATCAAGCGCTTTCTCCTCTGATGGGATTAGGCCACTTTGGCTACTTGTGTCAAGTCCCTTTCAGACATGACACTGCTTTGATTCCTCCCACTCCCCAGAGGACTGTAATTAAGAAGTTACTGCCTCCCAAGTGTGCAATTATGTTCTCTGAAACCCAATAAGCAGCCCTGAGTGTAAAACATCCCCTGCCTCCTGCGTGAGCATCCTTCTGACACCGAGGTACCTCAGCTTTGGTGAACTGCAGAGGATGTTTTGTCCCCAGACAATGTGTTGAATGTGAAGTGTTAGAGAGGGGATCAAAAGGAAGACATGAAGTAGGTGAAACACAAATAAGGGTGTAAGTATGCTTGGCAGGTATTTTTGACATAAAAGCTAGAATAAAAGCTCATGTGAATGTCTGAGTAGTTGTTGAGTTTGCCAGCAATGAGGAATGAAAGACTTCCAAGGACTGCAAATTTGGATTTTGATGTTTTGCCAGAGTTTCAGTGCTGTTGACAAAAATAAAATTCAAGGAGTTATTACCCCTTAAAAACTTTTATTTACACTAGCCAAACACCCAGTTATGCCAGTCCCAATTTTAATCTTCTGTGAAGGCAAAACTCACTTTGTGAAAACAGTACATACAAGACAGAAATATAATCTGCTGGAAAACTGGTTTTGAACAGCAATCTTGAGTGTTTCACCATGCCAGTGTTACTGTCACATCTGACAAATATTTACGTTTCTCTTGTTTAAGGCACTCCAGCAATAGAAACAAACAATTCCCAGGCAGCATTTCCCAACAGAGTCAGAATTTGGAGTTAAACCTCCCTTGTTTCCAGGCTTGCTGGGCTCTGGGTGGGCATGAAGCCTGTTTTCATCCTTCCCTCACTGCAACAGCCTTTAGGCTTCCAAATGTGCTTCCCTTGTTTAGACTAAAGAACTTGATTTCTTTTGATATTTCTTCTTAGTCCACAGTTTCTACTTGTCTGATTTTTTTCCTTTTTCTTTCCTGTGTGCTTTCCAGTATGACCCTGACCCTCCTAAAGTGGTTAAAAGTGAACAGATCGGTCTGGGGTGATGTTTTATGTATTACACTATAATATTTTGTGGGGTTTTTTCCCCTATCCAATAGCATGGCATTGTTTGTGATCCCTTAAATCCTTCTCTGCAGAGTCCCTCACAACCCTGCTTTGTACAGGTGATTATTCCTAACTCAGTGTAGTGCCTTGAAGTTCACTATGGACAATGAATGAGACAAATGTTTCTTTTTAAATGGGCTGTTTCCTCCAGTTTGCCCACAGATGTGCTGGATTTAGGGCTCAGTTGTCAGAGCTGTGCCACAATCAAGGACACTTTTTACCAGAAAAAGGCAATTGTCTGTGCTTGAACTGTTCTTCTAGCAGAAGACTTGTAGCTCAGGAGATAGTAACACCATAGGCCTTCAGGGAAGGTTAAAAATGGAAAAAAAAGGAAAAAAAAAGAGGATTATTCTAGGGGAAAAAATGAGTATATAGTTTTAAAAGTCAGGTTCATTGCCTAGTGTCTTTAAGTAGTATCTTTTCTCAGTTCTTCAAGTCATGGCAACTTTCAAATAAATTAAGTATAAACAGTCAGGCTACTTCTACACCAAGGATTAATGGCAACACATTGAGAAAAAATCCAAGAAGTAAACTAAGCAAAAAGTGAAGGAATCACTTAACTTTGTTTGGTAGATGATCCTACTAAATTAAAATATAATTAATTTTACTAAATTCTGACTTAGCTAATGAGCATTGTTAACAAATATACAATAGAATCTTCAATTCCTTCACTTCCAAAATTACTTGTGGAATCATTCCCGCTCTCTACCAGCTGTTGTCATGAAGTCACTTGTAAGAGCTAACCTGGAAATATGTTAGAAGCACTGCAGTTTTTCCAGCTGCTTTGAGTAGGGAAAATTGATGTATGGATAATATTCTAGTTAGTATTTCTTCAAGATGTGTCCTGATCATTGTTAGGAGCACTGGAAGCAGGACATGAAAATAACAGCATTATCTGGCTTGCAGACTTCTACCTTCCAAATATAAGATAACTTCAATATGAGTCTATAAACCTATTTTTTGGGGGGCATCCCTTCAGTTCTGTTACCTGTACCACTAGTTAGTTCTTGTGTTCAAAAGGAAAGGATGAACAGATTATTTTAGTTCTGAATGTGCCCATTTCTGAACAGAACAGGGAGCACTACAATATTTGTAGTAGTCTGGCTGTTTCTTAGTAAATTATAAACATCTGGTCCAACTGGCATCCCTGTTACTGTGCATGCTACAGAATATAGTATCTTCCTTCTGCATCCTGTTGGTTTTCAAAGGGATTTCTATTTCCTACAAAATATTTCTGTTAGTGTTGACAACCGCTCCTTTTAGCTTGAATGTTCCTGAATGGATGAAAGGACTCTAGATTTGCACAACAGAAGGTAAAAAATCTAATTTAGGCAAATATTTTAAAGTGTTGTTGAATATATTGAAAGACCATCCCACACTTAAAATGACAAATGCCTGTATAGGCCATATCAGCACTCTGCTGTCACATTGCAATATGTTGTATGACATTATTGGATCTCCAGGTTTGCTAGAGAAAAGTGAAAAGGGAAATAAAATTGCTGTTTCATACCTTAGAGAGGAATGTAATCATCATGAAATTCATTCAGGTGCCAATGCCTAAATCCATCCACATATTTTCCACTCTTAATGTGATTTTTGACTTCCTACAGCTTTGTGAAAACCAAAAAAACCTCAAACCAAACAAAAAAAAATTGTCATGCTGATTTTGTGCCTTAGGATGAATTGGTAATGAAAGGGAAAAGAAACTTAAAGGCTTCAGGATTAGACACTTGCCTCTGGATCTTAAAATCAGCTTTAGTCCTCTTTCTGTTCTAATATCAGTTACCAACTCTGCAGTCACTTAAGGCTCCTGTCCCTCTGTATAATCTCTAATGTTGACTTGAGAGCCCATCTCTGGTTTGCAGGAGTGATGAGGTGATGTGAAAAGCTGATATCCAAGAGGTGCAGAGTAAAACCAGAGGGCTGTGCATTACTCAAACCTGAGGCCACTGCCCATGGGGGTTGGGGCAGAGACCTTCACCGGATATTGGAAAAATCTCTGTGGTGATGAACACACTGGAAAACACCATGGGCATTTCACTGTGGGCTAAAAGTATTACCTTCCCAAATATGTCTAAAAATGCTCCTTATGTAACTTCTGTGTTTTTACAATGTGACTGATTGGTTTTTCCTTTAGAATTTTCGCTATGGGTGTTTACAGTTATTTATTTTACATTTCTGGGCAAGAGCAACCCATTTAACTCAATGTCAGAGAATAAATTAAGTCATCCTTCAGTGTGTCACTTTTAATCTGGAGATCACTCTGAAGATATTTTTAATGATTTTGCATCTAGAAATATCAGTCTGATAATTTGTCTAAACTCCTTGAATACCATCTCTTACAGATACACTTAGTTAAGGAAACTTATGGTTTAAATTTTGACTCCACTGTATGTAAAATGTGTTTCTTAAATTCTTATCGTTTACACAGATAAATATTAATATATCATTTTATGACCTTTACTGTTATCTTATTTAGCATCCTGGAAAAATCTGAACAAACTAATTTGATTCAAAAATAATATATATTATTTTTATTTAACTAGCAGGGTACTATTTTTAAATTATAGAAATTTAGCTGAGATGCACAATTTTCCTGTTTAATTCTGTCTTACCCACAGACTAGATAGATGGCTGCTTAACTTCCTAAATTTTGCTCCCAACATGTAAAAGCAACCTCCATCTCTCCCCTAGGAGGGCTGTGAAAAGCTGTGGGATATTGTTATGCCTCATAAATCCTATCTTGTCATGGTTTCACTCCAGCTCTCTTCCCTCTTTCCCTCATTTTCCTGAGGAGGTGCTGCCCTTGCACTCTGGCTGTGTTGCCTTTTTGTCTCCTGTTTTATTTTCCATGCTGCTCATGCACTAAAATTTGCTCTCTTAAAGAACAGAACAGTTTCTAACAGGACAAACCTGAACACCAAAGCCTACAGGTTTTATGCCTGAGAGGAATGACACAGGGCAGCTGTGTTACACACATCTGTCCCCTTCCCAGAACATCCTTTGTACCCAAACTCTGACTCCATCATGCCACAGCACAGCCATGCAATTCAAGTGTCATGGTGTGAAAATGTTACTCTGCCAGGTCAGGATGTGAGTTTTTTTGTGAGATTTACCTGAAAAAAACCCCAAGCATGTGATAAGAATTTTATATCATAACTCTGTTTTGGTGCCATAAGAGCTACCAGCCTGAGGGAGAATATCTGAGAGATGATTACAGGCTCAAATGAAACATTGCCTTGGCCCTGAGTGATGGCTGCAGCATTTCCCACCGTAAAACACTGGCAATGGGCTGGCCCAGCAGGTGCCAGGTCTGGCTCTGGAGGCACACTGGAGATTGCTCTGGGCTCAAACTTGGGGGCAGCTTCCTGTGCTGAAACTGAGTAAAATGAGTTGCTGTGCTGAACTGTGCCTTCCTAGAGAATCACTCATTCCAGCTGCTGTCCCCTAAGCACACTCACATCTGACAGTCTTTATCTCTGTGCTTGGCTTTGCAAATGAAGTGCTGATAAGAACTAAAGGGCAGAAAATTGTCCCAATACCTATGGATAAATGTACAAGTGCAGTGCAGGCAGCACTTCCCCCAGGAACTTTTCTGGTCCACCTCATTTTCTCCTGGCATTTCAGGAACATCCTGGCCATGCAGAAATTTTCCATTAATTTCTTTCCAAAATATTAGTTAATTATGTTTACTCCAGAGGATGCCAGGTCTGGGCAGCCTGAGACCATGTACACCAGCTGGTTTGGTGGCTGTGTTTCTTTTTGCTGGTGTGCTGCACAGAGACAATTTCTATGTGGCTTCAGGTGCCTTTCCTACAATTTCAGTGTTTTCATTTTCTAAATGAAGACTTAATTCTAGATATCTACTTCTCCTCTGTAGAAAATGACATATACCTCTATAGGAATATCTTAAACTGGAATGGGAATTCCCTTAAGTCTTCCATGTTAATTTACACCTTGGCCTCTGGCGACAATTTTTAACTGAGGTACTACCAATCCCTTTGGCTTCTTACATGCTGCTGAACTGGTGTATTTGGATTTGTAAAGGAGTCACTGCAGAGCAAGCAAGGTCAAAACTGTCACTGTTTCAAATGAAAACTAGGATTTCAAATAAATGGGGAGATTAATTTTGTCCTTTGAAAAGCTACTCTGTTTTTCAGGAATAAAATTCACCTCTAACTGCAAGAAGAAAATAATCATCACTAAGTTACTAATAAGAGCACTTCTGAAATGTGCATGCATTTGGACTGGGATGTTTTAAGTGCTTGAAATTTATCTTAATTATGGCTCTAAGCATGTAAGATGGTGAAAAATAGTATTTCTATTTAGTAGGAGTGGGTGGTGTTATCTAATAACATAAGTTTGAATTCACACAGTAACATTTAAAGTCTATACAAAGTGAAAGACTAACAAACAGATGAGTGAATATAGGTCAGAGAGGGGAGTTAGAGAGAATGGGAATAATAACACCTCTGGCTACATGGGCTGATGAGGCACCACTGCTGCCAGGGAAAAAGGATCAGAAAAATAGCTTGGTGTTTAAGTAAATTGTGGCTGCTTGCAGCAGAACAAAATACCAAACATTCTGAGCTTTACAGCCCTGCAGACTGCCTGAGGAGCTTTGTATTTCATCCCAGAGGCAGACATAGAGTGCTTATTATTCAAATACCCACCACTTATCCCTGATAATGCTTTCAAAGCATACCTGACTGAACTGTAAAAATCCCAATCTGGTCAAGTGCTGGTTTAATATGCACAGACACTGGATTGCAAACCAGCATGGATTGTTTTCATGAACTACAATTTCACTGTCAAGATTTAATTAAGAAATATATCAGAGCCTTTGGAAGAAGTAGGGTTGTCTGGGGTGTTGGACAAGTGCAATATATGACATGAAAATCTGTGCACTGACCAAGCTGCCTTCCCAAAAGTGAAAAGGGACAGGATTGCTTAAAAAAGCCACCAAGCCCTTACCTATAATGGACATGGTGCTTTTACATCATTCTCATCACTGTGAGCCACATTATGTAGTGGGGATTTGATTGTATTAACCTACATATTGCAGTATTGAAAATCCTGGGAAAAGGACACATTTTATGGCACTATAAAGTCATCATTTTTCTGCTACTGTATGAAGATTATTGCTTTCCCTGAAAGCACATAACAGATTTAATCCGAAATGGGATGTTTTATTTTTTTCTGTACAAGCAAGCTGTCTGGCAGGCAGCAGGAAATAAAGAGAATCATTATTATTAGGTCTTCGTGACTTAAAGTAATATTTGCATAAATTCATATACATAGGACCACTAAAAACTACCCCACAACAAAAAATACTAAAGCTGATATGTTGATTTTAAATGAAGTTTTGAAATAGTGAAGCCTAATGGGCAGCCAGACATTCACAAATACAAATTAATATAAATGAAGAAATGTTTCTGCTCTAAACCTCATGTGTTAAACCTAATCAGTATTTACTGTATTATCTCTGAATAGAATAAGGACAGCACATTATCTATTTCAGTAATGCAAAGTTAATTTTAGCTGTCAGAAGGTTGGAGTCAAAGACCTATGAAAGAATATATTTCCTGAGTGAAATCTAAAGGGACATTTTAATTTGTTTCTGTTCCATTGCTTCTGAATAAATTGTTTTGAAGCAGATAATGAATTCATGTAAGTGCTAGTCTTCTGTTCTGGTCCTAAAATTTCTAAAAGCATTTCTAAGAAAGCTCTTTTTTCCTACTTTTAAAGTATAACCAAACACATTGAGGTTTTTTTTCAGTGTTCAAATGCCTTTGTGAGGGCAGTTCAAGCAAGAGTTTTCAAAGTTCAAATTACCTTAAGTAAAATTTATACAGTTGTGTCAGACTTGTTTAAAATGTTAAATATGCATTTATGTCTAATTTTCAGGGCTGTAACTATGTTGGCTGTTCCCAGATGCTCACCACTGGAGGGGAGAATCCTAAACTTGGAGAAAGTTTCTGAATATTAATTTGCACTAGCAAGGTGATTATGTGAAGGTAAGTAATTTGAAGGTAAGTGACTTAGAGCTGTTGAGAGATGAAGTGTGCAATGTTTCCAACTCACTATAATGCATATTCAGCTTCTGAGGCTCGAAGCTGCAAATTTGTCTTTTACCTGTGCAAGACAAATTACAGAGAAATTTCAGTGGAAGAAGCAGGGAAGGTATTTGCAAGTATGGTTTTAATAACAACACACACCCCCTACTACTGAATTCATGAGACCCTGGATATGAAATTATTAAAACTGCAGCACTGATCACCACAGGATGCTGAAACAGCCAACAATAAAAATAGATTGGAAACAAATCCCAGCAAATTCATGGGTAAGGAAACACCACTGTTATTTGAACTCTATAGGTAACCTCCATCCCAGGAATTCCTAAGGTGTTTTGAGCAGGACTATTCCAGTGTGGCTGCATTTAGAAAAGTCACAAAGTGAATGTTTTTTGGGTCTTAGTGAAAAATACCTGTGTAGTGACATGGAAGATCTTACTGGTTCACAGCAGTGAATTATAAAGAACTTAATGGGGACAATGCTCTGTTTAGTGCTTTGGGGTTCTTGCATGCAGGCTGGATTCCTCTAGCCCTGGAGAACCAGGCTGAAAAGTTTTCTGTGGCAGAGCAGCAGCTTGCCCTTTAGTGATGGATTCTGGGCCCTGATGAGCCAGAGGGCTCAGTCACTCCCCTCCATGGCACCATGACTCATTTCCCTGGCTGCTGCTGTGAGCTCTGCCTTTTTTCAGCTGAGAATAACTGAGGGCTGTGCTGTACCCGAGCTGGTAGCACACTGAGCTGTAAAAGCTGTTGCTAAACACAAGTCATTTTGTGTCTGAGACTCATGAGGGAATGGGAGGGAGATACAAGAGTTGGCAAGTTAGCCCAGCACTTCAAAGTACAAAAAGCCTCTAGTTTGACTTCCTTAAGTTTTCTTCTCTCTGCCTTATTTTTTCCTAGCTGGATCCTCAGATGAGCTCAGGAAAGTGGATACTCCCCTATTTTCCACAAAATTATGACTTTCCATTCTGTAGGATAATCTGTTCCATTTTGCCACTACTTCTTTCTGCCCCTGGAGTATCTAAGATACCAAGAAATGTTCTTTCAATACCCTTCAGATTACAAGGCACGAGGATCCTCTGTGTTTCTGCTGTGCTGCACCCTTTGTGTTTGCAACACCAGTGACCATAGCCCAGCCACCTAGAACTAGCAGCAGCAAGGCACCAAACTCCCAAACTATCCCTTCTTACAGAGCTTGCAAAAAAAAAAAAAAAAAACCCAAAAAAAAAAGTTGAGAGCACAGGGTTCCTTCAAACCCATGCAAAGTTTGGTTGGTTGGTTTGTTTTCCTCTCTGCTTTCCAATAAGGATAGCAGCTAGTGAAAGCAAAAAGCTGCCATGCTTGATGGAAAAGTTATTAAAAGCTGGAACCACAGCTTGCAGTCTCAGAGAGGGCTCTGCTGGCCTGCCTGCTTTTTATACCACAGACTTTTTCTTAGTTGTGTTGTTTCTGAAGGGTTGTGAGCCCAAAACACTATTTAAACTGCTATGAGTCAATACCTGAGGATAGCTGGGTAAGGGAACATACATGTGTTGGGTATAGAATAAAACAGTTGCCAGTGAAACATTCTCAGGGCTGCAAGTTTACAACTGAAGGTGTATTTGATGGGCAGCAAATGTGAACTATTAAATCCCAACCTATGTGGCCTTCAATTTTCTGGCATAACTTCAGCTTCTGAAGGGCTTTAGTTAAATTGTTACAATTCATCTGGTTAACAAAGACCACAAGTGTTTTCAAAACCACTTTTCCCCAAGTCTTCACTTTGCCTATTCATACTGAAAGCTCTCTAGCAAATGGACCACTTATTACTGTATTTTTGTTCAGTATGAGTGCCTGGGTTTGGAGGCACTACTGCAGTAACACAATTATAAGCAAATAACTCTCCAGGGTAATTCCACACAGACCTTCATATTCACATTTTTGTACCACAGATACATTCACAGCTTACTCAGTGCATCAATTAATTAAGCTAATCTGAGCCTACTTATGACAAATGTCTCTAGCTTCCAAGTCGTGGAACTGTTTTATCATTTGGAAACATAAATTGCAAATTTTGAAGGTTGAGGCTTATGTTTATGGGTCTTAAAGCAGTGAAAGAGATGGGAAAGAAAAAAGACCAAACCAAGAAATATCCTTGTCCTGGTGAGCAAGTCAATTTTTGCCCTTTCTTCTTATGGGTCAGTTCAAAATCATCTCTCTGAGTAGCAGCTCAGCATCTGGCAGTCAGATTTGTTGCCAAGTAGTCCATTTCTATTATTTTAAGTACCAGCCTGAATCCACAACAAGTTTCTCAGCTGTTTCCTTATTTTACATAATTAATCAGTGCAATAACTGCTAAACTTTAAAAATAATTTTATGGAGTCGATGACCAAGATATCTGAAGACATGATGTTCAAACACAGGTTTAATGTCTCCTCCTGGTCAAACACAGCATATTTGTGTTTTAGGGTTGTTTTTTGTAAGCTGCAATAACAAAATGTAAACTGCTTACTGATGTAATTTGCCTTAATATTAATCATATTTAAGCAGGTGATCTTCTAGTTTTGGGGTTTTTTTTTGTATTTTATCCTACCTACTCTTTCAGATACAGCTGAAGGCATGGTGTGTGTGTTTGTCCAGCTTAGCAGTATACATATTTATAATTTAAAACCAAATCCTGTTCCAAAGTAAAGGAAACACTATTCTCATAACAGACCTCAAAGAACTGGACCTTTGTTTGCCTGGCCAAGTAAATACCAACTCACTGAAGGAGTATAGAATTAAATCTAAGTTTCCAGCTTGGTGCAGGGATAGATGAAGATCTGATGATCACTGTCTCAAAATTTCCATTCCAAAGCCCTATTTCTCTACTTTCTAAGCTAACCTTAAGCATCTGGTTGAAATTTCGGTCTGCCTTGGGTTATTTTCTTTTCAGTGTAGGAAAAGAAGCAAGAAACATTTCCAGGAAATATATGTTAGAATATTTCCCAGCAGTCATGTTTTTCAGAGGCAAGCAGAGAAAAGTTAAGTTGTTCTTGTCAATGTAAAATGTCTGTGAATATTTTTCTTGGCTGAGAAATTCTAGCTGTCTTTTATGACCCTGACATCTGACATAGGATGACCTTGCTGGTGGCCTTGACATCTTTGTGGAAGCTCAATTAAATCTGAGCAACAGAAAAATAAAATCTCACAAAGTGTACAGGCTTAGTACAGACTTCATAGATTTTTGAGAAATGGATTCTGCAAAAAATGTCAGTGTTAAGGTCTGTTACCTCATAGGAAAACCACAATGCATTGTATTTCCATTCCATCTCCAAGCTATCATCAGTCTCTTAGGTGCTCCATAATCTCCAGAATGTCAACAGCTGATTCCAAAGGATCCTGTTTTGTCAAACACCTATTTGTTAGCAGATTAATCTTTGGAAGCTGCTCTGGATCAGAGAACATCAAGAAATCCTGTATTTAGAATAAGTTATATTTTCATTTGGCTGCCTTGTATTTTTCTCTACAGAAATATTGATCTTCCTTTCCAAGAAAGGACCTGAAAGACCCCAGGGCAAAAGTTTCTAATGACAGGCTCAGATAAAACCCAACACACTCTTTCAGGACAACTTTTACATGTAAGCTTTGCTTTTTATGGATTATAGCCCTTAGCAGTCATGGGAGACAAGGTTCAAAAGAGCACAGACCTTGTCAAAACGTCTGCAGCAAGGACAGGTAAAGCAGACAACAGCTGTCACACACAGGAACCCCTGGAATTTGCTGCTCACTAAAGATTTGCCAGCATTTCTTGAACAGACCATGCTACCTGTTCCCTGCACTGGGGATGTTGAAAAAGGTATTTGCTTATGTTAATCTACCCTGTGAATTAAAGCTTTTTTCCCCACTTTTTCTTTCCTATGTTTCTGATAAACTTTTCCTGAAGTCACCAACTCCTACTGGGTGAGAAACTTTCATGCACCTGTTTTTATAAAGGGAAATAAAACTGTCATTTCCTAAGTTTTTCAGCTTATTTTAGTAGAATTCCTCTCACCTCCTTTTACGTCTCTGCCTAAGCTAAAAGCAATCTGTGCTAGACAGGTACTCTTTGGCACTTCAGGCACCCTTTTTGGGAGAGGAGTGAAGCAAATACTGGGGTGAGATTGTGCTGACCTATTTACACCAGATACCTTGCACCTCACCAGTGTCAGCTTCTCTCTGTTACTGCAAAAAGAAAGTTGGAGTGATTGGTTCAGGATGCCTATCTTTGGTCAGTTGAATTCTAACCTTTATTTGCAGGTACTCAAATAAGTACCTGAAAATAAAGGCTAGAATTTAGTGTTTAAGTGTTTAAGGTTTGACTGAGAATAAGGAATAATTGGCAATTTTCTGGTTGAAAGGTGTTGTTGTGATAGTCAGCAGGAATGGGTTCTAATAGATTTTAATTGATCCTACCACAGCACAGTCCTGGTGTTTAGTGTCCTGAGAATCTCACATTTTTGAAAGGGAAAAAGATGTCTCTTCCCTGAAGTAGACTGAAGTGCAAGAGAAAATGACCTTTAGTACTGTGTGTTAGGCCCTGACTAAAATCCCAAATTTGAGCATTCATCTGCTGAGCTTTTAGAAAGTGAATCTGCAGAGCTTTGCTGTACCTACCCTATCTGCAGTAACTGAGCTTTGTTTAATTCAGCTAAACATGTTTAGGTGATGGCAGCACTGTGCTCAAAACAGGACACAAACTTATCAAATATTGTAGTTACCATCATTTTAAAAAACACATTTTCAAAATCTGAACATTTCTTCCCCCTATTATTATAAGTGCATGCATTTTACTGAAGTAGCAGTAACTTGCTTTTCCTTATCTTAACTGTAAATGACCCCATTCATTTGTAGCTAAAATTGTCCTCCCCAGAGTGCACTGGCTTCAGCAGAATTACAACTTGCATGATTTTAGCTGATAGACTCTACTGCAGATACATAACCTAAAGAAGTAACACATTTCTGGCAATACATGATAAAAGAAGCACTTGGCAAAGGTCAGCTTTTCAGATGTCTCGTGGAAATCTCATTAAGTACAGTCTGCTGATAGGTCCTCTTCTTCTGCCTCAGTGTCTGTACCAATTGTCCTGAATTTCTGATTGAAGTTGGGCATCTCAGTGACTTTTCTAACAAGTTAGAAGGTTCAAGTATAATTAAAATAACCTCAAAGTCAAATTTAACAGGTGAGAATTTTGATAAAACTCTTTGAATTAACTCTATTGTGTGCAAGTAAAACAATCTTTAAATTATCAGTCCTTCTGAATGTAGCTAAGCCTGCTAAGATTTGAGTGAATGTCAGGCAAATTCCTAAATATTTGAACAAAAAAGCCTTGCTGAAGTAATTATTCTCTATTAATGGGAACTATGCCAAAATGAAACCCTTGTGCAAGCAGGGCCTATCTTCTTTTCAGTTTTCCATTTTAAATCCAAACTTTCCCTTCATTTCAGCTTTCCATTTGAAATCCTAACTTTTGTCTGTCATGATGACTTCTTGTTAAGCTGCTGTTAAAAGTCAAGGTTGGTGCATATGTTAAAAGAGTGCAGGTAAGGGAGATCAGAAATAAAAGTAGATGAACTCTAGCTCAGTGCTGAGGCAAAACTCACCACTACCAGCATTGTTTCTGCCTACAAACTCCAGAAATTGTTTAAGCTGAGCCACTACAAAAAGAAAAATGTTAATATTTATGTGGTGACGTGTTGTTTGACCATCAAGCCAATTTTCAGCTGACAGACTGCTATAAAATAAAAAGATGGACAGCAACTTAAAAAGAATAAAATTAAGCTGTGTATTAGATTTGAATCAATTACAGAGTGAGATGACAAGCTCATTCTCTTTCCTGCTGGAGGTGGGGAAGCAGAGTACTCCATGACCTTGAGGTTTCTTTCAGAGCACATTTGCTTTCCTTACATGCACAGCAATATGTGAGCTTAAAGGCTAGCTCTTAAAATCTGCATTCCATTCCCCTTTAGGAAGGAGTAAGTTACAGAGAATTTTCTTTCATGTTTTAGAAGAGTCTGTGTGCCTGTTTTCTGCTCCTGTACTTGTTCAGGATGCTTGATCCCAGATCCCAGCATTACAGAGATCCCTGCAACCTCTGCTGCATTGCAAAGGCCTTGGATTGAGATGGCTGCCAGGAGGCTGAGCAGCAAGGAACATATCAGCTCCAAAGAGCTAATGGTGAGTTCCATGGGGCACTGCAGGGGTTAAACTCACTGCCATCCTCTCTGCTCATGTGCAGAAGGACTTGTGACATGTGAGCTTTTGGTCAGCACCAGCCTGCAGGATGCCCTTGCCCTCTTCAATAAAGTTCAGTCACTTGTGTTGTCCTGAACTGAGAAGGAAAGCCCTGCATATTCGAAACCTAAAAGTAACCCCCATGAGACATTCAGCTGTCCCAAATACAGCTGGGACAGCTGAAAGTCTGGTGAGTGCCCCAGTGGAGGCATCACTCCTTTGGGGATGTGCATTCCTGTGGAGCACCCTTAGCCTAAGTCACAGAGAGTATCTCCTGAGACACCAAAGAAAAAAATTATGGAGTCCATTCATAGATGGTAAATGTTTCCATGGATTACAAAAGATGAAACAGCCCACCAGATGTTGGTAGATGCAAGTTCTTAATCCATAGGAGAAAAAAAATGCAAAGATATCTTGTGCTTCTAGAAAATAGCAGAAGGACTGAGACTTCACAAGCCAACTCCTGTCCACTGACCCAGCTTCAGTCTCAGCCTTATTGAGGGGTGTGAGATATAGGAACAGTCTACCAATATGCTGGTAATTTCAATGATAGATGCTGATAAGTACTTTTTTCCTTCCTGCCTGAGCTTTACTCAAATTCTTCCATTAAAATATGTAATTCAGTACCTAGACAGTTGCATTTTGATTTGCATCTCTTGCCAATCCAATATATCTTTCAGATAAGCCTTTCATGCATTACTTTTAATAATAATGTCTTAAATTAAAAGGCTGCTTCCATCAGCATAATGAAGCAAGATAGCCAAGGAAAATAGCTATGTGCCTGAGAAATTCATTAAAGTAAGAAAAAAAATCCATGAAAAAGGGATGATAATGAGAAAAATATTGAGCCTCAAAGATGACAATACTGAAAGGAGATACTGCATTTAGGGCTTACTTACTGCATGGGAGGGGCTGTTTTCTCTTTCCAGAGATCTTGCCTTTTTGTTTTTTTTTAATTCTGACAAATGACATAAAATTTTGGCAACTCAGTTACTTTTAAATTACCAGAGGCATATGGGAGTTTACTAGCACAAAACCTGTGCCTGATAGTGCTATCAGGGATAATCCTTTATGCTACTTATGTGAGTGTTAGTTTTAATGATTTCCCTTCTCCCAACGCTGAGAAACCTACAACTTAATAATGACAAACACCAAAGCTGCTCAAAGAAGGCAATTCATTGTAATCAAGATATGCTTTCTAATTACCCTCCTGGTCTCTATTTAAGTTGCAGATTGTGCTACTTATATTTATCTTAGAAATGTGTTGTCCTTATAAAATCCTTTTTTTAAAAGAAATATTTGAAAAGGTACTGAAAAATATTATAGAGATTAAAAGGAACTTGCATAGTGAGCACTAATGAGGCACGTGTCTGCCTTTGAATTGCATTCCCTCTTCCTCTCCCTCCCATCTTTATCTCTTATCTTCAGGCAGCCAAGGCAGCGTTAAACAAGAAAAGCAGTTCCCATCTGACTGCTCTCTGCCTGTCTGCTGAGCTGTGCTGCTGCTCCTGGCAGGCTGTGGGCACTCAGGGACACCCAGGGGCTCTGCAGGAGGAGCTGACACACATCCAGCCTCAGACAGGTGCTGTAAAGCTGCTCTCTGCTTGCCGTGACTACGAGAGACAAAAGGCTTTGCCTGGGACACAGCAACCCTTGGCTGCTGGAGCACAGATGGTGTGCAAGTGCTTTGTGTGACACGAGGTGTTAGAAAATGCTCAGCTCACTAACATGTGCTGTCAAGACCTGTTTTCTCCAAGCTGCCAGCCTGCCATTGTCTTTTGGAAACCAGCATACAGCCAGGAAAACCATTTCCATCAGAAACAGAAGCTCTGTTTATACTTGACTTTCATTTTCTCCTACCAGGTAATTTCTCTTTCTAACATCACCACAGGTTTTATAGCAGAATTGAGGAACAGCCAAAATTTCTCTTTCATTACATAAAAAAACAGTAACTAGAAGAGAGAAAATAGGTTTTAAAAATGACAAGAGTAAAGGAAAGAGAAGCTTTCAAACCAAGCATTCCTCATACCTGAATCTGCTGAACTTCCTAGATACAGTTTAAAAGTCTTCCTTTTCTCTATGAAGTGTACAAATGGCAGCTGGAGGAATTCCTGGCCAAGGTAAAATCCTACTTAAAAGTATGAAATAATACAAGTTTGGGAACTTTGTCTTTCTGTATATATTCTTCATGGAAGCAGCAAAGGCTTGGAAGGGCTGAAATTGGCCCCTATTCTGATCTATTTTTGACTAAAATCTGTTTGTTTCTTAAACAGTACCATGAACCAACTGGGTGACTTTAGTCCATTTTACAGCTACTCAGTGACATTTTTAAAATTTTTCTGTTATGACAAATGCAGCAACCTTGTCTTTCCCTCTTACTGTAAGACTTTTAAAGTGCAATTTCCTGTATCTTTCAGAGTGTAGACACAGTCCTGAGGTTGTAGGGGTTAGAACTTGTGTAGATATAGATGAGGGTAAGGAGAGCTGAACATGGGAAAACATTAGCCTAAAGGGTCTTTTTATTCCTCTAGCAAAAAAAAACCAAAACAAACAAAACGTGGTTAAATACCTTAGAAAGTCTCTGAATGTCAAATGGTGGCACATGACTACTCTGTCTCAACATGTGGAATTTTCAGGTTCATTTATGAGCAATCATATTTCATGTTAATTTGCTCAGGCAATTAAATGATTGCTGAAGATTTACTTTGTTTCTTTTTGCTTGATTATTCAATAACATTATTATTATTTGCTTTACTATTCATCTCAGTGTTAAATGACAATTTTTTCTCATGATACTATTGCAGGAAGCTTTACCCTTCTGTTTTTAAACATTTCTGTATTCAAACTAATTGAATACATTATCAATGAAATGTCATCAGTGTTAAGCTGTTATATTTGAATGACTGCAGGAAACAAGGATTTTGAGATTTCATCTTTGTTGTTAAAAACCTACAATTAGGCTATGGAAAAAGTCACTTGGTAAAACTGCACAAGGCAAAACCAGAAATAAAATCAAGCATACGGCAGCTAATGAAAAAAATGGAGAAAAGTCTTCTCACAAAATATCTTTGTGCTGCTGGGCTTTCCATCTTCAAAATGTCTTGCAAAGGTTAAGTCTTTAAAATATATCTGTGCAATGAAGCATTATATTGGCACCATTGTTTCTTTCCCCTCAGTTAAAGTAGATGTTGAGTGTTTAAATGTCCAAGGCTGTGGAGAAGGTCGCTCAGATCTAGGACTGCAGACTAAGCTGCTTCTGCAGTGCCTGAATTTCTCAGACTGGGCTGGACATTCTTCATTTATTCAGTCATCCTTCTGTCAGCCACTGCTCTCCTTTTCTCAACTGATTGTCCTCTTTGACATCTTTTCCTGGCTGGTCTGCTGCTTTCCACTGCACTCAGTGTGCTCAGATTGCCCTATTAAGCCTTCAATAACTCCACAGGTCAACCCCTCATTTGGCTGTGCTTCCCTGCTCCCATTTGAGGCTTTTTGCAGTGCAGACTTTTCTCTCCTCCTGTACAACTTTAAGGAAAGGTCAGTCTGGCAGAGGTCAGCAAAACTCTGTATTCAACCTGCTTTGCAGAATCCCTATGGAAGACCCAGCCAAATGAATTTGATCTCTAAAGCAGGTACATCCCAAACACATGTATAAAGTCTCTGTGTGTCAGGGTAAAAAGCAACTCACCATCTCCTGTGTCAGGAATCACCTTGGAAAAGCTGCCTTTGGGAATAGAACTGGTAGTAGGAATTAAATCAGCCTTAGAGACACTGGAAACTGCCAAAAACCTGCAACAAAGCAAAAAACCATAATGTAGGCTCTGTAAATGACAATGAATTATGTCTCCTTCAGGGGAAGGAAAAGATTCTTCAGGCCTAAACTGTAGCTTTCAGGATCTCTCCAAATAGCTGGGAATGATTGTTTAAAAGCTTAGAGACCAGTGCCAGGAGCTCCCTCTGCTCAGAGTTCACACAAGAGCATGGCTGGTGATGACAGAAATACTTTGGAATGAGCTAATGACCAGCAAGGGCCTTGCAGGATTGGACACGCCAGGAATCGACTCCACTTGAGGAACTGGAGAAATCGAAAGGTCTGACTTGTACTTTCCTGAAGATAAATGACCTGTTAAAGCAAAGGGGAAGGAAGTTTAGCCAAACCAGCAGTTTTAGTGTGACTCAAGCTTTTAGCACCTAGGTGCATCTGTCAGGTGCTAATTGTCAACTCCCACTGACTGCAGCAGGAGCCCAGGGCACTTGGCATTGTGCAGTATTAACCTGCTGTTATTAAACTAAGGAGATAAACATGCCAGAGTATGTGATGTTTGAACTGCAAGGCATTGTTTCTTGCATTCTCCCAAATTTAATATATTTTTTTCCCAGTTAGCAGTGTCTCACAGCAAGCAACTGCCTAAAGAGGAAACATAATGCAAAAGAATATGCACTGTGAAAAGTCTGCACTGTGAAGTGCAGAAATATATCATTCTACCAGGAGTAGGCTGATTTAATTTTAAATATAAAATCTTTAAATAGCTAATGTGCTTAAAATGTAGAAAATCAGATAACAAAAGCAGTTCTTGTTTCAAAGGAGAATAGCAGTCAGTGAGAAAAATGAATAAAAAGAAGACAAAGTGACAAAAGAAATAAGGAAATATCATTGATTTCCTGGGAAAAAAAGGATAAAACCTAATAATTTTTCACACATTATCAAATAACATGGTAATTTATCCAGAATATAATTATGTTAACATTTGGCTGTTACTTGGTATCAGATGAGTTCTTTCAGCTCAGAGTGTTCTGGGGCAGGTTTTGAGGGTGGTTTCAGACATGTTTGCTGGAATTATGGCTAATATCCCTGGAGGTGTTCAAGAAATGACTGGATGTGGCACTTAGTGCTGTGGTTTAGTTGAAAAGGTGGTGTTTGGTCAAAGGTTGGATTTGATGATCTTGGAGATCTTTTCCAACCTTACAGATTCCATGGTTGTGTGGGCTAGGCTAGGATAGTAGGGGATGTGGCTTCTTGAGGTTATCAGGGGAACTTTGGGAAGTTTTGGTTTCATTGTTGCTAAAAGACGGGTGAGAGCACCCAGCAAACCATGAGTTACAACATCAGTGCTGCATGTTTTGCAAAAACTTGGGAAAGTAAAGGCTTTTATACTTTTGTACCCATTCCACTGGTAGACGCAAGACATTTTTCAAAAATTAAGTCTCCTGCTTAGTACAGAACATTAACCTTCAAAATGTAACTTATTGGCAGTAATAACAGAGTTTAAAAAGTAAAATGAGTGCCTGTGCTCTGTTTTTCCCTGCTCTCCTTTGTAATTCAGATTTCTCTCTCTCTAGGCAAGGTCAGAAAGGACAGAAGGCAGAGGGGCCAGCATGATCTGCTGTGGGAATATGCAGCACTCAGGACACAATGATCCACTTGGCTGTATCTCATTGAGCATCCACCACATGACCATCAGGAACTGACAGAGGTAAAGGCAGAGTGGCCCTTTTGTCTGGTTTTGTTTGGAAGTTGGTGTAACCATTGCCTCCATCCTTTTCTCTCAGCATACTCCTTAATGTATGTTGAGAGAATGTACCAAAACTCTTTTCTGAATAAGACTGCAGGAGTGCACAAGAGCTGGGATAATTTTAGGGTTATCTTAAAATGCTCAGAAGGATTTCCATCTTAAGGAGTGGATGGAGAGGAAGCTGGCTTTAGTTCTTGTTTGACATCTTGCACCTTTGTTCCCAGGTAAGAAATTTTAAGTATCAGAACATCTAGGCAGCACCAGAACACCTCAGAGGTTTTATTTGGCTTTTTTAAACAAATAAGATGTCTCTGTTTCTTCACAAGCTCAAGCTCTTTTTCATGCATGCCTTACCCCTGCAGTCTATGCTTTTCCAATTCTTTTCTTTTTCAGCTTCTGCATCTTCACATTTTCATCTTCATCTCAGCACAGCTCTTTGCATTCAGGCCATCTCCAATTGCATTCCCTATTTCTCCCTTGGTCCTCTAATGCAAAAGGGAATATTTCTGACATACATGTGCTTACACAGTCAAGGATTTAATTGTTGGCACTGCCATCCAATGACTTCATTCTTGTCTGAATGGGGAAAGTGACCTCCGAAGGGGATCTGGAGGCCCCCTGGCTGCTTAGATCACTGTTTGCTCCATGTTATCTTGTTTGGAGTGCTGCCAGCCACTCCTGTGCAGGGAGATTTGCAAGCTGCCTACAAGCTCTTGTGAAGACCTTGTCTGAATGGGAAGGATGTGGGAGTCCTTGTTGATGATACAGCTGTATGGATGGATGTTTTACCTCTTCATTTATCATTATCACTATAATTTCATTATCATTACCTTATCATTTTCAGCTTAATTAAAATCTAAGCACCCTGGACCTAGAGGATCAGCACAGGAACTGAACAGACATCTCCAAGATGAATCTTATGTAGCTGGAAAGCAATGTTCATATGGATTTATGCTTTCTTTAATGCATCAGAAAAAAAATCAGGTAATGTTCAATGAGTAAAGTGAGACTGGGTTTAAAGTAGTGCTAAATGCAGGCAAAGACAGAGAAGAAGACATTACAAAACTGTAGATATAAGAATTTTTGCATCTATTGATAGTTAATTTACAATTAGAGTAATTTTTGTTATGGTAGAACATCCCCACATAAACAAAAAAAAAAAAAAGGGAATTGCCCCAAGTCCTATGAACTCTCTGTTTTGTTTATTAAACAGAAGCCAAGCTATTAAAAGATTTGCAGTTGTTTTGTACATATGAGGACTTAATATTTCTGAACAAAACCCAGACCTCTTTTCACCCAATATAAAATCATTTCACATCTGCTCAAAATCCCAGCAGTCTCAGTTTCTGTGTGGCAGCAACTTCCTCTGGGAAGGTAGTCTAGCAGAAGAAATTCTGGACCTGCTTCCATCTCTGAAACACATTTGTTGTGTCCATTGCTTCTCAAGTCTCAGGGTAGTCCTTCTTCAAGTCTGAATATTTATTATGCAGGTTGAAGTCTGCCAGTAACCAAAATCCAGAATTATCAATTCCAGCCGTCTTTCCTTAGCAAAGACATTGATATTATGAGGGCTTGGGTCTTGTGAAACACAATGGGAAAAATCTCGTGACATGTGTGGAAGGAAAGCTTTTCTTGTGGTTAAAAATAGCATCTGCAATAATTCCATGAGAAGAATAAAAGTGAGTTTCTTACTGTGTGGAGGATGCTAACTAGGACTTTTTAAAATGGTACCTTTTCCTAGGACAATTAAAGAAGAAAAACAGCTTTCCATGACTCTAACAACTGTTTTAAAGGCTCAGCTGGCAGCATCATTTCCTATCATGCAGAAGATCTAAGTTCAAGACCACACACAAGTTTTTGTCTTCTCAAAAGGCAGCAGGAAGTGAAGGTGGCATAAAGAAAATTACAATCTTACTGCAACGGCAAACAGAAATCTCTCTGTGATCATGAGCTGAGTTTGTGTTTCCTGTGCAAAAGTAGCAAGGAGTTAGAAGCAGATAATACTCCCTAGAATGGCTTGACATCCATAGCTGGGTGAGAATTCTCTTTTTCTTTAAATTTATAGTGGCTGCATCTGATGTTCCAGAAAATGATGGATCAGTACAGTCCTATAAATCCCAAACACATATGTAGTATATCTTTTCAGAAATAACTTACAAAACAGCCTTCCAGAGGAGGAGAGGTCTGCAATAATGACAGCATCCTGACAGTGCAATAAAGAGGAATTCATTATTCAGACTGCAGGGGTTGACAATGGCCAGAGGGCAAATGCATAAAATAAGAAGAAAGAGTCAATGCTCAAATGTCAAAAACTCCCTGCCACAAGTGGAAAAAAAGAGAAATGTGTTCAAAATATATTTCCTCTGTATAGGAATGATGGTGGTGATGATAATAATAACATTTATCTGAGTATGATAAATATTGCTGAGGATGAAGCATTATATGACATCATCTCTGTATAAATAAACTGTCCCTTTCCAGTTTCCATTGCCATAAAATAAAAAAGAAACTTTTGCAATCTAGAAAGTGGCAGCAAACCAAACAGTTAAATATGTAGGATGGTTGGTTTTGTGAATAATCCTAATTGACAGTTTTTAAGCTACTGTTCAATTCTAGAAACAAATCTGATTGTTATCATTATTTCTTTTATTACCTAAAGAGGATAATATCTACTCACCAGTGCAACTACTTCAGTATGAAATTTTGCAGGCATAAACTGCACCCTTAAACAAGATCTCAATCCCACAAAGGAACAGCAATAAGCTGGGCAAAAGCCCAGTTGTTTTTCTGGAGTTATTTAGTTCTAAACAAACTTTCCTTGCAGTCTGTCTGTTTTTTATTTTTAGTTCCTCCTTCTTTGCTATTGAACACCTTTGTAAGAAGGAAGGATTCTTGTTCTGTATTTTTCTTCCCCTGCCATTTCTCATATGAAGCTACAATCCTCTGATGGCTTGTATGAAGAGGATTAGAAACATGTCATCACTAATTGCAGATGAGGATTTAAAGGAGGGCTGGGCAGGAGGAGCACAAAGATGAGATTGCCTGACCTGTCCTGATGAGGCTGTGGATGCTTTGTGCCTGTCTCTGCTGCTCCAGGAAGTCAGCCTGCCTCCCACATCTGCCCTCATGTTATGGAAAGGGAAAATTGTTGGTTGTTGAACAGGATGAAAGACTGATTTCTGCACTGCTCCTAAAGACCCATTTCTGCCAGGAGGACTACATAAAGTTAGTGGGCTCATAATGCACAAGCGAGTGTGAAGTTGCAAAGAGGAATCACTTTTAACTCAAAGAAAAGAAAAAAAAAAGCCAGATTACACTTGTGGGATTGTTTTTTACTCCTCAACAGATTTTTTTGTTGTTTGTATTAAACTGTAAACTGAGTCACTGTATCCTCACACACACCACACAAGTGTGGAAGTAGCAGTGGCTAAGCAAGTCCTCACCATCTGTGAGCATTCCCACTGCTTAATGTCAAACCGGTACCAGTTTGGCTAACAAGGTTAAGGAATTACATAACTTAAGTGGAATTACTACAGAATTACGCCAGCATGTGTTCCCCTCTCTTTTGCTTGGGGATGAATCAATTATGAAACATAAATCCAAGTAATGGATGCAATATTTATAACCATTTAGGCTCCCAGGCATTGATTAACCATGACTGAGAGAACTTTTTCTTGTGGAAATGGATGTTGGATCATAAAGAGCCTGTAAATTCTCATCTAGGGCTGTGAACTACTTGGAAGGACATTTTACTCTAGCTCTAGCACTCTTTGAAAGGTTGAAGTCTGAGGAGAGAAGACACAAGAAGGACGGCCAAGTAGTCAGAGTTGCTTTACACTCCTCTGTATGGATCATTCCTCAGTGAGTCAATAAATAGAGGAAATGTAATGAAAATACCCCTTTGTCTACATTAAAAACCATGCTACATTCTTCAGGCCTTGCAACAAGGTCAAAAGTGACTCAAGAGTTCCAAAAAGTAGTAAAGATGAGCTAGAGTGATATGAATTATCTTCAGACTTGTAATGGGAACCACAGAGTTTTGTCACAATTTTCAGGACTTGTCTCTCAAACTTTGACAGATTAGGAATCTGAAAAGGATGATTTCTGGATTAAGACTGAAATAAAGCCTGAACTTCACTTTCAAGGAGAAAGTATGTTTATTTTGATTAATACAGAAATATGCAGTAAAACTACCTCCTTCTCTGCCAACATAGTTATAACCACAATTGCACATCTCTGTCTTGCCCATGACAAATTTTGGGCTCTCATTTTGGCAATAAAAATGTCTTTTACAAAGTCATTTGGAGAACAATTTGTGACTTACTTAAGGAAATAATAAAATACCTCAGTCTGCTCAGAATTAAAGGCAAGTAACATTTTTAGCTGCATTAATAGACTTGTTGATATAACCTGCTGGTTCTTGGTCATTAAGTTTATGATGTACACCAGCATCTTTCTGCAAAATCTCTTGCTAAAATTGGCTCATTTTCTTATCATTTAATCACTCAATCAGAGCACTTCTAGTGAGAAGAAACAGGGATTAACAGACAGAGGACTAAGTATGGGATTAAAAAGATGTGTATGTTGTTTCTGGACTGGTACAACAGGCTGTGTGCTGCCTGTTTCACAGACAAATGTCTTACATCCCCAAAGGTCGTGTCTCTAGAACAGGCAGCCCTTCAGTCCTGTGCAACATTCTTTCAGCAAAGTTATCATATGGCTCAAACTTTCCTGAAACAGTCACTCTCATTTAAAATGCTGGTGATGCAAGACTTTAAAGAGACAAAGTTTTTGGAAAATGAAAGGGAATCTTGCCATAAGCTTTATCAATGGCTTGGCAACCCTTTGGCGACAGAAAACTTTGGCGTTGGTTCATCTTTACTCCCAGAGTTTGGGGTTCTTGACATCATGCTGGCTTACAGAAACATGTTGAGACTAACTCCTTTCTTCCTGATGCAGGTGCTGCTGCTGGAAGAGCTTTTGGGGAAGAGCTCTAGCTGTGAAACACAGAAATGGTGATGGATACAGCAGGGAGCCACCAAAGGTACTTGTTTATATTTTTCTTCCAGAGAAGGTCTGTAGAGCTAACAAAAATGTTTATATTATCATTCACTGCTGCTTTCAATTAAATTCAATTTAAGAATCTCAACTTTTACACAATATTTGTTTGTGAGGCCCTGATGAATGCAGCTCCAAAGGATGCTGCTGGCAGAGGTACCTTTGAAACAGATGTGTTTAATGGTGATGTGCAGTCAAAGAATTGCTCTCCATTCTGCTAAATTACATTTTGTTTCAGCACTCCAATCTTTAAGCCATATCCAAAAGCTGGATCTGTTTAGGAAAATTCACTGGCAGCCTGGCTGAGATTACATCTCAAGCAATCATTTTAATATGTAGTTATAAATCACTTCTAACTTTCTGCACGTAGACTGTTTTCTGTTGATGTATTTGAGAACATTGTAGACAGGTTTGTAATTAAATGAGAAAAAAGTAGGACTTCTTTTATGAAGAAATAAATTTTTAATGCCATAGAAATAAGGGAATTTTGAAAATGCTGTGCACTCTTTATTTTGGCTTTGTACCTCAAAGTTGCTCAAAAGTAATTGCATTTCTCTTTAAAAGGCAGTGGAGGCAGAAATAGCCAGCTTTCTTTTACATTTGGAATAAAAAAAATTATCAAGTAGAGACACCCGAGACTTAGGTAAAGATGTCTAGATTTTTCTACATTTTCAGGGACAAGACCTCCAAAATCTTTTGCCAAATTGAGTACTAAACTGTATCTTTCTATGCATTAAAAATGCCCATGCTTCACAGTAGGATTTAGCTTTAAAATGATGTGCTAGGGCTCAAAAACCACATAGTTCAGTTTCTAGTACCAAATGTAGAAAATGCCCTTCTCTTCCTTGTCCTTTTCCAGCCCAGGGTGGCCAGTTTAGTGTTCTGCCTGTTTTTGATTAAAGGTGAAGTACCCTATGATCCAGCATGGTAATTACTGTATTCCAGTGTAAGTCACAGACCATTGCTGCCATTATTTATTCTGAGACAAAAACATTCATTCACTCCTCTCTAGCTACAGGCTGCAAATTCTTAATGGCTTGACTTTTGCTGTGAGTGAAACCACTTTATTTTTCATTTGCTCCAGTTGCTGAGATAGCTGCACTATCTGTTGTCCGTTCTGTGTGGAAAGATTTGAAATTTGCCATTGCTTTCTTTCACTATGGATCAGAAACCAGATAAGTTTTCAATGTTAAGGATGGTCACTTGTACCTCATCTAGTTTCTGCAGGCTAAAATAAATGCACACATTTGTCAGATCACTCTCTCTAGAGAAATTTTCTTTTTTCCTTTGTGGAATTGGTGGGGATATCTTGCACACTTGAGCCTATATTGGCAAATTCCAAGTAAATATGGATGCTAGACTAAGGAGTTTATTGAACATGTTTTTTTGTGGGAAAGGCTTACTAGGTTCACTTCATTTGTACAAATCCAGAGGCAAAAATAGAGCAGAAGTCTACACATAAGCAGAAACCCTAAAATAGCCTCCAGCCCCCCAACTTTTTTTTCCTAGAACTGTTTAAGGTGGGAAAAAGCTGAGTGCACAAAGCCACTCCATCGCCAGCTAGTGAGTCACTGCCTTCAATCTGCGCCTCTTCGGTTCACGCTGACGTACTTTCAGCTAAACTTTTTAGGCTTGCCAGTTCTCTGGCAAAGATGTCTATTACAGAAAAGTTGGGAATTTTCAAGATACAGCTCATCTATTCACCATGTATAGCACTTCTGAGAAACCAAGCATCTAACAATAGGGAAAGGGAAGGGAGCGGGGGAGATACGGATCTGAGTACAAGACCTGCAGAAGTGCTTTCAGCTTGTTAGAAACTTTTAGGACCTAAAACTTCTTAGTATTTAAGTACCTGCCTTGAAGAAGCTGTAGGTAGCAACAATAGGTGAAAGTGCTTTTTAAAAAAAGTGAGTAAATCTGTTCCTTTCTTAATGGAAAAATCCACACAATCTGTCAAGGAGTGGTAGGTGTTCTTCAAAGCAGACAAATACCAATGGCATGACATTTCCTGCCTGTCCTACTTATGAATAGGACATTCAGTAGAATCCTAGAATGGCTTGGTTTCCTCAAATTCATCGAGTTCCAACCCCCCTGGCAGGGGCAAGAACAGAGAGTAAGCAAGGAGAGGTCAGAGAAGGGAAAGAGGCTGGGATGAGGTGTGCAGTAGAGTGGATAAAGGTAGGCAAAGCTGCTGTAACTAACCATACTTGAAACTGGATCTTTCACTCCGTGCCAGCAAACAGAAAACAAATTTTTCATTGTCCTCAGCATCCCTTTACATTGCAAATGACAGGAATGTACAGGTAGAAGAAAGATCAGTCTTCAAAATCCAAATGTTTTAAAATGGAAAAGTGCTATTGATTTTAAGTACACAGTGTTCATGTAGAAGATTAGATAATCAGTTTTATATTGAAAATATTGAAGTGCACACAGAGCATTTTTTTGGGGAGTAATAGAATATTTTCTTTTATATTCTTATGAGAACTCTATTGTGCTTGCACCACCATAAATTTTCCACTATTGTTCATGGATAGTTCAAGAATTTGAAGCCAAGATTTGGTGTTGCAAAAATTCAGACAAAAACTGTGAGGTGAAGTAGGAAATGTGCAGAACATCTCAGAGTTCCATATTCAGATTTCCTCTGAGAAAAAAACATCTTTAAGGAAGCTGGATGTATAATGAAAAGGCAGATAAGTGTTTCATCTCATTATTTTCCTGTCCTAAACCTCAGGGTCATATCATCCCCCTTGGCTTCTGAAGACAGAACTACTTACTTTTCAATCATGAGTAATGCTTCCCTGTCCTAAAAATCCTTCTCTCACCTCTTAAAATAGTTTCCAATGTTGGAATCAAGGTACAACCTCAGCCAGAAGTGGTGAGGTCTAACCAAACGTCTCATTATCCTGACTGGAGAGTTAAGGCAGAGCTGCAAGCTCAGCTAGCTGGGAGGAAAATAGTCTTAAAATATCAAATCTTCTAAGTGAGGAGACTGAAACAGGAAAGTTCCCAGGGTTGTTTGAAGCCTCTCTTAGCCAATGTGGCACCTGTCAAGACTCAAGAGAACACCTGGCTGTGTGTTTACAGAGATGTGTCAGCTGATAGTCACTGTTGTATCTCACTTCATGTGATGCAAAGAAGGTCTGGCACTTGCCCCAGGGTGGCTCCTGTGGAGACTGTGACTGCCTCAAAACTGCTCCTAGCAACTGCTGCCATCTCCATCTCTGGCAGTATTTGATCTGCTTGTAGGGGCTGGAACACGAAGTAGGCTTGGAAAAATGCACCCATGGCTGCTCTTCTTTGCCTGGGAAGGAGCGACTTGAGCCAAGATTCTCTTCTGCCTTACTGGGCTTGTTCTCAACTACTTTGCCAGGGCAAGAGACACAGGAAAGAGGGCACAGCAATGGAACAGTGCTGGCAAGAAGGAGAGATTTTTCTAGCCCTCAGCTTAACCATAACCTTCAGGATCTGGAGGATTCCACAGAAGTAAAAGTTTGGATGAGCAAGGCTGGAGATGTGGCAAATGGCTCATAACTAGCCATGGTCTGCATGGATGTGGTTAATGCTGGGTTTATGATTTGTGCTCAAAGAGCCTGTGCAATTAGATTTACTCCTAAATACCACAGGACCCAGGTGGCTAGTTGAGCAGACAGGATTTCTGCTGTGGGAAAGGTCTCTGCAGTGGCCAATACCTGGTTTATAGTGGGGATGGTAACAGCTGAGACAGAACGTGCTCAGGTTGTGCCAGTGGTGGAGCCACAGTTGAAATCTTTGAACCCAAGGATGGGAGTCTGGTCTAGCCAAGATTTGGGAAGGGGAGTCAGAGAGAAGGATAATGGTAGAAAGGTCAGATTTGATGCTCTGGCTGTTTTAGGGGAAATAGGAAGGAGGAGAGTGACTCCCTGCACACAGACTCTGCACTTGTGGGGCAGCTAAATGGAATATGTGGGGCTCCAGCCCTGGAGCATACAATCTGTAATGCCTACATGGTGAATGCCTACAGCTGATGCTGATCTGAAGACTAAGATTTACTGCTGGTTGGTGCAGGACCTTGAGGACTTCTGCTGACAAAACCCACTAGCACATGGATGCTCTTGAAAGAGGAAGGTGTTGCTGAACTCTGATGAAGGCTGCATTTCAGGCAAAAAATTACATTTAAGGAGCTTGGCAATGAGAATTCAATAATTATGTTTCTTTTTCCCTTCTAACATATTTGCTTGGCAGGTTAAGGGAAGGATTGATGATAAAATAGAGCAGATGGCTCCAGATGTGCCAGAAAGATTGAGAGGAGAGTAGGTCCAAGGAGGGTGAATGCTGGATGCTGACAGCAGGAGTGGAGTTTGAAGGGAGGCTGCTCAGAGTGAGGAGAACAAACATGAGTGGAAGAAGGAAGGGAAGAGGCAAAAGCCAAAGGCAATTTCCAAAGGCTTCTCTTTTCATCCTTGTCCCCCTCCTCATCCTCTGGGTACACCCTGACTTAACCCATGCCCTCTCAAAAACTGAAGGAAAAACTGAAAGCTACAGCTCTCCTTTATGTTCACACGAAATGATTTGATGCCTGATTAAGTGACCTGGCCAATTTCAGCATCCAGAGATCACTGCACCTTTTTCACCTCTTTTTCTCCTGCTGGTTAGCAGAAAACAGGATACAGATGGTTTTTTTAGAGCCCTTTTGTTCTGAGCATTTGGAGTAAATATTTTTATATTGTGTATCTTAAAATTTCTGGATATTGGTCTTCGTCATTCTCAAGCACAGGAGTAGCATGTCAAAAAAGTATCAGCTACTGTAGATCATGAAGAAAATGCATAACAGGGTATTAGATGCATCTATATCTATGTATATATTTGCATATGAGTGAAAGACTCAGACACCAAGAGTCTCCAGATCTCAATAAAAGGGTTGAATAAGAGGAGAAGCAGGATGCTGACTGTGAGGTGACATGATATTGTAACCTGAAAACTAATTAAGGAAAGAACAGAATTTAAATAACATTTGGATGCAACAGCAGGAAATGCAAGGAACAGGTGTTTAACAAGATTTCTTTTGACTGTTTAACCTCTTTGCTAATGCCAAAAAGCCCGAACTCTGTCAGACTTCAGCTTTACCTCATGTCAGAAGTTGTCCTTTTGGCTATTTCATGACTCAGAGCACTTATTCTGCTGTTAGTTTGTCTCTAGGGATCTGGGTCTCTGCCATTAAGTGTTTTTGATCTCCATTGCATGTGTTGTTTTCTCTTCAGGGAGCAGTGAGATTACATGGCTGCAAATAAGGTCCAGAATTTGTGACTCTGCTCTGCGGGTTCACAACAGCATCTGCGGGAGAGATCGCCTCACAAAACTGAGTAGGATTTGTTTCCTAACACTTAGAAACCAGGGAAGGCTTTTCTTTGTGATCACTATAAAATACAAAAGCATAAATAAGTGTTTTGCAGTGTTTCAGGTATTGGTACATAACAGTATGGAGGGATAGCTGTTAAGAGAGTAGGTCTCTGACACCCTGCTGAGTGACTGGGATTACATAATACACTTTATGTATGCATCTCTTAAGAAGCTCCTTGTTTAAATGACCTTCTAGCAACGAGCTCTTTCTCTCTTTTATACTCTGATTTCACACCGTTTCTTGGATTTGGAAAACAAAAACAAGCTCAGGTGATACCTGCTTTTAACAGTCACCTTTAATTGTGTGTTTTCTTCCATCATGATTTTAAAAAGCTTCTTCTGAATTTCTTTTGTACAGTGTTTGAAGTGAAGAAATTGTTGGAACAGTAAAAGCATGCTTTCTTTAGGAGGGGGTTTCAACAACTTTAGACAGTAGACAGAGTCAGTACTGAATGTCAGATTCTGCCTGCATGAACTCCCACCCCCCACTCTCCTCCTACACACATTTAGACCTCTGCATGGCAGGGACATGCATCTCTAACTCTTTAGGCTCGTTTTCAGAAATTGATTCCATTAGCTGCTGCTTCTTTTTGTTATTTTTCCCTTTCATCTTCCTCCTTGCTTTCTGCCCAGCATGCAGTCCAACCTGCTGGCTCATGTTCTCCTTCCAAATTAGAGGGTTTGACACTAGAATCTTCTACAAATAAACTGATCTATCTTTTCACCCCATTCCTCCAGTAGATGTATATGTGAGAAGTGCCTTTTTCCTGAACCTTGCTGTCCTGTCCCTGACCTCTCTCCACAGCAGGGCTGGACTCCCTGTCAGGACATGGAGGGCATCACCAGCACCCTCTGTCACCTCTCCCTTCGAGGGGCCTGGCTGCCCTGGCTCAGGGCTGTGACATTTGTTGTCAGCTCTTTGTTGCTTACTGGATGTTATCTCCAGGGCTCATGGTGGCCCAAATTCCCCTACCAAAGATCCTGATTAATCTCCTTCCCTATTGTTATCATCAGTTATGATCTGTAGGTTTTCTGGTTTCTTTTTCCAGTTTCCCTCCTTTTTTTGTTTTCTCCTGATAACAAGTGCACCAAGGACACACTTGGAGTGTCCAGGGACCACCCTGATCTCCAGGATGGGGCTGCTGGAAGGGGAAAGAACATTTCTGACCTGAAGAACCTATCAACAGATATACCTAGCTCACAACTTCCGACAGATTCCCTAGCTTGAACATATTTTTCAATCTTTAATTTAAAAGTAAACTGCAACACTTGGAAACAGGAGATCCATTGTGCAACATGGTCCAAATTCTTGCAGTGTCATGTCTGAAATCAGTGTTTCAGTCTCCATTTCTAAACTCCTGGGAAGCAGGAAAAGAACAGGATGCAAGAGACTGCCTGTGTGGATGCTGATAGAAGGGTGGGCTTGAGTGCTCAGACAGGATTCAACCCATTAAGCAGACAGATGTTTTAATGTTTCTCACCCTAGAGAGTTGCTTCCCATAGAATACTTCATCTTTTATGATCTTAATTAATACTAATTGGTAGATGATTGCCTCTAAAAGTGCTATTCTAACGAGAAAAATCTCTGATATTGCAGTGAATGATATTTGGGAGAAATCATAAGGTACTGCAGCCCAATGTAAATGATTAAATAGATTGTCTTTCTCTGTTTTGATTTGTATCTGTTTATATATTGTTTTCCTTGACAGTCTATATTGTTACTCCCACACCTGGGAAGTTTCATCACGTTTTTTAAACCATAATGTGTGGCTAGAGGAGATCACACTTTTGAAAGCTGTAATGAACACCCATTATTAAATAAGGGATTTAGCTGTTTTCTTTTTTTTTCTTTGTTTGCTTTCAATCAGCACACTAATTCTGCTTTTATGTAGAATTTGCTCCTCCATTTATATGGTAGGGTGATTTAAATTTTGATCCATTCCTATTTGAGAAGAAATGCTCCTGCATACATCCCCAAGATCCTCTTTTGGTGAAGACTGTGATTACAGAAAAGTAGAAGCAGATATCTTAGATCTTAGTAAACAAAATCAGAGGATGAATTAATGTTTAAAGCTGGCTGTGACACTGAACTTGCAATTCACTTATTATTTTTGGCAGCAGCGTGTCCAAACTGCCAAGACCATTCTTGGAAATCACAGCTGTGATGTCTATAATAGCTGAACTACAGGAAAGCTGCAGTTAGGTCATACTGCCTTGTCACTGCACATGAATAGTGCAAGTGATAATAGTTACCATTACTGCCTACTCATTTTGCAGCATGTTTTGTTCACTTAAAACAATTCCAATTATTAACAGCATGATAAAATTGTCTGCTGAGTGCATTCCCTACATGGTTGACTCAGGTAAGGAGGGTGGTGGGGGCAGATCAGCCCCAGCTGAATCCAACTGGGCCCTGTGGGTAAGGGCAGAAAAAGGTCATGGAGTGGGCTGGGAGGGGATGTCATGGGACTGGCTGGGGCCAGGTTGTTTTTGGAGGCCACCTGGGGAAGGGGAAGTTTCAAAGTGAAGCTGGGGAGAGGCCAAGGCCAGTCAGAGCCATGGATGGAGGGGAAGAAGCTTGCTGAGCTCTCTGTGCAGTGAGTACTTGAATGCATTTTCATAAGTAAGAAAAGGTCTCAGGAGTTTATTGTCAGCCAGAGCTGCTGGTCAAGGGGGAGGTGTTAAAATTAGATGCTGAGCTGGAAGGGTATTAGGAAATTGATGCTTATTACTGTGTTTTAGCAACCTAATTCTCAGAGTAAGTTATATAGGGCGTGCTGCCAATTAGTTTCAAACAGAGCTTGAAAAGTGCTCCTGGCCTGATGTAAATACTCTCAACTTCAGAAGAGCTCAACTGCTGTTTCAGAGCACTTACAAGAACATACATTCAACATCTACAATTATTTGTTTTACAGGATTAAGTTTCTTTTAGATGCTATTAATGGTTTGGAAACCTATGCCAGCCTCCTGCATGCACAGGCTGTTTGACCACAGGTGTCTGATTTAGAAGGTCTGTAAAACATCTACTTTGCATGTTTGCAAGCAGTCCAGGAGCAAATTGCTTGATAATGCTGTTAGCAAGACAGGCCATATGTGGTAAAATGGCAGAAGCCATGGACAAACAAAATATTGTAGAAGCCTAAGTACTGGCAATAGCAGATGATATGATGCAAGAATTGTCCAGAGCTCCAAAAGATTCTCTCTCTTGTAGTGAACTGCTTTTTTTTAAATTTTATTTTTTATTTATTAATTTTTTTTTGGCTCAGCTTTTTGCTTTTCTCAGCTGGTGCTGAAATGATTTGGCTTAGCCTGAGGGAAGTGCAGGGGAATTGCTACCCCTAGACCTGGAGGTGAATTTTGGCAGGGAAGCTGGCACGTGCTCCTCACAGCCTGTTTTGAGCTGCAGCCAGTCAATGGGGCCAGCCTTGGGGCAGTAAAGCTGAATGCTGAAAGACACTCTAGACTTAATCTCATAGGATTTGGGGCAGGAGGAAAGAAAACTTGGAGAACAAATAATGTGTCAAAGGTAGAAAGAACTTTCTTGCTCTTGGCAGGTAAACAAAAGA
This sequence comes from Ammodramus savannarum pratensis, assembly GCA_020466415.1. Lineage (NCBI taxonomy): Eukaryota > Metazoa > Chordata > Aves > Passeriformes > Passerellidae > Ammodramus > Ammodramus savannarum. The sequence continues at coordinate 18,471,038 of JAHXMQ010012338.1, read as the reverse complement.
ATTTCTGATGCAGAGGCTCAATACAATACAGGTGTATTTTTTTTTTAAATAATTTTTTGGCTGTACTGCTGCAACAATAACTCAAGAACGTGTAGTTCTTGACTTGTTTGTCAGTCTGAAGCAATTCTTAGGTTTATAAATCCCTGCATAATGGGATTGAACCATGTTTTAAAAGAGAGTTCCTCATCCCAACTGCTTTGTCCAGAAGATTGATCCAGAGTTTCATGCTGATAAACATGAAAGCATTTTTTTTTCCTTGCCCAGCTTCCAGTTCTATCTGATGCATTACAAGTTCATATTTACTTGAATTTTTACTGATGTCTTTGAAACAGATCTTATTTTCCTGTTTGCCTCCTCAAATCTGACATGACAAAACTGTCCAAGCTCTTGTAACTTTTCCATTCCTTTAATAATCTTTCTGTTCTTCCTCTCTACCCATTCTAACATTACTTTTTTCAGAATGTAAATTACCAGAAAAGTAGTCCAAATAGTATTTCAGTGAAATCTTTTAAAGCAGTCTTTTTCTCTTCCAAAATTATCTTGCTTAAAGCGTTTTCTGATGTCATTAACTTCTTCCACACCTGCATCACACCAACAACTCCATTGACCAGTGCAACCTGATTTTCCTCCTTTTAGCCATCTCTTTGACATAATCTCTATGGAAATTCAAAAAGAGATTAGGAATCAAACAATTCTATCTCCTAAGCTGTAATTTTTATTTTTTGTGAGTGAGAATATGTTATTACCTCTTGGCAGAGAAACCTGAGAGCTCCAGTCTTGTTGGGCAGCATTCTGTAAGGTCATATTTAAGGATAAAAGCATAAATCTCACTCACTGATCAACTAAAACCCCCAAACTTTCCTGAGACTCATATAAAGCCCAAAATGTGCCTCATGCATGTTGGTGATCGTGGTTACAACAGCAAGACAAACCCTGACAAGGGTTTGGTTGCCAAATCCACTCTTCTGGATTGAAGTCATAAATAAAAAAGGCAGAACAAACATAATTAAGTTGGACACAACAGTCAGACTCACGAAGCTTTTATGCATTTAATATGTGCAAGAGCCAAAGCAAACAAGAATTTGAATATAATAGAAATACTGTAACTACAGAAGTACTGATTGCACAAACAATTTCATCCCTGATCTTTCTTTAGAGAAGGCGTTTTCAAAAACAAAGTCAGTGTTAAAAAAATCACTCCAAGCTGCCATACTAGAGTATGATCTGGAAGGTTTTCCTATAGCTTTGTAGTGAAACACTGCAGACCTTGTTCTGATCTCTTGCCTATAACCAGACTATTTACCAGGTAATGTTTAGTTATGGGGAAGAAGCAGGTAAAGCTACAAATGGCACAATCAAACAAAATACATTTCATTGCAAAAGCTTGAAGTTAGTCACTATGTGGAAAGTGGACTTTATCTAAGCCAAAAAGCCACTGTTCTATTGCCTAATAGTGACAGATTACAAAAAATTATATTCCATGACTCCCACAAGTCTACATCTGATGTACTTGCAGGGACTAAACACAAGTCACTCCTCAGAGAATACTGAGCTGTGAGGGATGCTGAAAAAAATGTGGGATGGAGGAGGCATGGGAAGATGGAGGGAAGAGCAGATGATGTTCTTCTCTCCCTGACGAGACACATAAAAGCTGAACAGCCCCATTCTACACCAACGTGTTTTCAGTACCCACATATTTTCAAAATGCATTAGAAAAGGATTGTTACTATGTCTGATGTGTGTCACCAAAGCACAGCTTGTCAGGGAAAGAAGAGATTCAAACAGCCTGAAGACAGAGAGAAGTGTGTTCTAATCACAACCTTGTGCTCCTTCAGAAGCTTTGTGCCATCTATTCTCCTTGGTGTTTCTTGTAGTTAAAGGCACTAATGATACTCCAAAATCTGATCCTTGCTGTGTCCAAAGACAATGTTTGCAAAGTATTTTGATGGCTGAAAATAGCACCAAGTAAACAACACTTTTGCCATTGGAGCATGTACACTCAGATGCATTGATACTAGAAGGATGTGGGCAGTTCTTTGTACTAGACAAAGAGTAGGAAACTTTCCTGCCTTGTGAAGGGAAGTGTATCTGAAAATTTAAGAGTTTTACCAGAACTTTACAAAATCAAATGCACAAAAAACTAGAGAATAAAATAGCTGCATAGAAAAGTAATAACTAAGTGCTGAAATAAAATGCTTATAGTGAGCAGAAATACTGTGCAAGGATTGGTTTAGTGTGTCAAGAATTTCTTTTAGGAGTTATTGAAGGAGTAATGTAAGTAAAGACAATTTGGGCTATAACAAGGAAGTTAAGCAATCAAGAGATGAGATCCAACAAATATCAAATGTCATAAATTTATTTAAAAGCCACAAAAGTGGCAATATAATCTTGAAGGGTGTCATATATCCATCTCAGTTGATGAACAGCTAATTAATCTTGTAATGCTAGAAGCTAAAACAATCCTAAACAGTGGCATGGGTGAGGTATCTTTACATCTGGAAGAGAATATGTGGTGAAATTAGAAGTTTCTCAGATCAGCCAGACATCCTTTATGCTCAGTGTGCAACTCAATTGTGCTTCCTTGAAATGAACTTTCTGGCTTGATTATTTTTAAAATAATTTTATTTAGGAGGAGTAAATGTTCATAAAATACCCATTCCACGTTAAGTATCCTGAACAGCTCAGCCTGTGACTGAGAATATATTTACTGTAAGAGAGTCCCTTTACTTGAGGAAATTAACACAGCATTCCACTGACACAATTCTGAGAGGAACGTGGTTTTTATATAACCTTAATCCATCCATTTAAAAGAAGTGATGTGGTTTCTACTTTTAATGGAAATTTAGTTCTCCAGCAGACTTAAATTTTCAGGGAAGACAGAGATTTCTTTAAATGTAGACACATAGAAGTGTTTAGACTTGAAAAGGGCCTTGAGTCCAAGCATTAACCCAGCATTTCCCAGTCCCTTACTAGACCATGTCCCTAAGCACCACATCTGCACATCTTTAAACACCTCCAGGGATGGTGACTCCACCACTTCTGTGGGCAGCCTGTTCCAGGCCTTCACAGCTTTTTCCATTAAGAATTTTTTTCCTGATATCCAATCTAAGCCTCCCCTGGCACAACCTGAGGCTGCTTCCTCTTGTCCTGTCACTTGTTACCTGGGAGAAAAGACCAACCCCACCTGGCTGTACCCTCCTTCCAGGGAATTGCAGAGTCATAAGGTTCCCTCTGAGCCTCCTTTTCTCCAGGATAAACACCCCCAGCTCCCCCTCAAAACCCTTGTGCTCTGAACCCTTCCCCAGCTCTGTTATTCTTCTTTGGATGCATGTAATGCAAAGATCTATAAATTATGAGGGTTTTTTTGCATTTTCTTAATGTTCCATAGTCTTTCTAGGGTGCAATGCTTTACATCTGAAAGTAAAATGTCTGAAACAGATGAGGGATTTTGTATTTTTCACTTTATTGGGAGAGTCTGGGATGACCTGCCTGGATAGGTTTCTAAATTACATATGAAAATCTTGTCTCAATGGCACCAATTGATATAACTTCATTAAAAAAAATGGATTTATAGAAAATACATTGTTGCTGCATGACTATCTTTTGTGTGAATATCTGGCTGGACTGAAAATTGGCTGTGATAAATCCAGTGTGCTTTAAAGTGGATCAGCAATACCACTTGGCAAATCTCTCCTACTAAGATAGGATTTTTTTTTTCTACTGAGGAAATGAGGGTAAAGGAATTCTTTTCTACCTAAACATGTAGTCCAGAGTCCACCTGCCTGAGGAGATGCTAGGTAGCTCGTATTTTTTGCAGGTCTCTACTCTGGAACCTCCTGCAGCAGTCAAGTACCTGAGGTTCTCCTTTTGGGTCAGGTCAGAGCTCTGAGCAGAGCCCAGCCCTGTGCTCAGCAGCAGCTCCTCACCACAGGCAGAAGCCACCATAAATGAAGTTTTTTAGGGGGCTGTAACTGTCCCAGATCTCTGCACTTGCTGTAACTGGCTGCAATTCCCACAGTCCTGGAAAAGATCTGTTCCCTAATAGTACATCTCTTTTGAGGGTGTGTGCTGAACTACAATAGAGAGTTATTTAGTTAATGTCTCGAGTGAGAATTTTGGAAACTGGATATAGACCTTTCCTGATCTGTGCACAGTACACAAAGGAGTCTGCCCAATCTGAAATTGCCATGACTAAACAGCTCTGCATTAATCATCTTGCAAATTTAATTTTAAAATGAGAACAAGAGAACTTAAGCTCATCTTTTTTTAGGTCTCTGAGGGGTTCTTTTTTGAACTTTTTGTTCCCTATTCCTCCTTTTCCCTGTTCATCTACTGAAGAGTGAAAAAAGGACCAGAACAGTAGATTTCATTTGGCTATTGATCCAATGTGTTAATGCTTCTACCCCTGCCATTAGAGCTACTGTAGCTGGAAAATAAAGAAAAGGAAATATTCTTCTTAAATTTCTCCTGCTGGTCTACTGGGTTTTCTGATTCCACATTCTTCATGAGTGGTAGAGACTACTTTAATTTGCACAATATTAAGACAAAGAAATGAAAAACCCCACCCTGAAAGGCAAACCCACCAGAACCACTTTTGGTAGCTATAGGTGTGGTAACTGTGCCATCCCCATCCACCCCTGTGATAAACCAAAAGTGAATAAATATTGGTTTACCCTTACAGGAATGTTGTAATTTGTGTTTCAAGCATATAACAGCAGAAGGAATGCACTGGCTAAATGATTTAACAGTTAATAAAATAGTGACTTGTCCAAACTGCTTGTACAAATAAAAGGTTAGATCAAGTTCACGCTGAGTTTTCTTAGACGTGCATCCAAAACGCAATAAGAATTCTGAAGGCAACACATAGTGCTTAAAATACCAATGCAAATGCAAAGATTCTCTTTTGCACCTGTGCTAAAATTCATGCCCGAGGCAATGCCATGAGAGAAACATGAGCTACTGGCGTGCATCAAAATGAAAACTTTAGCCTTCTATTTATGCACATTGATGCATGGTACTGAAGCGTTATGTGCATCTAAAAACAAAAACCATTTTCTCTCCTCTTTGACTGTTTGAGGCCAGGAGGAGCAAAGAAAGCCCTGCCACAGGGAAGAGAGTTGTCTTATGGTTTTGTGGGGTTGGAAAGGATGGGGTTGGATCTGGGTCTGGCCCTTGTGCTTGAGGCAGTCCAGGCACCACCCCAGAAAGCCCTTTGTCCTTGTTCCACTCCTCAGCATGACATCCCAAACCCCCTGCTGACATGATTTTGGCATTCTGAACTGCAAAAAAATGATGCCTTGGAGTGCCAGAGGGAAAGGCAACCTGATTCCTTGTGTTATCTCCTTTATCTGTGCCTTTTTTTTTTTTTTTTCTTCTTGTCCCAGGGCTGTTAGGGAATTGGGAATTGTTAAAGCTGCTTCTTCAGGCTGATGCCTCAAATCCAACCCAAGCTAACAATGGCTGTTTCAGTGTATGTAAAATTAACTTTTTCCAGGTTTCAGTGGATCCTGGGCTGCACCTCTTGAAATAATTGATAGTGCTGCCAGAAGTCTTAGCAGACAAGCCAAAGTCAGAAATTGTGATGTCCCCAGAGATCTTACTGGAGATGTGAGATGCATCACTTCCAGGGAGCAATGGGAGGTAATTATGGAGTTCAGGTGCTTTAGCCTACATAAATATTTTGCAGGGGAAAAAAAGAAAGGTAGCTCACTCCAATGCATTCCAAGTATATTCACCAGGTACATGCCCTGTACACAAACGCTGTTAGCAAAATTTCTAAAAGCTTGTAAAACAGTATAGCTTGCTGCTCAGATAGGAACTGGCTGTGTAATGCCTCACTGGAGATGATGAGAATGCTACAACTGTATTTTACTGATTGCTTCTGGCTCTATGGAAAAGCTAACACTTCCTTTAGTTTCAAGCCACAAAGCTGTGTCCAGCTGTGCAGGCCATGCTTTCTGCCCCATCACTCCAGCCACTCTGCTAAAATCTCTTGGTTAAGCAATTTTACATTTCTCAGAGGATATTGCAAAAGGGTAGAAGAGCAGGAAGATGTAGGGTCTATAAAATATGAAAATAACACTGAATCAAAACAACACCACCTCAGTAGTCCTTTCCTAATGGTTTAGTTATTAACCATTTATCTGAGAGCTAGATACACAGATGGCACTAATTCCCCACCAATGCAAAGTGCAGGATAAATGTCAGGTTAAAATAATGTATTACTGTAAATTAACATGCAAGTTTCACTCATTTTGTATGAAATTGATGTATTTATTAATATTTAATGCTTCTACTCTGTGAGCTCCAGTAAGAGTTTTCTGCAGACAGTTTGTCTGTTATTTACAGGCACATATAATTGTAGTTGACAGCAGGAATGAAAAATATTTGCAGGTAAATTTTACTCAAATAAAAATCTCAGCAACTTAGAATTATTTGAGGATGTTGAGGAATATATTTTAAATGTTAACAAAAGAGCAGTTAAACATATTCCAAACTGTCCCATCTGGCACAGCTGTAAATAACAATCTGTCTGTTTTAAACAATCCTCTGTTGACTGTGTCAGCAAATGTTAGGATTATTTGCTACTAACTGACAATTTCATCTTTGAGTGTATTTATAAAGTTCTGCAGCACTGACACCAGTACATATATCATTTCTTGCAGATCAGTATAATGCTGAAAGAATCTTTGTGCAAACATACTTAAAGCTCTTCATCTTTATGTCTGAAGATGTTGATACGGATGGAGTTAGAGAGATTTATCATCATCTTCACTTTGATCCTCTTTCCTCCAAAAAAAGCAATAAGCTTAAAAATTTCATGTATCTGGAGAAGTAGGGAAGGCAGTTTCATCTGCCACTGAAATCACTTAGGCATGAGGGACTGGCTGACTTCTGGATGTGAGTGGGTACAGCATAAATGTCTCACAGATATTGTGTGTGGCACAGTGGTCTTTCATCAGAGCAGAATTTATGGGTGTTTCCTAGCTACTAGATGAGTGGTGTGTAAGTGATTCCATAAATTACTGTGAAAAGCAGATAGCAGTACAATAAAAGTAAATAATGTTAGCAGGAACCAGTATAAGTTACCCTGTGTGAACAAAGGAAAAACACGGAGAGATGACCTCACTCCTGCTCATGAGGGCTTTAATAGTGACCTCACACTGGCAGGGATTCCTGACCTTTGTTCCAAATGAAAATCAACATCTGGCCTGTTGGATTGGATGTAAGACAAATATTGTGTGGTAAAGTGTGTTTTATGAAACACAGTTTTCATTCTTTAGGTAGCAATTATCAGTTTGTTGCTTCCAGTTTAAAATAACTGCTTATTGCATCAGATAAAAACACTCTACCCATGCTCAGGCCATGCTGTTACCTCTGCACAATGCACATAAAACTTTCCAACTTTCTAAGGCCAAAAGCAGATGAAAACAAAAGTGAGAAGTTTAAGCACTAAAATTTACACTGTTTCTTCAAGAAGAAAGCAAAATTAATTGTCTAATTGTCTTTTTCCAACTCTGAAAACTTATTTGTCCTAGAAATTTCTTCCATGGGGTTGGGTAAAGAGGAGGTGCTACAAGTGTTCAGCAAAGGGCAGAGCAAGATGAATGTTAAAGCAGCACCCAGTCCCAGGTATTTCAAAAGCTGCTCTGAGACTTTATCTAACATCTCCCACTTGGATGTAAAATTACCACCCACTCAGGATGTTATTTATGTGTATTCAAAGGCACAGCTACTTGCTTGCCTTTCAAACTGATGTTTTAACTATTTTCTTTGGTGGGCAAGCCCAGCACAGGAGATGTGCTGACAGTAAAGCAGGTTCAATATTTTCTTGTACATCACTGGCATTGTTTGTGAGTTCTGGTCTGTGCTGTCTGTGCAAAAAAATACTGGCAAGAAACAATGCTCAAGTGTCAGTGAAACAACTGGGCCAGAGGATTCCTCATTAAAGCTAATTATGCATGAGAAGGACTTTGCTTGATTGTCAGCTTGAGTTGGTAGCACTGACAGATTGGGGAAACCAAACCAAATTTAACTTGCTGATAATGTATATTTTACATGGAAATAACTCACAGACAACAACTTAGAAAGTTCCTGCCTGCTGCTTATGTGACCACTTTTCAGACAGAACCATCATTTAAATGGAAGTAGAAGGCACCACCACCCTCTCCTGAAGGTTTCATTGTGATCAAGTTAAATCTGTTTAGAATGGAATAGCTGGGTACAGAACACCCTTAAATGCATCATGAAAAACATGTTGATAAACAGGCTGTCCCTTGTGTGAAACAGAATTGGAGAAAAAACAGCTTTAATGGAAGGGTCTGTGAAATGCAGTGTCTTTGAGGTAGCCAGATTTAAGATAGACTGGGGTATTTTTGCTGCTATTTGCCTTATTTAAAAGCAGAATTTTCTTCCTAAAGTTGAAACCTTTGAAAGAAATGGTCTTCTGTAAGCAGGAGAAATTTCATAGGAGGATTGCAAAACAAAAAAACAGCCTTGCCCAAAATCCTGAACCCTCCTCCATATGGGATACAAGGGTAATGATGTCCCAGCATCCCTCCAGATCCCTTCACGTTTCAGGGCTAGAAGGAGAGCAGATTCTCTGGACCTCCCCACAGCACCCTGTTCTCTTGTTTCACTCTCTGGTTTGTAGCAGTGTTTCAACTACATCAAAATGATGCTCTGAGGTTGAGAAAAGAGATGCTAGCAAATTTCATTTCCAGCTTTGAAAAAAATTCTGTGATCCAACTGAATTTCATAACTGCATATCAATTGTTATAAAGGCAAAAAAAAAAAAACCCAAACCCACATTAAGAAGATTCAATAGAAAATGGAATTGGTTTTAGGGATAAATAAATACAAGTTAGCTGCAAAATGTCTTTGTTCAGTGAGTTTGAAGAACAATTGAAGTGCATACTTATTCAACAGATTTTTTTTTTAAGCTTTCAGAAATGACAAACATTAGAGTTGACTGAAAGGAGAAATTACAGAATTGAAATTTGTGGTGTGTATATGTATATATATTTGCAATTATTACTTAATAAGATGCATTCAGAAGTAGTAAAGATGTAATATGGACTGAAAATAGCAGACATGGTAGAAAATTGCATCAAGAAAATGAATTAAATTGGATTTCAAGCCATCCATTACACAGTGGAAATGAACTTAGAAGAGGAAGATATGGCTTGACATGCAAAATAATTATTTTAAATGCTTATATGCATTAAAAGGTTGTGTCAACGTGCAGGCACAGCTCCAGTGACCTTGCCTGGTAGGGCATGGGGAATTTCGCCATCAGACTGCTGCAGGCTAATTAGCACTGCTCTCATTTTCCAAAAATAGAACAGTCAACTTTATTCTTTATTTGCAGAACCCTTTTTCTCTTGGACTTTGCAAAGCTTTTTAATAAGAAACCTTAAAGTGCATTTGTGAAATGAGTCAGATATGTTAACTGGGTGTGTCAAAGCAAATAAAAAGGGACTTACCAAAATGATGTGTGAGTGGCAGAGAGAGAGCTGGCTGAAGAGTTCACAAACAAAACATACCCAAGTTTGGTTAAAGCCCTTGGAGGGAATATCCCATTTTACTTGAAACTTGAAAAGCATAATAGTAATTATATAATGATATTCGTGCCTTCCATTCTATTCTCATATTTCAATACAGTCAATAATTTGGTTTAGGAATTACAAACTGCATAAACTCTGTTAAAGTTAATAAGTAATTGATTGAGGGAGAGTAATTGGTTGCTTTTCCTTTAGTGCGTCTCTCATTTGGGCAGCGTGGGTAGATTCAATTCCATGAGTGGAGGGTGAGCCATGTAGGGATTTCAACCCCTGCTACAGCAGGCAGGGCTTTACTTTTCCATTTCCTTGCTCCTCTCCAAGAACAACTGGAAGAACTCAGTCTGTGCCATGCCAGCACATTCAACAGAAACCTCTGCCTTTTGAGAGAACAGAAAGAACAGACCCATTTGTTTCTAGTCTAGGAATGGTCTCTCTTCTACCCACCTCAGGCAAATTCATCTCTAAATTAATTCCATCAATCTCCATTTCTAAATCCTTCTGTGCCAATTACCCTTAGAAAACTGTTCCCCAAATCCAACCTAATTGCACTGAAGGTGGGATATGTTCTTCTAACTTCATGTTGCGTTTTCTTTCTTGGCAACATTACCCTTCAGCTAAAATATTATTTTCCATTTTCTGGTTTTTACTTCAACTGTATGTTTGTTGACAGAATGCTTATCTGCCAAAGCTGTTACTTTGGCAAACTCAGCAACCTCTTTGCAGTTGTATGGTCACTTAAGAATAGATTGACACAGCAGAATTATTGAAAATATCTTCTCTACCTGCTATTTTGCATCCCGTTCTTTCAGAATTCTGCTGTGATGATTATTTGGTCTCAAAAGACCAAATAAGCTCCTTAGCAATTTTTCCTAACCTGATTTTCCTTAACTATTCTGCCCCTTGTTCCATGTTCAGCATCCTTTCCTCTGATTGAAATGAGGCACAGAGTATTTACTCAGGTTTTGGGCTGTACCTAGATTAACTTTAATCTCTGTCCTTCCTGCATAGTAACTCCATTCCCCTCAGTTTACTTTAGTATCCTTTGCCAAGTCTAATTTTTGCTGTTAGTCTGCATTTGTTATTTTCTAACACACAGCTTAATTTGATGCTTTCTTGTACTTTCTTGTTGGTTCTTCACACACAACATCTGTTTTTGTTGCCACCGCTCATCCTACTGGGCAAGCCTATTTACACATTTAAAAGAGCAATCAAAGATTCAAACGATGGAAAAACACATTTCCTAAATGTGATACTGCACTGTACTTCACAGCTTCCAGGTCAGGTTATTCTAGCAGCTTGTTTTTGCTGTCCTAAAGGAAACTCTCATTAGACAGATGCAACATTCCCTTTGCTTACTTAGCATTGCTTAGTATGTGCCATTTTCTGTTTATATGTGGCTTTCAAGCTATATTCTGGGTGAAACACTTATTTGTACTCTATAAAGATTTATGTGGCTTTATGTAGCTTCTATATTCACTCCTAAATGGTGACGAAATGAAACTTTTCTATTTACTCCATGGATGACATTTATGGACTGAGCAAAAATGAATGTGAAGTACTCTGGTAATTCAGAAGAAAAACACAACAGTAGTATTGGTTTCCTCAAGGAAGACATAATTTTTGATATGGTGGTGTAAAATGAACACTAACCAGAATTTCAGCAATAAATCAACTTTTATAACAAGGACAGTGCATTAAGCTTAGATATATTTATGCTAACGCAGAAGTTTTCAACTCTGTTTTGTTCGTGTGTTTAGCTAATTTCATTCCTTATATTCTCCACCTGCTCCCACACATCTAATAACTCCTTATTAAGGTTGCCTTTTGTTGTCTCCCATCATGTTTCTCTTGAATTTCCTTGAATTGCCTCTTTTTTCCTACTGCAGTTTGTTTTCAGCTCCTACTTTCAGAGTAATTTCTTGCTTCAACTGACCGCCTTCATAAAACTAAGCAGCTTTTGCCTTGAGTATTTTGTGATAGGCACCTTGGAGCACTGTAAGGTCTCTTGCCACCTCGGTGTGAGGGGAGGGGAAGCTGGTTTTTACAGCATCTGTTGCCTAGCAATGTTTCTCAGGTGCCTTTAGCTGTGCTGCATTGTGATCAAAGCTGGAAAGGCTGAGCGTAAGGGAAAGCGAAAATGGGCTTGAAAAACACCACAATCAAAGCACAGCTCGGTGCAACATTCATGATTTTTACATGGCTGTAAAAATGCAACACGTGCCATTGTGTGCAAAAGGCTTAGCTCTGCTTCCCAAGTGCACAGCACTCCTTGGAGGAGAGAGAGCAGCATCACCATCCAGCAGCTCCCTGCTGGACCCTTTGGCACAGCTCTGCCCATTCAGGAGTCCAACTGATAGAGCTCAGCCTGGATTTCTGTTCTGAAATCAGCTGAGACATTTTCAGTCACCATCAGGTGGCATTAGAACCAGAGCCCAGTGTGTCTCCTGTGGGATGCACTGGTACAGGTGGGATGGAGCACCCTGAGAAGCTCGACTGCTTTTCACCCAGGCATTGTTCTGTGGGATTCACATTCTCTGAACCTGAGAGAAGCAGTGAAAAGAATGATCAAAACAATTCTTATCTCATTGACTGCTCCTGTGTTGTGCCAAAGTAGAATGGAATATGGAGATTATTTACCCAAAGTGATGGGGTTTTGTTATCAGGGCCAAGTGTGTGTGCAGACTGTTGGTCAGCAGGCTGACACAAGATTCTGGGCAGTTGAGTTCAGTGCTTGTGCAGATTCAGTTTAGATGTACTGTATAGTATAGAACAGAATATAGTATAGAATAATACAGTATAATAAAGTCATTAATTAGCCTTCTGATATCCTGGAGTCCTCATCATCATTTCTCCCGGATGTCAGGCAAAAATATCACAGATATTGTTCAAAGATCCAGGCATGGCTTTGCATGTACCAGACCATCACTGTGACCATCTGAGCTATTTCATGACATTCCAACTCATCCAGTCCTGCCCCTCACTAAAGGTGGGAAAGCTTCTCATACCTTAACACTGACCCTGTTGTTTTAAGGCTTCAAAAATAGAAATTGTAGAATAAATCTTGTGTAAGAAGGATTTGTCAATATGGATGATGCCCAAGTCACTGACACGTCAGGTTAAGTTATACTAATAACAACACTGCACAAACTTAGATAAACTGATTAGTAGCATTCATGATGTTACAGGGAAAATGAGATTAATTATCCTTGCAATCCTCTCTTAGTGACATCATAAGGATGGGAATATCTAGATTACGACAGAATGGGCCCAGCCTAAGATAGCATTTTCCAAAACTGTGTTTGTAGTTTGGGTGTTTGGGTTATTTCAGTGTGACTAATAATTAATTTAGGCATTCATACAAGTATTTTATCTACGTAGTGACCCCTAATATAAACACGAGCATGTACTCTGTTGTTAAAAAATTGCATTCTCTGTGTGGTAGATAAAATTCCAGGGATAAAGATAAGTAAATCATCCTAAAGACAAAACTTCTCAGAAAACCAGAAAGATTAGGGTACTAAAAAAGTCTCTTGGTAATCTCTTGTCTTTCTTTAAAGTTCACAAAATAGAGGATTTCATCACCCTGTCTTGCAAAAGTGTGAGAGGGAAACGTGGTAGAAAGATGATTTTGAATTGCACTTAAAACTTTCAGCACTGCTAGAGAGTTAAGCAGATAAATATCTCCCCCAACTAACCAGCTGCCAAGCAAGACTCTTCACAATGACATTTCATATACCATGCTTTTGGCATGTGAACAAAATCCATACCCTGCTTCTTCTCCCTCTCCTGACACTTCCTCAATTAGAAAGATCTTAGTTATTTGTTACAGTTTTACATATTATATTTCATAAAAAGAAAATGAAATTACTTTCAGGGAAAGGGGGAATTAGTAGCATACTCACCCAGCTCCATGATTCCTCCATTATTTTCACACTTCAGCCATTCTATACTGCATGTGAGTCTGAAGTTTAAACTGATCATTTGTTATATAAGATAATCTTTCAAGAAGAAGATAGTCTGATGTTTTGTTGACTGGAGAAACTTTAATTGAAAGTCTTGATTTGTAACAGTTTTTTCTTTAACTTTCTGAGCTTGAAAGAGTGTTTTTTCTGTCTCTGTTTGGTGTCTGGTTTGAAGTTTTCTCAGAAAGGCATTTCTACAGTTCTTCACAGGAAAGCAAGGGAACCAGCCTTCAGAAGTAACAGATACAGGACTTTTAGTCTGAAGCTATTTTCCTTTGCAAGGCTGGAGGAGGGAAAGGAGATAGAAATGAGATGATAACGGTAGAATTATAGCTGGACTGAGAGTCTCACTGATCTCTATTCTGGTTTTGGACTTGCTCAAGCTTCCACAAAATATACCTTATAAATCAATAAATTAGTGAAGGTTTTTCCTCCTCTTTAAACTCTGGGAGGTAAAACATTCATTTCCCTGCCTTTGAAGTTTTGCCTACAATGCAAGTTATGAGAAATTATGGTTTTATTTGAAAATTTTTGCACAGCAACTAATGGTCAAGATTGGTAATTCCTCAATACCCTTTTAAATCTGTGCTGCAGTGCATCTTTGATACCACAGCACCCCAAAAAAAGTTAGTCCCATGATTGGTTAGTCTCTCTCATATTGAAAGGCTGGGAAAAATTTATTGTGGGTGTTCTTTCCCCTTGAAAGGTGGTGAGAAACCATGTAAGAATACCTGGGAATGCTGGGACTGGAGACCAGCATAAACTCAAAAATCTTCTGTGTCATTCACGTGTCTTTTGCACACCATGTCCATTTTCCAGCTGTTGTGTGCCAGCAGGGAAGGAAGGTGGTGCAGTGAGATCCCCGTGGGGATGCTGCTGTCTCTGGGTGTGCCATGGCACACATGGGTGGCCACAACTGTCAGTGGCTTTGTCAGTCTGGACAATAAAAACAAGGAGGATAAAGTCTAAGGGGTGGCTTTTGTGAGCTCTGCCTGCACCAAATGGACCGAGTCCAGCTCGGTTTCTGGGCTTAGGAAATCAGTATTCATTGTTAGGAATGGATGTGATGTGGGATGAGGGTACACAACAGTGGTGTAAGTGTGAATATCTGCCAGCCACATGTGGACCCTTTTTGCAGCCCCATTTCCCTGTGACTGGAGCCCTGCTCCCTGGCAGAGTGGCTGGCCAGGACCAGGCAAGCTGCTCTTCTCCTGGCAGACACATTCTATCCCTGCTCATCCACTGGTTTGTGGTGTCTCTTGCTGGCTGTGCAAAATACAATTCCAGCTGTACCCTCAGTGGCTGCAAAGGAATGAGGTTTTGGAAGGGTGGAAGGACAAAGGCAGTGCTTGCTGCAGAGCCAGAGGTAACAGAGCAAGGTTTGTTCACTGGGTTTTGCACAAGGGCTGTGACAGCAAGAAGACAACACTTTCCATGGGTGAAAGGTGTGTTCAGAGACACTTTACATGGCTGGTGATGCTGCCTCTGGTGCCCTCGTGGGTAGTTGTGAAGCCTAGTTGATCATAAGTGCCTCATCTTCCTAATTTTCATCTACAAGCTCCACTGAATCTTTATTACCCTGCCAGAATGCTTTTCCAGCATTTCTGAACAAGGGCAGGGCATTACTTTTACAGCCCAAGTGATTTTATGGAAAGGATTGAACTTGGGTCAACAACAACTCATCCATAAGAAGTGCAGGCTTTAGGGAACTGAAACATAAACCCTATCAGAAATGGCACAACCACCTCATTCAGTGCAGCCATGTGGATGTGGAAAACTTTCAAATTATCAAATTAATTCTAGCTTTTGCTCTTCCTCTGAGGAGAAAGCATGATGTTATATTTCTTTCCTAGAAGCTTTGCTTTTCCTCTCAGTGCTGAAGAAAACTGAGAGGCTGCTGCATCCTGGAAGGAAGAGATCTAAGTATTCATTGCTGAGTGTGTACAGGCTGTGCATTGCTCTCTGTGAGGGGCAGGGCTTCATTATGGAATGGTAGAGGGTGACCATATGGTACCAAAGTATTTCCCAGTTCTGTTTCTGCACTATCTTCAAAAGCAATTTTTCCATATCCCTGCCTCTTACATTTCTTCTTTTTCCTTCCTTATTTCTTTCCTCTTTTCTCTGATTTTATTTTATTCTCTCTCCTTTTACAAGGCCTCCCCTCACTTTTTTCTCCTCCTTTTCTGGTCCCTGCCCAGACTTCAGGTTCTTATGTGCTCTGCCATTCCTTTTCCAGTTCCTGGCCCAGAAATCTGTCAGGTGTGCTGGAATGTTGCTGGGACAGAACTGAAACAGTGGTAGAGTAGGGGAAGGAGTTAAAACTGAAGACTGGGAAGCTTTGAAACAGAACACAATAGTTATTGTGCTAATTTTCATCTCCATAGCAACACTAATGCAATGTTTTTCCCTCACTCCTGGAATTCCCCTCCAACGTCTCCTCCTGGGCTCAGCCTGGAGACCAGCACTGGCACAGGGACTGGGAGGGTGCCTGTATGGCTTTGAGTTGTTGGAAAATGGATGAGATTCGAAGAAATCAGTAGTAACCTCCTGGTGCAACCCTATGGGCTGCCCCTGAGGTGTGGGACAGGAGGTTTGTCACCAAGGAACAGAAAGGGTCTTGCTGAGATGGCGATGGCAGCTGGTGCAGCAGACAGTGATAGTTCTGTGGGGAGCTTCTCACTGAGGCTCTGTGAGGATGAGAGGTCAATGTCACTATTATAGGTGACCCCTCAGAGAGGCACTCTTGCATTTGAATGTATTATCCTTGAAATTTGGGTTTAGGTCATCTGAAAGTCTGAGCAAATTGCATAGTAAAAAATTAGACATTTTGCACTATTTTTTTCTGAATTCGAATCATTAATAGTGTGAGATTGTGATTAATGCAAACTGAGTATCTTAAAATCTGTAGGCATCTTTACATTTCTTAGTTTGGGTAATGTATCTTGTAGAAGTTAAAGGTAGCTGAAGGCTCAGAGCATCATTCAAACTGTAAAGCAAACTACAATCTCAGTTACATTTTCTCCTATTCCTGATATCTTGGTAATCATGCTTGCATTATTATAAGCTTTGGGGTTTTTTTTAACCCTTGTGGTGCCATCATACTGAGCAAGAAAAATCTGGGAGGGAGGAGTGTTTTTGATACTCCACAAATGCAAGTGTCCCAACACTGCTGAATGCTGCTGTGCCATTTGGAGAATGCCAGAGGGCAAACTTTGAACAGGCATAAGAAGCACCAAGAGGGAGAAGAAAATGTTAGAAAGTGCTGTTGTGACAGATGGTGAGATGGTAGGCTGTTCTCAGATGGGAACATGTTGAAGAGTTTTGCTTCTCCAGTCTGGACAGCTTCTTGAGAACAGGCTGGGGGCAAAAACATCCAGAAAGCCTCAGAACAGCTTTAGTGTGTGAGCTGTAAGTGCTGGTGGAAAACAGTCAGTGAGCAGCTCCCTCAGTAGCTGTAGTGGCTGAACATGTCCTGGTAGCAGGGCTGGATGTCCATGGGGATCCATCAGGAGTCCTGGCTGGAATTCCTTGTGCCTTGGCTGAGGAACATTAATGCTGCCCACAAAACATGGGAATGCAGTGGTGATCTTATAATCCATCAGTGCCATTTGGAGCCAAACCAGCACCTACTGGGAGCCTTTTTTGTCAAGGGACCCTGACTTCTCTTGCACTGGGGGAGTATCCAAGTGCTCCCTTCTTGGCTCCTGGCACTGCTGGATGTACCATCAGCTCTGGTGCTGCTCTGGCAGCTAGGAATGAGCACAGAGCTGTTCCTTCTGAGAAGATCTTTACTAGGATTCCTCAGGTTTGGACTAAGAGGACATCTTTAGGAAGGTGTGTAGTTCTGCAGCTGGAACGCTGCAGTGTTTAAAGTGGGAATGTCACACATGGAAAGAGGGAGCTTGCAGCTAAACTGAGGGCTCAGTGAAGGAAAGCTGCAGGAAAGTTAACTCAAAACACAGAACTGCTCTCCCTGTCAGCTGACTCTGAAGTTAAAGTGATGTAATTTTCAAGCAAGTGTTCAATTTCACCAAAAGTTTATACTTACTACTCTTACATACCCTTCTTAGCCTGCAGACATGAGGCATTTCTATTTAAAAAAAAAAAAAAAAAAATTAAAAGAGGAATAAACCTGGGCATCTTTTACTTCCTCCACTACCTTCTGTCCATCCCTTCTCCCATCTTGAAATCCCATAGCCTTAACACCCAAATTAGAGACCTTCCTCTCCCCACATATTCAGAGCCTAGAGCGTACATGTAGTTTGCAGAGCACTGAGTGGGCTTAATGTACCATCAGGCTGGAACGTGTTAGGAGCTAATTCTGGGATGCATGAGCACAGGAATTGTCATGGGAACACAGCCTATAATCAAGAAGGATAAAAATTCCAGTAGGAAACCAGGCTATGGGAGACTTCCATCATGTTGCTCAAAAGAACCCTAAAGAGAGAATTATTTTGCAATTATTTCAAAGGAGACACCATGCCGTGGAAACCCCTGATACAGCAAATTGCCTGTAATTAATAAAAGAGGGATTTTTAAAAGAGTATTTTTTCTAGTTATGTCCAAAGACATAAACCTGCCCTTCTTCTAGACCCACTAATGAGGAAAAAACCCAAACATTTGGGGAGTCAGTTTCCCTCTGACTGAAACTCATCTAGTAAACATTGAGTAAAAATATGTTTCCTCACTTTTTTTTTAACTGACAGAAAGGAAGGTTTCACTTAGCCTACCACATAGTCAGATGCTTCCTTTTAATCCAGCTTCCTTGGGAAATAACAGTTACAAGACTGTGCCACTGTCAGTCCCCATGAGCTCCTTTTGAACTTATTGCACAGTTTCAACTAAACTTGCAGAGACATCAAGAGTCCCTCTGCCTTTGATGAAAACAAGCAGATACAAGGCAAGCCCCTGTTAATGGAAAGGCCACAGCATGTGTTCAACATATTATTAGACATTAGAGAGTCTGTGTGAGGGAACAGAAGGACTGAAAACTTTTGTGAGAACAAAAACTACAGCAAGCAAGCTTTAAAAGTGTCACTGCTCAGATAACTTTTTGGGAGTTGCTGTACTAAGCTGCATGATATAAGTACTTGTAATTGTTTTCTAATTCCAACCTGTGCAAGGCCTCCTGATAATTAAAGTGTCAGCGTTTCAGTGATAAAAAGCCCCATTGAAAATCAATGTTCAGTTGCCATTGTTGCTTGCAGAGAAGACAGAAAGGTCTTGTGAAGGTCTGCAGAACCAGCTGTGAAAGCCTTCTGTCAGCTTGGTGGGAGGGGAGAGCTGTAAGACCAAACCACCATTTGCAAATTCTCATCCTTTAAACTTAGGGATGGCTATAGAGAAAATCAGAGGCATGTCTTTCATGTGGAGGCCTCCAGAACTGCATGTCCTGCTTAAAACTTATTTGCAGGTATTGTGCCTGTTCCCATACCAAGAGAACAGACTGAGTAACCCTGACTGGAAGCTGCAGGGAAGCTCCACACAGGAAGATCTGTCAGTGTTAGCAATGGCACATCCTCACAGAGCTCAAATGCCTTTTACTGTTCAATGCAGACTTTATTCCCAGTTCTTTGTTAATCAGGGGAATGCTCCTCACCTTGCTTTATGAGTCAGGACAGTGAGATGCAGGGAGACTAAATGGTGACACCAAGGTCACACATTTTGGCAGAGGATGAAGTTAAACCCAAACCCTCTGAGCTGTGGGCTGGCAGTGACACTGAGAGCTGAGGAAAGGGGCAGCCTTGAGGTCTCTGCAGGGTGGAAAGCTCTTCCATGTGCTCTCTGCCCTTCTTCCCTTCTCAAATGAGCTCTCTGATTCCTGCTCGCACTTTTCTGACTGTGCTTTGGCCTATCAGGCTTCCCAGAACTGACCATTATGGCATCACTTTTGAAATGACTTTTGAGTATAACCCAGTGCAAGACTTGGTAATACAAACCAGCTCACAAAAATGGCTTGCTGCCTTCCCTTAGAGCATTCATAAACTATGTCCAAAAATACTCCAAAGTAGGTGCTAATAGCCTAGATTGATTCTGACTGTATAAAAGACAAGTAATTTCAAATTATGAAAATTAACTACTTACATAATTTGATTTATTCAGTTACAGTCTCTGTGAGGATTTAATGATGGTGCCTTATTCCCAGCTCTGCTGCTGCTGAACTGACAATATATCACAAGTGTGATTCAGAAAGGTCTAGCAAGAATGCTGGGGTGGTATGAGGGAAAAACAGGTAGATGATATAGCAGAACTTAAATTTCAGTCTCTGGCTTATAATTATTCCATCTTTTTCCCATCATCTGTGTTTATCCTATTGCATTTTGATTTAGCAGCTTCTTTAGGATGATGTTTATTATGTATATTAATATCTATATTTGCAATCTGATTACATCTTGTACTGGAATTCTTGGCTCAGACTTGCTGGACTTTTGCAATCCATGAAGGATTCCTCTGCCTTAGAAATTATTTTCCTGTATCCCTAATCCACACAAGCAGGCACAGACCCCAAGTCCAGCCCAGCCCCTGCCTCTTGCTGAGGAAGATGAACCCTGCAGCCACTTGCAGATGCTGGCATGGAGCACATTCCTAAGTCCCTTTATGGCAAGGAGCATAAAGGGATGGTGGTGGTGTACCTGTGTCTGAGAGGCAGCAAGCTGACAGCAGGAAAACCTGCTTAAATAAGGATTTACTTCTGTAATCAGACAGAATCCCATGGCACAGTCTGTGGCACAGCCTCCTCCCTGACACAGAGAATCTAAATCTGAAAAGCAGAGACTGCACTGGGAATATTTCTATCTTCACAATTTATTTGTGAAGTTGTTACCTTTGCTCTGATAGGGACCCTTCTACTTGCCACTGGCCTCTGCAATCACTCAGCTAAAAAGGGGTAAAAAAAGAGACAAGCACTTGCACACAAAAAACATTGTGACTTGAGCAAGGGGCACTTAGAATTAACTTGGAACCTAAATTTGCAAACAAACCTAAGGGATAAGAGTAGCTAGCTGGATAAACTTCCAGAAGGCAGAAACATCTTTGCAATCTCCTCTTGAGCTCCTTGAAGGCATTATCATCACTTTGATCTAAATTGAATTGACTCCAAGCCAGTTTATTGCAATGTGAGCTGCTCCCCAGTAGATGCTGGAGATGAGGCTCTTCCCTGAGAGTTCAGAGTGACACAGTTCTTCCTCAAAGGCACCAAATGAGAGGTGAGAACAGATTCCTGTAGCTCCCTCCACCACAGAGACAGAAGAAAAAGTGATTCTCACTTTCAGGATAGGTTTTAGAGGTAGATGAGGATGCAAAGAAAGAAAGGTATTGTTTACCCCTTCTTTTCCCGTCCCTACCCTCAACCAAAACCACCTTGTCTTCCCTGGCTGGGAGGTGGCTGTGTCTGAGGAGGAGAACAGTTCTGCCCACAAGGCCCTCTCTGCCCCTCCTGGATATCTCCTTGCTGCAATTCAGCTCTTTCTGAGCTGGCAGCAATTGCAGGCAGGAAGAGTCTGAGAAAGGAGTGACAAAGTCTTCCTTACTGAAAGCAAGAGCAATACTTCTTGATCCTTGATCATTGATTACAGCTCTTTAAAGAGCAGAACATCCAGCAATTGCATTTGACAGGTGTTGGGCCAGAAGATTTGTAACAGGAAACATGAGGGATATGATTTGTTCTCATTACCACAAAAAGAAGATTTTTGTTCCAGTTGGAACAAACAAGTCTTTTATTTCCTGTCTTCTTTTATTACTTCACCAACTTATTAAATTCTTTATTTTTATTTTCTTAATATCTCTGCAATGCCTTAGCTTTTTAGGTCAGTGACTCATATCTACAGCTGCATAAGAGCAAACCTCTTCATATAAATGGCTTAATTTTCAGGCTGACCATGTAATTTTATCATTTTTCAAATGATCTATGCTTCTCTAGATTAAATGGATGAGTTTCCAGAAAGTAAATGTGTTTGGGCTGCACAGACAGAGCTTTATGTCAGGTTCCTGCCAAAGAAGTCTGCACAATATTGTCTCAATAAAAAATGAGAAAGTAAAAATCATTTAGTCACAGGTGTACTACACATTAAGATGCAGAAAAGGCATCACTAAATTATGTCATTGCATAAGTAGTTCCCTCAGTAACAGTTAAGGGAAGAAACTAGTTGGTCACAAGTAAAGAAAGTGCAGCTTTTATTAAAAGAATTGGCAATAAAAAAGTCAGAATTACACTTCTATGTGAAGTAAGTTCTGATGAATTGAAGCAGCTCCTGCAGTTTCCAGTGCTCTTTCCTGTGTAAATGGTGCTTCATCCCATATGTATTTTCAGCACATCTCTCTGTCTGAGACTTTAACTTAGGTTCTCTGCTGTTGCATTGAATTTCAATCCAGATTTCTGTGCCATTTCCACCAAGGTACCTCCCAGATTTATGAGAGAAGTGAAGATATATGTACTGTTCCCTTCTTTCTTGGTTACATACCTCTTTGATACATGGAAGTCAGATTTCAGCAGACTGGTGCCTTCAGGTTAGAAAAACAGCTGCTTTGTCATCTTTCTGCATTTAAGTCCATTTTAATTTTATATCCTCCCAGATAAATTCAGGCCAAACCTCCTTTTCCAGTATTTCACACAGAGCTTTGTCATGTAACTTTTCTGATGGAGCAGAGATGAGCAATTTCTAAAAAAATAAAGACTGTTATGAGCTGATGGGCTGTGTTGCAATGGCCCTGGTAACTGCAGAGGGTCACCAGTTTATCCTCACCACACACCCAAGTCAGCATCACTGCTGTGTTATCTAGGGATATGAGAGGCAAACTCCCTCACCCCCTATATCATCCTTGGGCAGGGGTCTGGCTCTGCATCAGTAAAATGGAAGGAACTGTCACATTTCCAACCTCCCAGATTGCAGTGGGATGGACATTCAGTAAAACCCAGGTGATAGTGCAGTAGTGCAGACCACATGAGGCTTTAAAGAAGCATCTCTGAGGGTCTGCAGTGGAAAGCATTTTCCAAAGAGAACCAGGACCCATCCTCTTCCTTCTCCATCCTTGCCTCAGGATATGTCCAAATCAAGCAGACCCACTCCCATTCTTGCAAGTGGATGCAATATAGCCCCCATGCTTCTGGGGTGTTGTTTTCCCATTTATCATGAGCTGCATCCACCACCCTTCGCAAACAGCCCTTGACAAAGAAGAATTTCATGGGATTTTCTGCAAATGCATATTGAAAAGGAATTAAGAGTTTGCCAAAAATGTGTTCCTCTCTTCATGTGGATGTAAATCAGATCCCTTGGTTTACTTTCAATACTCTTTGATTCCAGCAGAGGTCAGCTCTGCCTGTGCTGGGGATGGACAAAGCAGTTCAAAGTGTGAGTGCCTGCACACCTTGCAACACAAAGCTCTCCTTGCTCCCCACTGCTTCTCACAGCACGAACTTGAGCCCATTTCAGGCCCTCCTCTTAAATGGAGATAAAAGGGCTTTGAACCAGAGCATCTCTGTCTCCAGGACTGCCATAAAAGCTGGTCAGAGAGCTCTTCTTGCTGCTGCTCTGTGGCTCCAAGCCTGCTTGAGAACAGCCTGTAATGAGCACAAGGAGAGGGGACTGTGACAGTGGTCCTTGGTGAGGTTAAAAGTGTTGCAAGATGAAAAAGCCCCAAAGAGCAGGAAGTTATGTCTGGACTGTGCTTTTCAATTACTGAACTATTAGGGAAACAGAAATACTGCCATCCTGCCAACTATCTTCCTTTGCTGCTCTATCAGGATTGTTAAAAAAAAAAACCTACAGCTGTGCTCAACAATGTTTGGTTAAGGTTTGTTCTGGCAAAAAAAAAAAAAATTGAGTGTATCTACAAAAAAATTTACTTCTTTAAATGGCATTATCTTGGTGGATATATGGTCCACTAAAATTCTTATTTCCTCTACTAGTTACAGTGGTTCTTTAGCTCTTCAGAGCACAAGACAATAAACATTTTGAAGCTGAAGGCAGAATGTGTTGACAAAAACTCTCTAGTCTAACCATATAAATCTGCAAATGTCCAAGACATGTTTTTATCCTCTCTTCTTTTTTAAATTATTGCTACATTGAAATTTTTTGTTAATTGTCATTAGTGATTGACACACTTTGCAGAGTTTTGAAGTTAGAAATTAATGACTGCTTTTCTGAAATTAGATGTCATGCTTTCAACAGAAATCTTTCATGTAACCAGTGATGTGTGCCATTGAGACAGCAGCTGCTTCTGAAGGATAGTATCTAAAAAACCCCAAAGAATCTCACTGTAAATCTAATGCTTGGTTTTCCTAAATAATACTTTTCACACTTTTCTGGTACCTGTTTTGAATTTAGCTTGTTAATACTAAAACCCAGATGAAGTTTCAGTGCATCTAAGCACTCCTTTTCTTTGTTCTGTTTGGGAGATTTTGTAGATTGAAATGACAAAACGTGGTTTGCTTATTTCTTATAGTTGTATATAACAAGAGATAAGTGCCATTAGTCTAACAAACTACCAGAGGAGCCAATAAATAATTTTAGCACAAGATCAAAGATAGGACTAATGAGCAGCAGACTTGACTTGTTACCTGAGAATTGAGAGAAGAAACATAAGCTCACTAGAAAGAGGTGATTGAGGTGCACCTTCATAGTGAACTTGCACTCTGTGTGCAGTTGCACTGCCCAGCTCCAGCCCTTAGTGTCAGATGAATGTCAGGCAAAGCAAGAAAAGCCATTTTTCATTTTAGTGCTTGTTCCTCCTGATGGCATTATCTGTTATAGGTCAAGCAGCTACAGCTGACAGCTTCATAGGTCATCTTAAAAACAAAATATACACTCAGAGCTGTTGCTGCTGATTAAAGATCACATATCTAAGTGCAGATGACACTCCTGGCTTTTGGGTGACTACAGGGGATTTGGAATTCCAGTGGGAACAACACATTGTGTCCCAATACCTTGTACACACACAGCCCAGGCTGTTGTTCATGAGAGACTGTGTAACTTCCTCAGCAAAGAGCAAATTGTGTTCTGGAACAGTGACAGCATTTGTAAGGCTCCTATTCTTTGTTGTTACAAGGGGATCTGGATGGTCCAACACTCACAGAGGCTGGCTGCCTCTACAGTCAGTCACAAGCAGGCTTCTCGCTTAATGCCCTCTTCACCTCTCTGTCTTTGGCAGCTGCATCCAAACACAGGTATTTTGCAGGTCAGATTTGTCTTTACAGAGAGTTCAAAGCACCACTGACTTTGTGCCAAAAACTAATGGATGCATCCTGGGCTTCTCATCTTGCTGTTTCATTTTGTCATCTGTCCAGTGGTAACAACCAAACTCTGGGCTGAGGAGAGTCTGATCTGCTTTTCCCAGGGAGAATTCTTAGGGTGTCTCTAGGCCACTGACAAAATCTGAAACGCAAACAAAAAAACCTAATCCTGAATCACAAATCTCAGAAACAAACAGAAGATGATGTGTCTCTTGCTGAGAGTTGCCTGCTCCCTAGCTGAAGGGGGGCTGGTGCCCACAATATTCCTGTTAACTCCATGCAGAGCAGTGTGAGCAAACAGCTGTGCCCACACTGTGTGGCCTGTAACACAGGGCCATGTGGCTGAAAGACATCCTCACTGTTCTTCAGAGATTTTATGGTTCCAAAGACCTAAATTGACAAGAGGGCTCAATCAGTGGATTGGTAGTTTGATAGCCTAATATCAAAAGGGGGATAAATTGCACATCCTTGGACATGGCCCGAAGGTTTGCAAGCCCTTGAGAGTAGAACAACTGCAAATGTGCTGGAAAACACTGTGCAGCACAGAAAGATCCCAATCTGGATATGGTCCTGGCTATTGTGCCTATTTGAAATAGTCTCCTCAACAAATCACCTCAAAATCCACATCTGGCTTTTGTCTTGAAAGGAACTGATTGGTTTTTGGCATAACAGGGTCCAAAGAAACTCAAGCTGATAGAGCTTTGATGATCAGGAGATAGGGACTTAACAGCAAATCAGAGAAGTGATAGTGTAGGCACAGATCCTTATTATTAATAGTAAATGGTTGTTTATTCTAGATGTAAACATCCTAAAATATTAATTAAAAAAAAAAAAAAAGCCAAAACCCCGTAATCACACAAGGCTTTGGTCTAGATGAAAAGAAACACATTTTGCCTTTTACAGAACAGCAGGGGCCCTTTTTGCCACTGGCAACTGTCAGTCTTCAGGTAATTTCATAATGAGACCTGCAGTACAGTCTTTGAGAAGAGTAAGACTAGAATGGAAGAAAAAATTAAAAGCCTTCAATAAAAGGCAGAATGAAAAGGAGCTTGATTTGTGACCCTAATGTAAAAATTCTTTGTGTGGAAGAGATGGTAATGATGCCATTATGTTGGGCAAGCCCAATACAGAAGATTGTTTATGTAGATACAAGTATTAGGACAGAATGGAAGTCATTTCCCTAGGAAAGAAATCAACAGCATTAAATACATCTTTTACAGAGACCAAAATGCTATTAGACTTCTAAAGTTTGACTTTGCTCTTTTCTTGAGAGGATAATTTTATTATTTGCTTGTTTCTCTGGTACATTTGAATTTTTTTATGTGTCACTAAATAATGTCTGTCATTCTTTGCCCCTGGCTGCTCCCGTGGTTCATTCCCTCACTGATCTGGGATTGTCACTGGCCCCATTATGGGCACCTGGCTCTGCCTGCCTGTGCTTGGCTGTGTCCCCTCTGTGAGGAGTGCCTCTGCTGGGGTCACCTGGGCTCCCAGCCCATGTCCCCCTTGCAGAGCAGCCCTGCTCTCCCTGTTCTCCAAATGCCCAGGCTCAGGATGTGGATAGCCATGTAGCAGTTTTTCTAAAAGGAGTCGCCAGTGACATCATCAGGACATGAATCAGCTCTGTGATATTGCTGGGGTGTCAGTTCTGCCCAGCCTGTCATTTCCCCTGTTAAATTTGCACTCTTGATTGTTCCTGCCCAAGAGCATCCCTGATACTGGTTCTATTCAGCTGCATTTTTAAGACAGCCTTTAATTCTAACTCAGTTGTTCCATCCATTTGTTCCTCCCCAACCTTTCATCACCTGCATGCCTACCAACTTCAGAGGTTATTCCCTCAGCTCAACTGCTAATGAATAATTAAACACTAATTTTTATTAAACTATTAATTAACACACTTCAGGGTACCCAGGAGAGTCTCATGAACAATCACAAGTGGTGTAAGGTTTATAACTTGACAGTAGTTAGTATAATGAGCTATTTTTGATTAAAGCTTTCCAGATAATGGTACATACTCCTAGTATTTTCACCCAACGCACACTTACTGCTTTGTGTCTGTGGCACTGTTAAAAGCTTGTGCTGTATTTACCAGGATTTATTATAACACAAATTAGAGGAAGAGACTCTGATAACTGACTGGGCTGCATCTCTAAGTGATACTGATGAGGTCCAAGTTAGCCTACATCCTTTAGTGGTCGAGTTACCAATAAACCATGGCCTAAAATCTCTCTCAAGGATGATATTTTGATCACAGACCTCCCTGTTTCTGTTGTCTCTGCTGGTTTCAGAGCACCCCCTCCTCATCAGTGACTCAGTGAGCCACAGTCATCGCAGTGAGGTGACAAACTTGTACTCCGTGGGCTCCACCACTGCCTACTGCAGTGCTTTCTCCAAGCCAGGCTGATCTTTTATAATCTAGCACAAAGCTGAGGATAGGAAAATGAGTATTGATAGCTACTTCACCCCACCCTCCCTATTAAATTTAGAGGTAATCTTAGGCTTAATACAAATAAACTGGATGGGTTTAATGCTATCAAATCAACAGTGCTAGGTAAAAGAAAAAAAAGAATGTGTTTCTTTCCTCCTAGAGGAAGGATCACTCTTATATAGTGAAAGATCCAATTACAGCCCAAATTATGGCCATCTAGAGACTAGCTAATGTGGTTATATTGCAAATAAATCATTTGCACTTAAAACTAGAAAATGCTTGTTTTGATGTATTACAGCCAGCCTCCAGTAAGTGTCACGCACAGTGGGGTCTGGATTCAGGCAGAAACAACCACCCAAAGGATTATTGCTGCCCACACTGGAAGTTTTCTAGGCAGGGCAGTGCTTTCACTGAGTGAGTGCAATCAGCAGCACTCCAGCAAGTCAAAACCCAGGAAAACTCAGCAGTGGAGGATGAGGATAGATGGGCTGCCTGACACCTAATTGCTGTGAGACAGGAAAAACAGCAGGAACAGGAGGACAGAAGATGCAAGGTGATGCTGAAGTCATGTTCTGCTGCTGGCCATAAGAGTGATTCACAGAACAGCGTGTCCCCTGTCAGAGGGAGGGAACAATAAGCAGGAACATTTGGCATTCCAGTCCATGAGAAGACCCAAGCCAACTGTCCTGCTCTGCTCATCAGCTGCTGCAGGAACCAACTACAGACAGCTCTAGGAAGAAAGGAAAAGGAATATAACTTGACTAAAATGAATTTTTATTTTCACTGCTGCCATAAAGGGGGAAGGGGATGCTGACTCTTGTCGTTTTGCCTGTAATTGTTATTGCAGACACGACTGTGTTACAGGTACGGTAATTTAATACTCTCACATTCTATTTTGAAGGTCAAAGTGTTCTAACATCGTCATATTTTTGACTGTGACTTAAAGCAGCAGAGTTTGGAAGTTCTCCTCAAGTCAGGAGAAGCTGCCAAATGAAACCACACTTCAATAGGTACAAAGTACCCTTTGGCAGAATTCCATCAAATTATAATCCCCTCTCATTACTGCATAAACATTTCTGGGTGAGGTAGCCAGTTCCAAGACTTCTCACCCATGTCAAAAATCTACATACTGGATCAGATATTTCTGTGATTCCTAGTTTTCATTTCTGCTTTCCTTTCCTATTTCTCCAGCAGGTCAACATCCCAATGTTGCTTCACATTTCACCACAACTTTTTATTTGTTCACATGGGTTTGGTATTGGCACCATGGAGCTGTTCTGTGTTTGTGTACATATGTAAGCACAGACACCTACCTATATTTGCAAGTAGGCAGCTAAATCACCTTAGCCTCTCTTTGCACCTCACAGCTCAATAGTAGGATTGTCACTCTGCAGTCCAATATTCCCTATGGCAGAGGATGACCTTTTAACAGTTAGGCACTTGGGGCATAACTGCTGTGTTTGTGCATGAGCCAGCTGACTGGCTGATTCCTTTTGGATGTTTTCACCATCAAACCATTCTATTTTCCCCAATCAACACAAATTCAGTTCAGTCAAAGCCTGAAAAAGTAACGCTGCCATTTAAAATAGTGGAGTAACGGTTTCTTACAAAATACGATGAATTAGGAACAAGATTCTAGGAACAAAAAAGAAAAAAAAATTAGGCACCCATTTTTTCACTTTGATAAGCCTTGTCTTAAATTTGGGGGTGCTTGCCACTCAAAATTTTCAAAGCTCATCTTGCATTTTGACAAGAAGAAACAATACTTAAAGTCAACAAGGCTACTTTTCTCATATACTGATAGAGCTTTTCCAATCCTCCCATTTTGCAGAGGAGCCAGTGGTGTGGGAGTCCTTAGGTTGGACTTTTTGTAGTGCTGAGCAGCTGATGCTTCATGGCAGAGCAAGGCAGTTTAAAATTAGCCATCCTGCTTTTAATTTTGGGCTTTTGCTCTCTCCCCTGTGGCAAACCTGCAAATGCACACACAGGGATGCGCACCTGTAGGAGGCAAACCCAGTTTCATAACTCTTCCATTTCCAAGCAAGCTTCCCAAATTACCATGTGACACACTCCTACTGCAGGCAAGGCAAACTCAAAAGTGTTTAGTCGATTCTTAGGATGTTTAGGTCTGCATATTTCACTGTACTCCCATGTGCTTTTCTTCCTCCAGTAAGTGCAGAACCAAGGTCCTGAAGAGAATGTGGAGGAAATGACCTCCAATTCCATCCACTTACTCCAGCATTAATTTATAACATGAATCATCAAGAAAATAACACTTTAAATACAAGAGATATAATATACATTCCCAGTATTTTTTAAAATGTGCCCTGGTTTTAATTAAAATGTGAATTGTACAAGCAGAAGGACTTGTTCCTCTGCCAGGAGCAAATCTCCAGCCATGGACATCAAATGCCCATGGAAAAAATATTTTGGTTTTTTTCATGCATTGAAACTTCTCCAACTTTATTACATTTGGAAACAGAATGTAATAGCAGAGGGCAACATTAAGTCTGACATATATAATTAGTTTACAAAAAAAAATTACAACCAGGGGACACAATTTTGATAGAACCACTTTTTTCACGCAATAGTTGCAGGATAATGGAGCACATTGATCCTTTTTACTAAATGGTATGACAAAGAAAATGAGCATTTGTATAAAAATGCAATAACAGTTGAAGCTTGAATTAGGGAGTCTGTAACCTTTGCTTGTGCTTATAAATTGCCCTGCAGATCCAAAGCCAAGAGATGAAGAGATGCAACCCATCAAATACTGAAATGCTTTATGCATATGTGTACCCAATGTTAATCACTTCACATCCTATAGTACAAATTGCCTCCAGCAGTTTCTAAAGTTGTATCACAGGTTAAATGGACACCCACAGATAGAGATTAGTCATTTAAAAGACAAAGGTATAAAAACTGATTTTGACTGCTAAGGCTGTCTTAAAGTCAGTTTTTCATGCATTTTGAAGCTGTGCCTTTTTTACCCTGTTTCTGGGTGAGTGGTTAATAGCAGGGCCAAACACTGAAACTGGCAGCATTTAAGGCTTTTTCCCAGTAAATACCTTAAGAGAAAATTGGGGCAAAAAGGTGTTATTCTTTCAGATCAAATAAATTCAGATGTCTCTTTTAACAGCTGTGCTCAGTAAGTCATTAAAAATATCTGAATTTTAATCACTTATGCTCTCTCAAACACTAGAACAGTAGTATGTCACTCTCAAATGTGGAATTAGTACAAAATGACATGAGAGATGTCCTGTACCCCCAGCTCAAGAGGAATCTCAGTGCTGAGGAGTCAGATTCTGCATGCAGTGGGTGCCTCCTGCCTGACTGAATTCTGTCAGCCCTTTCATTTGCTGCCTGGATGAAAAAACAGGCAATTTGGAGCTCTCAGGGAACGAAGGAGGAGGAGGAAGCATACAAGGAAAGTTGCTTATTTGCAGGTTTCACTGAGGGCAGTGACAGCTGTAGAGTCCATAACTTCTGGGACTAATAATAATAATAATATTAATCATCTCCAAAACAAAGGCTTGATTAATCTCCTCTTAAAACAGCAGACTTTTAGCTAAGTCAGAAATCCTGTTTTAGATATTGTATTAACTTTTCACAATAGCTTGGAGCTGATAACCTTTTTCTCTCCTTTAACATTCCAGGTGCTTCAGTCTCCACAATCAAAAAGAAGAAACTCACAGCTGTTTATGAGAGGCTTGGTGGAAATCTGAACTTGGCAGAAATTCCACCAAAGAGAGAAGGTGTGAATGGTAACTGTGAAGAGGCTGAGGTACCAAGAGCAGTTTACTTACAGTACCGTAAAGCAACCTGTACATTTCCAAGTGTTCAGAAAGTAATAATCTTTGGAGTTACTAATGCTCTGAGTACTGCTGCTGACCAATCACTTAACCCCTTGAAGTCCTATAGCTGAGAAAAAAATTACTCCTAATTCCATATTCCTGTTTCATGCAACACTGCAAGAAATGAAGCGTGCAGCATCAGCAGTTTGTATGACCATAAACAAAAATCATTTTTTCAGCCCCTAAGCAAAGTACTTGTCTCTTAGGTCAACAGATCTTAGAATTTAGCAGACCAAATGAACCAGCAAATGCATGTTTTATCCCATTTTAATGCTAACAAGATAAATGATGGATGAACACAAGTTTTTAGAAGATTAATTTAAATACAGATGTAATCACAGCAGGCAGCAGTTCAGAGCAGAAACTGTGCCAAGTCCATGTGAGGTCCTGCCTCTCTTCTTTGACTACTGAGACTCATTTCCAATGCAAGGTCCCTAAAATATGTGCCCAATAGCAAATATTTTAAATCCCTCCTTCCTTTTTCCTTTCCCCTGCATTGTTTGTAGTCCTCTGTGGCTCAAAACCTCAACTCTCAAGTCCTGCACTTGGACAGTATCAGGTATTTGCCTGTGCAGGTGAATATGCTCATCCATGTATGGGTAGGCAGAATAATGTGTGATTGACTTCTCAGAAAGGAAAGAAACAAGATCAATAAAGAGCAACAGAGTCTACCTTGAGCTAAGTTTTTTCCCAAGTCAGACTTGGAAGTTTAGCCGATATTTTACAGCAAAGTTCAGGTTTTTACAGCAAAGTTCAGGTTCAATTTTTATCAACTATGCAACTGATGCTCTCATTTGGTTCATTTGCTCTCATTCAGGTTCAATTTTTATCAACTATGCAACTGATGCTCTCATTTTCTCTTGTTTGATGAGAGTAAGACAGTCTTTTCTCCATGTATACATTGATTTTTTTAAACTAACCTCTCAATTTTAATTTTCCTTGGGTAAATATCTGCTGGATTAATAGTCCAAAAAGAAGAACAGCTTATAGTAGCAAGCATAAGCATCTATGGAATTATAATACCTAACAAAGACATTTCATTTCCTAAAGTTGGTTTTCATAATGTGCAGAAAGCCTGGGGTTGTCCAGTCTCATATAGCATCCAACCAACACAGGGACTGTATAAATTGAATATCCTCTCCAACAAAAGCCCTCTGGATTATGAAGCTGTACAAATTGTGTGACCTGTACAAACGAGAGCATGCTTCTATCTCTGCAAAGGCAACTAAATAATTAAAGGGCTAAGAAACACTACTTGGTTCAGATGATCTCTTGGCAGAATCCACAAGTTGAATTAGGATGAAAACAGAAGACAGTTCACTTGTTAGCATGATAAACTAGAGAAATTCAAAGCCTATTCGGAATCTCAGCTGTCAGTGTCAGTATACAAAACCTATCAGCCTACAGGACTGCATGTGTGCAACATACACACATCTTTGCTGTATTATTGGCAAAAATTAAAGGAAAAGCAAACTCAAGAGGATGCTGCCACAGGAAATCTCATCTATGTTCAGGTTGGTAAAGCAAGTAAATATACTCACGAGGCTGGTATGAACTATGAAGATTTTCATTCCTCAGTCCAACTTTAGGAAAAAGCAGAAACACAGTCCTCCTCTATTCTGAACCCCAACATTTCAAGTTCTCCGGCAGCACAAGATCAGATAATTAACAAAAACCAAAGGATGACGAAACGAAGCCAGATAAATAACAAATATCTACATACATAAGCACACAGCAAGCAATATAATGAAAAGTTAGCTAGATTTACCGTTTTAATTATCCAAGTGGGTGGTTTGTTTGGGTTTGGTTTTTTTTTTGGGGGGGTGGGAAACATCGGGCGCTGTTTTCACGGGGATTCCTCCGTACGCATCGGGAGCGCGGAGAGCGAAGCCTTTCCCTCCGCAGCCGGCGCTGCCCCCGCCAAAACTGAAACGGGAGAAGGCGGGGAGGGGCGGGGAAGCGGCGGCCGGCGGGGAAAGCTCCGGCGCCGCCCCGAGCGCTCCGTGCCCGGCGCTGCGGCCGCGGCGGCTCCGCGCTGATCGCGACTCGCGGGGGCCGCGGGGCCGAGCCCGCAGGATGCCCGGCGGGATACCCTGTGTGATACCCTGTGTGATGTCCGGCGGGATACCCTGTGTGCTCCGCCCGCGGCTCCAGGGATGCGCCCACCTGCATCCCCGGTGCTATGCTGACCGCGGACCCCGCGCTTGTGCCGCCTCCCCGGCTCCAGGGCTGGGAGGGGCCACATGGAGTGGGGGCGCCCTGCTTCATCCTAAATTGGGTGGAAAGGGTGCTGCCTGGAGCAGGGATGAAGGGGAGGTCTGTTTCAAGCAGCCGGCTTGTGTGGGATTTGGGATCTTCGCAAGTGCGGGTTCGTGGGTGAGGCTGTTCATCCGCTCCGGGATGTTACGGCCGGGCTGTGAGGAAGGGGTGCCAGGGTGCGTGTGAACTGGTGCAGAGGTGGTCGAGCGTGTGCTCGGCGGCTCTGCAGAGAAACAGCGCAGCTGTCAGAGCTGTGTACTTGGCCCAGCAGGACCTGGAGTGGGTGATGGCTTGCCGAGGAGCTCAGACACGTCTGGGAGCTGTGACCTGAACCCCAGCCCTTCAGCACCACCAGCGCTCGCACACCCACTCGGTGCCTTCTGTCCCCCTCCGCTTCCAGAGCTGGGACTCAGACTCAGCTCCTCTCAGTGGCTGTTTCCAGCTCACCATCGGAGGGGGCTGAGTGCCACACACACAACCTGTTTGCAGTGCTTTGAGCTCCCCTTTGCATGCTGCTCGCAGTTCCCTTCCATGGTGCACGTTTTACCTCGGTGCCAACTAATCCAGAGTGCCACTCAGTGCCCTTTCCTTTAGCACAGGATGTTTTTTGTTTGTTTGGACCTGTATTTATATGAGGTTTTGTTTCTGAAGCAAACCCAAAATGTGTTTCAGTGAAACCAGTCCCTACATCCCATTGCAAATATTTATTCCACAAAAGCTTGCAAGAGTTGAAAGTACTAGAAGGTAATATCTAATGTTGTTTATTAAGAAATGCAAAGCCTTTAAAGACAGAAGTTCTAAAAACTACCTGCATCACACAGCTATGTTGTAACTTCTTCAGTCTAATTAGATGCAGTTTCCCCGGGTCATTTGGTGCCTGCCAGGTGCTGAACTTGCTGCTTAGGACCTGTCTTCTGCAGGCTTTTAAAGTTCCAGTTTTGTATGAGCAGAACACTATTTTTCCTTTTGCAGGTTTTGGCACTAGTGACTACAGTCTCCTCTCTCAGCTGCATGCATCACTGGCTACTGTTTGAATTAATGTATTATACCACAAGTGACCTTAGAAATGGCAGAAATAATAGCAAAACATTCCTGCTCTGTCCATTGGTCCTGACTAGTAAGAGTCAACTGTTTATGATTAATCTCTGCACTGTAGTCTGCATCTGGTGTTAGATTGATGCCATTACACTCAGTCCAGCAGGAATGGGAAAGTGCCTCTTTGGAATTGACAATTTAGTGGATTATTTTTTTGCTCTGTCTGTAAACCTTTAAAATACATTTCTCCTTGGGAAAACTGCCTGAGTGACATTGATGGTGGCAGAAACTCTCTAGTAATTCCCAAAACAGTATGCAAGGGCACTGGATGTCACAGTGAGAGCAAGTAGTCTCTCCATCTCCTTCAAATATCTCCTTAGGACCTCTTGCTTCCTGTGGCGTTTGCTGAGAGTTTGCAATTGTTATTTTGTGTGCTGTTTTGGTTTCAAACTGGCTCATCCTCAGATTGTATCCTGCTCAATGTGGTGACATCTTGTTCAGCTGCTGTGCCTCACAGAAATAGACTTGATGGTAGCAAGAGGCTTTTCTGTTCTGATCATATCAGGTAGCAATTTAAAGCTTATTTTTCTGAGCCATTTTTTTTTGTCATTGTCTTTTACACAGGAATGGTCATGCTGGGGCAGGCAGAAATTCTTTGTGAGTCTGTTGTTTTCTCCCTGAGGAGGGCTGGCAATGGGTACTTAGGAAAAGAGTACGAGACCTGGGCAGGTACAGGGAGATCCTTGTCCTGGAACACCCTCTCATCTGGCTGAGGCTTAGGTAATGCAGGTTTGAAACACTGCCTGTGCCTTTGTATTTAACCACCTTGAAGGATTTTTTCTTAAAGAGTGTCTACAGGTGGTTTTTGAACACATTTCTGCTTTTGGAATCTGCTTCATCACTACAGCAAGACATTCTGCATCACATGTAGCCACGGGGCTTATGGAAAAGTATTTCTTGATTATTTTAAACTTCTTTCAAAAAATTTGTCAAACTAAAAGTCAAGAAGTGGTGGGAAAGTTTTACTTAGCTTAATTGATATTTGGGTTAGTTTAGATAAAGTTATTTATTCCCCTGCATGAAATTAAAAAGAAAGAGAAACAAGCAAACAAACAAACAAATAAAAAACCAACCCAGAAATGGATAATTCAACTGGAAATGGCTGCATGCAGGGTTTATTTGGGAAAGAATGTCCATACATCCTATGTATTTAAATCTCAATTTTATGAGGCAGTCTTTTTGCCCTGGGTTTGCATGACACCTGCTGCATTAAAGCCTTGATCCCGGACTCAGGGTCCAAGACATTATGACATTAAAATTGTAATAGTGGATTGTTTGAATGGTAAATAAAAAGAAAATTTAAAAATTATATGGTGGCTAGTCTCTAAGCTGCTGTTGGAGAAGAGCTGGGCAGGAAACCCTCAGTTTAACACCTTGTTTGAAATTCCAGTATCCAGCTGTAAAGTCCAGGTTGCTTTCTTCTTTCTCAAACTCTGCCTCACATGGTTATGTAGTGAAAGAAGGACTAGAGTTTCTTTGTAAGCCACCATCATTTGTAAACTCTCCTCCCTTCTTGGCAGTGTAGACTTGATACAGCTGAAACTTTTGGGGGTTTCCATCACAATTTAATTCCCCTTGTGCAATAAATCAGGTGGATAATTTGTATTTCCTGTATGGCATCCCTTTGCAGGCTCTTTTGCTTTCTGGGATGTTTC
Organism: Ammodramus savannarum pratensis; assembly: GCA_020466415.1. Classification (NCBI taxonomy): domain Eukaryota; kingdom Metazoa; phylum Chordata; class Aves; order Passeriformes; family Passerellidae; genus Ammodramus; species Ammodramus savannarum. The sequence goes on along the minus strand of JAHXMQ010012338.1, from coordinate 18,434,995 downwards.
TTTCCAAGAATGTTAAGAAGCTTTAGTTGTTTCCTGCTTCCTCATCCTTTCTCATTCACTGACGTGGATCAGGTTGCTGAAGTTTGCTTGCAGACACCTTTCCTCTCTTCTTGGGTTGTAGTTGCAGCTCTGGAGGTTAATCAGATTGGGATGCTGGAGTTTTTTCCCTCCTGTTCTTCCTCCTTACCTCTCATATTACCTCCTTACCTCTGCTGCTATCAGCTGTGAGAGAGGGACCAAGGAAAGTTTTAGTGAGGTTATTACAGTTGTGACACCACTATGCACTCCATCAGATCTCCCCTGGAAGCATTTGCTTTCTGGGGAGTGGAGAAGAGGCCCTGAACACATTTGTGTGGATATGACCAGAGACACCAAACAGAAGATAAAACAGCTTGAACTGATGTAGGAAATTAATGTGGCAGATACTGCTGTCAGAAAAATTTCCTCCCACTGGGTTTATGAAAGGCAAGTGTAAAAGTGGCTGTTTAGTCTCTGGGGCCACACTGTCTTGTGCAAGAAGCTCCTCCTTGGCCGTGGCATTTATTAGGGCCATAACTCAGCATTGCAGGGAATGCACATCCTTTTTTGATTTTTACTGCTGTGCTGTTAGAAGAGATCTAGCTGACCATTTCCCCCTGCTTTTAAATCCCTCTACACTTTTCTTTCCTTTTGGAGCATATCTGTCTGTTGTGCATATCCTCACTAGCTCATGTTGGGGTGAAGGGGGACTGAATCAGTGTGACAGAGAGATTTGGGGCAGCCTCAGCCCTAAGACAAACCCCCCTCAGAGCAGTGTGAGGGGTCTCAATGGCTTTGTGGACAGGAAAAATGCAAAGCAGTTGGCTGAACAGCGTTTTGCATAAGAGCCATCTTTTGTAGCTGTTGCCGAGTCCCAGGATGACCTGGAGCCCAATCCTTCACAGTTCTTGCCTTTTCTACTTTACCATAAACATCTACACATTTGGGATAAACTGTGTCATGCAGATGCCAAGTTAGCTTCAGTTGGATGACAGGGGTTATGATGTTATTATTTACAGTATGATGTCTAGAGAGGTGAGAGTTGACTCTGCACAGCCATCGTGTGCTGTGGTGTGCCCTTAACGAGGGTCAGAGGAGCAGGTCAGGAGAACAGGGACAAACCATCTGCAGTTTGCAGTACCAGGTGCTCAGCAGCTCTCAAAGTCAGACCATTTGTTTACATCCTTTAATTAAAACACTCTTAGTTCACTTAAAGGCCGATTATGAAGCGAGGATGAAGATTGCTGCTTAGGAAAACAGATGATCACTTCTGCTTAATGAAATGTGTGTGTGTCTCATTGCTATCCACCTAAGGAGGGAAAAATGTGAAGATGTTTGTTCCCTGTAAATAACATTTACACTCCATGTATTCAAACCTGCTCTCATCACAGGGGCCAAGGCATCAAGCTCAAGGGAGCCCTCCAGCACATTTAGCAGGGGCTGTGGGGCAGGGCATAGTGTGTTACTCTTCTTGAAAGAAAACTGGAGGAGCTAAGGCTGCCTCTTGGAATAAAAAAGGAAATGCCACACCTACTATGTCAGATGGTGGGAAAGGAGATGCCCAGCACCCGGAGACTGAAGAAGAAGACTGGAATTTTAAAAAGCATGAATGTCCCCTCACAATGGGCAGGAAAAGCAGAATGCACTGAGAAATCACTCAAAAGAAAAGCATGGGTCTTACTGTCACCAGAAAAATTCATTTGAGTTTTCAGAATGTGGGAACTGGATTTGACACATACCTGAGAGAGAGGACAAGGATGCTTATATCCTAATTTATCATGTCAGCAAGGAGTTTATTACCTTTTTCTTAGATTTAGTAACTTCTATTCCAGTTGTTCACTGGCACTTTGGTGGCTTGCTTCATGCCAGCATATACCAGAGTGTATATACATGTACAGAACCACAGAAGCTGCCAAAATCCCTGCACTTTCCTCAGTCTTTCAAAAGTGAGGATGTTGTCCATATTTCATATATTTCTAAAGTTCAGATTCTATGAAATACAAGTATTTATCCAAAGTGATAACTGCTTAAGAGGTAGGTGATATAACAGCCCCAAGCTGACATGGTGGTGTTTGGTCAAAGGTTGGACTCAATGACCGTAGAGGTCTTTTCTATCCTTAATGATTCTATGATTTTATGAAATCTATTTTTAATTTTAACAACGAACATAGAAGAACTTTAGATGAGAGTCACTAGAAACCTTGATCATTTTCACTGCTCCACTACTGGCTAACTACATTTAACAGATGACTTATTTAGACAGATTGCTGTCTCTGGGAATGCATGTTTTTTGTCTCCTAAAAATTGTGTTTTCCACTTGGCTGGGTGCTGCTGTTCTGTCAGCTGCTGTGATCATGTTTGCACACATGCACACACACACAAACACACAGAGCCTGGTATCAGGGCAGCATCCCACTGGAAAAGGAGGAGTTTGACCAGCAGCAGAGAGAATTGCTAATTACTGAGAAAAAAGGTGTACAATATCCTGAAAGCTACGGTAATAGTGCCCTTACAGCACATCATTAAGCCCATTAAAGTTCTATGATTTGATGAAGAGGTAAAAAACCCCTAATAAATTCTGATGCTGCAACACTCCTTCCCTTTGGGTAGTTTAGAAGCATTTTGTTCAGACTTCTGTCTAGAAACCCCAGAACTTCATTCCCTCCAATGAGTTACCAGAATCATTTGGATTAGAAGCGCTCTGGGCTCTGCCCCAGGGTGCTGACCAGTTACTAGGCTGATTTTGTTCTGATTCAGATTTGTTGAAGATTTACTGAAGGCTGTGGGGCTCAGTCACTTTCACTGAGAATGAGAATCTTTGTCATATTCAAGATAGTTTGAAAACTAATAAAAACTTGCTGAAGGGAATAACTGCCTCCACCTGATGTAAAAAAAGCAGGTCTAACAATGCAAATGTTAAGAGTACTTAAATCTGTTCTCTTCAGTAAAGAAAAAGTCATCCATATCAGTCATCAGGAATGACAAAGGAGGTTTCTATATAACCTTATTCAAAATGAACTTAGGATCTCTGCTGGAGAAGAATCAGAAAAAGACAGCCAAACAGCAGAGGAATAATAAAGCAAGTCTTCCAAGGTTAATGGCTAAATGGTGTGCATGCATTTATTTCGGTGCTGTCAAGTCTAGCATCCCTTGCTCTAACCTTTTTTTTTTAACACTTTTCGTGGACATTTGTCATGATTTTGACTGAATGACACCAACATTACTTTTTGCACAGCTAGATCAGTATTTGCCACTGTTTGCTTCAACCAAGTGCTGACTGCCACAAAGACTGCGGGACTTCTTATTTAAAAAAAATTCTTCTCCCCTTCCCTTACCCTTCTTAGTTCATTATATTGGATTTTGACCAGGTTTTGCAGGTGGGGTTCTGAAGGGGTGACATCTGTGTAAAGCTGTCTCTGTGTCCAACAGAACCAATGCCAGGTGGCTCCAAGACAGACTCACTGCTGGCCAGGGCTGAGCCCTTCAGGGATGGTGGAACAGCCTCTGGGATTTGGGTAGGAGGAGGAGGAAAGCCTGCACAACAACCTGTGGCTGGAGAGAGAGGTGAGAGGAGAAGAAAGTTCTGCAGACAGCCAGATCAGTGGAAAACAAGGGCCTCTGAGGTTCCCCTCCAGCCCATGGAGGATCCCACAGTGGAGCCTGATATTTAAATGTGACTTTGTTAGTGGATACCTGAAATAAGGCTGTGGGGAACTGAGCACAGCCACCACTCCCTCTACCCCTGTGCTGCTGGTGGGGAGGAGGGAGAAAAAACTGTGAGCGAAGTTGAGCCTGAGAAAAAGGACTTTGGTGGGTAATAAAGCCATTTCCCCAAGTCAAATCTCTTTTGCTGGTGAGTGATCTCTCCCTTTTCCTATATTGACCTCTCTCTGTTTTCCAGCTGAGAAGGGGAATGATAGATCAGCTTCCATGGGCGCCTGGTGTCAGCCCACCACACCTAGAAAGATATTAAAGAAATTCCAAGCCAGTTTGGCACTAAATAGCTTCTACTGCTTCCCTTTAAGAGAAGATATATATATTATATATGTGTGTGTGTATCTGTGTGTGTATTTAAATGTATATAATGAACATGGGGGCACCATCCTTGTGTATGGCTGGTTCCAATTGACTAAAAATTAAATACCTCACACTGAGAGAAAACATTTAATATAAGTTAAAATTATTAGATTTGCTCAGATATCTCTGAGTCTTTTTGTTTTCTGCTGCTTTGATTAATATTTTGAAAATTGCATTGAAAAATAAATAGCCTAGGGACATATTTATTGCAAAGGTTTTGAATTTTCCATTATTAAACAGCTTGACTGTGTTGCTCTTAAACAGACTGAGCTCAGGTGAGAAAATGGAAGAATAGATGAGACAAAGATTCTAATGACTTCTAAATAAATGCATCTTTCCATGACAGTGTTTGCTTTTAAAGATCCCACTCTCTGAAACAGCTTCTTGCATCATTAGTGAATAGTGTATAGCTGGCTGATTGTTAATCTTTTGTGCAAAAGCTTGGTATATTTGCTTTGAGTGAAGACTATGGAATGAATGTGTTTGAGATTTTAAAAGTCTCTGTTTTCTAAAAAGCAGCTTTGCCACCAAGCTACATCTCTTGAAATCTGTAAGATCAGTTTCTTGACTTGTAAAAATGTACATCATATTTTAGGACTCTCCCCCACTCATCTATCTATATGTTTTCCTCCATCTCTGAAAAACATTATTTTGAAGTTCAGATGAGTTTCAATCTGTAAAAAGTCTCACTGGAAGAATATAGGTGAAGCTTTGTGGTGTTATTTTTTACCTCCCTTCTTTTTTTTTCTGAGATGCTGGGCTCTCTCTGTCACCATGGAGCTTTGAACATTTTCTTTCATACATTTCCTGGGAGAATCCACTCTCTACATATGTTTTCTATCCTTCCATTGTGTTTTTCTCTCTTCTACCTTGCATGCCTCCAAAGCTGTTAGACCTTTACCTGCTCCCTCACAGAGAAAGATGCCTTCTGAGCATGTTTTTTCCTCTGATTCCTGTGTTGTACATACTTTTTCCTTTTTCAGTCTTTAATCTGATCCTCCACCTCTAACAAAACCTTTGGTCTTAACATTTAGTAGGGACAATCTTTAATATTGTTTTCATACCCTTAGGGTAGGTCTTGCTTCTTACTCCTGTTTTGTTTAGAATAGCCTAGAATCTTGATGAGAAATAGTAAAATATAATTAAGACATCTGTCACATCCATAATCTTGAGATTTATTTGACATAGGAGTGACCAGTGTCTCAATTTGCTCCTGACATCATCTGTGTGGAGCTCAGCTACTGCTTTCCTTGAACTTTAATCCTTCTTTGTTTGCATTATGAAAACTGCCTTTGCAAGGAAAAAAAGAAGTCTAACATGAAAACTGAAATTCTTATGTGTTTTTCCTGAACTTTTATGCACACTCACACACGTGTGTGTATATATATATATGTATTTAATTAACATGGGAACATCATTCACCAGTCTTTTGGAAGGTGTTTGTGAGGGAAAGCACTTGAAGTTAATAGTAAAACATATTTAAAACTATAAACACATTACTTTGAGTTCACAAATGTAACTGTTGATCTGCTTTGCAGGCTGGGTGGAGCTTGAGATTGGATCCAGCTGACTTTGATTGCCATTGGATCCAGCTGACTTTGATTGCCATTGGATCCAGCTGACTTTGTTATCAGAGCCAGGTGGGAAACAGGTGATTTCTATAAAATAGCAGAAAGGAGGAGCTGGGTTTTCTTGTTTGGAGGAGGTGTGGTGGAGTCTGAACTGCTTTCAGCCTGTCTAGGCTGGGTGGCCTCTCTGCTTCAGCAGTAGTAGGTATCCTGAAAATATATATACATCTTAGTAGCAACTCTAGTTCCTCTGGGTAAGTTTTCAGCTTGTTTTGGTGCTCTACAATGGAAAGTTTAGTTATTGGAAGAGAAGAAGATGGGAGTTTAGAGCTGGCACCTGAATTGGCAGCATTCAGGCTGTGGACAAAGGATGAGACCTGGTGGACGCTGGGGAACAGGCAAGTGCTGCTGACTCCACAGATTGTCTGTAATGGATCTCAGAGAAGTCCAGGTAAGGAGGTCTATACATTTGATACATTTTCATTTTGCTCAGGTTAAGTGCAGATAGCACCTGGTTCCTATATCTGGAGGGCATCACCTGCAGGGGTGGGCTCCAGCCTCACTGTGTGCTGCCCCAGGGGCCTCAGGTGAACAGTCTTGTCTTTATTGTTCATTTTCATGGCACTGTTGCCTGACTTTTTGAGGTTGTTTTAAGAAACAAAGCTTTGCTGCATGTTGTGACCCTTGTATTTAAAAGGGAAGGGGTATCGGGTGTGGAAGACCTTGCTGTTGGTGGGTTCTGTGGCCTTGAATGGAAATATTTGTGCCAATAACTGAGGGGTGAGCAGTCCTATTATTCTTAAGCTTTAGCTGAGCATGCTTTTGAGAACATAAAATTATATTTTGCTATTAACTATTTGCTATTGAGATAAACATTTGGAATTAAGGAAGTCAAATGCTTTGATTCTCTGAGAAGACATATCCCTTTTTTAACTCTTAGTGTATGCATTTTGTTTTCTTGTCATAATGTACTACTATTAGCCTAAACTAGAGCCCTTGGAGAGGATGAAAATAGGAATTAATTGGACTTTATTCTTTTTTTTTTTTTTTTTATTAAATAGTGAAATAATCTGTAATGGACTTTGGTGTGGCATGATGAAGGTTGGGCAAGAGTATTTGGTTCCTTTTCTCTGTAGTTGTTTGTAATTAATGGCAGCTTACAGCAAGATTTTGAATACTGCTGGAAATGCAAACCCTGCAGCAATGGCCTTTTCCCACACTTATTTTCCTAAGCACAACTGTCCCTTTGTGATAACTCTTTCTAATATAAGCTTGGAAAGAAACAAAAGATTCAGTAGAATAGCACCTGTGGTATTACTGAGAAATTGTTCCTGAAGGGATGCTGCACTCTAATGAAATATTTTTAGTATCCTTCTGAATCTTCCTGCTTTCCCACTGTTTAAAGCTGACTTTCCTTTATGCTTTCTTGGAGAACTTGAATATAATGACCTTTAGAATGTGCTGCTTATTGATGATGATCCAACATGTATTTAAGAACATTTATTTTGCTGGATACTAAGCTGAAATGCTCCAAGTTTTGCAGAGAAGACCACAAAACATGTTGGACATTAATTATTTGATGTAGAACCCACCCAGTAGAAAACTGTTAGATGACCACTTCCTATCTAAAAAACTGGTGAATTAATTCCTTGGTTTCCATCTATGGCTTTTCTTTCCTGGTTTAAGTGTCTTCATCTGAACCCATGAGTTTTCTCACTTGTAGCTTTCTGATTCTCTCCCCTATCCCACGGTGGGGGAGTGAGTGGCTGTGTGGGGCTGGGCTGAGCTTGCTATGCCTCTATTCCCCTGAGAAGTACAATTAGAAACAAAGATTGGTTGGGACAGAAACCTGTGATTGCTTTAAGTAAAGGTCATAAGAGAATGTCCAGGGAATGTTCATACTTGTAAACAAGTTTATTACTATCATGCTGCTGTTGTGGTAAACTCCTTTTCTTGAAAGGGGAGAACTGAAGAAGAGCACAGTGTTCTCTTCTCTCTAGATTTAACTGAGTCACCTGGTTGATGCCTTTACAGCAATAAGATAACTGCCTGATAATGGTTTGTATTTTTTTTTCTCTTCTCCTTGGCTCACATAGAATGAAAACTGCTGTGTAGGATTAAAACATGCAAGGATGATGGTGGAAATTGTAATCTTCAAGGCTGGCTTAATTTCAGAATAGAGGTAGGTAAATGGAATGCTGCGTGCAATGAATGTACTTAAAATTCAATATCTATTTCTGATGCATTAGGGAATGTTGGGGTTTCTTTTCCAAGAAGTCTGGAAATAGAAAAGCAACTTCTTAATACAATGTGAGGCTGAACATACTAACTGTACCTCCATGAAACTTTTGGCAATGACTTATTTTTATAACCCAATAAAATAGAATGCATTTTTTTCAATTTGTTCTGCTTGCATTGTGCAAAGTACTCCCACTTTTTACCCTCTCAAGAGTGAAAAACAATTCCTTGTAAACGCTTTTCACTGAAAAAACAGTTAGATATAAGTTACACCACTTGCTTTAAGCACCTGTCCAAGGATATGCACTGCTAATATCTTTTTCCTAACAAAACTTAATCAATAAACATTAACTGGGGAATTGGAGAATGCAGGTTATTTGTTTTATTTTGTATCACTAAATAACATTTTCGAGTTTGATGATCAGCCTACCTTCTGAATTTCAATTTCTGCCAAGCCTGATTTACTATTGTTTTTCTTCCTCAGAGTGGCTCATATCAACATCAGGGTGGATTTTTCTACTGTTCTGATATAGCAGTTAATAAATTTTATCAAAACTTACAGAACTTGGTCAAATGTATGCAAATGTCTTATTTGTATGCAGCAGAATTTGCACACTCAATTTTGTGAATGTAAAACCCAAACGATGCTATTAGAGTTTTGCTCAAGGCTGAAACACTATAAAAGAAACTGGGGAGACTTAGAGTTTTTGCCAAGTTTTTTTTCCTACTATCTGTAAGTCTTGATGTAGCATGTATACATCCACGTCTGTGTGCAATATTCAAGGTATTGTTACACTGTGTTTTCATACCAACGTCTGTCTGTGCATAAATTGGTCAATGATTCTTGTGTTTTGCTCCAAATTCAGCACTGTCACTCCTCCAAGCTGAGAGTTAGGAAGTGCACTGGGAGTGTTTTGGGATTGATGTGCTGTCAGTAACTGCAGGGAAGGTGTAAAGGCTGTTTTGTAGCTGCCCTGGCCTTCTTTGGGGAGCCTCTCTGCAGTGCCTGGCTCTGCACTGCTCCTCCCTCCACCACCTGTGTTCAGGAATCTCGCCTCATCCTAGCGAGCTCTTGAAGTGTTTCTTACATTAGTCTATGAAATATTTATCATTTCTGTCAGCAGACAATTTGCTTTTGTTTTTTTCCTTTCTCTGAAAGATGTGCTGCAGTCAGGACCCCTGAATCCTCCCCAGCTGAAGGGGATCTTACTGGGATTTGGTGCCAGGGAGATGAGTGTCTGCCTAGCCCATGGGGAAGCAGCCCAGCTCTTCAGAGGAGCTGTTCTCTCCTAGGACTGCTGCAATAGCCAGAGATCACTCACTGATTATTAATACCTACATGAAGTTAAACTGTCCTAATTTCTCTTTTCCTGTGGAAAAGCTGGAAATAACTTTATTTCTGAGGAGGAGCCACACAAATCCCCAAGATTCTGTTCAGGTGAAGCAATTCATTGTGTGGTATGACCTGGAGTAAATGTGAAATGATCAGCTGAACTTGCTTGATACGCAGAGGAAAGGAATTTTGCTTCAGAAAGGCCTAAAGATGTGGAGGTGATTTGGGTAGGAAATAATAGTTTACAGATCTTTGCCCTAAAGTTCTCCTGGTGTCCTTGTGCAGGGTAATAGCCAGTAATTAAATACAGCATGTGTTTGGTTTTTTTCCCCTTTCCTCTATGGTATGTGTAATTTTACTTTGAGTTTAGTGACTTTGTTAATTACCTGCAAGTCTGAAGTTACTTACAGACAGCTTTAAGGCAAGGTAAATAAAGCACTAGGCATAATGCAGCTTTTGGATGATAGCAATTGTAGTTTTGAAGCATTACAGAAGTCTCTTGACACTGCAAGCTGTTTTTTGGGTTTTTTTTTTAATTATGGCAGAAACATAATTTTTCTGTGTGGTTGCTATCTTAGGTATTCAAACTGCTTAATAGCTAGCACTGTAAATAAAAGCTGATGTCTGACTTGAAAAATACATGTATAACAAAAATGAAGCAACTTTGTATGAAACTTACGCCCACAGACTGGAGACATTTCTTCCATTCATACTTTATCATTTCGTGCTTCCTTTCAGGCTTATCCCTTGTGTTGTCTACTATTATTTCCTTATTTCCTTTCATCTCACTGACCTGTGCCATGCTGGACATGACTTAAAATTATCTAAATGGTCTTTAAGAAACATGCAACAGTCATGTGGCCGTAACTTGATAGTAGATAGTGACAACTGTAAGATGCAGGTTAGGCTTCCATTTTTAATATCTGAAATAATATTTTGGGAATTAATTCTTGACTTCTGATTTTTGGACTTGGAAGAGTTTTCAAGAAACAGCAAAAAAAATTCCATTAAACCATGTTGACAGCTGCTATGTGTAATATTTCCATTTTCTAATCAGTAGTCTAAATTGAAATTATTGGTTTCTTTTCTTCCAGTAAGAGTAAGACATTAATAAGTGAGAAATGCTCTCCTAGTTTTGCAGATAACCTGTTTAATGCAGTTATTTACCACAGAAACAGGAGGAATCATCACCTCAGATCACAGGTATCCTTCCTACAGCAGTATAAATGAGAGAAAAAAAGCCAAATCTTTAGATGAAAAGTTCAAGAGAATTTCTCTTCAGAAAAAAGCTCCTTAGTGAAATTCCAGGGTAATTCCTGAGTAAAAAGCAATTTGAGATATTTGAGGGGTAGAATTGTTATCAGAAGCTTTGCACAGGGAGGGGACAAGCTGTTCTGGATACTGCAATATTTGGGCCTGCCCAGGAGTGTGGCTAGGATCAGTGAAGATGGATTATCAACCTGGTGCTGCAATTCTCTCTTCAATTAAATATGTAAACCATGAGCAATTCTTCATTCTGGTGGGGTTTGGTTTCGGGGTTTGGGTTTTTTTTTTTTTCCTGTCTTCACATTAGATTGGGAAGTTTGGCTTTAATAAAATAATGATGTTCCTTTTGTGATGGTTGTGTCTATGTGTGAAGGATTTGGTTGTACAGCACACGGTACAAAGCCAGGGTTTGGCTGGTATTGTGGTGCAGGAACAGTTCAATCGGAGATAAAATTTCTTTTATTTCAGTGGCTGAGTGCTCTAAGAGTCAAGCAAAAGGCAGTTAGGAGGTGGTGTGCCATTTTTCCTGGGATGGTAATTGAGCTGTTTCCTGGGACAAAAGCCTCTGTGAATCTCAAGCTGTGGTTTAGCTTGTTGCCAGCTGCTGTAGCACAGCCCTGAGGAGAGGGATTAGGGGATGCTTTGGATAAGGTAGGGCAAGGGCGATGCCTTGAGCAAGACTGAGTGAGAAAGATCCCCTGGCTTTAGTGTTCTGCCAGCAAAAACAAGGAGTCTTGGCTGTCTTGTAACTGTCATCTAAGAGATTTTCTTCTTTTTATCCCCCATGTGCTTGTATGTGAGAGCTTATAGGTTTTGGGCAATAAAATGTTGGTTTAATCTTTGCTCCTTAATCATGTGTGTGGTTCTTATGGAACATAGGGATGGTGTTGGCAGAAGCAGCAGATCATTAGGATACAGTCAACCTCTCCTGCAACCAAAATCTTCTCTTGTAAATGCACACAGTCCCTTTAGCCTGTGAACAATTCTGCTTGCTGACTGAGCACTTTTGCTTTCTCCCCCGCCTCTCTCTGAATTACAGTTGGCTGTAACCTGACAGGCACCTGGGGAAAGGGAATAAACGTTGGGATATTTGTGCTTTTGTGTAATAACCACAAAATACAGCTTGCAGTGCACTCCATATTTGACTGCTTTGGAAGGAAGAAAAACTTGCTTCTTCAGGGAGACAGATGCCATTTAGTGTACAGGATGTTTGTGATAAAGTAAAGAAATACTGCGCTCATGGGGCCTTGACTTTCTTTTCTGTTTTAGAATATGGATATTTCTAGCACAAAAAAACTCTGCCTACAATATGGGAACAGAAATGATGGCAAGAATTAAGGATTTAACTCTCTTGACTTTAACCACAGAAGTCTATTGAATAAAGGGAATCTAAACTGTAAGGGGGAAAAAGTAAAATAGAGGTTTGCAGGATGGTGACTTGGAGATTTAATAGGGAGGAGTTTGCACTATAAGCTGTTAACAGCAACGTTGCTCTGTGAATACCACAGAGGTTGATTTAAAGGAAACAGATTTTCTGCTATGGATGGGAACCATTTATTGTTTTGGGTTTGGTCTTTGTTGGGTTTTTTTTTTAATGAAATGCATCTTAGCTCAGCTGATATCTGCAGCATCCATTTACAGCAAATAGTTGTCAGTCCTGTTCTTCACTTAGTATAATTTTTTTCCAGTGAAATAGTCTCTACCCTCAATTTCACAGCACCATAGGTGAGGATATCGCAGAGATATCTCAGCATTGTGCACTTTCTGTCTGTTTTATTATTGAAACTATGTCATATTTGAGTTAGCAGTAAAAGGAAAACAATTGAAAATGTATGAAAGAGCAAGAGGAGATGGGGAGGCTCACAGTAGTTCAGGATGGATTTTTCATTTTATGATATTTTATGGTGTGCTCCTGAATATGCATCAACAGGTTGTAAATAATCCAAAGAGAGGATTTGCACAGGCTCTGAAATGCTCTCAGTATCCCAGTTCAATTTCAAGCTGTGACAAATAAGCATAAATACTGCAAGCAGCATTTTGTTCATGTCTCTAGCATTCAATCACTTATAAAACTGACTTAAAAGAAACAATGCTGTGAAACCTGACTTAACTGACCACTGGGGAGAATGACAAAAAGTGGGAAATATCTTTTTAATGGATATTTTATAATTCTCTGGAATGCTTCATGGAGAACACTTTTTTGATAGAAGAGTGATTTATTGCATAATTTTAAATGTATGGAAAATACAACTTATGGAAATAATGGCCCAGTTTTCAACCCACTAAAGAACTTTGTAAGCAGCAGTGACTTCACAGTGACCTCTTTCTCTCAGTGAGGTTTGGTGACTGTGTGGGGATGTTTCAAAATAGTGGTGATCATGAATTTTCAGTAGAAGTTTCTCTTAGGTGCTGGTCCAGACAGGTCTTAATTAGGAAATAAAACTCTCTTGGGTTCTGGATAAAACTTATGAATAAAAAAAATCATAAAAATTATGAATAAAAATTCCTAACTTTGAGTGGAGAACCCCCTGCAATAGGCAGTAGTCAGTCCCTCTTGTGGTAAGGCTTTGTTAGGGATAAGTTAGGACTGAGCACAAATATTTTGACTGCATTGTATAACAAGGATTTGTTTCTGTGTAACCAGTGGAAAAGCTTTGGGTTCCACTGAGGATGGACAGGTATTTGTTTAATGCTTTCCAGAGGGTTTCATCATGTGGAGTTTCCTGAAGTGGCGCTTGTACATCTCTTTAAAAGATCCCAAATCAGCTGGGTTTGTTTATTTATTATTATTCTACTAATAGTAGAAGGCAGAGGGTCTTCTGTAGTCAGACAACTGAGGAAGTCTTGGAAGTTGGAATATTTTCAGGTTCATGTTCCAAATGAAAAATGCTTATTAAACAATTGGATTGATACTTTTAGTGACACAGTGTAAATACACTAATGCATATACAATTCCTGAACACTTTACATTATGATTTTGAAAGCTGCACTTCCAGAATGGCACGGAAGATTGGTGAGCATCCTTCTTTCTAATGGCTGTATTGATCAGCTTTGTGCTTCAAACCTTCAGTTCCTCTTTTGGGATAATTAATTGCTGGTCAGTCCCTGAGCACCTGAAGCCTGCTGTTTCTGGAGACACCAGGTTTTTGCTCTGCTCTGTAGTGGAGGGAGCACTGCCCACTCTGGTGGGCTGTGAGTGTTTGTGTCCCTTTGCAAGGGACTGAGGGATGGAGGAGTGACAGCCACCTTCCCCAGTGCCCTGTGAGGAAATGGGGAATGGGCAGAGGGGAAACAGTGTGAGGGCCAAGGCAGTCAGTGCTTAAGGAGAGAGTACTCTATACAGGGATTTAGAAATGGAATTTTAAACAATTATGTATGATTTCTCATCATCAAGTGGCCAGATTCACCATGATGGTTCTGCTGCTGAACCCCATTGTGAGATGATGTAGGAACCACCTAAATCTTTGGTGTGCTCTTCATTTGCATGTTCCTGACCACCTCCAGGGTGCCAGCCTGGTTCTGAAGTGTCCATGGAAACCTGAATGGACCAGAGGAGGCATTCATTTTGTTTCCCATGGAGTGGGCTCCATACACAGGAATGTGCTTCCTCTGAGCTCCCTAAACTCCTTGCCAAGTGTGAATGTGCATGAGCACACACTCAGCTGTCAACTGAATTAGAAGCTGGCATTTTAGTTATGAGAAACCTGATCTGTCCAGCATCTTGGATGTCTAGATGTGAAATCCATCATGCAGGAAAGTATCTGCTTCTATGCCAGGAATTAAATCACACTGCCTTCATAAAATCACATCACAGAGAAGTTTGATGAAGTGCAATCCATTTTTCAAGGCAAGACACGGTCACTTGGTTCCAGTCAGTGTCTGAAAGAGCAGCTGCTGCTGCTTCATGTGTCATCTGTGAGATAGGCTGGCACCATTAATTCTGTAACCAAATTAATGCAGGTATTTGCAAGAGCTTTTGTTTTTCTCCTTCGAATATCCAAAGGTCACACAGCTTCTTGAGGGTTGACTTCAGGCAATGTTTTTTATTGGTTTAAGGACAAAATTTCATTCCTTGTAGGAAGTGCCCATACTGAAGGTGGGTAAAATCCTGACATGAAAATGTTCATTCTTGTTGTGTTACAAACTTCTGATGCTTGTGCTGGGTAATTCAAGGAGTGCTGGCATGTCTTGCCATTGTATAACACCCCTTTCAGCTATGGTATGCTGATTTTTTCTGTGGACACAAGCAGGTTTTTAGGAGGAAAAATGGTGACAAATGCTTTTTTAAGTTTGCCTGAGCTCCACACTTTCAGTGAAATATGAATTTGTAAACTCATGAAAATACAGGTAGGAGAAGAAACAGCTGTGTAACATGGAGGAAGATGGGAATTAATTGTGCTTGAAGGTGTTGATTGAAAAATAAAACAAGCCAAAGCAGTTCAAGGTCAACCAACAACTCTTTGCTTCCTTTTTTTTCTTCACTGAAGAATTGTTTCTTTCTGACCTGAAATCTTGAGCTCTCAGCTTCCTCTAAGTTGAGATTGTGACTTAAGCTGTTGAACAGTATGGTTCATATTTATTTCTTATGCTGATACAAGATCAGGCTCTCTGTTACTCCTTATGAGAAGGATTGAATAGCAATGTGGTAAATATTGGATTAGATCAATATTTTGAAACTGTCACTTACAGCAGGAGGCTGCTGTGAAACCACAGGGTAAGCCCAGATCGGTTATGTTTGTTGTAATTCTAATTTAGTTACAGGATTTATAGTTAACTGAGACTTACATTGCTTTATGCCACATGTTATACCCTGCTGAGCCTTCCTGTAAAAATCAAACAGATGTTTCCAAATATATGGGTGATTAGGTTTGCTCAAAATTTTGCTGTTCATCAATTTTTATGCACCATATAATAGCTCTAATGGATTTTAGGTTGAATTACAATGGCAGAGGTATTCTTGGTGTAAATTGAAAAAGATGCCCACAGAACACTAAAGCTGATGCATGGGTATAACACATACTGAAATATCAGTCATGAATAAATGAGGCTGGACCTTTACAACTTTATTGATACTGCAAGATCCTAAACATGGGAAATTCAGTGGCTCCACTTTATGGACATCACTTACTGAAAATATTTAGACTTTCAATTACAATATAAATATAGAAGTTTTTATTTATCTTCTGCCTTCTGATTTGATAGGGTCTTTTTTGAATGTTGGAGCATTTCTCTCTGCTGGCCCCATGTGTGTAAGACATGGTGACACTGACAAGTCCTCTCTGGTGAGAACCTCTGATGTTGGTAGAGCTGATTTTCTGATGCTTGGTGACCACTGCATAAATTTGTATTCATGCAAATATTCATGTATTTGCATGAATACAAATGTTTCCAGCTCTATGTACAAGAGCAGTGAGCTGCAGCCTTGTGCCTCAGCAAAAATCATCACTGTGGAGATGTGGAGACCTATTTTGTCTTTGCTATAAAGGAATTTAGATTTTTGAGGACTTGTATGAATGTGCACATGATCACACATCTTTCTTTATGTTCTATCTTTTCTTCCTAGACAAGTTTGTCACCTGTTTCTGGTACTCACTGATGTAGGTTTGCTAATGAAGTTCATTTTGTGTAACTGAAATATTTTAGTCCTCTTCCACTAGCAGTAACATATTCTACCACTCAAGTCTAAGAATAATTAAAATAAGTAATTCTCTCTTTATTTATACTAATATAATTTTATATGAATTGAAAATGTACTTGGATAATGGGAAAGGGCTCATTGCCACTGGTATTCTTCCACTGCAAGTGACTCATCCATTCAGGTCTTATCAGAGGTATTTATTTTAAAGCCATATTTAGTGCTGCTGTTATTGGCTGTGTTAAGAACCTTTTCCTGTCATTCTTAATGCAATGAATTATTTGTCAGCAAACCTACAGCTGAGTTCTCCATCCATGTACCCAAAAGGATAAAGTAGTGGGAGAGCTTTGGGAGGATCTTCATGTGCTGTGTTAGTAAAGGGAGAATTCAAGTCTGGTTCATACCCTGAATTGGCTGTACTAGCTCAGATTGAAAGGTTTTCTTGACTTAGAAGAGGTTTATCCATGAGCAGAAATGAGCCAAGCACAACAGCTAAAATTGATTTTGGTTTAGCTTTACAATAAGCAGCAACTTTATATATATTGCTTTGGGTGCATGGAATAATGGCATAGCTTCTGACTTTGAGTACAAAGTAACTTTCACAAAAGGATGAAATGTTGATTTTTCTTGTTTTGCTTGCTTTCTTATACCAGTTCTTTTCTCCTTCTTGTTTCCCAAATCCCTTATTTGTTAGTTTTCCCTTTTGATTCTTCCCTTTTACTCCATTGCCTCAAAGAAAATGAAATCCTTTCTTACAAGAGTGGTGAGACAGAGGCAGATTTGCAATCACAGTAATGAGAATATGACACAATTTATTATGAGTGATAGTATAATTACTAGGAGATGTGATTTATTGCAGAAAGCTAACTAGATACCAAGGCTGTTGGCATGAAGTCTCCTCCTCTTCACAAGGACCAAAACACAAACTTGCAGTAAGTCAGCAGTTCTTTTCCATTTTGACTTGGCATTTGCAACCAAATGGTTTGTTTTCTATCTAATCCAGCTCTGGAACTAGCAAAAGCCAAGTCCTTGAGAAATTTTAGTAATTCTCTGGAGCAAGAGGAAATTGTGCCAAAATTTTCATCTTTATATATCTAAACCTTCATAAAGGGTTTTAAAGTTGCTGTACTCCCAACTTTGTAATTTTTCATGTTTGGCATGCACTAGGCAGGGCTGTAGTGATATCTGTACAAAACACTTCTGCCTCAATAAAAAACATAAGACATTCTTCTACTTCAGTTTATTAGTGCAACACTTCAGTTATAAATTATCCAGATTCTGCACTTTGTGAGAATTTAGCTCCTTTTGTATGGAGAGGAACAATTTTATTTTTTTTCTTATGAGAGACCTTGCCAAGAACTTTTGCTCTTTCAATATTTGCCAAATGTTTTCAGTCTCACCTTGATATATTGGCTACAGTTCTCTAAAAACCTCAGCCTGTAAGTAATTAGTGAGGCCATGATTACCTTGCTGTTTTCCATCTGTTGACTGCTCTCCAGGAGTCACTTTCACAATATTCACCAACTCTGACATGTTTAATTTGCTCTATGAATTATGTGTGACAAGAAATAATCTTGTTCACTGCACAGGAAAGAGCTCGTGGTGTTTGTGTGCTGTGTGTGGCATTAACCTCAGCCACAGTTAACCTTAGAAATGTGGTCAGGATTAAAATGGAAGAAGAAAAAGGTGAATCAGAGGGAAAAATATGCCTGAACAATGAAATGGTTTTGAAGAAGCTTTCATAAGACAAAAAGCAAGATAAAATGGTATTTTGTTTTGGTGTATTCAGTCATTAAACTTCACACCTGAAAGCCCCTGTCTGATACCTCTGCTGCCTGTGAGGCATTGATAAATTATGAGCAAAGCACCCCATTAATTCTGGAAGCAGTGGAGAAGCCTTTGGATCATTGTCATGAGATGAATGCATGGCTCAGCCATCAGAGATCATCAGTGTGTCTCCAAACCTCTTTTGTGGGCTTTTTGTGTCTCTAGGATAGGTGAGAACCCTGCTGTTTCTGCTTTCACCTGTTTTGGGGCTTTTGAAGTGTGAAAAATTGTGATTTTGGTGATGCTAATGTGAATGGATAGGAAGTAAAATGTGTCAGAGTGATATCTGAACCTAGTGGTCCCTTTCCTGTCTGCTTTGACTTGTATGGATGTGAACCTAAGGAGATTTGGATGAAAACCATTCATCTCTTCAAATTATTTATTTTTTCCTAGTTCAGCATCACTGTGTGCTCACCCTCACTGTGAATAATGGTAAACACAATTTTGTCATACTTGAGTGTGGGTCTAAAGGGGACCTAAATCATCTATAATGGGAATTCACTGATCTTTTCCACATAACTACACCCACTTTTTCTTGGAAGATGTACAGGTGTTTGTTCAATGTTTTCAGTTTAATATCACAGAAGTTCATAAGAATCCTTTTCTAAGAGGGTTAAAGAGATTCTCTGTTTTACTGTAATAATTTCACAGTTTTTTGTTGATAGTGATTAATCACATTCCAAGAATAGAAAGACTAGCCATTTTTACTTCCCAAAATATATTTATGAACATTTAATAACAACATGAATTATAAGATGGAAGATCAGTTTTTACCTCTGTTATATTCTGATCACTGGAAGATTTGAAAGAATTATGTGTAGCATGGAGGGAGGATGGAGTTGATGAGTGAATTGATTTGAGTTGGAGAACCAGAAATTTCCATTTGCAGTAGAAGACTTAAAGCCTTTTCTCTTAACTGAGAAGCTGTTCATTTAAATGAAAATTAGTGTGTTTGGATATTGGTTGCAAATATAGCTTGAACTTGGTGGCCTTTTCTTCACAAATGCGTTTTAGGGTTACATTTTTCTTTTTGAGAAGGAATGCTGTGTTAAAATGCTTTTAGGGAGACGTTGCAATTGGCATTTCTTCATCTTGAACTCTTAAGAAAATGAAAACTGCTGTGTAAGTGTTGTGTGTGCTGCTCACTGCTGTCAAAAGGTTTGGATAGTAGAGATGTAGCTTTGGACTGGAAGTGACTGCCAATTTGAGGTAGTTTGCAATAAAATAATTTGCAAAATATCTTCTCCAATGAATTTTACTTCAACAGGATTGCCTGGTTTGGTGATTTTTCCAAGATAAGTTACTGCATACCTGAAACAAAAGGTGCTTTTCTTACTGTCAGTTAATTGTTACATTTTGAGCGTTTTTTTTAAACTTGTAGGAGTCTTCTAGTGCAGTGTTCATTGGCTTACTTTTATGTAAATTAATTCAGTTCTATCTCTATGAAGAAAAACATTTTTTACTTTCTCTCCAATTAACAATTTGGAAATTTTTCTAGTTACTGCTTTTTAAAATAATAAAAAATATGGTGCTTCTAATTAAACTTCCCTTTTTAACATTGCATTCTGCATGCAATATTTTGCTTGAATCTGTCATGTTTTCCTACTTTTGTTACAGCACATGCCTCAATTTGTACCTTTCAATCTCAAGTTGTCAAATTAATTAGCTTGATTACACTCTATGTCATCAGACTAATAATGCACATTTTGTCTATATCTGGATCTGAAAAAGTGGTAGTTCAGCAATCAATGTATATGGAAATAGTTTCATATTTTGCATCAGGGAAAATATTTTACTAGGAGATCTTATGCTAATGATTTGGGAAAATCTGAAGGTTGAACTGGTGGGTAAAGAATCCAAGAGCTGATATGCTCATGCCAACATCTGCAATCTGGAAAACTGTCTGAAAATACCATTTGCTGAATTTGTAGACTTCTCAATTGGGGAGCAATAAAAAGCCTTTTCACTTACACATTTTTGGCACTGTTTTCTAGATTCACTTGTAAAACAAGAGGTCAGAGTCTGTTGGAATTTCTTCAGTACCAGTTTTCTGTGCTGAGGAAGGCTGAGGCTGTGATGTTTGAGCCCACCTGGCTTTCAAACACTCCTGGCAAGGCTGGGAGCTCCAGACCCTGGGTGTCAGTGGATAATCTTGCTAAGTGAGATGGGATACAAACCCTGGGTACAGGATGTGTTGTCCAGTGTCTTATGAAAACTATATTTGACCAGAGAAAATGGTATCAAAATAGAGTAGATTCTGCTTTAATCCTTGCTGTTAGTGACTGACTTCTCCCTGATGGAGAAGAGGTTTGCTCTTACCTCTCTTCCCTGAGTATATGAGAGCCTTCAGCAAAGTGCTCATTGCTTCTGTGTGGACCTTCTGAGATGTCCTGGCAAGCCTTGCAGTCAGACTGGAAAGAAAGAATGAAAAAGCTGGTAAGAAAATGGAAATCAGAGTGCTATGAGCAAAAGGCAAGACACTGAAAAAGGCTTTGAAAGTCTATTTTTGTGCCACAGCAGAATTTTAACCATGTCTAACTGGTTATGTTTTTTCTGAGGTCTGCGTTTGTGCAGGTGCCCTTTTCATTAAAGAAAACTGTATGACTTTACTGAATCTTTAGGATTTTACTACAGTCACTGATGAAGATCCTCATGGATAATCCCAATGATTTTTTGGAAGTAAACAGGGAAGAGTGTCAGTTTGCTTTGTCCCACTGCTGGTGTCATGGCATGGGAGAGGTGACTGTACCCCAAGATACCCAACAGAGCTGTTTGCTAGCACAAGTAGCTGGTACTTGTTAAGTTTCTTTTGTACAGCTCACAAACACAGGGAACATTGCAAAAGAAGCTGTTGCTAAATGGCTGATAAACTTCCACTGCATTTCAAATATTTGAAGCTGCTGTGAGACTTAAAGGATGAGAAGAGGTAGATGTGGCTTATCCACAGCAGCAATACAAAACAAGTGTCTATTGTAATTCAAGTGAAGGAGTATCCATTTGTGAACAGCTGGCACACATTTGTGAACTATCAATTTATCAGGAGGGATATGGAACTGAACAGACACTTACTTACATGCCCCTTGCTCCTATTTCTAATGATGTGCTCTCTGCATGGACTTTGTCATCCTTTCAGGAAAGGGGAAAAACAAAATCTGAAGATGGCACTGGCCAGAAATTCTGTGTGATCACAGAAATGTGGTGTTAGCTGCTGCAAGCTGTTGCTCTGACGCAAATGTTGATAGAGGAGATAGTATCATCTTCCTTTTTGCTTAAGCAGCCACAGAACTGTTTTGCAGAAGAGAAGGGTGAATTTTTGTAATATTTTGGTCACTTTCAAACCCTCCACTAAGACTCTGCATGCAGTGTCAGGACATCTTTCCTATAGGGTGATTTTGGTAACTGAAGCCATGTCTTTGGTGGCTGACTCAGGGCAGGTTCTACCCCAGTGTGATCCAGTGCTGTGTGGTATCCTATTTCTGGATAAAATATATATTAATATATTATTATTAAGCTTGTGGTAGCCTATTTCTGGCCACAATCTATGTTAAATCCTGGCCTGCTGCTCCTGCCAGCTGTGTCTACCAGCATGGAAAGTATAATGCTGTAGTGGCAATTCAGCCAGTATGGAGAATGTGGCCTGATGGTGTTTTAAGTTCTGGTCAGCCCCATCTGCTGGAAGAGCATTAGTCTAAACATTTCTTTGTGCTATTAATGTGCAGATGGCTGGTCATTTTCTGTAAAAAATTCATTCACACTGTCCTGTGGAAAGTGAGATGGGGAATGCCTGTGGGAGTGAGACCTGTCTTCCCTCAGTGAAACATGGGGGATCCTCTGGCCAGGTCGTGCCCTACAGAACTGGCTTAGGGATTGTCTTGAGACCCTTCCTTACCTTGCTTGGTCATTGGTTTGCCTGAGACTTCTGTATTGATTTAATGATGTTTGGTTTGTGTTTGCAACTCTAAAGCCAGAGGTTTATGCAGTACATCTCAGGCTCTTCTCCTCCTCTTTGACACTGGGCATAGTGGCTGCTTGTGTGAATGATCCAGTATGTGGGAGGAGATTTATCAAAGTAGCAGGCTTGAAAACATTGCAAAGTACATCTTGTTCCTAGTGATAGTTAGATTTCTAGGAGAAAAGAGAGTTAAAGGCATTTGAGTTGATCAAGGGGAGAGATGCTTGTTTTCATATCTTAACACCTTAATCTTAATGCTGTCCTATCATATTCTCACATCTAAACACCATCTTTCCCTTCCCACCAAAACCACTACTTGGGGATTTGCAAATCTTGCAAATAAATCTATGATTAATATGTTTAAGCTTTGTATCCTGCCCAAAAGTCAAAACGAGCCCTTTGCTGGAGGAAATACTTTGTGGAAAGCCCATGTGCTCTGGAAAACAACTCACTGAGGGGAGGCAAAGCCTTGACACAGCTTGTGGAGAATTTATGTTCAGAGAGCAAGTAGAGAAACAGAGTTTTTTTGAGCCAGGAGAGCACAGGCTGAGAAGCATGCTGCCTTAGGCAGAAAGGCTCAGATTGCCAGCAGGAGTGTGTGCTGTGCACCATGAGGAGCTGCCTGTGCAGGAGCGGGGTTTAGCAGCTGATGTGTGAGGCCCTTGGGGGTGTTTCACTCTCCCCACACACACTGGGGCTGTGTCCCCAGGCTGCCTGTCTAAATCCTGCCTGAAGCCAGAAGTGAGCTTGTGTGGCAGTCCTGTGAACTGGGGGATATTTTTTCTTACTGAGTATTTTGATGCAATCAGCTCTTAACTGGAAAGACAAGTTCCAAACACTTCTGCCCAAGGAGAGCGTGTAGGAGTTGGACCAAACCCCAATGCTGTGAAAGCTCAAGGGGGCTGTGTGTGCTTTGAGTTACTGTGCTTTAAGGACTGGATTGTGCTGTAATTAAATCTACTCTAAAGCACAGCTTGGGTCCTTGTGTGGGGCTCAGCTCAAAGCTGGAAGATGGTTTATCCAAAGAGCCTGTGCAGGGGGGAGGACAAATGGGAAAACCAACCCCAATTCTAGTTCAGAGGGCACCATTGTCAGGCATCTGTATGGGAGGGATTAGTTTTCACAGAATCACAGGATAATGAGGTTGCAAGAGACCTTCAAGATCATCAAGTCCAACCCATGCCCTAAACACCTTAACTAAACCATGGCACCAAGTGCCATATCCAGGCCTTTTTTTTGAAGGCATCCAGGGATGGTGACTCCACCTTCCCAGGCAGGCCATTCCAATATTTTATCACTCTTTCTGTGAAATTCTTCTTTCTAATATCCGACCTATATTTCTCCTGTTGCAGCTTGAGACTGTGTCCTCTCTTTTGACTTGCTCTTCACTGAATTATGTTTCCTGTTGGTGGCCTACGCTTTGTTTTTCCTCCCCATATACGTTTTATTTTTATTTAATTTTGCTCCCCCTCAAATGCACAAATTCTTGATGTTGTGGAGTACTTGAGGAAGTAGTAAAGTAAGAAAGCTTTGAAAATGTAGAGTAACTGCTGGGGAAAAAAACATCTTGATTTATGATGGCTTTATGAATTACAGCTATTGCGCTTATTAAGAAATTTGAAAGTTTTGCTCTTTGAAGATGGAACAGGGCTTCCAGATTTTAGCCTGTTCTCACAAAGAGAACTTTCTGTGAGTTCATCTGCTGTTTTTAGCACTTGTCACTTTTAGTAACTGTTGCCCTCGTATAGGTTGCCATGGACAAATGCTGTATTGTCACTTATGTGATTTTTTCAGAGGTGTAGCAATGTATTGCTGGGCCTGTGTATAATCTTGTGCTATAACAGTCATTAGAGAAAGACACAGCTACAAATAAGGCTTTCTGACTTCTTTTTTTCTCACCTGTGAAACTGGTGATGAGGCCATTACATAAAGATTTCTCCTGGAATGAACCTCCAGTCATCAGAGGGACTGCAAACTGCTTGGAGGACGTGCTTTTAAGCTGTGCATTTGGAAAGATTGCAGGGATTAATATAACTGAACTTGAGAATAATGACACATCAATGCTGTTGGGAAAAGTTATTTTAAAAGTCTGAATCTGTCTGTAAGGCTTACGTGTTCATTTATTTTTTCATTAACATAAGAGACTAAATATCAATCTTTCCATGATAGCTGTGTTTTGTAGTGCTTTGTCAGACAGTTAATTTAAAGCCAGTCATCTTTTTATCCCTATTTGATGGATGCATAAGGAACTGGAGAACTGCAGGCATTTTGATTTGTGCTTTTGCAGCACTAGCAGTGTCTTTGAAACATTGCTATTTTTTGCAATTTCTAAAGATGTATGTTTGTGAAATTTAGATAAACGTTGGGTCATTATAAAGAGAGGGTCTATTATAAAGTATTTAATTCTAACAAGTCTCTGCACCTTCATTTCACTGTAATATCATTGAGTCAAGTTCATTTTTAGTGTCCCTGAAGCAACAAATTCTTCTGCTCAGGAGGCTGGTCAGTTTGTATTCTCCTAAAAGAAAGGGTGAGAGCTTCCTTCTCCCTGCTGCCCCCTCCCCATAATAATTATGATAATAATATTAAAAGAGTAAAGATAATAATAATAAAAGAGCTTGGTTGTAGTACCTAATACACTACACTAAGAAAGACAAAACCTGCTGAAATGGATGGTGTGAGATATCTATGCTCAAGTTTGAAAAGATTTTGTTTTAATTTAAAAAGCCATGAGGAGACTGGAGCAATACTTTATAAACAGGTGTGATTTTGCTCATTCTTATGTTCTAGTTGCAGTTTCCTTATATGAAGTAAAGCAAGAAGGGAAAGAGCTACACTGTGTCATGTGAGGAGTACTATGGAAGAAATACCTTTTATTTATGGTGCAACAAAGATGATAGAGTTGAAATGATACTGGTCAGAGAAATGATCTTTCAAGATAAAAGTTAATAAATTAAGTTCTACTTTTGAAGTAGTAAGACTGAGTCATATGCAAGTATCTACATCTTTTCAGTGATTAAAGATAACCATTTTAGCTTGCTCTGCTTTTGAACTGAGAACAGCAAGGCAGTGGTACAGCAGCATAATGATAAGATGGGTATAACATAAAAAAAGATGAGTAGGAAAGGGAGAGGTGAGCATGAAGCAATTAAAGTTTTGGTTGATCCTTACGGTGAAAAGCTGTTACCACTGACATGGTGATTCTTCAGCTGCCAGAGCACACATGCTGTTATTTTTACTCTGCTACAGTGGATGTTGTTATCATGCAGGAAAATATTTGACTCATCATGTCTTTGGGGAAGTTAATGATTTGGGCTATAATAGGACTTGTTTCCAGAAACAGAGACTGTATTTCTTCAGTGTTGTAGTGTTTCCAACTCAGTGAATAAACATCCAGAACACTCAGTAATTGATACAGTACTTACAGGTTACTGCTGCCTGTCCTTGCAAAACTCCTGCTGCAAAACAAGGCTTTGCTTTTATTAAAGGGAACAGGTTGAAGTGGATAATAATTTTGCTGGTTTGGAGTACCAAAAGGATTTGTTAAGTACTTCTAGTGGCCTTACTGTGTCTTCCTGACACCTGAGATACAGATTCCTGAAAGCCATACAAATGGGTGTGGAGTCACTGGTTGCAAACCTGCCCTGTCTCTGTCCCTGAGATAGGTACTCAGGAAGGTGAAAGGACTTCCCAAAAATGAAAGACTACAAAATGAGCCCAACAACTGGCACTTGCCTATGCAACTCACCACTGATGGTTTTGTTTTGTTTTTTTTTTTTTTTTAATGTGTTGAAGCTGACTAAGATTCTGGTTTAATTTAATCCAGCCTTCAAAAAAGAGCTCAGGATGGGTGCAGTTGGCAGTCAGTGGTCATGCAGCAGATCTGAGTGCCCCTGCTTGTAGGAATTAGTGTGGCATTGTCTTTGAAAGGGAAGGGGAGAAAACACTTTCCCTAATCCAGGCTGTGTAAAATGAGGTGTCACACTCGTGCCTTTTCTCCTTCCTATTCTTAGTGAAAGAGATCTGAACTTGGAAATGACTGTTCTTACCATTGCCACAGTGGGATTTCTGTTATAGGATCAGGTAGCTTGATAAGGCTGAGAAAGGTGAGTTCACAGAAGGTTTGGATTTGTGTGCAAACACAGAAGTAATTCCCAGGAACATCCTGTACTGTACTTGGAGTAAATGCCACTGAGCTATTGCAAACACAGATACAAAGCAGAAGACCTGAGGTTTCCACTTTATGAATAGACCAGATTCCCATGGTGTAAATAATTTATTTTCAGGTAAATGTTAGCTAATTACCTTTAATATGGCTGTGACTTGAGTTCTTGCTGGCTGAGAGGCATCCTGTGAAATCTTTAGGAGGCAATAAATTCACCAATGGCAACCTGAAATGATGGAGTAAGTTCAAGCTGTCAGCTCTGATACTGAAAGCAACAAGAGGCAGTGGTTGCCTTGTCTGCATTTATCTTTTGCTGCATCAATCCAAATCATTTAGCATCTTGACTTTGAGGGTTTGTGCATTAAAAATGTGTTAATTTTGAGAACAGTCATTAACTGTTGAGAACCCCAACTCATCTTAGAAATATCAAGTACCATCAGGGAGAGTGTTCTGGTGGTGTTTAATTTTTGCAAATGTTTAGAGCAGGTCAACAAACAATGCACCTGAAAGCTGATGTTACTTTCCCATAATGGCTGTTTTAAGTGGTAATGGTTCAAATGAATTAATCTTTCAAAGAGTCTTGCTGTTGATTCTATTCTTCTTCAGCCTGGAAAAGAGAGAAACCTTATCACAGTCTGCAACTTCCTCATGTGGGGATGAGGAGGGGCAGGCGCTGATCTGTTCTCTGTGGTGCCCAGTGACAGGACCCAAGGGAATAACCTGAAGTTGTCAGGGCAGGTTTAGGCTGGATATTAATAATGCTGTTGTGATGCAGTGTTAGTTCTAGTCTTAGATTTTAGAGTAGTCTCAGCTGTTAGCAATTCTTGAGTGACACAAGCCAGAGTTGAACATCAGAAGTGGTTCAATTTATTGTTTTCCTTCTAGTTTGACACCATCTCTAGAACAACTGAGATGGTAAGCAAGCTAATGAATAATTTCCAAGTGATTTGATTTGATCAAGCATAAAAGAAAGAAAAATACTGATGTTAATGCATTGAACAGATCACTATCTTATGTGGGTGAAGTATGGCTTAGTTTCTGCATGCTACAGCAAGTACCTATTAAACTGAAATCTCTGCTAACAGTTCAATAAGCCAGGACTTTCCAAGGTAAACAGCTCGCTCATTTACTTCAAGAGATGTGCCCAGAGTGCTGTTTCTAGTGCTTTCCCTGTAGCTGTAGAGCTTAATATACTCTCAGGTAAAGCAGGAGGAGAGCTGTGCTTCTGTAGGCAGATAGAAACAGCTCTGATGCAGAAATCCATCTGAGAAGCAAGAGTCCAGTATTTTACCAGCCGATGCATGCTGAGTGCTCTCAAGACAAGAAAATTTTTTCTGATGTAGCCAAGCAGGTTTAATTTTGTTTGATTGCTTCCCAGAAGTTTGGTTTGCTGTCGTTCTCTCACCTTCTGCTGGAGTTTGTGTTTTTAGTTTGTGTGACCAGAGTCACACAAACTCAAACTGCAGCTCTCCCAAGAACCTGGATCTGTGTGTGCTGCTGAGGATGTTTCTTTCACTCCAGCAGTCTTGTGTTGCTTATCTCTCAGTATATAGTGTTTGTCATGGCATCAGTTCTGATGTTTCCTCACAGCTGGGTAATATTTCAGCTTATTATGTGGCTTTATGGTTTGTTTTTCTTTCTACTCTATGAATTCCAAACTGAAGCTTTGGGGAGAGTGGTGAGTGTTTTAGGTGTCCCTGGTGCATTTTCAGAAATGCTCTTGGAGGGTTTCTATCATGCAGGAAGAAGAAAGGATGGGTTTTCAGTGAATAAGCTTCCTTGTACAAGTGCAGACCACGGATTTCCCTCCTCATGTCTCTAAGCTGCTTGCTGTCCTTGAAAAAAAGAAAAAAAACACAGCCTGACACTGAAAATTAATGGCCAGGATATCATGGTGTGCTGTGCTGCCAGGGCTCATGCAGCAGGCATCTCTAAGCTTCTCTTCTTTCTGTGCTGCCTCATATAAATAAATATTCCTTAGGCCAATTCCCTTATGGGTCTGTCTGGAGTGTTCACGGATGTGTCCCTGCTGATTTGAACCCTAGTTCTTAAAGAGCAAATGTATATGCCCAAGTGCCCAAGGCACTGGTTTTATCATCATCTGGGATTTACACAGACACTCTCTCCTTGTTTTTCAGCTTCTCCTCTGGAATAAGAGTAGCTGTAGGAAAAACAACTGAATCTATCCTGCCTCCTTGCTTTTAACAAGCAACTGCATTTCGATGAAGCCCCAGGGAGAGATTCCACAGCTATAGAACAGATGCTCTCTTTGCTCAGAATCTGGGGTTTTATTTCTTCCTTAGACATTTGAGCTGGCTGCTTATCCTGAGGTATCTGCTTGTTGCTTCTGTTACAGGAGCAAAGAGCAAAGATCCTTCCTTGAATTGAGAGAAAATGTCCTTCAGCACAAACATCAGTTTGAGATATTGTGGATGCAGAAACCTAGGTGGAAGTGTCAGTGCCAATGCTAAACTGGATTAAGTGATGACTGAAAAGATGTGAAATTCTCTTTTCATCTGAGTGATAGTTGTTGCCTTGGGTAGTATTACTTTGCAAAAACATATCTCTTTATGTAGTCCAAAGAGACGAAGTAACCACAAGCTGTGCTTATAGAGTATTATTATTTTTTCCCTATATTTCAACATAAAATAGCAGGGGACATAAAGGAAACCTTTTTTTTCTAAGACATAATCAACTATCTATAAAACAAATGAAGCATAGTTTGTATCCTTCCTCTGAAATACAAATACCATGCTTTTATAAGAAGGCTTGGGAGCTGCTGGAGAAGGAAATCAATGCTGTATTTGAAATCTCCACATTAGTGGTAGTCTGGTGGAGTTTGCAATGGTGTGGGGTGAATTCTGAACATGGTGCTGTCTGTAAAGAGTCTCTCAGAGTGGGGATTTATTGGCTGTAGGTGCACTGGGCAGATTGATGGCAGGTTTCTTGCAAGGTAACTCCAGCCTTGCCTCCTGCTCTTGCTAACCCAGCTGGAGCAGCCAACTCTCTCTGCAGCACTTGTGGAGCCCAAGGAAGGGTTTGCTTTGGTGGGATCCAGCAATTACAACAAGGCTTTTGTGTGCTTCCTGGAGGTTCTAGTTCTCAACTTCTCCCAATCCTAGACTTCCCCAGCTCGTGACAGTCAAGTTCAAAGGACGCCTGGTAGCCTCTTTCAATATTAAGGTGTTGAGAAAGCTTTTCAAGCATTTTATGGGTCTTTCTATTTCTGAAGCATTTTAAACCTCAACTATTTTAAGCATTTGTCCTGGATTTTTTCATTGCCTTTGGAGGCTTTTTTTCCTTTTAGAAGCAGCTTTCTCCTCATGTTCCCCTCACCCCTCACCTTGTGTTTTCAAATGACCTTCAGTAGAGTTAGAAATATATTTGGCTTCTGCAACCTCCTAGTTGTGCAACCAAGGCAAATGCAAAATGCCTGTAGAATAAAACTCATTTCTGTCTGCTTGTTTTCTACTGGCCATTACTTCTGGTTGTTTCTTTTTTGGTAATTACAATATTTTACAACTCCTCCACCTTGTGCCTTTTTTATATTCCTTTTCAAGCATTTTCATGCAAATGTTTAAATTCCTGAGTCATCTTGTGGAAGTGTTTCTTTGCCTTAGTTCTCATTTTTCTTCTTGCAACACCCTCACTGTGTTGCTCTTTTACATAAATTCGTGCAGTTGTGTGCTCACACAGTGCTGTTGCTGGATAGGTGAAACATGCTAGTCTGAGAAATGAATTTTCTTGGAGAGATCCATCTCAGATTTAGCCAGGTGGACTTCTCAGTGTTGTTTCTGAGCATGCTGCCAAGTGGTGAAGCATTGAAATTGCTATAAAGAGCAACAAATGCCCAGTTATGGGCCACCTTTACTCATGCTGAATAGCAACCAGAGACCTCCCACTGGTGTAGCCATCTCCTGTTTGTGCAGCTGGATGCCTTTTGGAGATAAGCTAATGGATGTATTGGAAGTTATGTCTGTGAGGAGCATTTCTAGACACAACCACATCCAGACATTGATCCTGCAGTAGTAAATATCAGGAAAGGCACTTGGAGCTTTGTGGGAGAGGTATAGATATCCTTGGATGTGCAGAAATGATGCCTCTGCCTAAAAACTGAGCTGAGGAGCTTTGAATGCTCTGGGCTAAAGGTGCCTCTGCACGTGCCTGGACTGGTGTCAGCAGCCTCCAGTCCTGCAGTTCAATTCTTCTTTGTGCCTCCCTTCTCCTCCCAATCCTCTGAGAAGTGCCAAAATATACCAAATGTACCAGGGAAACTGATGAAGGATGGGGTCCTAAAGGAAGGTAGTAAACTATGGGAGTAAAAGTTGCTATTTCAGTCACAGCACAGAAAACAGTAGGTGCAGTTTCAGATAGTGCATGTTCAAGTCAGGTTTCTTGAACCCTGAGGCATCCTGTTTGCTGCTAAATAGGTATGTGCTACACTAAGGAGCTTTGCAAGAACCTGGCAAAATAAAACAACTGTATAGCAGCACATGGAAGATCAAACTGATCCTCGGTGTATGAAAGTTAATGTACAACAGAAGGAAAAATGTGTGTGTTTGCATTCTTTTTTACTGGCTTCAGTCCACAAATAACAAATGGTTTGCCACCATAAAGAAACATAATTGCCAGCAGGTTGTGGAAAGAACAAGGGAAATAATGACAGTCACCCTCAGTGTGGTGTGCAGCCACCTGGAAGGCAGTGTGTGCTTTCTCAGCCTGCTGCTGACAAGAGTGTAGAGATGGAGGTGGAAGAAGCAAAAATAATTAGTGGTATGGAAAGATTCTGCTAAGAGGAGGTGTGCAGAATCTGGGAGAATTCTACTGTAGAGAAAATGGCTAAAAGAACCACTGAAGAAAGCTCCAAAATGGATTGTGGGTTGTTGGATTGCTGGGCAATGGAAGTGTTAACGCTCTTCTCTCCCCCACTCTCTCATGACTGCAGAATAACCCTTTGAGTTACATGGACAGTCACTTTGTTTATTCAAGAAATGTGACAGGAAGCCCTCAGGATCCTGAGCAGCAGATGAGGATGGTTGGAGGGGAAACATAGTCACAGAAGTGGAATTTGAACTGGTGATGTGAGAGTGCTCCTGCAAGCAAGAGCTGCAGCAGCACTGTGGGTTGGCACAGGTCTAATAATTCTCTGAGATGTATCTGGTGTCTGTGGTTTTGTTGATTAAACCCCACAACCTCTGTGATCTCCAGCTTCTCTGGAAGTGGCACCACCACCTGCCACCTGGCTGGATGCTGCCTCCTGCTCCTTGGCTCCTCTGACCTGGAGGGCTCAAACCAGGCTGAAAGCTGCTTGCATTTTGTAACTTTATTTGAATTGCGTGTTAAACAGGGGAAAAGTTCCTTATTTGGCTAAGGCTATAATCAGATGAGGCTTTTTTTTTTGCTCTAAATTGCCTTTTAATAAAGTAATTTCCAGTTTAGAAATGTGGGGGTAAGTGGTTTCAAAGCTTGTGCCTGTGGGAGTTGCTGTTCAGCATGGTCCATGTCACTATAAGATGATGAAGGATGTTCCTACAGATGTGTGATAAGTTATAGGAAATGTTAGCCCCAAGGTACTTCAAGAATTGCTGACTTGGTTCATAGGCTTTAGCTTGGTTCAAAGCCACAGAACATATGTAACTTTTTTTTGACTGTGTTTGTAATTTTTTTTTGAGTGATATGAGTGATTTTTTGGCAGGTGTAGTTTATTAGCTTCAAACAAAAAAGTCAATGTTTTATAGAAGAGAATAAAAGGCCTCCCAAAAACCTCTGAATATTTCAGTGGTTATTACAGGACTTTTTTGGTTGCTGTTTTGCTTTTGTATTCTCTGTAGGTAAGAATCATGTTTGTTTGCACACTGTTGCAAAACAAAAGATATTTTCCTTGTTTCTGATACTGTTTAACAGGATGTTAATGGAATTTCTCTGGGTTTCTATCAGCTTTGTTCCTGGTATACAAAAGAGTTAATCAGCCAAATTACTTAATGGCACCTGAACACTTCTGTGACATAACAGCCAAATGGAGTATCTAATTCTACTAAAGCTTCTCTTCATGTCCACACAAAAGATATCACTTTTAATGTTTTATTTCATGATTCATACCTGCTTAGGAAGCAGTGTTCTTGGTGGTGCAGTGCCTTTAATAACACAGCTGTCTGCTGCTCTGATGTGTATGTAATATGTGCATCCTATTGTGGACTTTGCTCTGGAGTACTGAGAAAATGAGATAAGAATACATTGTTTGGTGATAAACTTAACTACCCCTATATTAATAACAGCTATATTGTCAGGGCTGCTGTATAAATCCATTTGACCTACTTCTACCCATAAAGCCACAATAAAAATCTGTAATGCTGCTGCATAAACACACTGGCTTCTCATGACGAGCTGCTGTTAACAAAATTCACTGAAGACATTTCTTTAGCATAACTTGTACTTATATACTGCAGCTGAAAGCTGCTCCAAGACTGAACATCTGTTTACAATTGCTTGTGCTTTATTACTGCTGTGTGGAGAGCATTGTGAAAGGTATTTCAGCACTGTCTGCCTTGCACCATCTTCATGAGGTTTGTTTCTGGAAGCTGAGGACACCCTGACCCCCTGATAACGAGACTTGCCTAAGAGGGGTTGGCTTTAGCCCAGGGCTAAATTTGCTTGTCAGTTCATTTGTTTGCTCTGAGAGAGGCAGGCTGACCATTAAATGGGAGTTTTAGTGGTGGAGGAGCCCTCCTTAAGCATCCTGGTGCTGCTCCCATGGGTGGTAGAGGGGTCATTGGCTGTGGGGGTGGGCAGGGGCTGTGGGCTGTGGTGCCCCTTGGAAAAAAGGGCAGGGATTGCTGGGAGCCATCCCTCAGAAGGTGTTCAGCCATGGTTAGAGAGCAGTGGTGGGCAGGCAAGGACGGGATGAGCTGCCTGGGGCACTGGTATTTTCTCTCCTCAAGAGGAGGGATTGCCATGGCACAGCCTAAGGCAGCTGTGGGGGCTGAGCCAGCTGTTCTGGGCAAGCACTCCTCCCCTGTTCTCTCCTGCTGTGCTACCTCACACCCTCCTCCAGTGGAAGCAGGATCACTACAAAACACGTGGCTTCTGCATCTACAAATTTATAGAATCCTTTTTAACCTGTTCAAAAGTAGGTTTTCACTAGAGTAGTATTTTCAGCTTTTTCTGAGTTACAGTAGAGGTGTATCAGAGGAGCGTGCAAAGTATTTACTTATGTAATTTATTCCATAAAATGGAAAAGGGGTAATATAACTCTCAGAGCTGATGAACTCACAATGCATGTTCTGGTTCTACTGAATTGAAATAGTTCAGTTATGTTGCCTGTAGTAGATGGTTCACAGAATTTTTAAAATCTGTGGATGTTTTATGCCTGTCAAGTGCTCCAGTGCTTGACTAAGATGCTAAGACTCCTTACAGGAATGCAAATATCACCTAATATTTGTTTTCTTATTTTAGCACCCCATCTCTCAATAAACACAGAAAAAAACTTTTATTTATTTTTCTTTTTTTATGGTGAGTACTTAATGTTTCAGGAAGAAAATAGCAACACTACAAACCCAAGGAAATTAATTCATACCTGACTGATTGGATGTTTCCTCTGGCTCTAGAGGAGAAGAGCTCCAGCTACAGAAATAAAATCCAGAAATCTTTTCCCTGGTATTACTGAGTGGCAAATGTTGCTATTGTGTATGATGTGGCTCCTGCATGAGAAATGTCATTACTTGCTGTGCCACATGGATCTGCACTTGCCTGAGGTGAAAACATTTGGGCTGAGATTGTTGGGGAGGTTATGCTCACAAGATCAAGGCTGAAAGTTAGAAGGGAGACACGTGGAAATTTGTGCCTTGAAGCACAAGTTTTTGTAAGACCCATTGCTGTAGCAGCAGAGTGCATGTGCCTTTAAGAACTGTGGGACAGCTATTGTTCTTGCTGTGTGAATTCACTGTAGCATCAGTATGAAGGAGAACTTTAGAAAAAGCCTTTCATCTGAAGGCATGGTCTGACTCTTGAGAAGCATTGAAAACCCTCAAGTCCTTCTCAGAATGATGCAGACAGAGGAGGTGCTCGAGCGGCACTGTGATGGTGCCCCCTGAGCTGTGTGACTCCTGCCATAGGAAGCTATGGAAACTACAAGCTGAAGGAATTCATGGTGGTGAGGGAGAGACTGTCAAGGATTATATGATGCAAAAATCCAACACTGCTTTTTCAGAAGGTTTTTGTACCAAACAGCAGCAGTATTTGCTCCATAGGAAGATGGGCACAGCCATGTCCTGGCTTGGTGCTCTTTAATCAGTAGTGGCAACAGGCAGTGAGGGCAGGGACCCCTTATACTTGACCTGATTTAGTGTTTAATTCTCCTCTGTTTAAATTAAAACAAGTTTAAAATTTGCTATTTCACAATATCTTGTTTAGCTGAGCTGATAGCAGTCAATTCCCCAGATCTTTGAGTGACTGCTTCATGATTACAAAAAATTGATATTGAGATCCCATCATGGCATTGATCTGTTGAGACAAGCCCTATTAATCTTTTAACCTCTCTGGAATTGCCAGGTTGCTGCCTCTTCTAATTCATTGCATTACAAAAATTGAGTTTCAAGTGTAAGTGCTAAGTACATTTCAGAGTACCAAGCACAAATTTAATACTTTCACTATAAACTCAATATTTGTAATAAGTTTGCAAATAGTTTATCTTCCATCAATGACTTGTCATACTGGCAGCATTACAGGTTCTTAAGGCATTGCTTCAGCTTTTCCTGACTCCAGTGGTTGAGGTCTTGTGTTTTTATAAGGCAATAAAAGCATCTCTAATTTAACTAGATCAAGGTATGTAACAAATCATTGTACCTAAAATACAGGTGGGCAAAATACTGATGAGGCACTGGGAACGCTTTCCTCCAAGCTCTCTATAGAAATTTGAAGAGCTGCAGACCTGACTGACAAATGGCTTTGTGTTAGGGCAGCTTTTTGGAGATGGTGAATGCTGTGTAATATGGCAATGCACATGAAGAGGGTTGTCTCCAGCAATTTTGGAGACAACACACAAAAGCTGTGTTGTGAAATGATTCAGCACTGGGCCTGTGAGACTTTGGAAAAGTCTTGGTACAATAGGAACAATGTAGAGGACTGGTTTTCTTCTCCTTGTCTCAAGTCTCACATTCCAGGACAGACTGTGCTGTACTGCTGCATTTCTACATGGCTGAGCTTGAATCTCTCCACTTCAAACACAAGACATGGTTTTCATCTGAATTGTGACAACCAGAACTGAGCAAGGCTCAATTAAGGGAGGCCAGGGTGGATGTGTGTATAACTGCTGGGTTTAGGTAGCTTATAAAAAAAAAAAAAAAAAGGCAGCAGTAGGAAAAGAAGGAAAGGGAGGAAAGTGAAAAATGGGAGAGAGCAAGGAAGAGGCAGTGCCCACTGCTTCACTGCTTCCCCTCTTGCACAGCATTCTGTGTATCCTGCCTAAATCACCCTATAGCAGTGCTTTTTTCCCTGGCTTCACTTCCAATTCTAGCACATTCCATTTCTGATCCATACTGTCTCGTTTCCTGACAAGGTATCATCTTTCAGCCTTTGCCTGCCAGCCGAGTTTTGATCCTGTTTTCTTGCTTATCCCTTCCCCAGGTGTTCATTTTGCTCCTCCATTGTTTTCTCCAGCAGAAATCTTCCCCATCCTTCTCTTTCAGTCTTATTCCAGATCTGTATTTCCCTTCTCTTTTCCAAGTGACTTTTTCTATTCTTCATCCTCACTGCCATTGTTTTTTCTATTGGCTACAGGACTGAGTCTGTACCTGCTCCTAAGCAAATGTTTGCATGTTTGTGCACTGCAATGTGCCTGAGGATGTTTGAAAGAATGGTAATGTAGATATTTTGGAAACATCAGTTTCAGTATCTGACCTAGAAACTACCTTAGTCTGCCAGAGCAAGATGGAACAGCAAGGTGAATTTTATCTGCTTGGTGAAAGCTGGGAAAAGAGGGGGAAAATATGCTGTTCTCCTTTTTTGATGCTTAAAAAGTTTTGGTTTTCTTTTTGTGCTATAGCATTTGAACAGACTGTTCATTGAACCCTTCAGCATCCTGTCACCTTAATTTATCTGAAACATTGTGCAGCTCTTTCTTGTCTTTGTGCACTTGCAATGGCATCTAATTACTTCCATCCCTGGTGTGATAGAGTGGGTTTTTAAAAGTGAGACTTCTTTACTAGGTAATACATGTGACAGGGCAATTCAGGAGAGGGGAGAAACTGTCAAAATTGGTAGTGTGATCCTATCACCACTGACTTTTGGGGTATGTAACCACTGCACTATGCTCACTCACACAGTCCCTCTGCTGAACCCCCAAATGACAGTTGTGCTCATGACCCTGCTCTTTTTAGGTCTTTACAGATCATCATTTTAGGAGCAGATATCGAGAGCCCCCAAGATTTTCTTTTTTTCTAAGTTCCAGGAAAAGTTGCTTCCCTTTTGTACAAAATGCCTCATGTCAGGGTTCTGTGCTGGTTTTGTATCATTATAGATCCCTTAAGTGAAGGTGAAGCTGTGGTAGCTGTACCTTCAAGGTATTGAATATTCTGAAAGTTGTAATTTAATGTTATTCTGTGGCACAGAATCTCTAATAAAACTGTACTGTGCAAAAAAAAAAAAAAAAAAATAGGAGGGTTTCTGTATATTGGAAGTGCATGGTTCTGCTGAAGGGGTTGGCAGCTTTCCTGCAATATCTTTATGACAGAAGAAAAGCAAGGGGAACCTAAGAAGCCCTCTTTAAAGTTAACCTTCCAGCTGCTTGGAAATGTGCCTGGCATGGCTGCAAACAGTTCTACTTGTACATATGACTCCCACCAGCAGAAGCTAAGCCTGCCCTGAGAGAAGGGAAGCCAATGGTGAAAGCTCCTGGGCCACAGGAAGCTGGAAAAAATTTCCATTTCCAAAGGAAAAACAAGTAACTAACTTGCCTGTAACTTATGGGGCATTGACAGAGGGTACCTTGGTTTTTGCAGCATGAAGCTCAAATTCTCAGCCCTGTTCCTACAGGTCACCCTGACCACACACAAGTAGTTGATGTATCTTCAACCTCTCTTCCTTCACACCAAGTGTGTCCTTCCCAGATGGTGCATTTAGAAATCTTTTATGCAAATTATGGGTTTGAAGTAAAAAAAATCAGGGAATAAAGTAGTTTCTTATCTTTCTCCATAGTGAACTTTACTTGCCATAGTCACGGAATAATTTTTTTCATGTAGCACCATTAACACTTTTATAAACTGTCAAAAATCAATGAACCTTTAAAGAATCTTTTTTTCAGCAACATGAAAACATTGATATGTTCAAGCCTAATTTTCAACTGCAGAAGATTAACCTTTCAGTTTGATTTTGTCATCCCCTTGAAAACAGATAGATAAAAGTTTTCTGATTCAAGGATCTTTTGTATTAATTTTTAAAAAATATGTTTACAGAAATTTTCGGTGATTTTTAGTCTGATATGTGCATAGAGAATAGGTTCTTTTGTTAAGGATTGTTGCTTTAAACTAACCTGCAGGGCTTTGATTTATTCTGTGTGATTTCCTAGTAAAAGTTCTGTTCTCTTTGATTTAGGATGGAAATATGACATTCAGGGCAAATAACTTTATTAATCTTTTTTTCTCCATAACTAATGTTTTGCTTTACCTGACATCCTGAACTTCATAGCTATTAATACAGCTTTGAGTGCTGGGATCAAAGGAGTGACCTGCATGCTGAACTTGCATTTTGTGGCATCAAGTCAGCTGGACTTGGTTGTGTTTCAGGTTGAGAGACTTCATATGCATGAAACAATTTACCAGGTCAAGCTTTGTCCTTGAGCACAAAACTATTTTTCATTCTTATGAATTTTCTTTTTACATTATACCACATCTCCCTGCCTCTGTATTGAGCCTTTGTCTATATTTTTATCAGCAAATGGTTAGAAATGTATAAATACTGGGTTCAACCAATGATTTGGATCTAAGTCTGAAAAAATTCCCTTAATGTAACTTTGCTTAGGAAATGCATCTGTTGTATTCTCCAAGATGTCACAGATAGGAGGGAGTGTAGTGATGAGGACAGGTATATATTCTGACCTGAAACTCTCTGGCTGTCATATTTTCTAGGAACATAGGGTATGGGTTCACTAAAGAAAGACAGAAAGGTCTGCATTTATCTAATCATTAGGTTTTTAAAAAAGTGTAGCTGTACACTCTAATTTCCTGTTCAAATATTGTATGCCCAGTTTAATTTACCATCCTTGAGTAAATTTTATTTCACTAGCTCTAGTTAAACCCCAAGACATTTAACTATTATGAAAGCATATAGTTGATATTTTAGAAAACATCAGTTCAGGTGAGGTTGATACACTGGGGAGAGAGGGAAATGTCACTGATTGGTAAAAGCACTATTTTCTCTTCAGATGCAATTTCACAGTTCTTATATGAGGGAAATACTCTTTTGATTCATGGAAAATAGAAATATCAGAAGTCAAATTTCAGAGTGTGTCAGTGAATGGTACAAAGCAATGTTTTTCAGCAGCACTTCTGCTCCTTTAGAGAGAAGTCTCTGTGGTTTTTTTTCAAAATCGAATTAAAGTGATGTGTTCTTTATCAAGATCCTTCCATTTCTATCAAAAAGAGACATTCAGGACAGTTTAGTGGTTTTCTGATATTCAATGGCAGCCTGCTGGAATGTATGGGAGGGCTGGAGGAAAATGTTTTAGTTCTGTGAAGCCACTGATCCCTTTCTTAGGGAGACTGCACTGCATTTTTGATTTTGCACAGGTCTTCATAGGGCAATTTCTCCACCTTCCGTTCTTTCTGGGCCACTTTAGCCTGCTCTGTGCATGGCATGCAGAAGAGGAACACACCTGCTGAAAATACAACTCCTCAGCTTATATTAGGGTTGTATTTAGTAGAGTAATTTTTCTAGGTTAAAATTGCAGAGTAATTGCTGCTGTGAGCGTTGCTCTGCAATATTTTATCTTAAGATTCCTATAGGACTACTCTGAGGTTTCTCCCATTGATATTGATACAATAATCTCATTGCACATAAAATTTTAGGCCTGAGATACATGCAACGCCTCTGAAACAACACTTTTGGAACTTTTCTCTAAAAAAAAAAAAATTAAACTATTGTTAGAAGAAAAAGCAAGGAAAAACTGTTACAGAGGCATCTTCCCTTTTATCCTCACAAAAAAATGTTTGATGACTGTACTCTGTGTTCAGAGAACAGGTTTATGGAGCGTTTGCTTCAGCTAAGTAAGAATTGCAGAAGATGGATGTCTGTGTTTAAGTGGTTCACGTTGTGGTCATGTTTCCTGATTCAGTGTCATTTAAAAGGCTCACTGGCTGCCTCTGATATTTCCTTAAGTCTTTATGTCATTGAAAAGGTGAACACTAAAGCAAGAAAAC
Source organism: Ammodramus savannarum pratensis (assembly GCA_020466415.1). Lineage (NCBI taxonomy): Eukaryota > Metazoa > Chordata > Aves > Passeriformes > Passerellidae > Ammodramus > Ammodramus savannarum. Next base: position 18,395,507 of record JAHXMQ010012338.1, on the reverse strand, counting down.
TGAATTTAACTCAGTGGGAGGTTTTAACCAGAAGTATGTTTAGTTTAAACATTCTGAAAATTCCTCTTCCCCCTTCCTCCGCTCTTCATTATCATTCTCTTTTATTTAAATGATCTCAAAGTGCAGCCTCGTGTGTGTGTTTCCTTGCCAGGATATCCTGGGACTGAGAACCCAGGAGCAGAGGGAGATTTTACATAAAAGGCAATAAATTCAGAGAGAAATTCTCTGTGTTGTGAGCCATGCTCAGCAACAAAAAAAAAGCCGACCTTGAGGTGATACCTGGTCATGTCCCTTTATTTATGGGGGGCTGTGGGTGGGTTGAAAGCCCCTGGAATTACAAGCTTTGCTGCTGGGCTCCCAGTGGAGTGTGCATGTGGAAAAAGGGCATTGCCCATCTTCCTTGCCCTGACCTGAAGATTTTACTGGTTTGGATTTTATTTCTCTGGTAGTGCAGTGTGGTGAAGGAGGGAATCTTCCCTACAATAAAACTGGATGATGACAACCTTCAGTATGATGTCTGAGACAAAAATGTAACTCAAATATATTTGCAGTCCCCAAATGGCCATTCATTTTATTGTTGCTCACCCTTAGACTGAGGCACATGCTGCTGTCCTTGTTTCTGAGACAGTGAAACTGGAGGTTAATTAATGTCCATGTGGTGCTGCTTTCTCCTTCCCACCATGCTCAGAAATTCCTGTGCATGACTGTGGCTGAATTTTCAGGATACATTCTGGAAACCCCTAAATTTGCAGCTCTCCGTATTTTCTTTTTGTTTGCTTAAACAAACCTAATCTTCTTCCCTGTGTTCCTGCAACATCTGTCCGTCATGCAAGCTGAAGATCCAGTCTGGGCTTTTTGCCATTCTGTACCCCAGCCCTGATCTTCTGATGTTTCCTTAAGTCTTTGCCATTGAAAACACTTAAAGCAAGAAAACAGAACTTGATTCAGTGAGAGAATTCCCCCCCATTCTGTATCCCAGCTGAAATCCAGTCCATGTTTTCCTCTATTCCATATCCCAGCTGAAATCCAGTCTGGGCTTTCCCCCATTCCATATCCCAGCTGAAATCCAGTTTGGGTTTTCCTCCATTCCCAGTCCCGGCCTTTAATCCAGTCCAGGTTTTTCCTCCATTCCGTATTCCATCTGAAATCCAGTCTGGGTTTTTCCCCTATTCCATATCTCAGCTGAAATCCAGTCCAGGTTTTTCCTCTATTCCATATTCCAGCAAAAAATCCAGTCTGGATTTTCCCCCATTCCTTACCACAGTAGAAATCCAGTCCAGGTTTTTCCTCCAGTTGGTATCCCAGCCAAAATCCAGTCCGGGTTTTCCTCTATTCCCAATTCTGTCCCTGATCCTTTCTGGATCCTTATATATTTCAGCTTTGAGCCTGCCAAACCTTTGCTATTCACCCTCAGCTTAAAACAATTCTTTAAAAATGCAACTATAGGTTTATGGAGTGTTTTGAGTCAGCTTTATGATCTATTAGAAAACAAACCTATTTTAACTTAGGGTGGATGATCTTTGCCTTACTCTCCAAGGCAGCACAACATGAATCAAGGTTGGGTTGCTGCAGAGTTGTGCTCTCTTCTTCCCAGTTAATTGATATGTTGATTCCTGTTAAGGACACTTGCTGGTGAAATATATTTTCACCACAGGTAGGGATGAGGTGCGTAGATGCATTTTTCTGGTAATGCAGCTTCAGATTGTGATGTGCAAGCTCTTTATCCATTCCTTGACTCAGGACTTTAAAAAGTTATGGTTTTTACAATTATAGTGATATGGGATGTAAGCTAAACTTAGAGCAGCTACTTAATTTACAAAACTCAGTTAATCTACCTCAGTTAATCTTCCTGATGTAGCTTTACAATTTATGCTGCCCAATTTAGCATGGACAGCACTTCATTCCAAGTGTATAATCTGAAATGATAGATGAAAAAAACTATGTGCTGTGTTCTTTTTAAGGATTCTGAAGTTATTGATCGTATTTTGGCTCGTTTCACCTTTGGAATGAAGAGATTGTTGATTTTGTATATCCCTAAGCTACTTTTGTCCTTGAAATCTGAAGGTTGTTTACAATTCCTGGTACTCAAATGCTTTCCTGCTGCTTCTGATGAGGAGGGTGAGGGTGCTGGGGTGGGTTTTTTTCCCCTAGATGTGTTAATACAAGTAATAGAACTGACTTTCTGCAGCTTCTAGGGAAGATGCAGTGGGTTTGCCTCATTACTCAGCTCAGTTTAGAAAGAACCTGTGCAGAGCAGAGGTAATTCCACAACTCTGCCTGGTTGCATCTTTCCCTGCGAGCCTTGGGGAATGCCTGTGCTTGAGGCAGGTGCTGAATCAGGCCCCACTGGTGTTCAGCACCATGTGCTGTGCACTCTGTGTGTCCTGCAGAGACAGGATGCTGCTGTGGGCTGCTGGAAGCCCAGAACTGCGTTCCCACCTGGATCTGACCTAGTAATGCTTTGTCCTTACCTAACACTTTGTTTTGCTGTTGTCTTTTACTTTTCTCTCCTTTCCTCCCCCACATCCAGGTTGGTACTGAATCTTTCCAGTGGTATTTAATCTGAGCACATCAGTGCTCTGTTGACATCCTAGGATCTGTTCAGAACCACAGCTTTGTCAGCAGCTCTCATGCTGCTAAAAACAGCTTCTAGTGCTTCAGTTTCCTGGCTTTTTCCCTCAGGTTTTGACATCATATGTCTTCTGGATATTGCTAATGCCAGTTCTTTATATAGCAATTGCTGGGTGAAGTCAGGTGGTTTCTTCTCAGGTTTTTTCTTTTCTTTTTCTTTTTTTTTTATAAAGTGCAAGTTGGATATTACCAGAAATCTTCTAGTGAAGTTCAAAAAGGCAGATATTAAGGGATTCATCTGGAATTTTTGCAGAGAGCTCATAGTGGGGAAGGTGTATAATAATATAAATCTTGCAACTTTCAGAACCAAAAATGCCAGCTTTTTGATGGTCTGATTGTGGATGTTGACATGGACACATGCTCTGATTTGATGGTGATTTTCATTGGAGCAGAAAAACCCTGACTTGGTGCTGAGTCACCTGGAGTTAGAGACAATTACAGGCTCCTCCATGTTGCTTTAGTGGGATATGAAGTAATTTGGGATAGGCCTGTCCTTGGTGAGAGACATTTGTGATACTTTAGAGGTGACAATCTAGGCATTAGCTGAGAAGCTGCTCTTAATTAAAATCCCAGCTTTCTTCCATGGTAAACTGATGGTGATGGTGACTTTGGTTTAAAATAAATAAATACATAGCCTTAACCTTTGACAGAAATGCTTTGATTGGAATTTCCATGTCCTCTTTGTCTGTCCTGCCTTGACAGGGTAGTGTTTGGGATAAGAGTGTTTGAAACAGAGTGAAGTGTCATCTCAGGAGAGCAGAAATAGTATTGCTGTATTTTGCTGTATGGTGCTTTGGGCAGTCATAAGTGTAGTTGATACCTACTTTTAAATTAAAGGAGAATATTGAGGAAAAAAGTTACTTTGTTTGTGCTAAAATCTTGATAGCTTTCTTATTTAAGTGTAGATATTTAAATAAAATAACATAATAATACATTTATATCAATATATAGATAAATAAATAAAAATAACCCTGCCTTAAATAACTGTAAAGACTTGTCAGGTGGCTCCTGGCTTGCCAGGGGCTCCCAGTCCTGGCTTACCTCCTACAGGATGTCTTGTGTTGGCTTAAAACTGTTCCAGAGTGAAAGCTCTGTCCTTGAGCCAGACATCTTGCTAATTAATTATCTCTGCTTTCTAAAGTAAGTGCCTTCATGTAATATGGAATAGTTGCCTGTAGTTTCTAAAACTTGGAAGGTAGATTTAAAGCCTTTTATTACCAGAATTCTTTCCTTCAGTCAGTGCAATCCAATCTGCTTTGATCCATCTTTAGGTTAAACTATACAGGTTTAACCTGTACCTATTTCTGTCCTGCTAGTTCAGTGAAATATGGTGAAATGAAACATTTCTATTTGAATCACAAGGTATAACCATCGGCTTTTTATTTTCTGCTTAATTATAGGTGATTTTTGTCCACGTTTTTCTGCATTTTCTGGTGCAGAAAGCGCTGTGAGAATTAAATAATAATAATAAAATCCAAATTTCCTTAACTATTTTTTTCTTTCTATTCCCTGGTATTGAGATGTACCTTGAGGCCTGAAAGAAATAAATGTTATTGTCATGTAAGCTGGCAGGTGAGCTATGATGGAGGTGTCAGGTAGAAGCTGCTGCTCCTGTTAGTTATGTACAAAGTCAGATAATCTGATATTTGGGGAGTACAGCTTGTGCAAAAACTTCCCTAAGTATAACGAGATAAATCAAAATAGTCTTAGGCTCCCCATTCTACAAACTTAGAAGAAGCAAAAGAAGACAGACTGCTTGATGATGGGAAGAGGTGGGTGGAAAAGCATTTAACTAGAAGGCAAGAGATAAGGATTTTTCTGAGCTGAACAATACGACGTCCCTGTGCTCATGGAGTGGAAGGCAGCCTTGCAGCAAGCAAATGCCCGACTTACTGACCTCAATTAACATTCCCTCTGTTTGTGCCAGCAATGGATTTTGCTCCTCAGGCCTCCTAGGTGCACATTAGGTGAAGAGCAGACAAATGTAAATGACCTCATTTTATCACTTGGATGGTGTGAATGCCTCAGAGCCCACCTTTAGCTGAATGAGAGGGCTGGAATGAAGAGCTGCAGCTCTCTGTGTGCTCCATGGGGAGAACTGTACTCCTGGGCTGTCCCAAATTGCCCTCTGTGTGCTTCACAGATCACGTAGGAACATTGAGTTATAGCTCAGCCCAATGCCAGTGTGAACTTGCTCTTCATATGCAATGCATCTTATGGCCAACTCTTTAAAATTTTTTTTCCAATTATTTCTGGTGCTCTTTTATAGGAGAGATGTGTTTTACAGTGAGATAACAAAAAGAAAAAAAAAAAACAACCAGAAATCCCAAACTGGGTGTCACTTTGCCTCTGTAATTCACGAGGAGAGACTGTACCTATAAATCACAAAAATGTAATAACTGCAACCAGATAGAGCACTTGTGTAAGCTTGTAACCTAAAACTATAATCTTTGGTGGGCTAAAATTCAGGTTAAATACTGTGCACATCACCATTATATGAATAGACTGGCTCTGACAATAAGAAAAATGAATGCAAGTGCAGAGAAGGTCTTGAATCAATTTTCAATCTGCTTTTGTCTTGGTAATGCTTTTAACTGAAATTACACTGAAAAGTGTATAAATGTATTGCTGAAATATAGGTCATCTCTGAAAACTACCAGGTGGTAGCTTAGCTTTTTCTCATCCAGCTTCCATATATTTGGAAGAGCTACTCTTTTCTTTACATGTAAATATTTAGTTTTGGTTGCAAAATATTGAAATGCAGCAAGGAAATTATAGACAAATTTATTGTTCTACTATGGGAATGCTGCAGCTGCACTGATAACTTGGATTTGCTCTCACACTTTATTTCTGAATTATTTTCAACCCTCAGCCATAGTTACTTGTTTTATTCTGTTATTTATTTAATACCCTTTACATAGGTAAAATAATTACAACAGCTTTCCTTCAACCTCAGCCTTGGCTAGTCCTAGAATTCTTAGAGACCCATGCCAGTGTATGAAATTCCTGCTAACCACAGTTTCACAAGTCCATGAACTTTCATTATTTTATTACTTTACAGATAATGAAGATGCAGACAGAAGTTAAAAATTAGTATCTTACTCATGGATCTTGATTTTTCTTCTAAATACTTCCTTGCTTTCTCTGCCATTTCAGCTTATGTTGGACCCCAGCTTCTATTGAACCTCTCTGATACCCCTTTTCTTTTACCCAAGATTCACATTTTTGTTTGCATTACAGAAAACTTAATTTCACTTAGACTTAATTTGATCCATCCAGATGGATTTATTTTCCGTTTGGATCATGGGAAAGGACAGAAAGAGATGCTTTCAAATTGCATCATATATAAAAAGGCTCACTGTGGAGAAAGCCTTGGTTCCAAAAGATATAATTTCTCCCATGGCTGATTCCCTCAGGTATTAAATACCTTCCTCTGTTGCAGCCCATTTGCCTGAGTGACATGGAATATCATCTTTGCTGGGACACCTCACCCTCACACTTGATAAGAGTTACATCCAGAGATAAAGGACTTGTGGTTTTCTCCCAGTTGTGTTGTCAATGCCAGGTTTCTTAGCAAGTAATCCCAGCTGGTTTCCTTACCCTCCAATTCCACACTTTTGGCTCCACTGTCTCAGTTTACAAGCACAAAAGCTGGAATCTTTTCATGTCTCCTGCATTTCATTTAGGGATAGGGATCAAGTCATGGTTGTCTTCTGTCTCCTCTTCTGGTTCTGATGATGACCTTGATGATGGCCCTAAAAGTCACCCTTGTGATGGTCCTGCTTCTTCATCCTCTTTACTCTGCCTATCCTGCTTGACTCTTTCTGGTAAAGCTTTTTTTACTGAGTGATTTCCAAATTCTCCACTGCTGTAATCGATCTGGAGGACAAAGAAGTAAAAAAGAGGGGGGATAAAAAAGTGATGCACAATGCAGTTGCTCACCTTGTGCTGACTGATGCCAGAACCCCCTTCCTGAACCCAGGCTGGCCACCCTTCTGGGTAACTCCCCTCAGTTTATATACTGGGCATGATGTTCTGTGGTGTGGAATAGTCCTTTGAGCATTGGCTCACCTGTCCTGGCTGTGCTCCCTCCCAGTTTTCTTTTGTGCCCCTCCTCAGTGGCAAAGCATGAGACAAGGGCAAAAAAAATTTCCTTGACTTAGGATAAACATAACTTAGCAAAACCCCAAAACATCAGTGTGTTATTAACACCCCTCTGAATCCAAAACTCAGAGCTGTGCCAGCTATGAGAGGAAATTAACTCTACCCCACCTACCATCAGGACAATGTCCACCCCTGCTCTGCCACCTGAGATAGTTGTCACATCATGCCCCAGTCTGGGAACTTGGTTTGATTCTTTTTGTTATATATACAAAATAGATATAGATATTTAGCAAAGATACAGGGCTGTTTATCTCCCTCTCTGGAAAGCTGCACTCAGAACAACTCTAATGACCGTGGCATTCTGCTTAATGAGCAAATGGAGTACTGGGCCATATCTGATAATGAAAAGGAGACAAGCTTAATTAACTTAGCACCCAACTAATCAGCAGTTAATGTAGCCCTGAAAATTGATAAGTTATTTAGTCTTGGAGGGCTGGAGTGTGTGTACAGAGAAGGGAAAAGCTGGCCTTTTTTTATACCTTAAGCCAGAAGCAAATAGAAATGGCCAACAGAAATTGATGTGACCTGGAGCTTTCTGTCAGTGGCATGCCCTTGATTCATGCTCTCCTCAGCCATCCAGAAGCTGTTTATAACTCTAGAATGAAGCTTTGTTAGCTATAATCCTGCAGGCAGTTTCTCTGGAGGATCTGTTGGATTATGAACAAAACAGCCCTGCCATATGTGGACCAGCAAGATAGTTGGATTCACACTGAAATAAACCACCTAAAACAGTGTTTTTCAGTTTCCCCTGTGTGAATATCCCAGAATGGCTTCTGGGATTTTATTCAAAGTAAATATTAAGTTACAGTGCCTGGCTGGATACCTGCAGATATCTCTGCCCTGATTTTACTTGGATACAGACAGTGGTTCAGAACTAAATATAATTTCTTCCAAAATCTTTGCCTCTCAGTAGGGATTTTTCTATTGCTCAGAGGAATGACACTATTTGGAGCCCAAACAGTGATGTTCGAAGGGGCCATCAATTTAGTTCCCTGCACCACAAGGGATAATCGATGGAAATCTTGCTACCACTTGTTCATGTTCAGAAATCACAGGTTAACAGAAGACTTAATACAGCAAGAATCCTCCTGATCCATTTTTTTCCATTTTATGAGAGCTGGGCTTCTTTTTGGCACATTTTTTTCTTAATTTTGAAATGTTAAATGATTTTCACACAGCATCTTGATCAGCAAGTAGCAATTAAAAGGATTTTTTTCCTGAGGATTTTTATGTTTATTGGAAGAGCAGAGAGCTAAATGAAACAGTGGCTATGTGCCCTGAATCAGGAGGAACAGCAGCAGTGCTTGGATGTTGTTTCCATGGCCTTTGAGTTGCTGCTTTGCCCCTGATTTTAGCAGCAGGTGTCTTTAGAGGATGCTGGGCTCAGCACACTTTTCACTTCAGGAAAGCAGTCCTGGGGAATTTCAGGGCTCCCAGTGGGATGGATGGGAGTGGGGAAGGTGAATCCTCTGCCTCCATGTCAGGCCTGTGATTCCTTGCAGATGTAAATCCCTGCAGGTACAAACTTCTGCTTTCCTCTTGTTGAAAAACTGAACATCCTACACAGCCTTGATGATGGGGAGCCACTGTTCAAATGCAGAGGAAGCCTACATTCAACTTTCTCCTTCTTCTCTTTTATTCTGCTTTCTAGTGCTGTCTGTAAAAATCATCACAGTTATAAAATGATGAATTTTGTTTTATAAAACAAAAGTGATTTTATTAAAAAATGTGTATAGGCTAGAATACTCCTCTCAGCTTTTGATTTATTCCAATGCTATGACCTACCTACCTTCAGTGCTATGACCTACCCTAAATATATTCTGTATATATTGCTCCAAAAAAAATCCTTGATCTGCCATCGTCAAACTTAATTTAAATTGGCTTTTAACCTGATCACCCTATACCTCATCTAATGCATCAGCTGTGGATCTTGACAAACTTCAGGGAGCTTGGAATTTGCTTGTGGAACAAAGGGGAGCTTTGCCAAGCTCCTTCTGCAAAGCATCCTGTAGCCTTTCAAGTGACAGATTTTACTTGGCAGTGTTGGGTTTCTGTGCAGTCAATAATGTGCAACAAAGGTATTGAGAAAACATCCTGTCCTCTAAGATGAATGTTTATTGCAGTGATGTCTGAGATTTCAGCTTTTTGTCAGATCAGAACAGCGAAGTGTCCATAGACACTGACTGAATTGTTAGCAGGTTTTGTAAAGAATGCTAATGCAGTTGTTGTGGCAGTGGTGATCTCAGAACAAAAGCAAGGCCAAGACTGCATGCAGAAACAGAACTTTTAGACTTACTGGTGACTAGCTCTTTCTTGTTAATTTTCCAGACTAATGCATTTCTGTTATTGAAAATATTTGGAGCCCAGACTAGGGATTTTCTGTAGACCCCTGTAAATATGAAAGCTGCTTTAGGACAGACCTTGGGAAGAATCCAGCCTTTGTGTTGCAGTTGTCATTTCTTCACTCACTTTGCTTTGCTAACTGTGGCTTTAACCAAGTCCCAGTGGATGTGGGAAGTGCTGGGCACTTTGTTCTCTATGTCACTGAGTTAAATAATGTGTGTTGTGGAGAAAGGCACTGAGGAAAACACTGAATGGTGTGCTTTTCTTAGCTATTCCTAAGAATCTTTCTCTCCAAGTATTCTGTAGTGAGCACAGTGTCCATCCTGCTCAGGGTGGTGATGGCCTCTCAGCCAGCTGTGCTTGCTGGACCCATTGCTGGTGTTGTGTGCTCTGCCAGACTCTCCCGATCCACCCTCAGTGGGCATCAGTTTTTATCCTTAGGGTGAAATGGATTATAAAGGAGGAATCTGTGTGTTGTTTTGAGTTGTTTATTACCTTGCACAGCCTGAAAATCACATTGATTTCCTGTGATATCTGATGTTCTCAGATTGGAGAGAATCTGGAAGGAGAGCAGCACCTTCCCCTTCACTGCCTCCAGCATCCAGCTTTGGCACAGCTGAGCTGCATCCTTCTGCAGTTTCCATGGTGCAGGAGGGCACTGGGCTGGGCTTGGGTGCCCAGCTGCTCTGGAACACCCTTGGGAAGGTACTCAGAATTAGCCTACACTAAGTTTCAGTTTCCTTGCCTTCCCATGAGGCTTCCTTTAATGGAGAGGGAAAGTAACATGCCAAGGGAGCTGTGCCTCCTACAGGGACAAGAATACAGACACCAACATCTCTTGGATGCCTTTAGCTGCTGAGGTCTTCTTCTGCAGCAGCTGATTTGAGATTAGAAATCAGATCTTTCTCAGAGGGACTGATAATGAGGTGAGAATGATTGATTGATTCTTGTCTCTAGGAGGACTTCCTTCTTCTGTGCTGTAGAAAAACCCAAATATGCAGCCAGCTGTAAGATAAGAAGTAGGGAGGATGGGGTTTTATGCACTAGTGTGCAAAAAAACCCCTCAAATGAACACCTACTCCTGAAATGAGTGAGTTAAATGGTTACAGAGGTCTGATAAGGACTGAATTATAATTAACCCTTAGGTTAGTTATAATTAACACTGCAGTATCCCAGGTTGGATTTGAGAGCACATATTCTCTGTCCATGTGCTTGGCTCCCAGTAATATGGTCTTTCTGTTTGCTTCACTAAAATGAGCAAAAGTCATTTCAATACAAAAAGAGCCATCTGAACTCTTCAGCCCAATTGCAGAGAGGTTTTTGTAGGTATGAAATCTTACTTAGGAAACTTAGATGCAGTATCATTGGTTTAGAATAATTTCCAAGTACATGCATGTAAACATGTTTATGAGTGTGTATATAGATTTAGTTTGTTTGCATAGCATGGCTCCTGAACTCTCATGTTGTCATAGCACCATTTCCTTAATAAAGGGGTCTTCCATATTTGTCTGTACCTTTCTGTATTAATTCAAGCCAAACATCTCTGATTAAAGGGTGTAATAGTAAAAATGAGTTCCCTTAAGTCCTTAATACCAGAATAATCCATCCTTCTGGTTGCCTCATACATTTGTGAGTATTGCCATTTCCAAGTCTGGTCACACCATCCCATGGCTGCACACCTATTCTGAACCTCCTCAGCTCCATTCAGCTGATAAACTCCCAAATTTCCAGCTGGAGACTTGCTATTAGTTTACAAATATTGCAGTTGTGACTTTGTGTGGGATGGTAAGTGGCTTTTAGTTGATTGTTGGGGTAAGGCAGGGAGGAAGCTCTTTTCTGTGTAATATTTCTCAATAGGTTGTTTCCTCAAAGGTGAGGTTTTTTAGCATAAAGTGCAGGAATTTGCCTACAGAAAATGTCCTATTAATTTAGAGGAACTAAATATGGAAAAGACTCCCACTTCCATTGTCTCTTTTATTCTGTTCCCTAAATGCCCCAGTTGGATTTCTAATGAAATATTTCCTCTAGCTGTCAGGAAAGTTTACACTGGGATCATAACTTTCTGTTTCCTAGCAACTCTGCGTCCTCCTGCTCATAAAAGAGGTTGGCTTATAGTTTTAATTAGTGTAATTCCAAGCCATGGCCAATGAAGAGCAAATGCTCTGGAAGAATAAATGTCATCCATGCTTTAAAGAGAAAGTAAAAAGTTCACATCCTAATTGCTTATGTGTTTTAGCACTGTATTTAATTTTGATTAAATTGGTATTTTTTTAATATTTCCTTACATTTAAAATTAAGGCTTTTAGTTATGGTTGGCAATGTGGTTATGACTATTTGGCTTTGGGATGAGGGATCACTGCATCAAAGGATTTCAAATGGACTGCATCCCTGCTCTGCAACACCTGTGTACTTCAACTCACTGAAATATTTGCAGCACTCCCTGCATTATGATATTTTCTTCACCTTCCTCATGTGTAAAATATCGTGCATTGAATATTTTTGTCCATTCTCTTTCAATTCATTATGTTGTTAGCAAGTTTTGAAACTAGAAGTTGAAATCAAATATTTTTAGCAGTATTATGGGCAGCACATGGATGGCAGCAGTGTGGGAATTCTGCTTCCCCTAGAAATTTAGAAAGAGTTAAACATCTGGTTTGTATCTGAGATTTCCAAAGTGACTAATGAGGTGGCATGGGAGCAAAGCTAAAGTTAATAGGACAAGAAGCAATGGGCAGATACCTGTGCACCTTAACATGAAGAAGAAATGTGCATTTCTGAGCACTGGAACAGATTGATTGAAGAGGCCATGGAGTTTTCCTCACCGGAAATATTCCAGAACCATCTGGGCACAATCCTGTGCCGTGTGCTCTGAGATGACCCTGCTGGAGCAGGGAGGTTGGACCAGATGGGCCACTGTGGTCCCTCCCAGCCTGACCCATTCTGTGAAACCTGTGTGAGAACACACTGCTGAAAAGGGGATTAACTGCACAGGGTAGGAAATAAATCCTATGATCCTTTACAAGAGTAATATGTTTAGTCTGGGAATTTGTCTTCAATAGAGTTGATAAGAAAGGGGAAAGGCCTTTTTTTGGATTTGAACACCACAGGAAAAAAAAAAAAACTTCTAGAGAAAACTTTCCTATGTTTATCTTCTGCTACTCTAGAAATACCTTAATTCTTATTTATTTTAAACAACTGCTCTTTAAAAACTACCCTATATCAGCTCCCTCAAGTGTGTATGTGCTTTACAATTGCTCTTAATTATGAGGTCATATATTTTTTCCATGGAAGACTTTCTTCCATTTATGACTCAGGAAATTGGTAAGATGGATGGCATTAAAAGCAAGTTGATATTAGTTTTAGATTTTATACTTTAAGTTGGCCCTCTGTGTTGTTCACATAGGTTATTAAAATCCTGATCTGAATAGGAAGTGCTTGTTATAACAATGGTTCTTGGTAATGCTTTTATTTGTGTTAGCTTACAAGCTTTGCTACCATCAATGTAGCTATTTTCAAGGTGAAGTGATGCCCTCCCATTTTACATAAGGGGAATGGAGAGGCAGAAATATCAGGATAAAAAAACTCCACTAATTTGGAAAGCTTGAATAAATGCCCCAAAACTTCACCTTTCTGTGCCTAAAACACAGAGTACTATGCACCTTTAAAGTAGACACCAAGTTCAAAGTTTAAAGGGAGCCCATGGCTGCAGCTGCTGCAGAGTTTGTGCACAAAAGGGTTTTGCTGTGACTGCTTCATCCCTCAGCAGCCTCATCCCATCCAGTGGCTCATCCACCCAAAACCTGCAAAGGCTGAGCAGAAATTCTGCTGATCCCTGTGTCAGGTCAGTGGGAGTGAGTGGAGCTGTCCCTTAGCAACCAAAGGTTTTCATGGAATGGGCAGTTCCTCCTCTAATTAGGGAGGACATGCTCCTTGCCAGTGAGGCTGAGCAGTGTTTGCTGGTGAGGGAGGAATGGTGCAATAAAGAAACCCTGAGCTGCTGTGAGTGCTGAGGGGAGAAGCACAGGCTTGTTCCAGCACAGCTGCTGCCTTGGTGGTAGAATCTGAACCTCTTGGTAAACACATTTATCCACACAACACCCAGGTAAAACAAGTAATTGCTGCTATTTCAGCTGTACAGGCAGGGATGTGCAACAGAATTGAAGCTGTGTAAGAAGGTGTGATGAGACAAGAGCTGTGAGTTCTGCAATTCCTCAGTTGTAATTACAACTTCTGGTAGCCTTGTCACCATCCTTTCCTCTGTCCTGCTACCTCAGTCCCTCCACTCTGTGCCCTCTGCTCCTTTGCCTTCCTCCAAGGAAGCCTTGCCCAGGTCCTGTACTTCCCTGCTTTTAGCTGCTTATTTTGCTGTACACCACAGTTCCAGCCTTTTGGGGTTTTTTTGTTTGTTTGTTTTTGGGTTTTTTTTTGTGTATTTCTGATGTACAGTAGAACTCTTGCTCACCATTGAAGGGTTTTTAACTTTGTTTCCTGAAGAGGCAGCACTAATGCAGGGCAAACTGGATCTTGTGCCTGCCATCATTTTGCCCTTTGTACTATAGCAAATTTTAGACAAGATGTGGCTAAAGGAAGGAAGGATGTAGACAAGAAAATTTTAGACAGGATGTAGAAGGAAACTGTTCTGCAATACTTACAGCACCACCAAAACACCTACTTGTTGGAACTGTGTTACCCTGTAATTTTGGAAGTCAGGGATTAAAATTAGTCTCCTAGGTATGAAAGCTTTAATGGCTCCAACTATTTTGCTTCAATCTTTTTTTTCCCTCCTTCCTTTGACTGAGTGAAGTTTTGTAACATGACTGCTCATTGGAATTTGTAACAAGGTAATATTGCAGACAAATGAAGAGGGGTAATACCTTTGCAAGTGCTGTCTTAATATGATGAAAGACAAGGTTTTTAAAACTCCTTTAAATAGGTATCCTGTAGGCATTTCTCCTGTCACTTTTGTTCTGCTGTGTGGAAATTGTTCGCTACAAATCACTCCCTTTTTTCTTTTAAACTTAAGGTTGTTGCTACAACATGGAGGTAAGACTCTGAAATGTGTCAATTTCTGTAGCTTTATACAGTGGGAAATTCATAGAATAATATCTATATAACTTTACCATCAGAATTCCCATCCACACATTCTCTCACTGGCATGAAAAGAATAATATCTTGCAGACAAAACTACTGTATATTTGTAGTTGCTTTCTGTCTCAAATGGCTTATACACCTTCTGCAATAACCAGAAATAAGGTGGCTTTGAAAGCCCCTCCTTCAAAAGTCTTCTCCAAAGCTGGGAGGCAGACAGCATTGACCCAAAGACACCTTTTTCTGTCCAGTGCTCCATCTCCATCATCTCATCTCAATTTTGGTTGCTGATCTAGAAGTAGGCAGACAGATGGGTACATGACCTTTTGTTTCTTTACTGCAGTGACAGGACATCTCAAGTACTTTTGTTACATCTGTGATCTATTTACTCAGCTGAGCAGCTATTGCTTTCAAATTACCACCCTTTTCCTGGTGCTTCTCTTTTCATGGCTAGAAAGTAAAACAATTTTTTGGTGCTGCTGCTGTGATGTTGATGGTTTTTCTGGTTTTGTTTGGATGTTTTGTTTTCTTTTATCCAAAACTATGTATCAATGTACTCTCCCAAGCCTGAAATCAAGCTGCAGTTTGGGATGCTTAGTAGCTGTGCAACTTCATGGATAATTTCTGGTGTAAGTACAAATTGTTCCTCCTTACAGAACTTCCAGCAAGGCTGCAGTGTTGCACCCTCTGACAGAGTTTATAATCCTGCCTGTGAGATGTTAACAAAGTAATTGATGTTACAATCCTTTTAGTCCACTCCAAAATATTTTAAAGCCAGGTATTTGATCACATAAGCTGGCACAATATTCCCCCACTAAAAAATCTTGCAGCTGAACATCAAGCAGGACTAATTAGCTTTCAACTATGTGAAATTACCAGTTTTGTGATGTCTTAATTTAAGCTAGAGCTGAGGAAACATTCTTTGTTGCTGAACCTAGTCAGGAGGAGTTGATGGAGGGGAGAGGAAACTTGCACAGCTTTGATTTGATCATGATTTACTGTACAGAGCAGGATCTACACAATTACACTTGCAGAGTAGTATAGGTGTGATTTGCAGACAAAGGACATTTCCCTTCAGCATTTTAAACAACTTTTGGTAAAAATAGATACCAGCAACTCTTTGGCTCTTAGAGACTTGGAAAATGAGACTGCAGCACCTGGTACTGACATTCTTCAGAAACATCTTTGAAAGAGCTTTGTGGTTTTCCTGTTTCCTGGTTTGTTTGGGGTTGTCTTTTTTAAGATGTTTGGCCATTGTGGAAGTGTATGTTATTTTTAAAGAAGAAGGCTGTAATACTAAGCAGTCCTGCTCTGTCCTGACTGCTGTGAATGATTTTTAAATCAGTTGGACAGTGAAGTCCAATGCTTGAAGAGCAAGAGCTGCCTTCCTATAGCTTCAGATGGTCTGACTGTGGTGTGTGCTTGTAATGTGCTACATACAGGGAAGAAAGCAGGGGGTTAAAATGCTCATTTTTAACAAATAACATTATTTAGAGCATATGTAAGTGCTTCTGAATTGCACAGTGTGTTGGGTTTGCATGGCCAGGTGCTGGTAGTGAGAAGGTTACAGGGGAGGGCTGCCAGAAACGTCCCCCATGTCCAGCAGAGCCAATGCCAGCCAGCCCCAAGATGGAATGATCAGAAATGGTGATAAGGCCTCTGTGATAACATGGTTAAGAAGAAGAACAAAGTCATTGGGCAGAGGTAATTGTGGCCAGGGAACAGCCTCCCCAGCTGCTATAATGTTTGAAAATATGCTCTCTTTTCATTCTCTTTTCCCTTTCTGTTATTCAACCCATTTATACAGAAGTGCTTCTGAAGAGAAGTCTAGGATGAGATTTTCCCACTTTGCTAGTACATGAGGTTTTTTCCCCAGTATGTGTTTAACATTTGTTGGAACAATCTAAATGTAATTTCTTGTTCATCCTCACTAAAGTCTGGCTGCCAAACAGACACACCTATTCTTCACGTGGTGTTAATCATCTGGGCTGGGAGGTGTGGACCAAAAGCTGAGCAGTGTGTAAAGAACACTGAGGTGCCAGTCACACCTTGTGCTGTGCTCTGGTCACAGTGGGCAGGATTCACATCATCCACCATTATATCTGCACAGCATTGATGTCTTCATTTGGGCTCCAGCCAGCTGAGCCACTTCATGGTCAGGGAAAAGCCATGGATGCTCTCAGGTCATGTTTTGTCTGACCTGGTGTAGATCTGGTGGATGCTGGGACAAGATGACTCATGCCCTGTGAATGCCCATTTTTCTCCACTGACTGGAAAGAGAACCAAAGGTGACTCTTGCAGATTTAGACATCAGCATTTGGTGTGATCCTTCCCAACCAGTTTAGGTTAGTCATTGTGAATGCAGCAGTATCTTTCTTCAGAAAATGAAGCAACATATAGCAAAGAATAAAATGAGATGGAGTTTTGCGTTTTCATAAAAGTGCAGGCAGAAATTTGTTGATATTTGTGGTGTTCATAGTAAAAATGTAAAAAGGGGGACTAAAACTTTGCAGTGAATTTGGAAAATGTGGAACAATTTTCAGCTCTTCATTTCCTGCCTCAGTTGAGACATCTCTGCAGTGTGTTGTGTTGGCTCATGCCAGGAATGGAACTGCTCTGGGTTTTTTTACTGCATGCAAAGAATATGTTTGCTTTAGCCAAAAGTAATTTTAAAAATCCAGTGGAGCTCTTTCACACCTATCTTTTAGCCATGGAATTCAGTGAATCGAGTAAAATGGGTATTCGTGGAAGAGAGGGAGGGGTATTGCAGGTTATTTCAGAAATGTCTTATCCTGTTTTATTTTCTTGTCCATTTACTGGGTACTGAAGAAAATACTTTCAAACTTGTGAGAAGTCTGTTATTGTAGGTGTTATGTGATGGATTTGTGGCTGGTAGGATAATATCTGAGGAGGGAGAAATTTTAACAATTCCAAAGTAAAATGGATATGCCAGGAAGATTAATGAAGGTAAAGGGGCTTATTCTTAATTGATTTAAGACAAGAGATACTGACTTTCATTAACAAAATTTTTTGTGAAATTGAAAGGAAATAATTATGTGTGGAAGGGAATAATTAGTGTAAAAATGTTGCCAACAAAGCAGCTAAGGTTTAATACAAAGAAAATATCTTACCTGCTGCTCAGCCACTCTAATTACAGTAGCTTTTAGTCACCTATCAGTGAGACAGCTGTTAACTTTTCTCTTTAGGCAACAAGTTGAGCAAAGGTTTTGAAGTTAATTTTTAATGTTCCTCTGAGGTGTTCCACTGAAATCTTGGTTACAGCAAGAGGAGAAATAAGGTGCTGATTTCACTGGTACTAAGCTCTCTTCTCTCGTATTTTTCTATGACTCCTGTTTCTTGTTCAGTGCAGCATTAGAAAATGTGAACATAATTGGGTTTTTGAAAATGGATTTGTTCTCAAATATATTGTACAACAAGAAAAGAGAAAATTACGGAGACTGAACATATGCATACTGAAAATTACTCCTTGATTATTGATCATTAATAAGATGTTAATACCAATAATGGTTCCTTTGGTTGATTTCCTGCAAGATGTGATGGACATCTGGTTGAAAAGTTGCTGTCACTTCTGGTAAGATCACAAATCCTTTTTGCCTGTTTGGTGGGCAGGTGTTGTGAATGAAGACCGAGTAGGTGAAGATTTTGGCTATTTTTTGTTAAAATAGCTGTGAATTAAATTCATCAGGGTTTTTCATGATGACTCTGACAGTAATGTGGAGTGGTAGAGAGTACTTCTGGTTTTATACCACTGCTTCAGAACAGCCAGCTTGTGATCCTTGTGCCCTTGCCCTTGTGGAAACCTTTCTTACTCAGATATCTTAAGTTGATAAAAACATGTCTTGCAGTGGGAATTCAGAATATTTTTTTACTATTATGCTGGCTTGTGCAAGCCCTCCAGAGATGGAAGCCTCTGGATGGATGGATGGATGCCACTGGGAGTGCCCTGACCACCACAGGTGCTGGACTGTGCTCCTCAGGAGGTGACTTTGATCTTGTTCTCAGTTCTGGTGTTTTTCAGGAGGGCAGTCTCAGGTCAGGCACAAGCTGTGGGTGAGGATGCTTTCTGTGAGGAGCATAAGCAGGGCCAGCCCTCTCCCATGGTGGGTTGGGCAAGACTGTAGCCAGGGAGGGATGCGGATGTTCCCTGTACAGCCACAGCAAGGAGTGGCTGGAAGGCCCCTGTGAGGATAAAGGGCTGAACTGGTGTTGGAGCTGCTCCTATAGGTGATGGTGTCGATGGGAAGGGGCTGCTTGCCTCCACACACCAGGAAAAGAGGAGGAAGTTCTCAGTTCTGTGTGAATCCCATCGTGCTGCTGGTTTTGTTGAGAAAATGCAGTATTTTTAGTTCAGGGTTGTCACCAGTTTGATTAATTAGCGTGATTACTTGCAACTGAGTTTTATTCTTATCTAGACTTTCTGTAATGCTTTATCCTATTACAAATGTGTATTTGATTAGCTTCCTACTTCATAAAGCTGCTCATTCAACTGTTTCCAAGGCTACATTTTGAGGAAAAAAAAACCCCTGGTAAATCACCTCATTGCAGTTACATGGAATTACACAGAAGATCCTGAGGGACTGAGCCCTTCTCTATCCACTACAGAGAAGATTGATTTTTGTGATTCCATCTCTTCTGAAAAGCCATGCAGACAGTTAAACCTTGTCCTGGAGCTCTGTAAATGGGCACATTATGATGGAAAAACCTGGCATGTGGGACACACAGGGCAGGGGCTTGGTGGTAGCACTTCTGTCTCTCTCTAGGTTAGAAATGTTTAGGTTTTGGAGCTGATCTCAGTTTTGGTCTTGAGAATCTGCAACTGGAGCCTTCTGTTGGTTCCTGTTCTAAGTTTTTTTCTTTTTCTGGTAGAAATATTAGCTCTTTCCCAATGTACATGTTACAAATGTTGTGACAGTGTGAACCTGCATACTTCTGAATCCAAATGCTTTCAAACCAGTACTTCGTATTGTTTGTGAAGACCATGTCTCCTCTCATAGTATTTATAATTGCAGGTTATACATACTTGCATTGACATTGCTGCTGTTGTGCTTTCTGCTTATCTAATTGGAATTTAGCAGGGGAAAAAAAGTAGGGATTTAGTGGGCACTGCAGCCAGAAGGTGCCAATCTCTTGATAGTGAAACTCAAGCTATTCCTATTTTTATACTAAGTTAGTGTGCTGGCTTGACCCCAGCTAGCAGCCAAGCTCCCACCCAGTAGCTTGCTCATTCCCCACAGCAGGATAGGGAAGAGAGGTAGAAAACTGAGAGAAGGAAACTTGTGGGTCAAGATAGAGAGATTTAATAACTAAAAAAAATAGCTGTGTGCAAGCAAATTGAAGCAAGGAGTTCATTCATTGTTTCCCACCATCAGGTAGGTGTCCAGGCATCTGTGCTTTATGCCATATGCTGGCTGCTTTGGAAGTGCCATAACCACAAATGTTCTTCTCTCTTTCCTTCCCTGAGCTGTAATTGCTGAGCACAATGACAAGTGGGATATGGGATATCCCTTGGTCAGTTCAGGTCAGCTCTCCTGCTTGTGCTCTCTTCTGACTTCTTGCATCACTGGGGACAGAGTAGGAAGGAGAAACCCAACCTCAAACCCCGTTTCCTGCTGTGCTGCTGATCAATAGCCAGGGCACTGGTGTGTGTTGACATGGGATTAGACCTAAATCCAAAGCACAGCATCCTGCAGGCTGCTGTGAGTAATGTCAGCTCAGTCCCAGCCAGACTCAGTACAATTATGTACTCTAATTGTGCAGTTGTTCTGCTGCCTGTTCATCACAGCTCTACCTGGTAATTTGGCTTTCCTGCACTTCTGTGCACATTCAAAGCTCTGTCAGTGTTTTTTGTTTGTCTCCTCGAAAATTACTTGCCTCTTTCCTTTGAATCTGTCACGGAAATAACCCAGAGCTCTCCATGCCAGTTGCTGCTTGTCTGATCAAGCTGCACTCACTGAGGAAGGAGAGGATGTGTCTGATAATTCCAGACAGATGGGGTGGTCTTGTCACAGAGGCTACAGAGAGTGGCAACCAAACAGATTAAACTTGATGAAGTCATTGACAGACTCACACAATTAACATACTGATGCATATCTTTCTTGCTTCCATCTGCCAGCATGCCTAATTCAGTTCATTACTGTGAAATTCACTTGACATCTCGGGCTGATTTTGTACCATAATTTACCTGCTGTGCTGCTCAAGCTTTTCTTGAAACAAACCCTTTGAATCAAAGCTGTTTGACTTCTGTGCCATGATCTTTTCATCTTTAGAAGAAGTTTTACAGGCCTGCAAATTGCAACAGCAATGAGCTCAGTATTACAGTAGCCAGTGACTTAAAGGGTATTTAAGTCTTGTCAGATATTAATCTTCATAAATGAGGGTAGTCATCATCCTAATGGTTTTAAGATTTTTCTGGTAGTTTTGAAACCATTAAGTCATAGCACTGATGCTGCCCATGGAGC
Organism: Ammodramus savannarum pratensis; assembly: GCA_020466415.1. Taxonomy (NCBI): domain Eukaryota; kingdom Metazoa; phylum Chordata; class Aves; order Passeriformes; family Passerellidae; genus Ammodramus; species Ammodramus savannarum. The sequence goes on along the minus strand of JAHXMQ010012338.1, from coordinate 18,374,802 downwards.
ATTAGCTGCTGCCAGGATGCTCTGACCAGAATTGTGAACTAATCCTGGAGCAACATGTTTTCATATGCAAGGTGAAGCAGGGTCACGGCTGCTCTGAAAAACCCTCCACAAATTCTGGACTTATTTCTTGTGCTCTGAGTGCAGTGAAATCCAAAATTGCAGTGGTACAAAACAAGTTGGTTTGTTGTACTTGTTGTAATTAAACATATTTCCAGTTACAAGCTGTGATGGATTAAGTTTCACTTATTCACTGAGATCCTTAATTGCAGTATCTTTAAATGATACATTGCTGTTTAATAAGAAACACTGATAAATAAATGATGTTGATCAAGAACTGCTGGCTTGTTTGGCAAACACTTTGTGATATCACTGCCTGGTAAATCCTCAGGGAGCAGAGCAGCCAGGGCTGGCTTAGCAGGAGTTTGATTTCACTTGAATTAGCTGAAAGCCTCTAGAGAAAAAGGGCCAAACCTTGGGGAAATGATTATTTCATCTTTGCAGTGTCTTTATCTCACTTTGGAGCTGGGCTGAGAGCATGTCTTTCCTTATTTCAGGTACTATTTTGATATTTAAATTAATCCCCAGTAATACTGGTTTCATTCATGGCTCCAGCTCACAGGCACAAATGGTGAGGGCAGCTTTGGAGATTGGGTGGATTATTGCTGTCCTGTTCCAAGTCCTTTTTAGGACTTCACAAAAAGGGGAAGAAACCTTTTCCTTTTTTTGTTTAAAAAATATGTTTGTGCCATCTTTTTTTGTTAGGTTGTTTTTTGGAGGTTTTTTTTTTTTTTTTTTGTTGCTGGTTTTTGGTGGGGTTTTTTTGGGTGGGTTTTTTTTGGTTTTTTTTTTTTGTTTTTTTTTAATTTAAACCTAACAACTTCCTGTAGCCCAAGAAGTTCCTGTTTTTTCTAAATATGGCCAAGTAAGAACTCAGCTACTGGGCCTTCAATTGCTGGGGAGAACTTTTCACTGCTGGGCCAATGCCTGTCTTAAAGTCAGGACTAACTTCTGGGATTTAATGTTAGAGGTTCATGAAAATATCACTAAAATGTTCACAAAAAATCATACCCTTACATGTCAGTGGTTTTGAATGGAAAACTTTCACCCTGAACATATCAGAGCAGGTCTGCTGAAAGTGTCCCAATGGAATAGAAGCACACAAATAAAAGTTTGTTCAAGTGGTCAGTGGCTTTGTGCTTGTGGAAGCCGGGGATATGGCCCTGCAGTCTTACAAGAGGACTTGGAACTGCCTTTTCCTGCTATGAATTGCTATAACTTTGTGTTCAAACAGTTCTGCTCCTCCTTTTGTTCCTCAGTGCTGCCCTTACTCTTACATTGTCTCAGAAATATGAAAAAAAAAGAATCTGGAGGAGAAAAATAACGCCAGTATAAATAATTTTTAGAAGTTTTACACTCTAGGGTCCAGGCAGAGCAGCTCATATCTGACTCTGGTTACTTAAAATTCCAAGCCTTACAGAAGCAGAATAAAGCTTAATATAATAAGGGGAAAAGAACAGAAGATTTTGTACAGGTGGTTGATTAATTCGAGTAGTTATCCCAAGACAACAATATTATGTCTTCCATAATCTTAATTTCTTTTGTTTTGCCTTTTGAATCATAATCAGGGAACATTCAGGCCAGCCCATGTGTTAGATGGATCTCTAATGAAAAGGAAGGGAAGCATTTGGAGGTTATTGAAGCAGTTAGAATCTCACTTTTTCTTCATTGTGTCAGATACCTTATTTCCACAGAAACTTTGGCTTTCTGCTGTACAAGACAGTTGAGTGGCAAAGCACCAAAGTTACATTTATAAATGCATTATAAATACCCAGATAATTTCACGCTAGGGAAGTCCTTCCAAATTTATCTCACAATTAGTAAGATGCTTTTTATTTTGGTTTCCAGGCTCATAAATCACCTTGCAAATGTGTGGAGTGAGATGCTAGCTTGAACTCTGCTCTCTGCAGAAAGCCAAGCTCTGACCTTCCCCTGCCTAAATTAGGAGACAGAGGGTGAGAACTTGTGCAGTGGCTCCTCACTAAACTTGGTTTAAGAAATTGTATGAGAAAATTCAAGCTTAGAACTGCTCCATTTCAGTTCAGCTTCCAAAATTTGAGGAAGCAAAAAGCCTTCACAGACGGATCATGCTAAACATTTATTTGCAAGGCTTTTGGGAGTCCTAATGATAATCAAAATCCTAAGATTAAAATATTTCCTCCTCTATTAGCACTTCTTGCATTTTGGTTTTTAAAAGATATTATTACAGTTTGGGTCAGCTTTCAGACTTTGCTGATAGTCTGTCAGGAGATTTATCTTAGATAATCCCAAATCTTTAAGGATAAACTGTATAAATAGAAGGAAACAAGGAGAAAGATGGAATTAAAGGTAAAATCAAGCCTTGTGCTCCTTTATTGTATTCAAAGGATCTGTTTCAATTTTGGGTTGCTTTATATATGTTGATTCCAGGTGAGCCACTAATGTGCCCATATTTCTAAAAAGAGACCTCCCTCTGAAGGGTAGAGCTACAGATCATGGGGGGATTTAGGCTGAGGATGTTTTATAGCTTCAGAGAGGAGTTTCATTGGGAACTACATTACATTGCTTTGCATTTTGTAACTTTTCAGGGGCTGGTCTCTATCTGATATGAACAAATTTGGGCCCAAACCCATGTTTCCTGCTGCCTAATCACACATCCTACAAGAGTGAGGAGAAGGAACTTCAAATGGAATGAGAAAACTGGTGACCTGACAGGTTTATTTCTGATCAGTGTGATGAACGTGTTGCTGTTGCTCCTGTGTCTCCAGCTGGATTTTGCATTGGTGGAAAACCCCAATACTGCCTGAAATCCTGCTGAGTAGGGAAATCTCCCCTTTTGTGTCCAATGACAAATGACACCAGAGCAGGCAGATAGGTTGGGTGTGTACAGAGCACACTGGCTCAGCTCATTCTTTCTTAACCCAGCTGTAGCTTCCTTCTAATAAAGAAAGAAGGAAGGAAAACAAAGCATGTCCAAGAGATGATTGAGGAACAGCAGCAATTGTTCCTTTTTCTACTTCTGTAAAGATGGTTGTGGATACAGGTTTCCTCTCAGGAGTTCTCAGTGTGTATTCTTTTTGGATTTGGGAGATACCTTTTGGGTTGTACTCTCTGCATTTTGTGCTGGCTGTTTATGTTGTCAAGCAAACACTTGTCTGCTATTTTGAGATGACTTTCAGCTGGTAAATATTGCATGTTTTTTTGCTGAGATGATTCTCTACCACAATGGGGGCTATGCTGTTTGCCTGGAAATGTTTGTTCTGGAAATGATTTTATATCAAATTTGCTCCAGCCTGAGCTTGTGCTCATACACATTTAGGAAAAACCTGGCTCTAAGTGTTCCAAATATGGCTAAAAAAAAAAAAAAAAATCAACACACTTTATCTCTCACAGAAATTAAGTCCACTGATAATCTCTAAAGACCCTATTTTGCTATCCATTGAAATAATTTTAGATATAGTGCTCATTGTGATCAGAGATGGTGCAATCTGGGCATAAAACAGAATTTATTGAACAGTGTCTGATTTGGCTTTGCATGTGAATAAGCTTTGGACTGGTTTATCAAATGAAAATAAATGGCAGCATTCAAGAAACTGAAAACAGGAATTTACTGCAGTAGCAAGAAATCTGGAAACAAGAGTAGGCAGGATTATTTCATGTAGGTTTTATGCTCTTCATCAATGCCAATGTTACTATGCTTATAGCAGGGGAAAAAAGATTAATTTGGGGTAAGATGTAGCAGAACAACGAACAAGCTTAGGACAAATAAATCGGTGTGTTATGTAAAGGATTACCCTGGGTTCTGCTTCTATTTATGACATCTGCTCTGTGAACTCCAAGTGGTTCAGCAGCGAGCTCTGATATATTTAAATTATTCTAGGTTACTTAACATTAACATTTTCATAGTGACATTTGGGACAGTTGTGCAAGAATAAACATTAGCTTTATACAGTCATGTCTCAGGCAGTTATTGTAAAGGTATTATTGTAAAGGTACTAAGATTTTTATGCAAATTTCATTATTTTTAACAATTTGTCATATTTTTCTACTATTTCACAGTATCACATTACTCAATAACCATTTTGAGAGCAGTTTTATAAGAGAATTGCCATGACTCCCTTGACTTTTTCTCTCTGTGCAGTTACATTGTCAGACTATCCTCTGTGACTGAACCCTTGTTTTGATTAATGTCTCACAGTTCATATTCTCATTTAAAAGACAAAAAATGAATTTACAAAAAGGAAGCAAGAACTTATTCTAGAAATATCTTTGGACTATTTAATTAAAAAAACTACTTCTGCCCTATGAAAGCAGTCAACTAATTATCTATTACCACATTAAAAACTGAATGCCATTCAAAACCAGATGAGATTTTAGTAATATTAAGGCCAATATGGGTGAGGTCAAATCTAGAAATCATTTTGGCCAATATTACAAAATAAATAATTAGATAATATTTCTAAACACACTACATTGTGTTTCAGCCATGAACACTTGAAAAGAGTAAGGCAGTGATCACTTGGAAGCTTTCCTGTCTTCAGATTGGAAGATAGAGATATCATGTGTTATGTTATTAATTTGTCTCTGAGAAAGTCATTATTATAGAATTAAGGCAAAATATAGCTGCCAAAGGTATTGCAAACTTCATTCATCAAAAGCTTCTTTGTGTCCTGATTTTAATGCTGCTTATGAGGTGAATTACTCCTGCTTTATTTTCTATCTCTGTTGTGAACTAGAAGTTAAAAAAAAAATCCCCATTCTTATTTAGCAATATCCTTATAGCTGTTCAAAAGTAAACCAGCAAACTCTTGGTGATATTTGCAAGAATGTAGGTGAATGAGCCTGTGCTATTTTGAGAGAGGCTTAGGCTGGGATTCCTACATTGCTCTTTTTTTTTTTTTTTGCTTTCTAATAATCATTTCACTTGAAATGTTTACCAGTTGTTTAAACAGGACCAGGCATAATAGTTCTATAAATATCATGGATCATGTCTTGAATCCTACAGAGCAGCTGTTCATGGCTGTATGAATAATTTACTGCTTAATTACACATATTTCTTTAAACTACTAATTCACAGCAGTTTGTTGTAAAGCCTTGAGTGTAATGCCACATGACACTGACTCAAAGATCACAGGACTTTCTGAGACATTTGGATTGTTTTTATTGCTGGTGCCTTTATTTAGGAAAAGGTAATCCAGGGTTTATTTTTATCTTTCAAGAAGCCAAGACTGATTGCATGACTTGTTTCTACCTTTTGTATCCAGCTGTCACCTACTGAAAATATTGTAACCCCTGCAAAATAAGTTGAAGACAACTTCTGGCAGCTACAGTGCAATCTTTTTTTTTCTTTTCAGTTGTAATTTATCCAAGTGGAACTATTCTATCATTAAAAAAACTTAAGAAATAGAACTGTCTGGATAACAATGTGAAAAACTCTATTTTAATTGCTGTCAGTCCAAGTTTGAATTAGGTTAACAGAGTGCAACATTTTCCTTATCCCCCTAACACATGCAAATAGGTCTAAATCCATTAATGGCAATATTCTGAGACATTCCTATAGCTAAGTTGTTTTCTCAGACTTCCACTGACTTCTTCTCACTCCTCTCCCCTTCCAACCAGCTTGACAAGAGAAAACTTTCTGAACCTTTGCAAAGAAAAGCCAGAGAGTCAAATTGTGTGTTAGGTAAGAGTAGGTAGTTGTCATGTTACTCTGGCACATAATATTAAAACATGGAAGATTTTTCTGAAATGGAAAAATTGGTTTGCATGGAGATTTGTTGAGCTGAAAAGAGATTTGCTCATGTCTATTATTACATGACTATTTGTGCCAAGAAAATGATTGTGAAGGAGCTGTTTCCCACAAAGAATACAAAAGCCTGAGCAATCATCTGTGTATGTAACTATATTTCCAGTGGTCCATTTGCATCTCAGTGACATCAGTGTGTGGGAAAAAGCACTAGTCTGTACTCTAACAGAAAATTTCCCAAAAGAAAAGCAAAATTAGAAAAGATGTCTGCAGAATGGTGTTCTCCCCCTCTTGCTGTGCTGCTCATATCCAAAATGAGGGAATATTGCATTAGGAGGTGTATTATGTTCACATTTGTTGGTGGTGTCATTGTTTATAACAGAGCTAGCTCACAAAATTGGTGGTGTTTTCTTGGGTTTTGGCTTGGAAATTATGGTCTTGAAATGAGATACAAAACAGCTTTATTTGCTGTTTGAAGTAGAACTAACAGGGTTATTTCCTTGCTGAAGCTTTCCCAGGTGCTCAGGTTTTCAGCTCAGCGCCCAAGGGCTTCTCATTGCTATGCCAACTGTGGTGATACCTCCAGTAAATGAATGAATAATACAGCTCCTACAGGTGCACCAGAGAATTAGTGGAGTTGTTAAATTAACAAATAGGAAAATATTGTGGTTTATGGCAGTGTTGGGCTGTTGAATCTGTGTGTGCATCTCTTCCCAGTCTGCTCCCACCTACTCCTGGCCCTGAGTTGTGACAGATCTTGCCTGAAGGGTGTAGCAACAGTCTTTAGAGAACTGCTCCATGTGCACATTGAGATTTCCAGAATCAAAGCCACAAGCCCTTTTCAGATCCTCCTTCTGCTTTCTGACCCTGTTACATGCTGTTTTGTTTCCACAGGGCAGATATTTTGGAGCTTTTATGTGTCTCAATCCAGGAGGCAAAAAATTCCCACCCTGGTATTCACAATACTTCATAAATACTGAATCAGTTCTGTGGCATCTTATTTATTCAGATTTCATATGCAGTGTGGCTAGTTACTTTAAAAATGGGGAGTTAAAAGCCATGAACTTTGTTTTGACTGGAAGCTTTGGTATTTTAAAACTAATTATTCTCAAATTTGAATTAAAATTTTGACCTTTACCAGGTGGAAATAAAAATTATTTTCTTCTTGATAAAAAGCCAGCAAACTCCAGTTTGCTGAATTTAAATTAAAATGCTTTAGCTGTGGTTTCATTTGATCTTTGAATGCAACTTCCTAATACTTCATGTAGATAGAGCATTCCCATTATCTATTGTTTTATTCTGCTTTATTCTGTATCATTAGCTAGGTTTAATTTCTAGTGGTGCACTTGGATTTATATTTATCCACACACACTGTAAGCAGTTTAAAGGGGTACTCTGTAAGAGTTACCATTTTGTGGAAAATTACTATTTTTGTGGAGTTCCCATCTGCAGAAAATGGGGAAATATTCCAACCTCCCCAATTATTTCTTATAGCCCAAGTCTTCCAAAGTTACAGATTTAGCATAATCTAAATCAAATAATAGAATGCTGATGTCACAAATGTACTATTTGTCACCAAGTTCTTTTTTTGTAATTTCAGCTGAATTTTAATCCTTATCTTTCTCAGTGGCTCTTTCAGATAAACCCAAAGGAGCAGCCTCTTACCAATCCATAATTTAGAATCTGCACTTTCCATCTGCTGTAGATGGGAATGTTTATATTGATTATACATTGAGCAATATAAACACTCTAACTCTTGCAAAGCTGTCTTTCAATAAGTGGCACTCTCAAAAGTGAGCAGAACTAGATCATGATATGATGTGATAATGTATGCAGTAAAATATAAAAAAGAATATGGCATACTTTAGGCTGAAGGAATGAACTTTGAATTTAAGAAACAATGTACTGGAAAAAGCATTTCTGTGGTGAGACCACTTCCAATTTTCATTTTATGCTTTTATCCTTCATCTTGCTGGCTACCCCCAACATCCATTAGCATTCACTGAATTTGTTAGTGGTTCTTTTTTGATTTGGCATGATTCAGAAGTTTTCTGAATAGTTGCTCTTTTACGTCTTGCAAAAAGAATTTTAAAATTGTTGTGGTGGTCTTAATGATTTTTAACAGATTGGTGGGATTTCTGAATGCATTCTGATTATTTGGGCTCACTAAAAATGCTGCTTCTGTAGAAAAGTTCTTGTGAGAAGTTATTTTCGTTTAAGGATACTGTTGTGATTTCCATGAAATTCAATTGACAGATATGTTGGAAGAAAGCATTTTAGTTCAACTCAAAGAATTTAGGTTTGCAAGTTTAGATATTTTTAGTCCCATTAAATGGGCTGGAAGCTCTGCACTTTTAATATACTCCCATGGTGTCCAGGTCACTCTTTAATAAGGAGTTATTTTTTAATAAAAAGCTGGAGAAACAGCAGTGTGGCAGTAATGAGGAAAAGGCATCAAAGCCATGTACAAAAATACAAAAGCACAAAAATTCTATAAGAGAAGTGAGACAGTCTCAAGGAGCTTGTGCAGCTCAGACCAGAGGCTGAGAGGTTCTGTGTGAGATAAATACAGCACAGAGGTGAGAGATGTTATGAGAGCTGCTGGCAAACATTGGCAGAGGAGGCAATAAAGGTTAGCTTTGAGGAATAGGATTTCTGTTCCCTAAACAACAAGGTAAATAACTCTGGGAAAGCAACAATGCTGAGCATTCCGTGACTGCCACTGTGCAGCTTTGGCACGTGGATCACAAGGAGCCAGCACTTGAAATCGTGCTTTCAGGGGAACAAATGTTTTTCAAATGTGAAGCTCAGGTAGCAGTATTATGTATGTTTTTATTTTTCCCCTAATGGGTAGTGAGTAACAAATTCAACTTCCTTGCAAGGAAGCTCCCTTCTCAATCTCAAAATTATTCTATAGCTCTGTGTTTTGAAGGACTTACTATGCATTTAGTCTGGTATTTAATTCTTAAAATGTGAGATTAAACATTTCCCAGTGTCTCACAGGCGAGCTGACACATAGATTTTCCACAGTCTGGAAATATCAGACAAATGTCATTGGCCTGAATCTGGGGAAAATTTACCTGACATATTTTGCTGTATGTGGCAGCCTAGCTATGGATTATCTGAAGTACGATTCTTGAACTGCCTTGGAGTGCTCTTATTCCTTCTTTTCATTGTAAAATGAGTTAGCAAGGATGTTGTTTAATTTTTGCTGTGAAAACACAGCTCGTTGTGATGTGACTGATCAAAGGCATGATGCTATTGCAATTATTTAGTAAAATATTTAATTTCTGTGATATGCTGCTATGTGACTATTTTGCAGATGCCTTAAAATCAGGATATGGGCAGACAGGGAGCCTATCTGCTCACATAACTTTTAAAGAATTGCAGTGCTTGTAGGCCAAGATTAGACCAGCATAAGCCTAAATGTGTGATGACATGCTGACAGGGAGGAAATGGAAGTTTGGGAGTGCATCACAATGTGTGAAAGGCTGGTTGAGATGCAGGTGGGCTGTGGTGATGCTGGGGTTTGAGGGTGGCAGTTCACACTCGCTTTTCACCCAGTGCTGGTCCTGTGTCTGGGCTGGCTGCTGGTGAGGTTGGCTGTGCTTTCCTGGATATTTGAGAGGGTTTTAAAGTGTTTCTGGTGTGAGCAGTGCCTGGCTGAGGACTGTGCAGGCCATGTGGGGCTGGGCTGTGTTCTGCCCTGCAGGGTGTTCAGGTGGCAATTCCAGGTGGGAAGGTCAGTGAGAAAGGAGGATGTGAATGGAGGGAAGGGGGTGATGGGGCAGAGGAAGGAGGAAGTGAGGAGAATCAAGGATAAGGGATGCAAAGGCAGCACAGTGACCACTCAATAATCCCCTGCAGTGCAAGAAGGCTCAGAGATGTGCAAGTGCAACATGCTCAGGGAGGAAAATGCAGTGTGACTAACCACAGCTGTTCCAGAAAAAAACCCAAACCACCCTCACAAAAGTGCCAAAAACCCAAACCAAAACCCCCAAGCTCCCAGACAGAAAAAAACTCCAAACCAAGTAGCCAACCAGTAAAAAACCCAACCCACACTGAATTTTCCCCAAAAGAGAGGGAACCAGAAAATGGCCTTTGTTTTAGATTTACCAGCTGTATCCTTTGAGTGGCTCCACTGATTGTGCAATGTGTTTGCCCAAGTTAATTGAAAGAGCCACCCAGATCAGCATGGAGGCAGTCTATACTTGGCTCAGCTCAATAACAGGGAATGAAAACTAAGTGACTGGCAAAGAAAAGTCCAGCATCATGATGATCAGCATACAAAGGCTGCTAATGACAATTGATTTATATTGACTGAACTGTGTGGTGCGATTTTTGTTGTGCTTTTGTTGTATTTTCAGTATGTTGATGTATTACATCACATGAAAATACTCTGTATCATTAAATATGTACAAGTTTGTACATTTGGGGTTCAGCCTTAAACCCTCCTTGTGCAGAAAGTTTTAAAAGAACCCAGTCAAGGTACTGGGCTTGGGCAGACATGGAGGCTGTTCTATACTCAGAGGAAGATAATTGCTGCTCAACTTTTCTGTAACTGTGCTTTCCTACAAATCACCAGTCATTTTCTGGGGATTGTCAGCTCATTGATCATATTTGCTCCATTTGCTTTTTATATTACCTTAAATTACATTGATTTTTACTTATTTCTCATTTAGATCAAATCAAAAACCTTTAATATGTTTATGGAGAGGCTTTCTGAAATCGGATGCTGATCAGGGTTAGGCTACAGGTTAATCCTCCTTCTAAACACACTAAGCATTAGTGAAACATCAATGACAATAAAATTAATCTTACCAAGTCTGCCCAATTTTTAGGAATTTCTGAAACCTTTTCTATGTGAAGGAATGGTGTTTCTTTTAAAATCTATTAAGCAGAGCAAATAAGTGTTGATTTTATACCAGAATCCTCTTTTATTCAGCATCTTGCTTTCCCTGAAGCCTCCCATATTTTTTGGTCCTCATTTGGAATATAAATCATATAGTGAACAAGAGAGTTTTGGGTTTTTTTCCTAGCTGCTCTGCAGGTCTCAAATAGTCATAAAAGTCTATTTATCAGTGCAGTGATGCAGGACAGTGACATATATCAGCCAACTGAAAACCCTCTTCTGGCTTTTTTCCTACAGAAGGGGCAAGTTCCAATAAGAACAGAGACAGCTACCAAGCCTCTAATTCCTCATGTCTGGGAAGGGAACAGTGTTGTGAAAACGAAGAATCAGAAATACATTTTTCACTTGTACCATTATTTTAGGCCAGACTGCTTTTGCAGTGAAAGTGGGGAAGTGCTATGGAGAGAAAGAGACATTGACTTCTCAGGGATGGTTATCAGGAATTGTGAGCTCGAGTGCTCAATGACTGACATAACTTGATGGCATAGCTTAGCTCTGAGTGTGATTGACATGCACTTTGAGATAAATGCTGAAATATTTGTTTCTGAAATGTAACATAGAACTTCAGGCCTAGCAAACTGATCTGGATTTACATGTAACTAAAGTCTAGATTAAGTGATCTCTGGCAGGAGTGAAACAACTATGGTTTACACTGCTATGAGATTTTGGTGCTATCATCTATGCTATTTAGAGGAGGGTGTTTAAAAAACGTAGGCAGGGAGGGATCCAACTAATTTACCTTTAGATTTGAGGTAGTGTAATTATGGATGTTATTTTAAGACTGTGTATTCAATTTTTATCAGTTTGTATGCAGGCTTAAAAATAATTCGGAATATATGAGATGCTGGCTTATTTTAAGTCTGTGTCACACTTGAAATGAACAATAAGTTTCATCAAAGAAGATTGATTTGAATATAAATCAATATATAAAAATGAGGCCATACACAAATGCCAATGCCCATTTTATCTTTGCCATGAAGGCTTTTATCATATTTGCAGGATGCCCCATGTCAGGAAGGAATGATGAATCTGGCTCCATGTTCTCAGAAGGCTAATTTATTACTTTATGATATATTATATCAAAGAATACTACACTAAACTATGCTAAAGAATACAGAAAGGATACTTACAGAAGGCTAACAAGATAATAACTAAAAACTTGTGACTCTTTCCAGAGCCCCGACAAAGCTTGGCACTGATTGGCCAAAGAGTCAAAACTCACATGAAACCCATAAAACAACCACCTGTTCGATAAACAATGTCCAAACCACATTCCAAAGCAGCAAAACACAGGAGAAGCAAATCAGATAATTATTGTTTTCATTTTTCTCTGAGGCTTCTCAGCTTCCCAGGAGAAAAATCCTGGGTGAAGGGGATTTTTCAGAGAATGTGAATGCCACGGGCTTTAGGCTCTCACACAGATGCCATTGAAGGTCCTGAGATAAATTTTCAACTATCATGGCCATGAAAAGGCTGAGGAATAGATTTCCTTCTCTCCCAGGTGCTGCTGACAAGGGCTCTGTGCAAAAATGGGGCTTCCCTGACCATTGTGGTTACTATTTCCTGCTAGCTGGTGTTCATCCTCCAGCCTCTAATTCCAAGGTGTGAGGGTTTCAGGCCAGATTTATGGTAGTCTAAGTTTTTGGTTTGATGATAAAAGAGAAAGAAGGCATTTTTCTTTTCTTTGTGGTCCAGTGTGGTATTTTCTGGGGTCCCCCGTGGCAGGAAGGAATGAATCTGACTTTGTGTTCTTAGAAAGCTAATTTATTATTTTATTGTTATTATGTTAAAGAATGCTATACTAAAACTCTACTAAAGAATAGAGAAAGGATACAGACAGAAGGCTACAAAGAATGATAATGAAAACTTGTGACTCCTTCCAAACCCCTACACAGCTTGAGCCTGATTGGCCAATAAGTCAAAACAATTCACATGAAACCAATGAAACAACCACCTGTTGGTAAACAATCTCCAAACACATTCCAAAGCAGCAAAACACAGGAGAAGCAATTGGGATAATAATTTGTTTTCCTTTTTCTCTGAGACTTTTCAGCTTCCCAGGAGAAGAATCCTGGGCAAGGGGATTTTTCAGAAAATATGATGGTGACAGTCCCGGAAGCACTTAGTTTGGAGTGCTAAAATGGTGAAAATTATGTTTATACAATCTAATCTGTTTTCAGAGAAACGGAAGCCAAAGTATATCCAATAACTTCAGATGGTGGGCCTGCGTCACTGGAAATAATTGCTTTTCTGTTTTGCTGTAGGATGGAAGAGCAGCTGCATTGAAGTGCTGGGTAGCTGTTTGAAAAGCAGCATATGCTCTGTAATTTGTATCTTCTTTAAGCAACTGGTGGTGCAAGATGGTTTGCTGTTTGGCCTGTCTCATTTTAATGACAGCAGCAGAGAGTAATGTGTGTTGAGGTTTTGATTAGCTGTGCTCTGAATGTGTTCTCAGAGTTTTTGTGCTGCTTGCATTTACATGGGCTCAGGAGGAATTGCTTTCTGAAGCTGCTCTCCCTGCAGCTCATACAGAACATCAGTGTGTGTCAACTGGTGGGACTTGGCCACCTCTGTGCCACCAGCCATGAGCTGGTCATCTTTTCATGTTTTTATGATGAAATTTAGCTGTTCATAAAAGCTTTTTGGAACAAAATAAGTCAATCTGAGCATGTAAGTAACCCTGACAGTAGTTATTAGTGGTGTTAGTTTGCCGTGAATTCTTTGCCCTGTGAACCAGACCCCTACAGAATCCCCTACAACAGGATTCTTTTCTGTCAGAATGAGTTCCTCTTTCTTCTTGAGCCATATCAGGGGAAATTTGGCAAAATACACATTGCCATATTCATTCTTGTAGAAAAATCAGTGAAAGCATAGGCTAAATTCAATCTGTTGAATTTCTCATTTTTTAGGCATATGAGCTGCACTTTTCATCAGATGATCTTTTTCTTCTCTTTTTGGGAGATTTAATTTCCTTTTGTGGCACTCCCTGTAGCAGGTAATAAGTCAAAGGACTGTCCTCTTGGTCCTTTTTTCTATTTCCTTCACAAGATCAATAGTAGTTGTTGTCTGTGAACAATTTTGAATAGAGTAGCCTGATTATGACAATTGAATTTCCTGTAATACTAAATATATGTCATTAAAGGCCCAAGGGACTGCTCAAAAGTGTGAAGGGATATTTGCAGAAAAATATCTCCACTCCCATACAGCTAACCAGTCTCTGCCAGCAGCAGTGTAATTAATGACACTCCTGATTGTCCACGTGTATTGTGTGGTGGGATCAGCAGAAATCAGGGCTACTTGTTTGCTGAAGACACAAGAACTAACTTAGGATTTAATTGCAGCTCAACAGTTTCAAGTTAAAAAAATAATAAACATTAGGTCTTAGAATGTTTTTAACCTGGAGCTATTAATGAATAATGTTGTTATGAGATTTTTTTTCACTAAATTTCTTTTCATCATGTTCTTGAGACTGTTTTTTACTGATTAACTGGTAAGGAACAAGTTCAGAAAGTGAGAAATCTTCAAAACATGCTTGAAATAATAATGATGTACCTTTGAGGATTTGTTGAAGTCAATGCAAGAATATGACAGAGTGGCATCTTTTATTTGCATAATGCTGATTTTATTAAAAAGAAAAAAGTCTTTCTGGCTAATTAGAAGTGTGAACATAAAGTAAATCCATGAAGGATGTAATTTGATTGGTACAGTTAAAATTAAAAATGCCTTCCTTTTGTGGAACAAATGGGATATTTGATATTTTTGGATAGTGTGGGACTTCAACTGAATTACTTTGAAGACCTGCTTCACATAATGATCAGCCACCTGCTTTCAAGCTACAGCCGTAAATTTTTGTCATATTTTTGCAATACTCTCAAAAGGGTGAAAAAGGCTGGAATAGAGAACTAGTTGTCTTGAATATGATATCACCTCGTTATTGATCAAATTGCCAAGACCAGTGGAAACTGGCATTATAATATTTGAAATGTGACCTAAAGTACAGCAAAGGGGTTTTTGAGATCTCAGTTGAGCTGTCTCACTGAGGCATTGGAAAGATTTGATCACTTGAACTGGGAATTAGGCTGAATCCTGTTCATACAGGCGTAGGTTCAAAATGAGAGAGCCTCCAAAAGTGCTGGGGGACAAATATCTGTCAGGATTGGTTTCCTAATGATTCCTGAGGAACAGTTAATGCCCAGCTACTCAAACTTTTCACTTTTTGCAGTCATTTGAAGTGATCCCTTCAGTGATTTAGTGATAGTGAGTGTCAGAAGAGAGCTGCACCTTCCCAAGTTGTCCTTGACCCATAGCAGAGTCTGGTTGTGGGGGACTCAGTCATGGTGTGAACAATCAGCAGGTCCTGAGCAGGTTTTGTTCAGGTGTTGCTTCTCTTCTCATCATTAAATTCCCCTTTTGACTTGCCTACACTTAGTTCCTATTTTTAAACTTAGGATAGCATTTTATCAATACAGATGGGATAGATTCTACTCTGTATATTCCACAGCCTGTTCTATTTTGTGTCTGAGTGAGCAGACTGTAGGATAAGGGCACAACACAAGTTTGTGGCAAGCAGAGCTGCATCTTGTGTAGTCTCTAGAAAACAACCAAACAGCTGAAGTTACTGGGACAAGAAGGTAACGTTTAAATCTCCTTCTCTAAAAGGCTTAACATAATGAGGTTTGCTGCATCTTCTGCTAATCTGTTTTCACTGGCTGAACAGCAAGACTTTTTTCACAGAGATTTTTGGACAAAGTTATTTTGGGTCTTGAGCTTCAGAATCTGAAGTGCCTTGGAATTCAGTGATATTTTGTGATAAAATGGAGATTGTGCTGTTAGATTTCATGAGAAGTTGCAGTTTTGCTGTTTAAGTGATTAAATTGGAAGATTAGAGAGCATCTGTCTTTTTTTTGTGTTGGGTGCTGTTGTGTGTGTTTAATGTGCTCTGTGACATAGTGTAAGATAAAGGCCTTTGCTCTCTATGACTACTTAAATCTGAAGATAGCATGACTCATGGAATAAATGAACAGTGAGAGAAAAGGATTGACAGTAAAACAGGAAGGAGAGAACTCTAGCAATGTTCTGTGGCACTGTGTACATTTTATCACCATAACAGGACCTTGCAGGGCCTTGCACGGCTGACAAGGAGGAAATTGTGAAGAAATTGTGTGGGTCTGTATGTAGCCCATAGGTTTGCTCCATGTAACTTGGGCTGTACTGGTTTGTTCTGGAATAGTAAACTGCAGAAAGAAGAACTTTTTCTGGCTTTGTACATCATAGTTGTCTTCTATTGTTTTGAGTGTGTGAATAGATATCAGGTTAGAGTCTTGGAGAAGCGGATTTTATGTTGTTGAGCTGTAACCAGCAGCATAAACATGTTCTGAGTGCTCAATTTATTTTTTTTAATTTTTTTTCATCCAAGATGAGGAACAAGAAGTGTTTGAGGAGGGGTGTGAGGAACATCCACATGTGGAACACATCTCCATCTAATCCAGGGAAAATGCTGGAACCTTGTGCCAAATTTAAATGCCTGCAGACCTTGGGAATGGCAATAGGACCTAGAGATTTCTGTTTCTACTGACACAGGATATTCTCTATCATAGCCTTTGACTGCAGCCAATTCTGCCTTATTGCATAGTGCCTAAAGCCCTGGACTATGACAGTTCTGCTGCTCTCCTTTCCTTGGCATATAAATAGGATATTTAATATCATGTTTGATCAGGTCAGCTGACAGCAGCACACAAGAACTGGCTGTTCTAAATATGGGTCCTTCTTGCACTGAGAACAAAGCAATAGTTGTGTTTCACTGGAGAGTAATAATTATACCATATTTTAAAGCCAACAAAAATGACAGTGCATTCTCAGATTTTTAAATATCAGAAGTTGGGGCTTTTTCCTCAGTATTAGTCCTTATGTTCTCTTTGTATATTGTGTGAAACTCTCTCTGCTACAGGTCCAAAGGCAGCAACAGGATCAGTGGATAGGATTTTCCCTGCAGGTAGCAAGTGGTTGCTTCAGCCTCTGAAGGCAAAATTCTGCTTCATGCATGTTAGTTTGGCTTTGAAAATGGCTTAATGCAAACTTGATTATGAGTTCCAATTTAAAACACAAACCTGTGGGCATGATCCATCCTACAATCCATACAGATTAGAATTGTTTTTAGCCAGGAGCAGTTTGGCCTGGCATGAGGAAGGAGCACATAGATGAAGTTCTGGGGAAGCATTACAGAATGCTGTAATTCAGTAGGCACCTCATGTATTTTAGGTCACTTTAGGGTGAATGAAGGATATCATTTGTCTGTGTTATGCTTACACAGAAACCGTTTTTCCGAGGAGCTGTAAAACTGAGGTCTTTATTACCTGTGATTTATCGTAGCTATTTTAACACTGTCCAAGAAATAAGATTTGACTTTAATATAGCATTTTAGTGGTTTGAGCAGCTGTTTTCTGCCTATCTACATCTCCTCTTTGGAAACATTTTACCTAGTTTTATGTCTTGAGCTGCAAGTTTGTTGTAAAAATGTTGATATTGACTTGCAATAAGTCAATTAAGCCATTAATTTGTACTTCATTGCAATAAAAGGCCTTCTCAGAATAGTAGTGAATATATCTCCCTGCTACCCTGAATACTAAATAGCCTGCAAGATCAGCACAAGGTGCAGAAAAAGTAAATAATCTTGAAATAACTTGAGTTAGTCTCCAGGATTAATTTAGTGTATGGTGTGGTTTTGTTTTGCATAGCTGTTCTATTAAGCTGAAATTCATTTCTATTGCTGTGTCTGATTTTTATATACATCCCAGTGGTGGAATTTGTTATTGGCAGAAAGGTTCACTCCTCTAAAAAAGTGAGAACCCAAAATTCTGAGTTTTCAGGGCAGGCTGTAATAGTGGTGTAATTACTCTGAAATCAATAGAAATGAAGTGAGATGTAATAATTCTGGAGTTTCTTGGGTCATGCAGATAAAAAGCATTATGTACCTAGTTCAAAAACATGTTTGGTCCCTCAGTGAAAAGGTACAATGGAACTTTTGTCTTTTAAATCTGCTTTTGGTACTTTGTTATCTATGGTAGTTTGATACCATGTAGAGAAACAACTTCTGATGAAGGCTCAAAATCTTTCTGTGTAATCAGCAGATACAAGAGGTCTGCTGAACTTTTTAAGCCCAGCAAGAACGAAATGAGAGCACTGGGAAGATGACCTTGTGAAAGGCACAACAAACCAAAGCATAAATGAGAAAAACTCAGGTATAGCTGCTGTAGGACTCTTTCCTCATTTTCATCTTGTAAAACTTAGCAGCTATTATTTCCCAGGATCTCATTTTTATTTGATGTATGAAGTCTCCCCTTGCATTTATCTTTAGATTGTTTGATTGCTGTTTGAACTCATGCTCTGTGGGAATAATCCCAGCAAAGGTGCTATAGCTCTGCTCAGGTTTTGGGCTGCTGCTGCTGCAGAGCCTGGCTTTGCAAGTGATTTTACAAAGTTGTCATTTTCTCTGGGGAATTCTTAATCTGAAAACAAAACATTGCTTGTGTTCTGTTCTCATTAACTTCCAAGCTACCACCTGCTTTGCCTTGAATTAGTAATGTAATTTCAGGCAGATAATGTCTTTATAGCAGAGGTGATGGAGGACGGCTCGTGGCGTCGTGGTGCTCCAGCAGTAATGAGGGGAGCAGAGCAG
Source organism: Ammodramus savannarum pratensis (assembly GCA_020466415.1). NCBI lineage: Eukaryota > Metazoa > Chordata > Aves > Passeriformes > Passerellidae > Ammodramus > Ammodramus savannarum. Next base: position 18,356,433 of record JAHXMQ010012338.1, on the reverse strand, counting down.
TGCACTGGGAAATACAATTGCTGTGTTCACAGAGAGTGTCACTGCTCTGCCTCTGTCACCAAGGACAAGTCTGAGCACCAGAAATGAGGAAACAGCCTCCAAATGTGGGAGTCTTTGGGGAGGCATTCCCTTAGTTGGGATTCTCTGGTGGTTTTTAATGTACTGGTGTGGGAGCTCCTCCTGCCAACAGGGGATGAGCTGCATGGGGTCTGCAGACATTGTTTGACTGGTCACTTCATGAAACTTGAATCATGCTTGCATTGCTTTTGGTACTAGTACAGGTGAACTAGCAAGAATAACAACAGCAGACATAAATAAATGTTTAAAGGAAAATTTCATCGTACACAGGCCTTATAGTTAGGAAAACTGCCTGCAAACAGAGCATTTAATGAGAGTAAAATTCATTGGCACTGATTGTTTTGCATTATTTGTATTTATTTCTTTTCTCTATTGTGATGTTCTGTTTTCTGCTGGGAGAGGCAGGGATGTGTTTTAGAAAGTTCAGGTAAATATCTGTTGGAATGAACCCCCTGTGCTCCTGCTGTTGCCAGGTAAGCAGCAAACCAACAAAGCAGAGCAAGAGCAGAAGATGTTCACACACCTCTGGTGCCTGTGTGCTCCCTTGTGCTCCTGCTTCTGGGCAGGCTGCACCCAGGTGGCAGCATCTCTGAGTAAAGGGGAAATGTGGGGCTCATCTGGGCTTCTCTCCAAGGGATCCAGCCAGTCAAATCCCTCACTGACCAGCAGGCTGGATCTGTAACTTGTATTGATCCCTTTCTCCATACAAGTCCAAGAGGAAATCTGTGCTGCTGGGCAGGAAGTGTTTGTGAAATGCCAAAAAAGTTTCCACAAGTCATTCAGTGCAAGACAAACAGCACCCCAGGATGTATTCCATTCTGAACAAAATCAATTAGTCTCTGAATCAAGTTCTTTTAACAGGGTCCCACTGTTAACCCTACTAGGAGTATTTTTATTGAGGTTTCTTGATGACAATGACACTTTAAAAGTGATATTTTATTACTGTAAATTATGTTGGAAACAGTTGTATTTTTTGGAGGATTCACTGCTTCTTTCCCCCCATATTGTGTCTGTTTTAATTGATACTAAAATCTGCAGCCACTTGTGGTTTTTACTCTCCTAATGTGAAAAATACAAAAGCTGAAGCAAGCTTCTTAATGGAAAGCTAACCTGTGATGTACTTATTTCAAAACCTGTTGAATTATAAAAATTGAGAGATAATCCTTCCAAAAGTACTTTGGCACACTTTACAGTCTTTTTAATTTTCTGGTGTTCTATATAATTGTTTCTTACTTTGTGACTTTCACCCTCTGGGTAATGATATTGAAAGTTGATTTTTCCCATGGCTTAAACAGCTTGGTTCTCCTCACACCAGAAGGAAATAAATTTGTTCCATGGCACTTGTTTTTGAAGATATTAAAATTTTGAGTTGCTCAGGTCTTGCTGGGCAGGGTAATTATCTCTTTCCTCTTATTTAAATCAAAATTGACCATTCAGGACATTCTCCTGAATACCCAGTTTGCTCAAAGGGAAAATCAGTTTGAGTGGCTGGAGTGGTAAGGCTGCAATCTCTGGTGGTTTTGCTCTGCAGGACAGGTTAATATACAGCTATTCCTTGCCAGTCCTAGCTGTGTGAAATTGTATGGTGTAACAGAGTCATTTGATGTGCAACCTCTCTGAGCCCATGGCCTCCCTTTGCTGCTCCACCTGAAAAGCTTCTGCCACCTGGAACCTTAAGGGAGATTTCTGTTTCAGCTGTTCCCTCAAGTCTGGCTGCTCTTACAGGGTATATCCTTTCTGTCCTACATTCTAATATGGTCAAGATCTTGGCTTTATGGCTGTGGAGCTTAAGGGTTTGAATAGTTTTTTTTAAGTCTTCAAACCCACCTCCTTTCTAAGCAAACGTAAACGTCTAATTTATCTCTCAGCCACAGATTTGGCACTTGCTGACTTGAGGCTCTTATCTTTTTTGTGAAACACCATTATTGTTTTTAACTAAAACAGGCTCTGTATATTGAAAATGATAAAAGATTGCTAGCAAACTGCCCAGCTGAGAGTACAGTGTGAACAAAAATTGGCAGTAAATACAGCAATTCCAAAACCATCCATGGCTAATCTTACCCACCTGGGAAGGTAACAGTTTCACTCACATCTAGTTAGCTTTGGATGCCTTCCCAACTCCCAATTTTTTTATTTCTGGATTTGTCCCATAGGCTGTGCAAAGGCCCTGTGTAACACCATGGAAATTACAAAAGAGTTAATCCAGAAATGATGTTGGAATCCAGGGCTTGCTTTGGAAAATTTCTGTCATTGTCCAAAGAGGAAAAGTTTAAAGGTTTAACTAGATTTTCCTGCACCTTCTTTATTCCTAAATCAGTCACTACAGAGAATGCCAGTTCTGGAAACTTAAATGCCAGAATAAGCAGTAGAAACTCACAGAAATGAAACATTGCCTTCTGTCTTGGGGTAACAATTCCTATGCAAGCCCTTCAAAAAACCTACTTAAATCCAGAAAAAGACAATCCCTTTTGTACAGGTAAAAATTAACTTTTTTTAAAGGTAACTCTTGAATAACTTAGTCCCTGGATGCACCAAATAAAATGTACCATCCTGATTTTGAAACCTTTCTTTGCAGTCAGAAAAAAATCCCCAAAAAATGGTGATCAGGGCTGGAATTATAGATATTGATCTTTACATGAGCAAAACTCAGAAGAGTCTCATGAGTTATCTGATTCAAGGAACAAAGGGCAGGGGTACTAGACCTTGTCCATTGATATGAATAGGGGAACAGACCTCAGAAAAAGAAAAGTGGAAATCTTGCATAGTATCATTACTTAGTTGAGTTTGTCAATTCTTGAGTGATTAATCTGATAAAAGGAAAAAAATCATAATATTGGTTTTACATGATGTTACAGATGTTTCAAATTATCTGCTAAAACTAGAGTTTCTCTAAGTAAGCTAGTTGCTCTGAAAACTTTGACAGAAGATACTTTTCTAAGAATATCTTTGTCTTTCCAGCCTTTCTTTTTATGTATGTGTTGGGTGCTAGCTCTGACTTGTGACCTGTAACTAAAATGACTTTATATTAGATCACCAAACTAAGCAAACTGACAGCCTTTAATGATGACCAAAGATGTTTTTTGTGCTACTTTTCCTTAGCAGAAGTACAGAGACATATTTGAAACTAATTTGTCCATTTTAGGTCTTTCAGTGGTTTAATGATGGTGCTTTCCATGAATTAACAAAAACCCACCAGAGAGCAGTAGGAAAAATATTTCACTTTGTTGGAGATAAATCAAAGATGCTCTAATAGTAGATAGTGTATTTCTGGCTTTGTATTGTGAAATACATCAGAGGTCAAATAATTGCCTCCTCTTAAAGGTAACTCTAATGTTTTCAGTCAATTATATTTCATGTGGCCTCCTGTGAAAGAGGAAGCAAATTTGCCTACTGGCAGTAAGAATGGAAGTTTTTGTTCAGTTTTGGGGCATTTGTATATCTCATGGAGTCTCCATTTGTGGCAAGTGACATGATGATACTAAAAATTAAAAAGCCTTACCTGCATATACAACAGGACCACAATGAAATAATGTCATGAATTAATGCACATAAATTACTGGAGAATAAGCCTAGTAATGACATTCATTTTAGAGCAAAATTTAGCATTTCATTTCATTCAAAAAATGCCCTGCTGAGTTTTATAAGCTTACTGAAAAGAGGGCATTTCAGTAGCATCACTACTTGTCACTAAATGGAACTGTATTTCAGGAGAGCTCTGGAAAACAATTTTCTCTCTAGCCCCTTCCAGAAGAGAGTATCTCTTGCCCTTATTTATGGAAGTTTTCATCAAGTAGTTTATTTTCTCTTGTTAGATTTTGTACCTGCTGTTAGTTTTACTAAACTCTCACAGTGAGCTCTGTGCTCCTGCCCTTGTTTGTTAGCCTCTGCCCTGCCTTAAAGTTCTGTCCTAAGTGGGTATTTTCCTTCTACTGATATTTAAATTTAATAATCTTTAAAATTTTAATAATCTTTAAAATTACCTGCAGCTATGTCATGAGTGGCATAGAAATACTCTGACAGACTGCCTGTTTGATAAATGGACACTTGGCAACACAGAACTCCAGTAGTATATTATTCTCCTCAAATCATTGAGCTGAAAGGATTGGGCATGAGGTTATCCAAGTATCCTAATCCACAGGATCTCCATTATGCTCCCACAATAGACAGATGTAGTTAAATTCACTACTCATCTACCAGTGTTGTTTTATATCTGTGTGTCATGTCCATATTGAGGTGCTTGCATAAAGATTTGCTTGTATTTCTGCTTGTGTTTTGTTAGGAACTGTCTGAAACATAAATCTGTTGTAAAAACACAGTATTGCCTAAACTAATAATGTTTTTTTTCTGTAAGTTTTCAAAATATTTCTTATAAGAAATGTTCTGTGACAAGGTGAAGTGGGGACTACAACTGCATTACAATACATGGATACTGTTTATTCCAAATTTATATTGGAAAAATTTTTATGTTTATTAATATCAAATAAGCCAGTCGTTTTATTTTTTTCAAATAATAGCATCAGAAGATTTAATGGTGTAAGAAGACAAAAAAGACAGGTAAAATACAGATACATTTCAATCTGATGCTGTGCTTGCACATATCCAATTCCTCAGAGATGCTTAATTACACAAACAAGTTTCACAGTAAAATCTGAGGTGTTTTACACTCCTGGTGGCCATGGAGCTTCTTTTCTGCTTGGAAGTGAGAGATGATTAACAGAGCACAGGTTTTATGTGAGTTTTCAAGCAATGTGATTAAAAGTGCAAGAAGTGAGCATGAAGATATAAGATACCATGATGAGGGGCAAAGGCTGGCAACATCTATTATCAGCTCTTTATTCCTTGGTGTTAGAAACTATTCTATTGCTACACAGCTCTGGCTGTGGCTCAAAAACGGCTCTTGAGATGAGTGGCTGTGACAAAATGAGATGAAATGTGTATTTAATAACTCAGATTCCTACCTGTTCTTGAAAGAAATCAGTGTTTTGTGTGTGTCTGCAAGCAGATTTTCCCTCTGGCTCTCTTCCTTATCGGTTCTGCAGCTTCTGAAATGCCAAGGCACTGAAGTGCCAAGCCAAACACGTTTGGTTCCCTGTGGTACAAGTTGCTTGAACCAGAATGCATGGAAAATTGAAATTTAATACGTTCCAGTCTCTAACAAAAAAGGGGGTTTTCTGCATTATCTACATTTCAGTTCTTGGTAACCATGCAAGAATTGCTCCAAAAAGCCCTTGAGCTTTCATAGTAAAAGCTGTGTGCATTCTATTACGGTATACACACACAAAATACTTCTACACTTCCCTAGAAAATAAAATAACCCCTTAAGCTACCAAACTCAGAGAAATATTTAATCTTTTTTCTTGAGGGTTGAGATAAAAAATCTTTGACAAGGAAGATTTATTATTTTGGAATGTAGAGGTCTCTAAGCTACTCTAAGTTGGGTCAAAATATTTAGCAAGCAACATAAACAGGAAAAAAAAGTGTGCAGTATGTTCAAACTTCCAACAAGTTGTTTTGTGGGTTTGTGTTTTTTTTTAATAATCCTAAGAAGCAAAAAGAAACAGATGAAGCTTCAGAGTTGGGCTGTTGACTGTGGTGCAAATGTTGGTTATTTTGGGATGTAGTTTGTGATGACAGAGAAAGGTCAGTGCCAAAACAGGCCATGCAGTAGGAAATAGAGGAAAAGATGGCAGGTGGAGAGTGTGGTGATTTGAAGCATTTTTTGAGTCAACTCCTGGCTCTCTCCTCTACTACAGACTCTCTGCAGTGCAGAACTGAACTGTTGGTGTTTGACATTACAACTAGAACCCCTTCCCTGGAAACTTATGGGGATAGCTGATAAGTTTTGAGGGTTTTTTTAATTTCTTCCTTACTAAAAAAAGATAGAAAAAGAAAAGGCAACTAACCCTTCCAACCCATTTGTCCCACTTCACTTTGAAGTCTGATTTGTGTGAATTTCTCATATTATTTTTAAAGCAGTTTTTGTGTAGATCTCTTAGGAGTGAATTGTGGCAAACCTTCTCCCTAATTGATTTGGTTAAAAATAACAAATATTTCTTGTCTGAGTCATCATCTCGGTCACTTGATTAGCCTGATGTTTCAATCAGGTCTCTTCTCTAAACAGCATCAGTGACATAGGGCTGACACTGACAAGTGACATTTTATTCACTTTTTGTCCTATAATTTGTCAGCATTTATTCAGCTCATTCTGTATATATCCCATGACAATGTTAGCTTTGAATTTTAATTTAGGCTCACCTTCAGGCTTTAATGAAGGCAAGGCATTGCACATTACATATCTGATGCCCTGAAACTCAAGGGAGAAACTGAAGTTTGATCAAACAGACTTCCTACAATTACTGTGGGGGAAGAAAAAATTGTGACTACAGGGAAAATTTCCAATATTCTAAAGTTTCCTGATAAAATTGATGTTTATAAAAGGGTTTTAGATATCAGGTAAGATATCAAGCACTGTTGGATTAAGAAAGAAATGGCACAGGCTAGTTAAAGGGCTTGAGACTCCACACAAGCACTATGCAGCTCTTCTTGAGGTTTCTGAACCATTCAGGTACCTGGACCTGGGATCCAGAAACTGGAAACTTGGGGCATTTCCCTGTTTTTACTTTATATATCTACTTCTGGAGAAAATCTCTTGCTTCAGTACATAAACTTGGCCTTGGTAGGGACTTTTTATGTCAGGTTTAGTCCTCACGACTAAATCCAGTGTTTAGAGATAAGAGTCAGGATAATGGGTAGAGGAGGAAATGACTAACAGTGCCTCATGCCCTCTCATCTAGGGAGATGAATTATTCTAGGAAAATAAACAATGAAGGAGCTGATCAAATGGGGATCTGATGGTACTCAATTACAAGCAATTAATAAACTTATGAAGGAAAATACTTTAAAAAGAAAGACCAAGAGGATGGAATTATAAGGTCTCTCTCTGGAAAGTTACAATGCTGGATAAACTAAATATCTGGGTAGCCAATTATTGTGTGAGCATTATTTTAGAAACTGGATGGAATCTAGGGCTGCAGCCTTTTTCCATTAATGGAATGTTGCATTATTTTAGGATTTGCAATGATCTAGTACGACACAGAGGTTATTGTACTCTTAAGTATTCCTTAGACAGAACCATATTACTGAAAGTGCAACCCCCAACTGCATTTTCAAACTGAAAAATGCCCATCACAAGCCATGTATTTCTTGGCATCAGACAGACGAGGTATCTTGGATGCGTTGTTTGGCTTTTTCTTTTTAAGCTTTTTTTTTTTTTTCCTCAAAATTGGTTATCCTCTGTCACACTTAAATTGCTAAAGAAAGTTGCAGGAGGAATACAAGATGTATGGGTAATATTCTTGCTTGTTAGAAGTTTAAATTAAACTTGGAGTATGGAGGAGGTAATAAAATAAAATTGTTGACGTGTGCTATTTTCCTTGGTAGAATAAGGTGACTTAATTACAGTGTAAAAATACATGTTTTTCTGTATAACTGCTATGCTTTACTTGGAATATATTTTCATTATTAAACTAAAAAAAAAGTAGTTCATTTCATCTTGGCCACATTGCTGGAATCATAAGTCTCTCAAATCTCCTAGCAAAATCCCTAATAGCTATAGTGACTTTATTCATGTTTCACAAAAGTCTGTAGTGCCAAGATAACTTTATGATCCTCATTACTTGCTTAGTAAGTGAAAATTCATATTTATTTGAATCAAAAACAAATCATGGTGCCAAACCATGAAGTTTTAACCAGACTGGCTTTGCAAGAACCCAGTTCCTTCCTGCTTAAATCATTATCGGAACTATCAGAGATAAAGCTAACAGTTTAAACAGAGACTTGACAACATTTGCATTCAAATCTTTTATCTGAAGTTTATAAAGGACTTTCAGAATTCTTAAATTTTCTTTAATCTATGTCTAGCAAGTAATTACAGATTTCTTTTTGCATCACTAACTCTTTGGATCTCTCCTACCACTTTAGCAGTTTGATTAAACTATCCATATTTATAGTTGGCTTGTGGCTGCTTAGTATTCAAACGTATTTTTGTCCTTTTATGGTTCCTGTTATTTGTTAAAAGTTTTTGGAAGAATTCCATCATCCTAAAAAGTATGGGTTGTAATGAGCCATAAAGCTTTTGCTTCTCTGAGACAGGAAAGCTCCACTTATGTTATCTGAGTTTTCATCACAACCAGTGTAAAATATGACTTTTTTCCTCAGTATTTCCTTTAATATTAAATGTCTAAGTTGTGAGTTCATAGGATGACAGGATCATTCAAGTTGGAAGGTACATGTGGAAGTATCTAGTTCAACTTCTTGCTCAAGCCATGGTCAATGATGAGGTCAGAGCACATTGCTCTGGGCTTTATCAAGACAGGTGTTGAAAACCCTCACAATTGTTCTGAGCAAGCTGCTCCACTGGGACACACTTCCTCTGAAAAAGTTTCTCCTTATGGCTCATCTGAACTTGCCATGTTTCAGCTCACCCCTTCATCTCCTGTCCTCCTGCCATACACTGCAGTGAAAAGTTTGGCTCCAGCTTCCTGGCACCTTTGGGCACTGGTAAATTGCATTAAGATTCTCTTGAGACCTGCTCTTCTCCAGACAGAACAACCCCCAGCCCCTCAGCTCCTTCAGGGTGAGAGCTCCAGTCCCTGAGCAACCTCTGCTGAGCCCTGGTGCCCTCTGTCAATGTTGGCACCAGCTTGTCCCTGGTCTGCCACCTGTACCCCTGCCATGACACCCGAGGTTGCTGTTGGGCACCTTTTCTCCAGAGCACAGCACTGGCTTCAGGCCAGGTCCTTTTGTTAGAGCTGCTTCCAGCCCAGCAGTGCCCAGGAAGGGGAGGGATCCTTCTTTCCATGGCTTTCTACTTGTTCTTCCTTGAAATCAAAAGGTCTGTGTGGACCCAGAGAAGCTGTGCTTGCTTCATCCCTGGAAGTGTCCAAGGCCAGGTTGGATGGGGCTTCCAGAAACCTGCTCTGGTGGGACCATGGCAGGGGGCTGGAACTGGATTATCTTTAATGTCTCCTTCAACCCAAACCATTCCACAATTCTCCTATCAGATGTCCAAGAAGGCTTTTTGAGAATATTCAGCTTTGGTGTTAGCTAGCAGGGCTGCTTCTGCGAAGTAGTATGGGCAGCACAACCTAGGAATACACGAGGAGTGCTTACATGAATAATTCCTGTTTGATGTTAGTGGAGCACAGTTTCAGGCCATGGCTCAGCTGCCAGGCTGCTTCACTGGACATTGCCCAGACCTTTCTGCCATTCTGCAGCTATTTAAGGAAAATGGGATGAAGATGTATGGAAGAAAAGGAATAAGTTATTTCCTTTTCATATGGTCTGAACCAATTTTCCATGACAATATTACTAAGAGCTTATCAGAGGGTTCAGCACAAAGTACAGTCGAGGGTAACTCATGGCTCTGACAAGGAGTTAGGAATCCTTCAAGGGTAGCCTTGGGTAGATTCTAAGAATGCAGAGATATAACAAATTCAAATACTTGGAATTAGCTGCTGAGTTCCCATTAAATGGAACAGAGAGGAAATGTGAGGAAAAACCCCACAAATAGGCAAAGTTATGTCCTGGTATAAGCAGGTGCAGGTCCATTAACTTTCCTTACCTAATATTATTCTACTGTTTGACCTTTGAAATTTTGGTTTATCCACACAGGAAACAAGACCTAAAGTTCTATTCATCTGCAATTCAAATTATCTTAACTACTCTTAAAAAAGATTTCTTTAGTGTGAAATAAAACCATAAAATTGTATTGTGTGTTGCAATTTCCCCTGCTTTCAGCACCTGTCTTCTCTGATGAATTATCTAGGTAAGATGAATTATTCCCCTATTTTTTCCCAAGTAATTGCAGTAACTCACACAAATCTATCCAAAATTTGCAACCAGGAGTGAAGTTTGCTGCTTGAGCAAACTTCCTGCCTGGTTTAGGGATTGATTTTTAGTTTTCAAGGAGATGATTGTAGCCAATACAGTGGTTTGTTTTTTAGTGGGGCAAGCATTTGTACACAGGGCTCTCCCACACCAGTGCAGGCAACATCTGTGAGGATGTGGCACACATTTGTACAAGGGTCCAGATAGCTGCCAGTAAGAGACCAGACTGAACAGAAGTGTTTGTCACTTCATTTCACAGCAGTGATTTGAAACTTTCATCTCTGTAGCAAGTGTGGCTCAAATAAGTTCTGGTTTTCAGTCATGCTGTTTGGAGATTTTCCCCTTTCAACCTCTAAGTATTTAATTAGTTGGACACACAGAGCAGGGGAGACTGTCCTGCTGACTTTGTGAAAGGACACTCTGCAGTGTGGTGAGAGATTCTGTGTCCTGTTTCTGCTCTGTCAGGCAGAGGTCTAACCCTGAATAAGTCTACTTTGAGGGACCTCCCTAAAATAGCTTAACCAGGTTCTTTAGCTTTGTCTTTTCTCTCTTGGTCTGTATAACAATCCTTCATTTAAACAGAAGGAAGTAGTTTTATCTTTTGTTCCTTGTTCCTCAGATCCTCAGGGGAAAAGAAGGGAAAAAAGAACATTGTGGCCAACTACAGCAGTTAGCTCTTTTCTTCAACTTCACAAAACAGGTATAAGATGAAGGGAAGTTGTAATATCAGAAAAATACTGTGATTAAATTGCTGGGAGTAGAATTTGAGCTTTAATTTTTCATTCTTGTGCTCAGAATATTTTCATGTTCATTTTTATTCTCTGCAATTCTTGGAGCATATGAATTTTGTGCTGCCCTCTTTTTTTTCTGTCACGTTTGTTCATAAGTTCTCCAGTGCACAGAAGGATTTGGATGCACAGAGAAATACTCTCTGATAAATTCAGTGCATGATTTCTCTGACCTCTTCTGTATGGTAATTTCAATGTTACATTTTATGAGCAAATCATAAACCCTGAATTTACTTGGGAGGATAAAATCCCTATTTTTTCATAGGTCGTCTTTTAGCTCCAATATCAGAGAAACAAATGAAAATGCTGCTATTTCAGCTTTGAAGGGTAGTGGTGCAATATGCATCTGCCCTGTGAAACTTCCACTGAAGGAAATTGATTTCTGGTGGGTGGAGTTGCTCTGGAATAGTTTACAGGTCCAAGGAACAAACAGCAGCAAATGCACATGAGATGCTGTGCCAATGCCTCTCTGTGCTTAGCATAAAAGTGAGCATAGTTAAAAATAAATAGAATTGTTGATCTGAAAGGCAGCAAATTCATTTCTAGTTTGCTGCATGGCTGCACGTCTGTAAGCAAGGGGAGGCTTTATTTGAAAGCAGAGTTTCAGCTGGGGCTTGTGCTGTCTCTTGGAGAGTCTGCAGGGTGAACATTCCCACCTAGTGGCTGGCAGCAGTGCAGGTGAGAAGAACTGCACAGCACCGAGTGTAGACCAGGTGATGATTGCTTCTAAAATCTGCTCACCACATGCAGAAGGCTTGAAATCTGAGAGGGACCTATCAGGTTTTGTCCAGCTTATCCCCCAGGTATTTCATTGCACTCAGTAGATACCTTTAGCATGAAAACACAGAATAAAGGGACATTCAGCTTGTGGTTGTGATCAGAAATCATAATCAAATCCATTGGCATCAGATTTGCTGCAGCAGCAGGAACTGCTCCTCTCCAGCAGGTTTGTGGTGCTGCCAAGTGGGTTCTGCACTAAAGGGGAACCAGCTTTAGCCAGGGTGAGAACAGAGGGACTGGCTGAGCTCTGGGATGGAATTTGTTTCATTTATCCCTTGTCAAGATGTTGGTTAAAACCAGCAACTAGTTCTTAACTTATTCAAACTTTAAATCATGTGTTTCTATAATCTAAATAAATGAACTCATTACAAGGTCTAATTTCCCTTATGCTGACAATCCAATTCTGTTACTCGCTGTTGTGCTGCATCATGCTTTGGCTCATTGAAAAGGCAAGAAACTGGAAGAGATTGGGTGTCTGAATTAGCTCAGATATTTGTGGTTTGACTAAGGTATTTGTGGCTTGAGTAGGTTTTATGCCTTTTATTTTCCTTTCCTTTGAAGATGAGCATCACCTACTATTACTTTGTTCCCTGCTGGTGCTGCTGCCTCCGCCAGATTTTGCCTACATCCCTGGGGAGTCTGGAGTCACTGGGACTGTAGTAACTAAGCTAGTAAGAACAGCTAGTAAGTACAGGCAATTCTGGCAAGAGGAGCAAGCTAGAAGCTGAAGTGGAAAAGCTTTCTTTTATCACAAGTGTGATAAATGGATCAGAAACAGGGATAAAAATATCTATATCCACTCTTATGTCTCTATGTGTGTGCTTAAACCAGGAAAAGTAATGCTGGGATGGCAATTGAATCAGGTCAGGAAAAGGAGGCAAAATATCCTTTATGAATACTGAGAACAATTCTACTCATGAATTTATGTATTTTCATGCTCAGTAATGTAGTCTTCAGAATATCTCATTGTCAGCTTGTGGGTCTTATGTTCTCATGGACCAATTTTAAATCTTTTGCATGTTGCACATGCTCTAAACTGTAAATGAGTTCTGTTCTGTAATACAAATATAGCTATTTTCTCATGAGAAGATCATAGATCTACCCAAACATCTTTGAGTACACACAGTAGGAAAATATCTGGAGTTTTGACAGTGACATTCAGAGGAATTTTATTTCTATGTAAAGTGAAACTTAGTGACTACAAATACCCAAGGGAGTTGATAAGTATATAAAAGTGGATGAGGGAATGGCTTTTAAGCAATCACCAAGTTATTCTATCAGATGAGTTGATACCACATCACGTTGTTAGTTCTGAGAGATTTAACTTTCTAATCTCAAATGGGCTTTGTAATGAAAAGGACATGACAAATGCAGGTAAGAGCCTTTGCAAGTGAGGCTCTGTAGAAGCTGATGGCAGGGTTGTCTTTTAGGTGTTGATAATTGTTCAATCACTTGCAAAGAAAAACTCCAGACATCACTGTCTGTTCTACATGAAACTGGGCAGGGGAAATTGCTGCTTCCTGAGAGCACCATTTCAGTGGTGGAGAATTAAAATGGGAAACAAGTCAATAATTATTTTTTAAAGCCAAAATATATAGTGTTCAAATAATTATTTTCTTAATCTGCCTCCCCCCAGCTTTGCATTGTTCCCTTCCTGCCCCCCACAAATGGAGGAGACTTGCAAGAGCAGATTGGAAACTCAATGTTTTTCCTTCTACATTCCACTGAGACTCTGTTTAAAGTCAAAAGGTTGCTGTAAGATAAGTCTTTAGAAAACTTGGGTGTTTTTTGGAAACAATTGCTTTTAGACAAAAATTCCACAAAAAATTATATGGCAGTATATTGATTATTGCACAGAATGTTTTCAGGAAGTCCAGGAGCTAATTTTCTATCTATACAAGAGGAAAGGCTGAGAAAAACAGTTTAAAGAGCAGATGATTTTAGTCTAAGATCAAATGAAACTCTGAAGAGCCCAGCATTCACTCAGGCCTTGACAGCATATTTCTGATTAGCCATTTAATGCAAGCCTCTCTTCAAAAAGTAGATGCCAGAGCTTTATTATTTTACCATTTCTCAGTGGCCAAGGACAGCAGTTCCCGTAACTGCTGAAGAGACAGCATGAATAACCTCCCTTGTTAGTGAGGGAAAGGCCTCTTGAACAAATGAGTCAATAAAGCATTAGTCTAAGAGGTCATTTGTTCTTCTTGATGGCAAATTCTTTATACACCTGCCATGTGCAAACAGGTAGCAGTGGCTGCAGAAAAATCCAGGGTTTAAAGAGTTTAAGGTGATGGATGGTCCAGTAGCACAAGGCTTCTTATACTGAAATTGGCAATGTGTATTAAGTAATTCCTTATTATTAGCTGAATAATTATCTGTGATAGAAAACCATCTTTCTTCAGCAAAGAAAAGACTGACTAGGAAGGTGACTTTTTATACATGAGAAAACAGCTAAACTGTTTCTGATGCAGATGCATCCATCCTAACTTCACTAGAATGTACTCAGCTTATGCTTTATTGACTCCTGCAGGGCTTGAGCACACCCTAAACCTTAAGAGGCTGCTGGCTGCTGAGTCAAAAAAAATCAGTAAGCCAAACCTTGTGTTTAGTACTTACTTGAAAGTCTTTTTCTGAACTGAAATTTATAGCAAAGGCTGTTTGCTGCTTCTGCAAAATTGAAGTCAGTTTTGCAAGTGAAAAGTAAAGCATGGCAGGTTATTAATTTAGGATGCAAAATTATACTTATGGTACCATTTGGATGAATTTTTTTGCCAAAAACATTTATGATTTTTGGGTGCCTTTTATAATTTATGGCCAAAGGCTGCTGTAGTAACCATTGATGCTATAAAGACCTAGAATGTGACTAAGAACTGGGGCATAGGCATGTCTTGGCTCTATACCTTATAGTTTATTAACATCCACTGTTCTTGGTTAAATAACTCCCTGAATTCCATTAGGTAGTGTCTGCTGGAGAGTGAAGCAAGCAGGACCTGGCTCTTATTGATCTGTGGATCTGTACCTTGGATTTCTGCCAATGGTATTTAATGGAAAGGAAGGCTGAGATAAAATCACAGCCTTGTGGATGCCAATGTGTGCTTGAAGCTTTGTTAACCCACTTGTTTTGAATCTCAATGAAGTATTCTCACATAAATAAAACAGATTATTATAAAATAAATGCACACAAGATATATTTTATGAAAATGAATAAGGAATAGCAGACTGGACGATATTACTGGTCTGTAAGTGGTTTAGCTATCTGTAGTACCAAAAAGGAACTATAATGCACCTGAGAGTGCAAATAGCCTTGCCAGAACAGTGTGAAGGGAGAGATGGCAGATGAAACAGAAAAGCTTTTCTGTATAGTCTGTGTTCTTGAATATTTTTGTTTTCAGAAGGATTAAAATGGAACATAACTGAATATCAAGATGAATCATGTCCATCTTTTGTTTGGAAGAATTTGTCTTGAACAACTGACAGCTGTGGTGTCGCAGGACAAATCCTTTATGGTGCATTACCCAAATATCAGCTCACTACTGGTCTCTTGACAACTTCAGCTATTTCATTCTTTTTCTTGATAGTCAGAAGACCACCAGATGGCCCTGTCTGAAACAGCTGGAATGGCATAAATACCTAAAGAGAAGGGGAGAGGGGAAGGAATGTAGGGAAATATGGAGCATATATTTCATTATTATTCCTATTAGTCTTTTAGGCCTACTTCAGTTTTTGAGGATGGGGTATGTCAGACAAACACAGATTTACAGATTTAGTGTAGCCACTGAACAACTCTGACGCCTGACATGAATCCCATGGGCATGGGACTTTGGGAATGCAAGTCTGTGATAGCTCAAGGTCAGAGGGGTGGTTCAGGTCCCAGTGAGCCCATCAGGATCTGAATAAAGCCATGTAGAGTTTTTTTTTAACCCCCTAGCACAGATTAGCAATGGGGAGTTTAAAAAGATTTGTGAACAGTAACTTCTTGAATTGCTGCAGTGACACCCAGAACGATCCTCTCCACAGCTTCAGATATTTCTGTGGGGATTTTTGATGGAAGTTTGAATGACAAAGAAACAGGACCTGTAAGTGTTTTAGATGATGCAATTTATTTTATTATTTTCTGCATAGACAAGAAGGGTGAGTTTGGGTCACCTCTTTACTGCATGGTTCATAAGGTCACAAGATCCCTAATTACAACGCTTTTTAAGGATTTATTTACGAACTAAACACTGCCAACAAGGATATTTGTTTTTGACCCAATCCTTAAATATTTTGTTTTATGGACTTATGCTGCAGTGTAAGCTTTCTTAATCAATCATGGTATGATACACAAATAGTACTGCATTCTAAACTTCTTGTTTACCTTCGTAACTTCTTTTCTTTTTTTCTATATATTAAACTTTAAAACTCTAAACTTTCCTCTTCTTAACTTAACTTGCTTCTGTTTTAAACTATAAATCCACATTCTCACTCCTATCACCTAAGTTAAGAAACCTTTTCTAAGGTTTCAGATAAAATAATGTGTTTCATTTTAAGCTTTGGCTTACAGACCCAAAGTTCTGAAAATTCCCTACATTTCAGATTTCAACATGTTTCCTTTATCATAATTTTAAGTGAGTCACCTCAAGTTTTCCTTCTCCTCTCACCTCTTTTTTTAAATCCTTTGGCATTAGGAGAGCCAATCCAGGTGTGCAAAAATGGTGTTTCCTTGTACACGGCATAGCCTGGAAGAGCATTTCCCCAGCACCAGTGTAGCAAATTGGCACCAAGGTGCAACAGGCAGCTGTGCTTGTGCAAGTGGGTTTTCTAGTTTAAATTTTTTCTGAATTTCTTGCTTAATTAAGATACAAATTAAATGCGCATCACATCTTTTGGTATTTTTAGCTGTGACAAGAAGAGAGCACTGGAGGCCTTTGAATAGATTGTTAGAGGGTTTTTCCATATGATAACAAACTTTATAGATAAATATTTCAATATTAGCAAAACTGAAATTATTGTACATATAGTATTTTCAGTCCATTATCATGCTTTATTTAATACTCACACGCACGAGAAGGGCCTCCAATCCTTGAAACTTTCAGCTGCTTGTCAAATTTTGGGTAGTAAAATAAAGGAAAAAGGAGTAGATGTGGAAGATAAAGTTAATGAAGATATTAAAGTCTAAAGCGATCTGTGGTGTCATAAACACCAATAAAGCTTTTTGTCATGCACCAGGAAACTCTAGGAATTGTTGCATGAAAACAAGCAGAACTTGAGCAATGTAAAGGAAACAAATGCTGAGGGGCAGAAGGAAAACCTACCCTGAAGTGCATGCAGTAGGTTTTGGTTCTAATGCTCCTTATAATGAGATTATTCCATGATCCTCAAGGGCACTGGCAATTAGTCAGGTTGCACAGAAATTTGTGATTGGCTCGTGTCCAAATCACAGCCCATAAATTAAAGGAATGTTGCAGGGTGAGTTGCTCAGTTGTGCTGCTCAGTAATTTCAGCACCCTGGATCAGCTGGATGAGCTTCAGCTCTGGGGGAACAGCACATTTGGCAATTTAAATCCAGTTTGACTCCATTCAAGTACACAGAGGTGAGAGAACCCTTGAGGGAGTGAATGTACAATGTGCAGAGTAATTGTTTAATGGAGAATGTAGTGCACTTGATGGAGACTTGTATTGATTAGTGGAGGGGGAAATGGTGGTTTTATGGAAGTCATTGGAAGTCTTCTTGCACTGTACAACTTAAGCACCGCACAGCATGTGATTTAGATTTATTTGAGGCTTCAGGAGAAGGGGGAGGGTATTCAAGTCTGAAAAATTTCATATGGAAAACAGTTTTTCAGTTTTATGTATATCCAAAAAATCCAAATATACTGGCCTTTTCTCACTTAAAGCTCTGTTTTAGATCCTGAACTTGAACACACAGAACCAAGAGGGCCTTTGTTTAACTAATTTTTGGGATTGACGCTCCTCTCTGATAAGAAAATCTCAAAAGATATATTATTTCTCAGGAATAAACGAAATCTAACTCTAGGCATTTATAAAGAGTTTGTTACTTATTCATCTTTTGGCTGGGTATAAACCCACTGATATGAAGATGACTCACTGAATTAATCTCGCCTAGTTGATTTTGTAACCCTTGGGGCAATGCCTTCACTCCTTACAGGGTTTGTAGATGGAGTTAAACACTGTCCAACCAAGAAATGCAGCATTGCAGGTGTTCTGCAAGGAGAACCAGATTAATTAATGGAATAAGCATTTTTAATTTTTAAAGGAGTTGCTGACAATAATATATATCCAAGAACAAAATACTAAGCTTGTTCAGATTTTCAATGAATGGTTTAGGCCCAAAAACAGAAGAGAGAGCAGGGCGAAAAATTTATTTAGAAGAAAAATTATTTTCCCACACATTGTATGCATTTCATTAACATGTTAATTTACTATTTCCCTCCCACAAAAAGTGGAATCTTTTCTGAAACACTGTTCAGACTGTAGAACATTTATTTCGTGAAGGGTGTCTGAAAAATAACTGAAACCTCCCAGTCCTGCTGAGTAAGAATCCCAGTTTTGCCTCTTAGCTCTCTGCCCACAAAAGGCTTCAGGAGGACCACACAACTAAATGGAGGAATTTACAATGAAGCCTTTGTGTCTGAGCTCTTACAGGTGGCATCTAAAACAGAACAAGGGGATTGCATTCTAGCACTCTTCTCTGAATGAGGGGTGGGCTAATCCACAGATGAGCATCTCAAACTGGGTGAAACCAATCCCACTTTGGGTCCCACCTTCCTCAGCCACCTGAGCCGTGCTCTGCCTCCTTGACTTTGTCACCACCACAGCTTAAGTCCTGCTCCACCTGTCTGCTTTGCCATCCACCTTTTGTTAAAGTAACACCCCCTCATTTCCTCACCTTTTCGGGGTTCAGAAGTGGCAGGCTGCTCAAGGACATTAAATGGCATTTGTGTTCCTCTCTGTGCATCTGTGAAGGAAGCAGAGACATTCCTGCCCATCCCATCTCCCTTTCTCTGCTCTGCAGGAGAGTGATGGGTGTAGAAAGGTCAGCCTCCAGCTTCCCCAGGGAGCTGCAGCTTGGATACTGCTCCTGATGGCTCCTGGAAATGATGTGCTTTTGCCTTGGTGTCTGCTGACTACTCATGAGCCCCAGAGTTCTGAAAGTCATTTACCATGCCAAGTTTGAACAGATGAAATTGTGTTTCCAACATCAGGGACACACTATGCCTACCCATCCTTCAGTGCCTTTAAAGTAGATATGAGAGGTTTTAAATTAGGGAGTGTTTTATCCTTTCTAAAAGAACTGGAACTCTTTTATTCTGATTTTCTTCCTGAAATGGCTGACTCC
The DNA here is from genome assembly GCA_020466415.1 of Ammodramus savannarum pratensis. Taxonomy (NCBI): domain Eukaryota; kingdom Metazoa; phylum Chordata; class Aves; order Passeriformes; family Passerellidae; genus Ammodramus; species Ammodramus savannarum. The sequence continues at coordinate 18,337,560 of JAHXMQ010012338.1, read as the reverse complement.
TGTAAAAAATAACCCCCACACCACCCAAGGCAAGGAGGAAAAAAGCCCTCCTTACCCCAAAAATTCAACTTTGGAAAGAAATTTGATGCAGATAGCAGCAGCCTCAATGATTTGATTTGTTAGTTATAGAAGAATAAGAGGAAAGAGTCTTACACAATCTAATGATAAAACAAGGTCTTTTTATAGTTGATTTATTTTTATGTGCATGTTTATAAATGTTGTAGTTCAAGACTGGAACTTTTTAAGCTACCAGTCCTATCAGCAGAAAAGCATAGGCTCTAGGTAAAGCACAACTGCCCATTAATTTAGGATTATGCTTATCAAATAGCTTAATTAGGAAAGAAGATTAATTCACAGAAGATCAACTTTTATGATGTATTCAATAAGAGACAGTGAGGAATATTGAAGTTCAGTGCCTTCTTCTGTAAGCACATTATAACTACTGCTGTCCAACTCCAAAGAAAATTCCCTGATCTCTTTTATAGCAGATATGTCAAGTATTGGTTATTCTGGCATTCCTAGTCCAAACCTCTCTAGGATCTCCTAATTTAGCATTGCTTTCCTTTCACCTTTGATATTGAGAGTGGAGAGAAAGCTGCTGCCCATCCCTTTATTTCTTGTCTTCGTTATATTCCAGGTGTTTGAAAAAGAAATGCTCTGATTCAAGTTAGGCAAAAATAAATGTTAATGATGATTTCTTGCTATTTGAAGTAATCTGTGGTATTAAGTAATATGAGGATAGTGGAAATGCTTCTATCATTAATTCCCTAGTAGGTGTGAGTGATAGATGTTCTCCTGTAAATGTGCATGCTGGGAAGTTCCCTTTTATCTTAAGAATATGATTGATTATATTCCTGAATAGAGATGTATTTCTCTAAGTAAGCTGAACTGTGAGAAATGTCTAATTATCACCTTTTGATGGCAACAATTAACCTTTGTGAAATCGTCTGTTAATAAGATGTACTTGCAAAAAAAATCTGTATTAAAACCTTTGTTAAATCTTTTAATTCCAGCTGCCCCCCTACAAGTTTCTATTTGCATTCGAATTGTGAAATGTAATTTATTTAAAGAAGAAAAAAAAAAAAATCTGTTTAATGAGAAGTTAAAATATAGCCCAGAGGAATCTCCTGTTTTTCTCGTGCTGGCTTTTTGAAGTTCCATTTTTGATTTATTTTTCTAGGATTAGAATAATGTTTGGTTTTATCATGTATAGAGTTCCTCAGTATTGCAAGGAATTAAGACAAAAATATCCTTTTCCCAACAGTAGGATGCTTTTAATTGTTTCAATAGGGCTTCTTTATAGATGTATTTGTTAGGGAAAGGCATTTTCTTTACACTCATTTCAAAGGGTGCCTGTTCCAAGGCCCTAAAAAATCACTTTGCAAAGTGAGATTTACCCTTTGCCAGTGTACAATTAGCCTTATATCAAAATACATTAATAGGTGTGGGATTTTTTTCTTTTTTAGTAAACAACACATGCCAACTTTGCATAATTCTGTAGAAATCCATGCATATGACACTTCAGAAGCTTCTTATGCTTAATTAGTGACTGTGAAGCATCTTATACTTACCTTACACTTCAGTCATCGGAAAACAAGACTAAAGAATTAATTTGAAATTATTTCCCTTCTTTTGGAATGCCTTTTTAAAATTATGTACTGCTGCCTATGTTTGTGTTGTTCAGTTGCCATACCTGTGGGGCAAAAGACAATTTGCTTGTAGACAAGCAAAGAAGAGGGGAAAAGGCATCCAGAAATATTTAATCAACCAAGGGCTTCAAGATAAGGAGGTTCCCCGTGGATTGCACATCAAAGGTACAAACAGGGCTGTGAAATAGGAGGCTGAACAGCTTCTAACAAACTGTTTATTGAGCCAGAAATGAGGGTGTGGAAATGTGGGGTGAGACAATGATCCACAAGGCCTGACTGGAAAACCTTCCACTGTGGTCACACACCTGGAAATTGGTGAATTCTGCACACCTGAAACCTTTACTCAGAGGTGAGCTCAGTTTGTGGGCATCAGGAGGCAATTTTTGGGGTCCACCTACAAATTTTGGTGCAGGCATTTCTGTTGATCTGGACTATCATATCAACAGAAGGTGTGGATTATTTCCTGCAATGTGTCACCCCCAGCTTTAAGGGCACAGCATGATACAAGTCTTGGCTCCTAATAATGATTGTGCTTGGCTCTAATAATGATTGTGCTTACACAATGATTGTGCTAGAAAATTATCCTGCAGTTATTTTCTTATGATGACACCTCCTTTTCATGTAGCATGGAAATGCTCTACTTTAAGAAGAGTTATATTGAATTGTTTCTTGAATTTTTGCTTAGATCAATAAAATGTCTCATTTTAATGATCAGCAATTGCTTTGCAAGGCCTGTCAGTGCCTTCAGGGCCCGGATCCTGGATTTATTCACCCTAGAGAAAGAAGGATTTTGAGAGGTTCTGGTTGCTGGGGGCATTAGAGAGATGGTGATGTGAGCTCCCCTTGGCAGGGTACAGCAAGGTGACCAGGAGCAACAGCCATAATTGATGAAAAGGCAAATTCCAATGGAAAATAAGAGAAGTTGTGCGGAAAGGGGAGTGGATTTGCTGTCAGAGAAGTCTAATACTGCAGCAGATGCCCAGGGAGGGTGTTGAATCTCCATACCTGGAGGTATGGAAAACTTGAATGGCTGAGACTCTGAGCTATGCATATGGTTTGACTTTGAAGTTTGTCCTGTTTTGAGCTGAAGGTTGGACTGGATGATCTCTAGAGACCTTTCCACCAGAATGGTTTGTGGTTCTCATCTCAAATATCTGGACATGTAGTCAAGTTCCCTGGTAGGGAGGGAGAGGGTATATAAACCAGCATGTTCTTTCTTTAAAAGTTTAAGAGGAAAAAGACAAGACAGGACAGTTAAAGGCTTCATTTTGTTCTCATGGGAAATAAAAGTGTGCTTGAAACCAGACTTACAGATTCAGAAAACTGTTTCCAACTGTACTAAAGCAACAAAAAAAACCTACTGAAGTCTCAACTTGCTTCTCTCCACCAAAAGCAAGCAGACTTGTGCCTCACCTTTTCAGTGATTGGTGCTATTCAGAATAGGAATATGAACAAAAAAATTGCTTAGATCTTCAGTTTTAACTCATTTTTCCAATGTCTCTATTCAGCTATCAGCTTCAGTACTGCTTATTCTACTTCTTCCCAAATCCCTTAGCAAAACTTAAAAGAAAATAATCCTCCTCAGTATGGCTCATTGCCACCCATAGTTATCCCCAGGATTAATAGCATTTGTGATAACTGCAATAAATTGGACCATTTCATGTTACCATGGCAGCCAAGTTGAAAGTAGCAATTTTTTCCCCAGGTTGGCTAAAGATACTCTTGCAGGTAGAAGATATAAACTAATATTGATTAAAAATTTTCATCTGTGTTCCACCAAAAAAATCTTTTCCTACATTTCTACTTCTCTGTGATAACTAGCTGGAGTGTAGGAGTATTTCATTAAAAAATAACTGGAGACAGAAGAACTTCCTATTCAAGTCTACCAGTGATTAAATGAATTTGACATTTTTGTCTTGAATGAAAGTGAATTTCAAGTGCTACTGTGAAGAACTCTTACCAAGCATATAATTGGAGCTTGTCAAACAAAAACTTCCTTCTACTGCTGTTTAACAAATAAAAATCAGGTCATCTTCTAAATTAAAGCAAAACTGAAACAAATGGCAAACAAAAATCAACAAAAAGATAGGATTTGTAACTAAAAGAAAGCTGTCTTTTCTGGTTTTTATGTACAGAAATATTCTGAAAAGTGTACAAAAATGTCATAAGATTTTTTTCAAATCTGGCTGTTCTGCACAATCTCTATTCCTCTGTCACAGTATCCACTGGTCTCTCTTATCTCATGCTGTAGTATTAAAAAGCCTAAAAGTCAGTTCTTTTTGCAACCAAACATGTAAAGTGCTTTCTTTCTGTATTCAAATAGCCCAAGAAAAGTTTTTTGCCTATAAAGAGAAATTTTGGGTGTTATATGTTGGAGTTTTAACAGGAGGAACCAAGAAAAAAATTAACAAAACATTTAGTCAGTATTTAGATATCTGGTGTTGACAGTACTGGCCAGGTTTACGTGTAATCCTAACCTTTTTTTGTGTCTGATGCAGGATGAACAACAATAATTGTCCTCATCATAGCCAATAATTTGGCTTTCAATGCTACTCTAACCACAAACAGTGGTGTAAGGAGCTTCTCAAGCTTGCATGTGCTCTGCAGTGGCATTTTTACATTGTCACAACTGTTTTTAAAAAAACCCACAAAACCTTTCCTTGGCATTCAGTCAGTTTTACCTGACTATATTTGCATGCAATGATTTTTCCTCCATCTTTTATCATATATGCTGTAATATTAAGTGCTGGAGCTCAGGGTGTTTGTTTGTTTGAGCAGAAGACAAAAAATGCAAAAGCCAACTGATAGGGTAAGAAAGGCACCCTTCATACCACACATGTGTCATATTATTATGTAGAGATCCTTGGCTTTTCTTGCCAACCCTTGAATTCATCATTTCCCCCTCTAGCTCTTTCCATGAATATCCATGGATTTTGTTTCCCTCTTCTCCTCTCATATTGCCATTTTAAATGTTTGTCCTCTATTTGTATGGGAATTCTGGGAAGCACTCATGTACTTTAGGATCCTCTGGGAACTTTTTAACATTGTGTGCTCCTGTTTCAAGGCTTAGCTGGAATCTTCCTGTCTGAGCTGCATCTTCCTCAGCTGTATTTTTTTCCAGGTTGTCTGACAAATGCTGTCCAGTAAATATATTCTCTTGCCTGCTGTGAGGCAAAAATTACTTTCCTACTTGTCTCCCTGGTAAATATTTTTTTAAGAGAGTGGTAGTTGCTAGGATAGAGAAAGACTGCTGTATTTTGAACAGATTTTTTATTAAGTGTTTTAATAGGTTTGATGTTCCTTTGTTTCAGTCAAAGAAATGCCTCTGCATTGGGTTTGGATGGCACATCTCACCTGGAAACTGTTGCTAAGTGAAACTTACTTTTGTTGATGAATAATTTTTGTTGGAGCATCTATCAGTAAGAAAATGGGAAGGAGAGGAGGCAAGAGGGCTGGAAATGGTGGGCTGTGAGTAGTGTGGATTTGTGTGAAGCCCTACTTTAATTTATGGAGCCAATTTAAGGCTAATGCCATTATAAAGTTACCTAGGTTGATCTTTGATTTATTTTTTCTCTTTTGGAGGGGGAAACTGTTGGCTGTTTGCTCTTTATGTGGCATTATTTAGTGTGGGTTTTTGATTGTTTTTTGTTTTTTTTTCTTCATGGTTTTTTTAAGCAATCTTTTCTTACCAACCATCTGAATTGAGTTCAAGTTTCTTTACAAAGAAAATGGATCCTGATGATTTGATGGCTTCATGTGGGCATGGATTTGTGGATGAAAAACACAGCTTAAACCTGCGCATTAGGCATAAATAGCTGATATATATTAACAGGAACAGAATTTGGCATTAGAGTGCAACACAAAGATATCACCTGTGGGTATTCTGCCAGCAAACCAGAGAAAGACAGCCTGGGGTGAATATAGAGCAATTTGGGAAAAGGCCAGCTCTGAAACTAAAATAAAAATCTGACTTCTTAGACAGAAAATCAGAGGAACAGCTCACAGCAGCAGGGAAGAAGTGCACCAGGGGTGACCTGCTGTAGAGGCCAGCCTTAAGGAGTGTGTGAGGTGACTGCCCTGAGGATGCTCCTCACTGGAACTTTCTCATCTGCAGCCTTCCCCATGTGGGAGCTGACTCTTATTAGCTCCTGCCCATGCATGCCAGTGCTGCCTGCCTAACTCCCAGCTCATTCTGAAAGCTGCCAGGTGAGAAAGTGTGTAATTGCCTTCCCTCAAGAGGCAGCAGCTCCTCGAGTGTGAAGAATTCACACACACAGTTTTGAACTCTCAAGGAGCTTTTCTCAAGTGTTCCTCCCTTTTTTCTGTGCTAGCACGGTGGTTGCAGCTGGTCTGGGAGTGCAGCACTGCACTTCAGGATGGGAGTGAGAGGAAATCTTCAGGGTGGGTTGCAAAGTCATCACAGCCCCTTCTCAGAGTGAGGGAAAGCACAGTCTGTCTTCCTACTCTGACAGTTTTCTGTTACCTCCCTGTCTTTTACAAAATCATCTTCTCTTTCAGGTCTTGCTCATATTTGGAGATGAACTGCTGTTGTAGTGTGTTTGTTAAGTTTATTGTATTACTCCCC
>JAHXMQ010012338.1:18318229-18331226 GCA_020466415.1 Ammodramus savannarum pratensis | reverse complement strand
CTGGGGCCATTCCCTGGTTGGTGCTCCTCGGTTGGTTTCTCCAGTTCATCAATAAACCAACTCCACCCCCAGAGAGTGTGCGACTCCTTCTCCCGTCCCATCGCAAGCCAGCCCAGCCCGAGGCTGTGATTTAAAGATCAGCCCTCATAAGAACTACTGGTCTTTTTAATATCTTTTTTTCTGAGAAGATTCATTCTTGCTAAGATTTGTAAGGGGTCTGACTTATTGAGACTTCAGGTGTGAATGGGGATCATCAGGACTTAGACCATGCAGAAACATCAGGACTGTACCAATGTTTATCTTCATGATCAAAATTCCATGATAATGACTCTCTCCTCTTGAGAAAATGTGATTCTATAATCTCTAATCTCTTAATCTATGTCAATTAATAGTCAATAATTTACAAAATGCAACTTGTACTGTTAATGTTCTTTTGGGGATCCTTGATTTTTTTTTCCAGTCAGGATGTCAAAGCAGGCTCTGTGTGCTAAAAGTTGAGATTTTATTTGTGTATTTCTCTTCAAAAGATATAATTAGCACAATGCTGTTGATTTTTTGCAGGAGGATCACAGACTTGAACGGAGACGACTTTAGCTGGGTTGGTCCTCTACAAAGCCTTTGAATGATGAGATTTCCTTGTACAGGACAACATGATTTTTTGTGCACTGACATCAGTGGGAGAAGTTGCCTTCTTGTTCCAGTCCTTGCTTAAAACAGGTAATGGCTCCTTGTGCTGTGACTATTTGTGCCTTTTGGCCTTTAAACGTCTTTTGGTAATCGGGTTATAAACTTTTGGATATAGTTTAGTTTACCCATTTCCAGCCTTAGGGCTTTCCTGTATCCCCTGCCACAGGTTTAAGTTGTGTTTCTTATATTTGGTAAAGAGAGGAAACATCAGGTTGGCATTTATGTGTGTTGCATGCAGGCTGGGCAGACTGACATGACCACATTTCTAGCACATGAAAAAAAGTACTGAACTCAGAGATTTGGGGTTTCAACTGTTGGTAGGAACAGACAGGAGGCAGCCTTTTCTTGGGGGTTTCTTTCCTAGCAAAACTAGAGTATGAAATGCAGAGTTGTCTGTATATGTATGGGAGTGAAATGAGCTTCTCCTGTGTGAATCTATGAAAGACTTTTAAATCTTTTAATTATTTAGGGGTGCAACAGAATATTGGCCATTTCATTCTCCTTTCTCTTGTTCTCTGTCACTGGTGCTCTCCAATGGTGCCCCAGATGTGTTGCAGGTTTGCAATCCTTTCTTTTTTTGGCTTTATGGAAGGTCACAAGAGCCCATTGAATCAGCAAGGAAATTGGCTTTTCCATGCAGGCAACTCTGCCCTTGCTCATGAGAATATTTCACAAGGAGGTAGAAGGGCAATGCCTCAGCTCTGCAGGTAGCAGAAAACTGTGCAGCAGTACCAGACACAGGAATACACATCTCACAAAATTATCTGAGAGTACAAGGCTCAGCAACTTTTCTCATGAGTCTAAAAAATCCTTAGCTGTGACACGTTGCAGCCTTCCAAGCTGCACAGCATAATTATTTTCCCCCTTCTCAGTCTTCCCCTCCCAGCACATGATATGTTGTATTTGACACTCAGGAGGGAGAAGACACTCAGCAAAAATCTCACATTTTTGCTGTTTTGAGTATTGAAGTCTTGAGGAAAGTTCTTGGGAATATTATTGTCAAAGACAGAATATTATTTAAGTGCAGAGAAGCATGAAACATGCATCCAATTTAGCATCTTGCTCAGAATGTTTTAAAGCCTCTGTAGCAAAAAGAAGTGAAGTTGAGATGACAGAGCTCTTATAATCTACAGTATAAGCCAGTAAGAATAATTCTTCCTGCATTTGTATGAGAAAATGATGTTTCGCTTACTTAAGATGCTTGACACAATTTTTGAAGCCCAAAAACGTCCCTGGCCAAAGAATTAAATAATATTTTCAAAATCTGTGTACCAAGAACCCACTGTCAGTGTGACTGGACTGAGACAGGAGCCCTAATGCAAGAGAACAGTGATATCTACTCACCAATAGCAGTGCAATTAAGGAGAAATATGCATTATAGAAGGTGAAAAAAATAGCAATTAATTTGGCAGAAGTTGTTAGGAAGGCCAAGGGTTAGCAAGACAAGAATTTTTCAATAATTTTCTGGAAACACGTGGACATTGTGATTTTTATTTTTTTTTCCCCAGCAGTTTGAGTAGTGTCTACCATGATGTATATCTCATGTGAAATCCAGAGCTCCAATTTTAATGTGCAGGACTTGATATGATATTACAATATAAACTTTCAGTTTGATACTGCCTTTTAGTCTTGAGAAAACCCAGGCTTAAAAAAATACTGTCAGTCTGGGAAAATGCTTTGCATGTTCCCTCTTTCAGCTATTGTACTGGAATACAGTGCACAAAAATGATTTACTGCTGGAATCTGGGTTGATTTGCAATCACTTCAAAATTCAAGACAAAGGAGATTGGTTGGGGCTTTTTTGTTTTTAGTTTAGTTGGCTTTTTTTTTACTAGTCTGAATGCATAAATAAATGGTTTGCTTGTATGCTTGAATTTGAGCCAATTCTGAATTTAATAATCAATTATGTTATTAATATTTTTCCCTGGGGGTGGTTTGCAGCATAAATAGGAGCAATCAAATCAAAACAGTAGTAACCAGAATGCTGTACAACTTATGAAGGAGTCCAAATGTCAAGTTTATATTTCTGTTTCACCGTATAAATAGGGTGTTGAAATGGTTGCAGAAGGAAATATTTTGAAAGTTTTATGCTTCACTGGTAAATGAACAGGAGAAAATCAAGAAATATTCTAAGAAATTAGCTACATTCTTTTGATTGTGCAGAGCTGTTTTAGGCATGCTGTAACTTTGTAAGTCAATGTACATTAAGAGAAGAGCAAGATTTTACTCACCATTTTAAGCAGAAATTCTTTAAGAGCTTTGACTTTTTGTGCTATGAAATGACCCAGACCAATCAATTATTAATTAAATATGTATTTTTATAAAGAATCTGAGCCTTCATTGCAAGAGAACAGTTTGTCTTTAAAAAGTGTCAGTTTATTGCTGGATGGATAGATCTGATCCATTTTTCTGTGCTGTATGGGAACCACAATATGGACATGGGGTTCCAAGTGGTCCATTAGGATCACACTGTTCAAACTTCCTCTCCCAATGGGATAAAATTCTGACTTTTAGCTCCACCAAATAAACGAAAAAATCCACATAAAAATGAATTTCTCAATGTTCATTTGGATTTCCCACAGAACAGATAATTACAGTGTGTTTAAATTTGCAGAGGTAAAAGAAAGTTTTCATATTTCAAAATTAGTGTGTTTCTAGTAATGTTTTCAAGAAGTGTGGGAAGAGGATCCACCTAGGAGATGTGCCTTGCCCACCATTTACATACCCAGCAAGGTGTGGATTAGCTGGCTAATAATTGCTAAGAATCTGAGTAATTTAAAGCAGTGTGATAATACTTTCTGGAGGATTATATTAGGATTTGTACATCTAATGTGTAATCCTAATGTAATATATTTGCATATATAATATGCAATAATCCTAATATCCTAATGATATTGTATTAGCATCTTTCTTTAGGATTACATTTAATACCCCCACCTTGGATTTAACTAAATAGGGAATAGCTGAATAGATTTACACCAGAGAAGCAGGGCAGGAAGCAATAACATGGGTGACCTTGCTGATGCAAGGCTCAGCATGGTTATGAGCTGACCCCAGCCTGCTGCTGCTGTTATTTACAGCAATGTCCAGGGAGACAGAAACTGTCATTTGTGCCTTATTTTCCAGAGCTACAATCAGGTTTGCAGTTTAGGGAAAGGATCACAGATGTACAAGCAGCATTTTCTTTTTGCTATTTATCTAAAACCACTGCTAAGTATAACTGATTTTGAAGCCTTCAGTCAATTTCAATTTTCATTTCCATGACAAAACCTCATTTAGTTTCAGTTGCCTCCTCTAAAGAAATGACTTGTTTGTTTAAGGACAAGGTCATGCTTCTCACAGTCAGATGGGAATCTGTAGATGACTTCCCACTCTGGCCTTGGCTGTGACACCTGACCTTTATTTGGTCAAATATCAGGGAATGTGATGGTCTCCTGCTTCTTACAGGAATTAAATTCCCTTCTCAGCTTCTGGCAATCTCCATTTTGCCCATAGACTTGGTAGGTGTCCTAATAACCATGGAAAGAGTTGAGATAAAAATATCAATGCCACTAGACCTATCACCTTTTTCTTTTTTGCATCTATTTGTCCTGTCAGGAATTTAAATTTACACCTTCTAGCTGTGTTTGCTGTTTCCAGTGTAACCCAAAATGCAGGGAGTGGTAGCTGGTTGTCTTGAGACTGTGATGTGTAAAAGTCCACAACAGTTCTCAAGTGGAATGCTTTGTTACCTCCTAGGAAATGTCTGAGGGGGTTAGGAGGTGCTGTGTGGCTTATGGAGAACATTTGCTGTCACTCCAAGGCAGGCAGGGACCCTGCTTCAGTGCAGGCCCTGAGACCACAGCCAAGTTTAGGAAAGTAAAGGAATATATTCTGTTTTGTCATGCCTCCATCCTGAGCATTTCCCACTTTCCTGCATGCTCAGGATGAGCAGGAGATGGCCACAGCTTGTCTAGAGACATAAAGAGCTCACTGCAAATAGAAAACCACCATGTGTTTGGCTTCTGGGAGGTAAGTAAAATAATGTACATCTCTGCAGAAAGTAATGCCCACAATCTGGACAAAGCTGCTTCTGTCCAAGCACATGAACATGAACAGCCTGGGAAGCAGGTATCGGTCATCATTTATTGACTGATGCAGTCAGTTCATGAAATTTGATGTGGTTTGGATTCCAGGTTTCAGTAGGGCATGATGGCACTTTTTGGATGTGCTTTCTGTTGCACAAAAAATGAGAGGCAGAGGCTTTGACAGTGACATTTGCCAAAGAGAGGATTTGGACTAGAAAGGAGAGTGGTTAGGTATACCTTGACTGAAGCACTTGAAACCTGAGGGCTATTCAATTAATTTTTTGAAAGGCAGTACAAGGGAATAAATACTTTTCAACAAAGCGTTCTCACAATCCAGTGCTACAGAACAAACAAACATGATTTTGGTGTGGGTGTTGTGTTTGGGTTTAGGGTTGGGTTTTTGTCAGGGGAACACACTGTTTTCCTTGCTGGCAGTAAGGTGCCATCACAAGACAGTGCTTCAGCAATATAGAGATATTTCCTTACTAAATATATTTATATATTTATATATTTTTTTTCATTGCCAATACTGTTTATACCTGGAATTAAGTTCCTGTTGTATGTGATTTGGTACAGTTGACTTCAACAGGAAGCATGCTATTGTTATAAAGTACAAGTGGAAGAATGTTCTGTTATGTTTTCTTTTATTTGAGGTTTTGAGCTACTTTTGTTTTGGTGGGAGGAATGGGGAGAATTCTGATGTGTTAATTCAGATCCATTAGAGAGAAGGAGCCTGCACTTGTAGATCTAAGACTGATTTACAATGGGTATTTTTCTTCTTGAGTGGCAGGCACGCTTAGGCATCAGGGAAACATCATTTTCTACTTGAGAAATTGCACCTATAATTGAAGTGTGGCAGTGCTGCTACACCCTGGAAATTTCTAGGAAAAAATAAGCTCCAAATTCAAAGATGTGTCTGCCACAAACCAAAATTGTAGAAGCAAACTGTAACACACAAATAATTGCTAGAAATTTGATGAGAATGGCTTAACCAGAGAATTAAATGAAAATCCCACCCTTGACACTGCCTCCACTACTCCTCCATCCTTCCAACATGACCAGAGTGGGATCACAGAGTGGTTTGGGTTAAAGGGACATTAAAGATGAGCTGGTTCCAAACCACCTGCTGTGTCCATAGCACCTTTCTCTAGAGCAGGTTGCTCAGAGCCCCATCCAGACTGGCTCTGACCTGTGCTCTTTTCCTGAAGTGTTATTTTAAACCAGCTGCAGAACCACCCTGGACACCCCTCCTGTCTCCTTTTGTACCTGTGGAAGGGTGAGAACAGGGCCAGGGGCTTGGGACTGCCCTGCCAAAGGGATTGAGGAGCCTGAGGGCCAGGATGCCTCCAAGGGAGAGGGAAACCAGCCAGGGAAATCTGCTCAGGAAGAGGGCAGTGGAAAACAATGCCTTGTATTCTTTCTCTCAGACAGTGAAGAAGTACATTTGTGAAATCTGGCATTCTAAGACTCTAAAATGGAGAAGGTAATTTTATTTATTGCTTTTTTTATTTCATCCCACACAGAAGATGACTGCAGGCAGACACCTGTTGCTGAAGCTGCTCATTGGAATTTCAGTAGCTGGTATTAAATCAGGGTTTATTCTCAGACTGTATAGTACATTTTTCTTTACTTAAAGAGAATGACAAGTTATTTTGCAGGCTTATTTTTTGGCATCAGCTGTTACAAATTCTCTGCAGGATTATCTCTGTTTGTAGAGAATTTCCTGGCAGAACATGACTGGTAAAAAAAAAGACAGCTAATATAGTGCTAAACAAACTTAGCAGTCAACATACCCAGAGCATGGCACTTTGAAACCTCATTCTCAATGTTACAGTGGCTTCCAGCTTGATATATCCAGTTATAACAAGATAAAGGCAGAAACTAACCACTGATTTTAAAAAAAGTGGTTTTATTCTTTTTAATTGGTGAAGTTTGGAAATTAAAGGAAATGCATCAGATATCAGTGACCTCTGGAAAAAAAAAACCTCAAACAATCCAAGGAAGAAAATTATTTACCTAACATTTTCTATACTATTTCCTTGATGTGTCTGTATGGGTGCATATCTATATCTATATATATATATGCATGTATGTATGTATATATGTCTGTATTTGAGTGACCTTCATTCAAAAGGAAATCATTGCACTATTGAACTGGAATATTTAGGAGAATTACCTTGCATAACAGTGAAGGCAGTAAATGTGTTTACTGCTTTGCTTTGTTTCCCCATTGCTGCCCATGTTCTGAGGCACAGCAAAGAGCATTTCTTCTGTAGCAAACAGAAAATGTAGACAGATTTGTGGTCCTGTGGAGTGGGAAGTTTTCCCTGCTGTAGTTAACAGCTCTCTTGAAAGGATGTGAAGTGCTACAACATTGCTTTTATAAAAATAATGAACCAAGAAGTCAAGGCAAGCAATACAGAGCATCACTGATGGCCATTGCAGAGCCACACTGCTGTGTCCCTGCAGCCTCCAGGGGGAAGGCATTGTAAAAACCCATTTCTTTTTGTTTTCAGTGATGTAAAACTGTAGAAACTTGGAAGCCCAGGTTGGATTCACCTCCTCTGGATGCTTCCTTGTGGCTTTGGCAATGAGCAGAGGCCCAGGAAGGAGAAGGGCAGGAGCTGAGGGACACACAGAGAGGCCTTCTCTTCTTCAGGAGGACCTGCTGGGCTGGTCTGTTCACCTTCTTCATAGAGGGTTTGCAACTTTTCAAAGGTCAGGCTTTTGCTGGCCTGCATGAAAATGCTTCCTCCACAAGCATGAAGTCTTTTGAAACTATCATTTCAACCTTTCTGGTGTTTTTGAATCGATAACCTGAAATTTATGTCTTATACGATCTAAATATAGAGTTTGGGATGTAGCTCACCCTCTGCTTTTAAAATCCTTGCTTCTTCTACTTTGTAAGTAACAGAAAAGAGCCATTTTCATAGTTAGTACCCTGGGCTCTTCCTGTGGCAGATTTCAGCTTCTGGAGTGTAAAGAAGAGATGTTCCCATTGACTTGTGTTTTGGGGAGAGGAGGAGGAGTACTTCAGGCATTTCATAAAAACACTTTAAGAGTTCATGCCATGTCAGTTTTCCCATTCCTGCACATTTCAGTAGCACTGAGGGGTCCCATCTATGGGTTACCTCAGGTGTTTTTCCCTTTGTTTGCCTCCCATTGTTTGCTTATTAACTGTAGTTAAATATGGATTATGGAAATAAGCTAGGAATAGGTAAGTGTCTTACCAGAAATTATTGAACAAATTAAAGAGATTTTTTAAATCTTTCTTGAAAAAAAAAAAAGTTCTCAAATGGCTCTGCATCCAGGGATCTTAGAGCTTGTCAGGAATAGAGGTTTATTTTCAGACACTGAGCAACTGAAGGCCAGACATGCAGTTAAAATCCCTTCCAGAGAGTACAAAAAAAGTCTTAAAAACCACCAGTCACTGATTCAGGTGCCCCCCTCCACCCACTGCCACTAAAGGCAGTGAGTGGTTCTTTGGAACCAGAAGTTTTTAGAGGAGTATGGAACACACGTGCAGAGACAGAAAATATTTTGCTTTTCCCTTTGAATATCCTATTTTTATATTTTGGGACTGTATTAATATTAGACTGCATTTGGGATGGCCTGCAAACTTGCTCTGCTCTCTGGATCTCTGCTGAGATTTTTGGTGAGAATGCCAATGTTTATTTGGAGTTTTGTTTGTGATCTGCATACCTGCCTGTCAGGAAATTAATTGGAACAACTTGGGCTTACAGGGATTGAACTGAGGGAGGAAGACAATCTGTCTACTTCAATCAGTGCTTAAGTCATATTTTTTGATTTGTACAAGAATTGATTGTATAAAGTCCAGATTCTGAGTTCATTGAGAATGACATTTATGGGTTTCACTGGCAGCAGCACAGGCTCTGTTTCTGCACATCACAAACAGGGGTGTGTCAGTGCAGCCTAACACAGAATCAAGGCTGTTTCTACAATGTTTCCTTTACTGTTTTCCTGAAGAGAAAGCAGTTTTTTAGAGACTTGACAGCCCTGAAGTCCAGGGGCCTACAGGGCATGCTTTAAGGGAAACAGTATCTTGTACTTTTCTTGGTTTTGTGGTTTTTTTTAAATCTATGGATAGGTTAGCTCCTGGAAACCATCTGTGTTTGCAGCTTTGCCGCAGCATTTGCTTTTAACTAAAAAAAATATTAAGCAGAAGTTGGAGCATTCTCTTATCTTTGTTTATTCCTGCTTTTGCTTTTTTCTTTGCTTCTTTGTATGGGAATATGCTTTTGGAGCTGGGGCTGATGCAGCAAGCATTTCACAGTCCACCTTCTGTTTTATGAACCAGCAGCAGCCCATGAACTACAGGCTCAAAAACATTTCAGTGAAATGGGCTGGAGCCCTCTCCCTGTTTAACCATGCAGAGCAGCAGGATAAAATTTTGGCCTGATGTCTGAAACTGGAGAGAAATAAAGGGAGAGATTTGCCTGACCATATCTGCTGGTGTGCCATGAGTCCTGATCTCTGGCTAGTGAGGAATAGGCAGCTCATTCCCTGCACAATGGGAACTGAGGTGTTTATTGGAAGGTACACAGGCTACTCTGTGTGTCCTTGTGGCCTTTTGCATATGTTTTATCCAGCTTTTGATCCCTAAGCAGTGAGGATTATTTTATAACTAAGTTCCCAGACTTGGTTATTTGTTAGGAGTATTCATTTTCTAATTCCCTTTACTTAAAGCATTCTGGATGCAGGTGCAGCTGTCTGGAATTTTAATTCTTTTCTTCGTGAGCTGGTTACTTTCCCAAATCACTGAGATTCAGAAAATGTTCCTAGGGTTTAACATAATCACTTGTTGCTACTACAATATGTACCTTTCTGGTACTATTTTTCAAATTATATTACTGAATTTCCAGGAGAGCCATTTCATCCAAGATCTATTTTCAGTGCTCAGAAAGGATGAAGGTTTCTAACTCTGTAGTTGGGAAGAGATCACAGTGCAAATGAAGGCAAAAGCAAAAGAGGTCTCCCTTAGGGGAAGAGTTGGGGAAATTAGCCAAGGTTCAGGAGCTTTCAAATCTAAGGAAATCTTCAGCAGGGAAGACCTGAGGATCAGAATGGTAAAAATAGGACAGATGGTGTTCCTTGTCAAAACCCTGGGAAGCTGTGGATTTCCTAACTATCTGAGCTCTGCTTATTACTCTCCTCTGTGCCTGGCAGCATGTCACGCTCCCCTGATCCATAACTAGAAATCAAAATGCATCTGAGAGGCTGTGGCCCTCCAGTAGCAGGAAAACTGACTGGATTTCCTTGGAAAAAACCCAGCTCATTCAGCTGGTCATGCCCTTTGAGATCACAGAGATAGTTATCCATCTGCAGGAACAGTCCATGGAGCAGGAGCTTAGGAAGTTGTCATTTACAGTCACATAATGTGGAGTCAATCCTTGCTGTTCCCATGTTTTATATTCTGGAAGAGAATTGGGAAGTGTCATTATCTAGCCAAGATGGAATATTTAGATTTGATCCTGAACCTTGAACTGATGAGGTCACTAAACAGCTGCCTGAAGTACAGTGGTTTCTCTTTTTTGACATCTTTCCAGGTGGACAAATATCAAAATCGATGACTGAACATGGGATGAAGCTTCAATGGAGGGAAGACAGACTGTATTAATATGGATGCCATGCATGAGAAAAATATTACAGAATAATGAAGGTAAATACAAAAACTACTGAGGTGGGTTTGTTGTCTCTTATGCTTTTTTTCCACTGTACATAAATTCTGTTTTCAGTCCTGCCTGGTAAGATAGCAAAGATGGAGACATGAAGAGCTTAATGTGGTAACAGAATCATGAACAGGAAACTTTAACCCATGAGCAAATTAAGTTTTTCCTGTTGTTTTCTCACAATTTTTACTATTGATATGTACATGAGATGCTTCTATCAAAGGATGAAATCAAAGACTTAGAGGCTAATTCTCTCAGCTTTACTCAATCAGTCAGCTTGATTTATTGTTCTTGGCTTATACTGTTCTCATCAGTTAACTTATTCTCTCAACAGGTGGTAACATAATTAAAATGGATTTTTATTGCAATTAAAGCATGAAGCTGTTTCTGTTTGCCAGGAATCATTCATATTTTAAACCAGTATATGAGAGAAGTAAAAGTATTGAGGGTGGGTGGTGATGAAAATGGCTTGAGAGTGTTGGAGGCAAGTTTTTTGCTTGGAGTACCTTTCTGAAGATGCTTTTATATTTTTTCTAGTGAGATGGAGGACATTCTATAAGCATGTGGCTGGGTTGTTTCTGAACTGGTGATGTTAATTGTGCAAAGAAATGTTAATGGCTTTTCAGAGCTCCAGGGAAGGAACTTTCACTGAGAAAATGTGTGTATAGGCCTGTTATGTCTGACCTGGTTGTTCTGGATTTGTTTTGTGGTCAATAGAGAGAAATTGGCACTTTTTGTTCCAATTCAAGTCATCTGGGGTGAAAAAGAATGTAGTCTAAAAATGGATCAGACAATTGGGCCCTCAAGTACTTATTTCTCACTATTGATTATGAAGAGAGTCTGAGGCTCCAGGCCCAGCTGCTGGCATCTTCACTGCTGATCTCTAAAGTTAAGTGAAATAAATCAGCCTTGGAAATAAATGGAAAATTAATCCCACTGTGGCCACAAGCTGGTTTGGTTCCTCCTGCTCTCCTATTCTTCACTCTGATTTTAACAACTCAGCTGGTTTTTGTGCTTTCCTCCACCCTGAGGTACCCACCGAAGACTAGCCAGAGCATTGAAACCAAGCTCTGCTCCTCTGGCTTTGCATCTTTTTTACAATCTGGTGGGGTTTTTTGTGTTGGAGGATTTGGGGTGGTTTTCAGTTGGCTGTTTGTTTCTGCTTGTTGTTGGATGGTTCATTTGTTTGAACAAATCAATTCCTGTAAATCCTTGTGAGTTGCCAGCTCTGATGGGCTGAGCTCACACTGCGCCCAGGCTGAGCTTGGGCTCAGCTGCTGGTGTTTTGTGTAGCCCAGCCTGGAATAAGCCATAGCACTGGGAGAGAACTCTTGGTGTGCCAGCAGATGTGCACACACAGAATGCAGCTGCAGCAACCTCATCCTGCTGGGAAACAGGGAAAACGCTTTGCTGGCGCTGCTCCCTGCTGGCAAGAACAGCCATAGCTTGTTTTCTGCCTTCCATGGAAGCGCAGATTAAATGCAAAATTACAGGAGTATTTCAGGAGTATTTCCTCTGATTAAATGTGGGTTTTTTTGTTTTTTTGTTTTGTTTTTTTTTTTTTTTGTGTTGTTTTGGGGGTTTTTTGTTTGTTTTTGTCTTGGGATTGTTTTTTTTATCAGTGTGGCTGTAGTTGCTGTTTTTCTCTAATATAATTTGTGTGTGTGTGTTTCTGTTTTATTTGCAGATTATGCAAATTGCTGAATATTCAAAGAGCAATGCTTAATTTTTATAAAGTACCAAGGCTTAGTTCCAGTTCATGGAAGGTTTTTTAAGCCACTTTAGCAATTGGTTTTTCAAAGGGACCTGAAAGACCTGAGTTCGGCAGTCCCATTAAAACTCCAGGTTTTCAATTTGCCTGTAGCGGCTTTGGAGAGCTCATCCAGAAATGCATTTCAAAAGTTGGTCAGGATGAAAAGAGGAGTTTTTGTGCCCAGAGTCGAAGTCAGCATGCAGAGAAATTTTATGATACATAGCCTTTATTTTGTCTGAGGACCATGCCTTTCTTGTTCATTTTTCAATTTCCCAGTGTAACACTCTCCAGAGCATGACTTTGGTGGCAGGCAGAGGCAGGTGCTCTGGATTTCTTCCTGGAATTAAATGTGTCCACCTCACTGCCCAGGCTGTTTCTGTCTCCAACCCAAACACATAAACTGTGGTGATTTGCAAGATGTCACATTAACAATGCTGCTGCAGCCCCTGTCCTTGTCCCTGCTCCAGGGGCTCCTTTTGCCCATAGCACCTCTGCTGCCTTGAAGATTTTCTGCACCATGTACCATTGAAAGATTATATCCATATTCAAATGCAGAGGTAAATAGTCCCAGAGGGGTGAGGAGATGTCCTCTGCTCCAAAAGGTGTGAGGTGTGTGACAGCTCTGTGCTGGCCACTGCCAGCCTGCCTCAGGAACTAATCTCATTGTCTTCTGCAGAACATGGATTTTGGCACAGCGCAAGAATTGCCAGCTGTCTCCTGCAGTTAGTGATGTAAAACCCTGTGGAGTGTGTGCCATCTGCTGCCTGAGCTGGGATTTGATATCCTGGGATGGGGAGCTG
>JAHXMQ010012338.1:18300501-18318129 GCA_020466415.1 Ammodramus savannarum pratensis | reverse complement strand
GACTTGGGGCTCTGGAATTTTTGTCTTTCTGCCTAGGGAAAGGCCATGGAAAATTACTGGGAAAACTACTCCCTAATACAGCAGGTGACAGAGTTACAAATATAGGTGTGAAGAATACAGAGAACATGCAAAAGAAAAAAGGCAAAGCTCAAATGGCATCGTGAGGACCTGCAGGGCAGGTGCTTGAAGGGAACTTGACATAGCAGAGTGGTTTTACTGAAGCCCATGAGGTCTGTGCTCTCCGGTCCTGCTCCATCAATCTCAGTTTTGCCCTTTCCCCCATGGATTTCCTATGTTTAAAATATGATTTTCGATCATAGAAAAATTCTGATCTTGCAGAAATCACCTTGTGAGAGCAAAGCAGGCTGCCACAACTTCTTTTAGATTAGTAGCCTTATTTTTAACATGCAATTTAATGTAAGAACATGGAAATTCTCTCCGGATTTTCGACGTGTTTAAATCCAAACTCACCCTAAAATGGTGTCTTGCCTCCCTTTTCTATGACAAATAGTTTTGTGTCAGTATATAGCTCCTTTCTAATATTCCTTTCTAATATTACTCTGTAGCTTTCACTACCAAGGGGATATTTTTGAAACAAACAGAACCCAGTGTGATAATTTGATGGTTAATATAATTTTTAACCATTGAGCAAACAGTGAAAATTAAATAAGCAATCTTTACCTGAGAATGATTATTTAAAACAAAGCTATTAATAAAATCCTCTGACAGGTGGAGGCACTTAGTAATATCAATCAGTTCTCTCTTTAGATATGAAGTATTCATTTTATAAATTTATTTATTCTCTATATAAAGTTTGTTGCCTCTTGAAAAATGGTTTGCTATTGGGAATACATCTTGCTATTCATTTAGAAGAATGTTCTGTAGGTGATATGGACAGGATTTCAGCTGTTTGAGGGGAAAAAAGAACAAGTGGTAATGTTTTGCAAACATGAAGATGAGGCTGAGTGTTGGATTAAGAAAGAGATTAAGAGATGGCTTTGTGGAAATCTTCTATTCAGGTACAGTGTTTGCTATGTGGAGATGACAAGTTGTAGGCATTGCTAGAAATGCATGTTTTTTTCTGTAATTCCTTATTTCTTAATTATCTTTCTCTGTTAAATAGAATTAACATGGTTAATCTCTGTGAAATCTTTTGGGAACTCAAAGATAATTTGTTTCAGGCTGGTATGGAAGTCATGAAGGGCAGAAGTAGAATTTAATTGTAAGGACTTAATTAATCATTCAGGTTGCTCGGCTGATGATCTGCATGAAAATTGTAAAGCAGAATAAATACCAATAGCTGTGAATCATATCAACATGGGGTTGTTTAAAAAATCAGATGTTTTGGGGTGTTTTTTTTCCCCCCAGGTATTTTAAAAAGTCACCATGCTCTCAGTGTACTGAAAGAGAGGAGGGAGATCTGATTTCATGTTCCATTTGCTGTGTTTGGGGTGCAAAGAGGGAGGCAAACACCTAGGTGCTCTCTGCAAAGGAGCAGCCAGGTGTTTAAAATATAGATATTTTAAATAGCTCCAACAGGACTGGAACTGGGAAATTGATGTCTATTCAGTCTAAGGAAACCTCTCTCCTGTGGGAAAAGTAGTTATTTAGTCAGTCTGAGAAAATCCAAAGGGAAGTTCTGGAAAAATTCCACTTAGATTTTATGAAACTTGTGTCAAGTAAAAGTAATTTAAATGTCAGAGATAATGGTGGTAGTGTTTTCCTTTACTAGAGTTTTGTGACAGGGGATGTGCTGAGTTTTTTGTTATTTTCTTATTGAAGATAAAGTAATACACCCCCCAAATTCACTTCTAGCTAAATATAAACAGGTTAGACTATGCCTAATCTCTGAAAAAAATGTGCTAATATAGACTTTCTCTTAAACATGCCAACCTTTTATTTAATAAGCTGTGTATTTTTGTTCAACCTGTCGTTTAAAGTTTTACTGGACAAAAACATGTTCTCCAATGCAAGTGATTTTGCACCATGTGGTTGATTCAACTGAGTGGCTGGAGGGAGTTTGGAAAAGGGAATTATAGCCAGTTCCAAGTCAGAGGGAAAGCAATGTCTGAAAAGAGGAGAAAACAACAAAGAATTAATAAGGTAATGGCAGAAAAGTTAAAATTTTCCATGTTTGTTTGATCATCCAAGGAGCTTTGGGAAGATGCACTCAGCTGAATTACATTTTTCAGGGTAATGTGTTTTGTATAGGTCTGTGGTTTCTGGTTTTTCTTATGGTTTGTGATGGATCATGTCACAGGAAGCTTAGTAAAAGTGGCCATTTATTTTCTTTTTTTATTTTAGATTTGTTATTTGTTGAAGTTTGTTGAGGTCTGTTGAACACCTGGAAATACATTTTATAGCACAGTGGTGAGATCATGGCACCATTACCAGCACAGACCTTGAGACCACAATTAACTGAGAGATGCTATTTACAAATCATGTCCCTATGCTTGCTTCCCCTTTGCTTCTGAAAATACTCATTCACACTCATCTGAGGGTGAATGAGGAGGGGGAATTCTCTTGGAATTTTTCTTTAGCCAGTGTTATGTTGATAAGGCAGTGTTATGCTTTATTCCTGTATCTGCCCAGCCCTGGTCCAGGTATGTGGTTAGGAAAAGTTTGTATTTCCTTGTGTATAACACTTCTGGAGCATGGAGTCTGCACAGAATCCTGTGTGTTTCTGACTTGTCATTCAGCATCACACATGGATAATTATTATTCCCGTAAAATAAAAACCCAATAGTTTGGCAGCGACTTATGAAGAATGCTATTTGTGTTAAGTCTTAGGTTATAGCAAGGGTTGGCTTATGTTTTCCTTGCAATAACTCCTTTTTTTTCCCTTAATCCAGTACAATATCCTGGTAAATGGTATAAAAGGTGTAGGGAATGGTGGTCAGTTTGTGTGTGTGTTTTTTCCTTCCCCTGCCAGGGGAGGCTGCAATGACAGGTGGAGAAATTTCACTCTGGTGAAATCCTTGCCCGCATAGTAAGGGAGTGCACAGAGAAAAATCATGTTTAAAATCCCTGGAGTTTGTGTGTTGTGCTTGGTACCCTGGGAGTCCCTTGAATTAAAGCAGCTTCTGCAAGAATGTCCTAACAGAGACCTCATTAAAAGCCCAGCTCCTGAGATGCTGAGCAGTCCTGGGATGATGTGATCTGTAGGGTGAAGGAAAAGGATGTGGCCTGGAAGCCTCCATTCCTTGAGGGGCTCCCTCAGGCACTGAGGAACAAGCTGGGGAGTGCTTGACTGCTCTGGAAGGGAAAAAAATCCCCTTCCAAAAGGGAATTGCCAGTAAGTTCTTTGGCTGCTGCTCCTGCATGTGAAATGTCAGAGTTCCTGTGTCTCGTGCTGATGCTCCCTGGCTGCCTGCGGCCTCACAGCCTGCAGCAGATGGAAATGGGCCCTCTGTGCCTCCTCCTGGGGTGGTGGCTTTCCTCCTGCACCACTGCCTTTGCAGGGCAGCCTCAGGTGTGCCACAAAGCAGCAGGATTGAGGCAGGTTGAGGAGCAGGCTCCTTACCCACAGCTATTCTGGCTCTCCCTGCATGAGAAGAAAGATTTATTTCAAAGGTGTAAATGCTGTTGAGTTAAACCTAGGATTTCATTTCCCTGGAGTGAATTTATGTAAAGAACAGAGGGGCTCACCCTTTTCTGCTTTCCCCCTCCCATGTATGTATTACAGTTGGGCTTTTCTTGTTTTAACACCTGTAAAATGGCGTGATGTTTTTTTTTTTAATGCCTGCTTCTTCAGGTCAGAACATTTGCTGATGGAGAGAAGCTTTTAGCCATATGTTAAATGTACATGCTGTCAGACTCAAGTGCAGCTCTAGGATTTAAAAGGAAATTTCAAAGCCCTGTTGTTCCTGCCTCTTGCTGTGGTGTCTGTGTGGTTGGGCTCTTCAAAGGGATTTAGCAGATCAGTGTTGTGGTGAGAGGGCTGTAGACACAGTTCCAAGCAGAAGCATTAAAATATTTGCCTTGGGGAGAAACGAAAACATCTGAATGTTTTCAAAGAGTAAGTAATTCTTCTGTGCCCATGCTGATTGTAAATAACAGGTGCTCCAAGCACTATTATTTGAGTTGTGTTTTGTTGTGGGAAGTTCCCACTTTCCATCCTTTACCTCAACAATATATTAAGAGGTGTGCATATACAAATAATATAATTTTACTTCTCATCTTCAAAAAAGTGAGAAAGCCCTATTTCCCTAACCCCCATTCTTATTTAGATCTGGAAGGAAAGAATGCTGTCTCAGCTGTCAGCTTGCACAGGGACAGAATCAGCTGAGATCTTGGGCAGTGGTTTCTGAGTTCTGAGGAATGGACTCACATGGTCCTTTGCCTGTGGACACACCCCAGAAAGTGCAATTTCTGAGTTCTTACCTCAGCCTAGTGAGAGGTTTCACACTTTTCCCCATGGCACAGGAATATATTTAAAAGCTGTCCAGTTTCATAAGTGAAGATCTGATCAAAATGTCATCAATAGGTCTGGCTGCCATCCCCAGGCTGGCCTCTGATTTCATATTCTCTTGGGAAAGCTATTTAACACATGGTTTCCTTACCTAAAATATTCAAGCCATACCTTTTGGGGACAAAAACAAGATCTTTAGGTGACAGGAGACACCAAAGGGCAGAAATCATGCTTTACCATGATGATTATTCTTCTCCTGAGAAGGTGCACTTTTCAGTTTTAACACTGCTTGGTGATGATTAATCGGGTTGTGCAGATGAAATTTTCAGTGAGAGTTATGAGATACTTTCCTAAAGAATAATGCATTTTAAATGTTATGTGAGATTTAAGAATTAAATTTTTATCTCATATTTCAAGAAATTTTAAATGACCTTCAGACTGAGCCAGCCAGTGGTTTGAATATGCTAATGAAATCACTTTGCTGGCAAGATGTTTTGTTTGGTAATGAAACACAAAACTGCTGACCGTGTTGAGCTGCTGCTGTTTGTCTGTCTAAAGCAGTAATATTCATCCATGCAGTGTGTGCAGGCAAAGTTCAGGGATGAATATAGATGACCAGGATTTTCTGGGAGCTCACAGAATGGTGTCCTTTAGGTTTTGATCTTTGTAACCAGCTGATGACCTTTATTTTACACTGATAATGAGAGAAAGTGGTGTTACTCTATCACTCCATGAATACAGAAAATAATTGAGTTCTCATCACTAATCATTGTAGTGAAATCAGAAAGTCCCACTTAGCCCTCATCTTGTACTTTTACTGAGTAATGTTTCTGAAGCATTGTGAGAGTGTTTACTGCTTAATTCACTGCTCAGTGAAGATATCAAAGTCTGACTCCAACATGAGTTGGAGTTCAAATTGAATTCATTCATTTTGAATGAATTTCAGTCTTTTTGGGGCTGTTTTCTGTTTGTTTTTTTCCTACTTGATTGTTCATTTTCATTAGACTCAACCTAGAGGAATGTAAGTAAATTTCCAGGTTGAAGTATGAGCATTACAATTGTCTTGGTAAAAAAGAGCAAAATGTATCTGCACAGGTTGTGATCTAAAGTATTAAAGTTGTTTAACAAAATTAAAATCCAGACCTCAGAAGATTCAATTTATTTTTAAAAAATCCACAATTTCCTTTTTATTTTGCGCCTTTACCACTGTAAATCTTATTAAGTAACATTGTATAAATTATCACAAATCTGGATAAATTCCAAAAGAGTGGATGCCTGAAGTTGCAGTTTGTCTGGGAACTTTTCTTCCCACAGTTTATTCTGTTTGTTCAGTTTTCCTCGTACAGTGGTCACAATGCTGCAGGTTAAAAAAACTTGGGTGTTTTTTCTAAAATAACCTCAGGCAGTAAAAAACCAAAAAACAAACAAACAAAAAACCCCAAAAAACAAAACAAACAAACAAAAGAAACACCAAAAAAAAAACCCCAAAAAAACAACCAAAAAAGGACACCCAGAGCATTAGGAGAGAACTTTAATGCAGTTTTTGAAATTCTGAATGACTTTTTGTCGAAGTCGAAAGTTTCCATTTAAAATTGTTTATTTGATTTTATGCCAAAACTGTTGGAACTGAAGACTTTGCTTTTAGTTTTGGAACAATTTTAGAGCTGAAAAAAAAGTGTTCATCACTTTTTCTGGTCATATATCCCAATGTAGTTGGGAATATATCATCCAGTTTCTCTTTGGTGTGACACATAATGAGGGAGGAGTGGGGAGTTGTGACAGGAGGCACAGGTGAGCACAGCAGAGGCTGATTTTTATTCCAGGGGAGAATAAAAGAGCATCCTCATTATTCAGTACATTCCCTGTGAATTTTATCACAGCCTTGTCCCAAGCTTCCAATAAAATTGACCAATGGGTAAATGTATTAATCAGTCTCACAAAGCCTTTTTACAGTTTTTGCCTATAACATGCTCCTCACACCTCCCTGGAGAGGCTTGGGCATGTGAGGCACACACTCACCTCTGCCTGTGAATCATGGAAAGGGCCTGGGCTAGGAAATTTTCTTGGTTATTCCTTTTATTTAAGTTAATTTTTAAGAGCTGGAAATGGGCTACATGTGTGGCATGGATATGCTCATGAGGATTGTTTTGAAGAAAATTTTCTGTGACCCACCAAGGGCTGGAGCAACACTAGGACCATGAATTTCTTTTCCCCAGGGAAAAGCAGAAGGTGCAAGCTGGTCAAAGATGGCACAGGCTGTAATGGCAAAGGCATCTTGCTGTGGTAAACAGCCATGGAAGAATGCTTTGAGCCTTCAGATTTACTCTGAACCTTTCAGGATTTTTGACCTCTACAAGGAAATTTCTGAAACCCTTTCAAAAGATGGTGAGGGTGGTATTCGATGCCCTGTCTGGGAACTAAAAAGAAATTTTGCTTTCAGAGAAATGTGAAGTAAAAGATACTTACAAGAAAAGTATCTGGGGGGTTGTTCACTGTCCTTTTTTTTTCCCTTTTTTTCATTTAATTGCTTGATTATGTAAGCCCATTTTCCAAGAAAAATTGTGTAGATTTTTGCACTGTGGGCTGGGACCTAGCAGTACTGGTTTGTACTGCTGGTTAGATTATGGCTTTTCTGACAGAAACTTTTCTTGCCAGCTTAAGTAGTAAAAGGATAAATTCATAGCAGATATACAGCAATAGATGATGGATTCTTAGGTGATGTGTGATGTTGATGAATTTCAGTATTCATGTGGTAGATATTCAAATGGCTGACCTGGGTGGTTCCAAGGTATTTCCTAGGACCAGATTTGACATCTCAGCAATCTAGCTCAGCAGCTTTGCCCTGGCAAAAAAATCTCCTTTAAATTTTATTCGTTTCCTGTGCTTTTTTACCCTTCTGTGCTTACACTCATTCAATTTTTCTCTTCCTTCCCTCTTCGTGTTATGTCAGAGAATGTCTGAAGGGACATTTCTGCAACATTTCAGATGTGGGAATGGTCAATTCCCCTTATTTCCTTTTTTTAAACTTTTATGTTCTAAATAAACAAGACTTTTTGATTAACAACACTTAAGGAAAAAGTGTTCTGCTAAAGTAAGTATAAACTCAGAAGCAGGGGATGCAAATTTTGCTCCATTTTATGTTATGTGAAGGAACCTTTAAAGTGCATGTGCAAGATTTAAAGCACCACTTGCACTGCATTTGTACAGGATTACTTACAAAAGCTTTGTGAAAATAATGTTTGTCTTGTGCCTTGAAAAGCAAAACTGGTAAAGAATAAATGGTTTGGCTACTGTAGCATGATGAAAACTTCCTGGGGCTACAGATCCCCTCTCTGAAATGACATAAGAAAAATTGAAGAAAGGCATTTGGAGAAGAATATAAAAGCACTGAAACTCTAGGTCCCTGAAAACTCTAGGTTTCTAGAAATAGCATTATGTGGCTTTAAATTTATAACTGGGTATATAAATTTGTTTTTCTGTGGAAAAGTTCCGATTTTCCAAAGGAAACCATGGGGAAAAAGACTTTTGCTACCGAAGTTATGTTGTCCTGAAAAAACTGAATATGAGTCAATTGCAATAGATGTGAGTTTTAAACCTGGCCTTTAACAAATGTGAACAAATGGTCAGTAGCAATATTTTGTAAATGCTTTAAAGTTGTTGAGTGCAAGTTGATTTTTTTTCCCCACATATTTAACTCATTCCTGGTATAGGTCCCCTGTCTGATCCCAGTCACAATTGTTTGCAGTTATGATCCTACCCTGTTTTTCACTGGAATAAGACTGGAATGAGCTTGGATCACTTCCATCAGGTGTCAGGGTCTCTACCAGTATATTTGCAATGTGAATCATTTTGAGGACCATCACTCTGCCAGGGAGCATGAAGAAAAGCAGTGGAATTTGTGTCTGTTATTTCAGATGGTGGCTTTCATAGATGAATTTAACCATATTTTCTGCTGGGAGCTGCTGCCCTGGCTGAGGGTGTTGTTTGAGAGCCGTGGGAACAGCACCTTTCCCTGCAGATAACAGATCATGTCTGTGCTGCACGTTCAGGGGGCTCCTTTCTGCAGAGGTGATCTAAAGTTAAGGACAGGTGGCTCAGAGAAACAACTAATCTTGCATTCTTTCTGCTCTTTATCAAGTAGTCCCACTCGGCCTAAATCAGGCTTTAAGGCTTTTGTTTGCTCTAATGCAATTGCACATGTGTTTTACTCAGACTCCAGTGAGCCAGACTTTGGCAGCAAGACTGGATAAGCTTTCTATAGGTTTTTAAAAAGCAAATTGCATTGTGCTGCTCCCTGGGAAAGTGTCTTCCTTGAAAGTGTTTAATCCACCCTCCCTCCTGAATGAAACTATCCGTGGCATACACTGATAGTGTGTGAGTCAGTTTGTGTCTTACCTAAGAAAGAAGATTTATTTTTTTCCCCGTGCACACTGTTATGCACTTAGAGATGTCTTTTTCATTTACAGGGTGGGAAGTAAACCCCCTTTGCCTTGTGGGCATTTCAATGACATGAGCATAGTTATTGCACTTCAAGGACTTTCTGCACAGGAAAAACAAGGGGAAGAATTGGGTAAAAGTGCAGAAATATGCAGATCTGTAGAGCAGTTTTATAGTTTTTACCCAACCCAGTGAAAAATAGCCATGAAAATATAGAGTTAAAACCTGGGAATTTCAGTATTCTGAATGAAATGTAATTTGTGACACAAATATTTACCCACAAGTACATTTTAAAAAGTATATGGGGTGGCAGGATGCAAATTGCAGTATTACAGAGTTGAAAATCACCCTCTCCATGTGCAGTGAAGGCAAAAATGAAGCTCACTTCCCAAGGAACTACAAGTTGATGCATTATTGGGATAGATAGACAGACATCCACACACACTCCTCTCCAGAGTGTCAGTGTGTGAGTGACTCTTTCAGTGGGATATATTTCAGCTGCAGGACTGTCATAGTGATTAGATTTGTAGAAACTCCCACCTCTGCAAGTTCTTTATTTATACAAGCCTTATAATTTTCAATTCATCTACAAAAGGGCTTGGAGACCTGGGAAAAGGAATGAATGAATCAAAGATGCTGCCAAGACTTGTGCTATGCCAGATTTTCTTTGTAATTTTGTGGTTCTTGGCAAAGGTGAGGCTGGGAATCCGTGTTGTTGACCAGCACGGAATCATCCCTTGGGAGCAGAAATGCTGTGCTCCTGTGGAGGAAAATGATGGTGTTTCCCTTTCCAGACCTGAGATCTTACACTGGGATGCTATTTCTGAGCCAAGAAAACCATATGAAGGGTTCATTTTGCCTCTAAAACAGTTTCATGCTGTCTTAAAAACCCTCAGTGGGTTTTTGATGGCTTTCTTCATTATTTTGGGATTCAATCACAAGAGATTTATGGGGCAAAGATTCAGTCTACTGATGTGGAATAAGGATTGGAGTTCAACCTAAGGAAAGACATTAAGGTAAGCTCAGAATTATCCAATAAATCTTCATTTCCTCCATCATCCTTATAGAAGTAATTGCCCCCCAGAAGGCCAGTTTAACTGAGGATTCAGCAGGAAGCAGATGAGATTGTGTGACATTTACCAGCATCATGCCACCATCCAAATGGAGAATGGGGTCTGGGTTTTAGGGCAGAAAACTCCCTTTTTGAGCTTTTGAGAGCACTTGTAAGTGTAGGAAGGAATTACCTCTTTCAGTCCAAAATTCCTGCAGAAGCTTTCTCTGTGAAGCAGAGACTTAAAACTGACCAAGAAATCAGAATATAGGGTAACTTTGGGTCAGGCAATCTGCACCCTCAGCACAGTTCACTTGGAGGATGGTAACAAAGCTTTATGAGAAGTACTACTTGTATTTGAAATGAGCTCTGCTGAATGTGAAATTTTTCCAATACCTAGTATTGGTAACAATCCAGCTTTCCAGGATTCTCAAAAATAATGCAAAAACACCTTCATTTGAAACTGAATGCAACTAAAGAAGCTTGGTCATAATGAAAATGAAAAATGGTGATGTTGTTAGCAAGAAGTGGGTGATATAGCACAAACATGCAAAATTAGAATGGTTTTTTTATTCAGCACTATAAAACACAATAATGGGGATGAAAAAACTCATTTGAGGTGGTGTCTGGAATGCTGTCACAGAACGCCTGTATGCTGCACTCTGAAGGAAAGCTCAGTGCCTTGTCACTCCTGACTGAATTTACTTTCCCAATCCCAATCAATTCCAAGTTTTGTGGATGGGCAGCATCCACAAACCCACAACCACCCCCTCTGATGAACTCCACAGGTATGGAAAGCCTGAGCACCTGGGCAAAGCTGGGTAAGCTTCTCCTGACCTGGGCAGGAAAGGGAAATCTGGAATGAGCTCCATCCTGTACTTGGGGACAGGCTGCAAATTCTTTGTGTCTAGACAGGAGTTTCCAGTGAAACTGTAAATTTTCTGTTTACTGAATCACTACCTACAGTGATACCTGTTGGGATTTGAGGAAAAAAAATTGGCCAAGACAGGGATGTAAAGTTATTCTTTTTCTCCCACGGCTTCAAAACTCTGGTATGTGGAGGGGACCTGCTGTTAGATTTATCATGCCTCTTGATGAGGGAGAAAAGGAGGGGAAAATAACTAAAATAATTTTTATATGAATCCACAGACATTAGGATACATTGAGCCACCCCAAAGTAATGCAGATGGGGTTCATTTAACGACAATGTCTTCCATAATATTGCAACAATTATTTTGATTTTTTGGTATATTTTGCAATCTGAAAGTTCCTGTGTAAGCAGTAGATAACCACTATTAAAGACAGGTACAGTTTGCAATATGCAGGGATTCTGAAATTTCTTCACAATCTTAGACACAGCCTTTCCTAAAGCACACTTAAAGGATTCTGCAGAATGGCTCAGAACAATGCCATTTTTCTGCAGAAACACATGAAAAATGGTGCAATTACAATTATGATTGCTCCTGTCACATGTATCTGTAGTTGATGTCAAAATTCTAGTTCAGACACTTAACCCAGTTTGCAATATGAAACACACAAAATATATTGTCATCTTCATATAAAATATGACCAAACATCTTTGGTAACAAAAACCAAACCAAGCCAACCTTTATTGCACCTACACAGAATATGTGACTATGGTGTCCTGCAGAATTTTCATCATTTTTAGGGTAACCTGTATGCTCTCTATCATGTTCCAAAATTATTCCAGTCTCATGTCAAAAAAACCACTTTTCTTCTTTGAGTAAGGATCCTGATTTTCCTTAGGATCTTGAGGAGAAGGCTTCAGATGCTGCAGTAGTATAAACCTGTAAGAGGAACTGTGAATGAGTTTTAAGGGACACCATGGACTCTGTCAAGAGCTTATCTTAGATAAACATTTAGATAAACATTTAGCACATCATGCTTATGGAAAGCTATCTGTTCAAAAAGTTCCTTCTGGCTACAGCTGCTTCATATTACACATCTCTGATTTATACTGGTATAGGTCAAGACAAATGATCACTGTGCAACTGCTGGGAATTAGGTTAATTCAGATTATTTTGCTATAGGTTTTTGACTATTGCAGACTTCTGTTGGAGCTCTCAGACAGGTTGCCTTGCAGACAATTGCCTGGATGAGATTTTGGAGGCAGGTGTTAACTGTGGAGACCTACTTACTATTAAATTCACTTGTCTGTTGCCACTGCCTTTGGAGACGATACTTTAATTTTTTTTTCTGGTCATTGTCCTCCACAAAAGACCTAATTGAAAATATCTGTCAAATCATGTCTCTGGTTTCCCTCTTCTTCCCCCGCCCCTCCATTAATTGGACACGTATTGTGTTTGTGTGGGAAGGAAGGAGGCTCTGTACCAGGCTAGCAATATTGCTGGGAAAAGAACATTAAAATGGATAAAGGGATTTCCTAGTGGTATAAATACCTGCACACGACCTCCCTGTGCTCTGGAGCCCTCCTCGGTGTGTGTATCCAGGTGAAATCCTGGAATAGAGCTTGAGGTGCCATCAATCCTGCAGGATCTGCTCTGGTAGAACCCGGGACAGGCAGCTCTGTTGCCTCTAGGAGGGTATGAGCTGCCAAGCATTTGCTTCCTCAGACACCTTTGTGCCCTTGAATTCTGACTCTTCTCCCTCCCTGCCTCTGATAATGCACCACAGCGCTGCAGAGTGCCTGCAGGTCTCCAACCACACCACCAATGTTGTGTCTACAGGTACTTTTTGAAAATACTCTTGCTCTCATTTGTAATTTTTGGGTGATAGAGGAGTTCATTGATGAGTTCTCAGTGTTTAAAGTGTTCAGTGTCAGTGTTATGTATGATTGGGGCTGTGCCAAAGTAGAAGAAATTTCACAAAACTCTGCATATGAGTGGATCAGGAAAAGCACAAATGTTTGTGTTTTAGCTAAATATCTAATTTTCTTTAAGTTTGTGGCAAGATTAGGCTCAAATATGCTGCCAGCTCAGAATAGGTTCAAACACTGTCTTTGGTATTACTGCAGTCTTCAATGACAACTGTCATGTAAAACAATTGAAAAGTTGTTTATTATGTAACCATAATTTAAAATATTATAAATTACCTTAAATGGGAAATACATTTAAAAGGCCTCAAGTGTAAATATAGTTTGGGGGAGTTTTAAACAAGGAAAAACATTGCTTTGCAAGGCAAATTGCAAACTGGATCAACACTAAGGTTTAAGTGTGATGTTCAAAATGGTTAGTAGAAACCTTGCCATTATTTTTGAATCTTGTATATTCGTGTATACAATCCAATTAGATGTGTTTAAATATTAGGAGTATTTAATCACTAAATATCTGAGCCAAAGAAAGTTTTCTTTCAGTGTTAATACTGCGGACTTGGGATTGTGGAATACAGGAATTGTTGATTGAAAGCCTTCAGGGAAAGAAAAAGAAATAGTTGATTTATTTGAAATTGCATTAATATTAGAATTTCATTTGGAGTCTTAACAAGAAAGTAGATTTTTCCTGAAAAGCATTGGTAATAAAGCATTTTAATGAAAAGAAAAAGCATGTATGTAGTGAAAATTGATTATTGGTAACAGAAAACAGGATCATCTTATACATTAAGCAAAAGGCTCAAAATATCCCAATACAGCTGTGGGTCAGCAATAGTGGCAGGGAATAGGAGAATTTAAATTTTGTATGAGGTCAAATTTATGTATCTGTATGACAGCAGTATTTTCCAGATTCATCTGATTTGTAATGGAAAGGACACGATGAGGGCTGGCCCAGAGCAGCTGCTCACCTGCCACAGGTTCAGGTTTTGGTATTTTGTATCTGCCACCCAAGGACAAATGCCACTGCAGTCAGTGGAAATTTTGGTTGTAGAACCACATCCAGAAGATGATCCTGTAAAAAAACCAGCCTGGGAAAGCAGAAACAGAGGGTGGTAACTATAATGAGTCAAGATTTAGAAATTTCATACATAGATTAAGGAATTGTCATAAAAAGTGCCACTTTGAGCGCACATGAGGAGAATTTGTGTGCAATATAATGGTGAAAGAATTTTGAATAACAACTTATTTTAAATGTCAGAAGTTTTAAAAATGGATGTAACAATTCTTCATTACAAGAAAGGTGAAAATACTTCAGTTCAAATACTATGCTGTGTCATTCAGCTGATGTTCTGCAGTATCCTCAACACTGTAACTGCTATTATTTCATTTAAATAGCATCATCCTCGCTATTTAATTTTAAATCATGTTTAGCAAGTAAAAAATTGTATTTTCATGCATAAAATTTATAGTATATGGATTATGAAATAGTGGAAAATGCAACCAGTAAAAATCAGATCTTAACAGAAAAGTAGAATTGCTCTACATGCATTACAGTTATTAACACAATCTTTATTTTCACTGCATGTACATTAGCATAAGCATGTTTGTCTTAGTAGGTTTTATATCTGTGCAAGTATATTTAAACAGTACAAGAAGTCTTTACTGTTATGATTACTGTTCTAAAACCCAAATATTCTAATCCCTAATTGAATAGACTGTTTTGAACAACAGGAATGTGTTCTTTAAAATGTGGTCTTACATATCTGAATGTTCATAAACATTAATATTTAATATTCTATTTTATTGCAGTTGTTAGAGGGGGCAGTACATGCATTTTTATTCCTACTTATACATGAGAAACAGCCATATCTCTATATTGCATTCAGCAAAAAATGGTCTCATTCTTCAGGCACTGGCTATTACTGAGCATAGATCCAAAATACCCCTGTGAAAACACAAGAGATAAGTTAAGTGTGTTTGTTGGTGCTGGTGATGGAAAATGTTTATTTAGGCCTGACTTCAGAAAAATCCAGAATTTACCATCTTGTTTCTCTACTATCTCACCAAAGCACTCTGAAATGCTTGTTGTTGCTTGGTACTCAAGAAATTTTGATTTTTGGACACATCAAAGCAGATGTGCCAAACTACTGCCTTTGGAAACCCAGGCCTTCGTTTGCTGTGGGGTTTGCTTGAGAGTGAAGGCATTATAGGGGTCCTGGGACTGTATAATTACTTTTTGTGTGAGATTGAATGAATCAGCGTGTGGAAGTTGAGTGAGGAGAGGAACAGGTTTCCCCTGCTCAACACTTTGTGCAAACTGGGTTATGCCCATAGGTTTATACCAAAATCACCTCATCAAGGAGCAGCACAACAATTCCTACTCCTGCCTCAAAGGATGTCCCGCTATTTCTAGTGGCAGCTCTCCCTGTTAACCTGATGGCTGTGACCCTGTGTTAAACACTCACAGAAGATGCTACAACTGCACAGAAGGCACTGCCTGCCTCACACTTCAAGGCTGTGTCTCGAACCTTGAATTCTTACCAGTCCCATCTGTTTTCTCTTTGCTCCCAACTCGTGCGTGTTCATGCGTTGGCTTTGCCGCGACGACGCCGGGACACCCTTGGCCAGGCCTGCACTACTCCGTGCCCTCCTGTCACTATGGGAATCAACCTTCCACCTACGGGGTGATGGCAGGTAAGGGGCCAAACCTCAGCTGGGTGAGCTGTCAGAGTGGGTCTTAGCCAGTTGTGCTTTAGAGGGGTCAATCCAAGAGAATCGTTTGAAGAAGATGGATTTGGATTGAGGCACGAGAAAAAGGGTTTGGAAATTAGTGCCCACAGCTTCCCAAACCTGTGCATCTCTTGAGAAATCACTCCATGTCTTATGTCTCCCTACAAGGCTGGGAAAGTCCTGCTGGTTTTGCTCACCTCTGGCCATTTCTCCTGGTGATTATCACTTTTTGAGGGGCCAGAAGTGACATACCCAACACGCCTGGTATAGGTCAAGACAAATGATCACTGTGCAACTGCTGGGAATTAGGTTAATTCAGATTATTTTGCTGTAGTGTCTTGACTATTGCAGACTTCTGTTTGAGCTCTCAGACAGGTTGCCTTGCAGACAATTGCCTGGATGAGATTTTGGAGGCAGGTGTTAACTCTGGAAACTTAGTATTAAACTCACTTGTCTGTGAGTATGGGTATGACTGGGTATGACCCAGTACCTGGGCTGATGAAGCCCTGGCTGAAGGTATAAAATAAAATGATTGCATAGTGAAGGGATGTGATAATGTGTTTTTACACTCATGAATGCTTGCTAGCATCTTGCTCGTTCTTCCCTGTCCCAGGCTCAGTAAGAGTGAGGCACTTTTGTTCTGTGCGAGTTTAAGTAGCAGTCAATGAGATAATGACATGAACCAAGTTAACATAACTCCCAGGAAATAACTGGGACTTGAAAATAATCCAAAATCAAACTCAATTTTATTTTATTCAAGAGTTAAGGAAATGCTAGAGTAAATCAGCATGGACTAATAGGGACAGAGTGTAGGCTTCCTTCATGGTATGCAAATTTCCATATTCTTGTGTTTCATCATGCTTTTCTGTGTCTTTTTAAAAGATTCCGGGCATTGTCCAGGTCTCTGGGGAAAGTTAATAAGTAATAATAAATTATATTGCTCAGAAATGAGTTTTCATTAATTCCAAAGGAAATATATTCTTCTCCTTTCTTTTCTTATTTTCATCTTTCCTTACTTTATTTTCTTAGGCATCAAGTCTGCAACTCCAGAGATGCTCTCAGCAAGTCTCTCCCAGACTCGTATCTTGCAGACCTGCAGCATGCCTCACCCCAATGTGGTAAATGGTGTCAGCACCTTGCAAAGCAAGTCCCTCTCTTTTAAAGCATTTTTCATTATTTTTTGAGATTTTTTTTGTGGTTATCCTGTGTGGAGTGTATTAAATAGTTGGGGTTAGAATCTCCAACTCTGATGGGAGTAATTGGGGCAGTGAAGGAAAACCTAGCTCTAATAAATGGAGGCAGCAGTGAGAGGTTAATGAAGTTCTGAGTTCTTCTACACAGTTTTGTGTAGTTTAGAAAATTGGGAAAGATGACCTGAGAACCTGGAATTTAGTGGCTGCTCCAGATACACTCAGGAGTGTTAATATTTCTCCAGTAATTCCCCCCATGCCTCCCTCAGGTCAGAGGCTTTTTGTCTAGGGAAAAATCAGCCCTCACTCTTAACTGCATCTCTTTGTTAAGTCTGACATTTGGGAACAAAAGGTGGTGAAAAATAGTTCTGTTTTATCCTGGAGCAATTTCTTTTTCGAAGATCATTCTGAATGAGTTCTAGTTTTTTGGTTTTTTGGTTTTTGTTCTTTTTTTTTTTTTTTTCTTTGAGCTCTTACCTGTGTACTTTCCTCAGAGAAATTCTGTGCTGCAGCTAAGCCAAGATAGTGGCTTGTCTGAGCATCAAATGGCATCTACATGGAAGTATTCTTATGCCAGAAAATAGAGACTGGCAAATTTTAAGTGACTCAAAATGACACAGATCCATTGATCTTGTGCCACTTAATTCCAGCTTGGAGAATGGATTTTTATTTGTGTAAGTTTAGGCCATTTGCCTCTTATTTAAGTGCTTCATGGTTTGCTAAGTAGTAAGATGGCTGTGGTCAGTGACAGGGGCTGTTGATAGGTTTCCATGCTAAGGGAAGACAGTATCTTGTCTGAGCATCAAATGGCATCTACATGGAAGTATTCTTATGCCAGAAAATAGAGACTGGCAAATTTTAAGTGACTCCAAATGACAGATCCATCACTCTTGTTGTGCCACTTATTCTAAGTTAGAGTGTGGATTTTTATTTATTTAAGTTTAGGCCATTTGCCTCTTATTTAAGCGCTTCACAGTTTGCTAAGTGATAGGATGGCTGTGGCTGGTGAAAGGGGCTG
>JAHXMQ010012338.1:18190260-18300401 GCA_020466415.1 Ammodramus savannarum pratensis | reverse complement strand
TCGCAGGTGGCCTGACCCCCTGCCTGTACAAGTTCCCGGAGCACGCTCTGGGTGCCAGCTCCTGTGCCCTGGGCCATGGCTTTGCTGCCCTGCCCCAGCCCCTGCTGACGGAGGAGCCCGCGGAGTTCAAGCAGGAGCTGCGCAGGAAGAGCAAGCCCGCCGAGGAGCCCGTGGACATGGACTCCCCCGAGATCAGGGAGCTGGAGAAATTTGCCAACGAGTTCAAGCTGCGGAGAATCAAGCTGGGTATGTGCTTCATGTCCATGAACAAAAGGCTGGAAGAGCCCAGGGAAAGCCCAGTTGTTTCTGTTTTATGGTCTGGCCTCTGCTGTTGTCTCATCATAACTCTAATCCTGCCTTGCCCTGAAAAACCTCCTCCATTCCTAGAAGGCCTCCATGGAATTCATGAACTTTTATTTTGCAGAAAGGGACTTTAAACTTTCCTGCCCTTAAACCATTTGTGTTAAATGCAGAGAAAATTTTTTTATGTTAAATAAATTGCATTCAGTGCCAGGTGCAATATTTTGCACAGCTCCAAATTATTTATTTTTTATGTTAAATAAATTGCATTCAGTGCCAGGTGCAACATTTTGCACAGCTCCAAGTTATCTACAACTTAGGGCATGTAGCCCTTGTCAGGGAAATTAATCCACAAACACCAGAGGTTTATGTCCAAAAAGGAGACAGAGGAGTCCTTTATTTGAATAAAAGGAGAGGCCATGGGGCATCCCCCTAGGATGTCCAATTTTTGGAGGACACAGCCTCCTTTTTATCCCAATTTCCCTGCTGCTTTTCCCTTCCCTCTTTCCCCATTGGCTGAAGTACTTGGGAGGTACATACTTTCCAGAATGCCTGATACCAAAGATTTCCCTCTAGTGTATAACCCTCCCTTTTAATTTTTAATTCTTATGGAATTTAGGGGTTTTTCTTCTCCATTGTTTCTTTCATCTTTCAATGTCTAATTTCATTTACCAGCAAACCTAAAGTTTATTTGTAAAAGCAAATATCTTTTTCCATTCATCAATCACTGGAATCCTTCCCATTGTTTCTTTTATCTCCCAGTGCTAGTTTTATCTACCAGCAGACCCACAGCTTGTTTGGAAAGACAAATCCACT
This sequence comes from Ammodramus savannarum pratensis, assembly GCA_020466415.1. Taxonomy (NCBI): domain Eukaryota; kingdom Metazoa; phylum Chordata; class Aves; order Passeriformes; family Passerellidae; genus Ammodramus; species Ammodramus savannarum. The sequence continues at coordinate 18,299,285 of JAHXMQ010012338.1, read as the reverse complement.
ATTCCTCTCTCCTCATAACCATCCAACCTCCCATACCCATTCTTTTCCCCATGGACTGTTTAATCTGATGGTCTGCTGTCATTTCAGTATACACTGAGTGACATCCATGGGAAATCCTTCACACCTGTAGGAAGCTTCTCTTCTTGGTTTATTTTTTTTGTGCCACGACATGATTAGGAAGCAATTGATATCTTTGTTGCTGTGAGATAACTGCTGAGGACAAAGGTGGGCTTTGCCCTCTTGTTCTTGGCATTATCACTTATAGCACTGCATCACAATTATAGGGAATCCTTTTATTTTATAAATCTAAAAAATGTATAAGGTTATATAAAATAATAATTATATAAAATGATAAGGTTATATGGGGTATGTGTGCACTATCTGAACAGCTAGAAAGCCAGTGTGTTCCATTTGCAGTTTAAACAAAAATAAAAGAAATTAGGGTTTAAAAATATTTGCAAACCGGTAAATTTTCCTATATATCCTTTATTTGATGTCAGCCACAGCAATGGAAGGTGATTGCCAGGCCACACATAGTCAATCACTGCATCTTCATCTGGAATTTTTGAGGGAACAAAACTTTCTTTGGTGCAAGCAAATTACATGGAGCCTGTAGAATGGGAGAAATGCAATATGCACAGGAAAAATAATCTGAGTTTGAGCTTTACAAGACAAAACAGGTTGTGAGTCTGAGAGACACAGGTTTAGTGGAGTCAAAAAGGAGGTTAAAAGGTGCCTCATGGGACACTGAGTGCCTAAAGAGATCCTGCCTTGTCCTGGCACCGAAGCAGAAAAGGAGGACGATGATCCAGTCCCTCAGCCATGGCAGATCCACATTCAGAGAAATGAGCAGGGAGCTGTTGGTGCAAAGTCAGAGCTTGCAAGGAAACTGCAGCATTTCTCTGGTGGCTTCAGCTTGGATGTTTCAACAAATAACAGGAGACCAGCAGTGCCTCTAGGGATTATTGCTCTTGGACCATCTACAGAAAGTCATGGTGTGTTTGTAACCCTCTCAAATCGCTAACCTGGAGTGTGAAACTCCACTAAATCAGTGTCACACTGCACAGGAACCACCAGGACACCGAGCAGGCTCTGAGTGGGCTCAGCTGGGCACAGAGACCTGCAGGAAGCTCAGCCTGCAGGCACTGCAGCACACACTGACCGCGAGAGCCAGCAGCAAAGGGCTGAGCATCTCAAGGAAAGTCACCCCCTAGAAAACTTCAAAGATGCTTTTTCCTCTTTGTTTCTGGCAGGTTATACCCAAACCAACGTTGGAGAGGCTCTGGCTGCTGTGCACGGCTCCGAGTTCAGCCAGACGACGATTTGCCGCTTTGAGAACTTGCAGCTGAGCTTCAAGAACGCCTGCAAACTGAAATCCATCCTGTCCAAGTGGCTGGAGGAAGCAGAACAAGTGGGAGGTAGGGAGCTGAAACCCTCTAAATATTGATTTGCACTTTAAGCAGAATCCCATGTAAATATTTCAGGGCTATTACAGGTCTTCTGCCGACTAAAGATTTTGTTTTACCAGCTGTAAATGCTGAGGTGTGCTTGTGTTAAAGTATAGCTATCTTTTTTTTGGATGAGCATGGAGGGGAAAACTGAAATGCATGGAGAATAGCAGAAATATCTCCTGGGCTGCTGGAAGAAATTTCTTCCAGTCTCACCCAGCAAACCAGTTCCAGTCCTGTAGCGAGCCAGAGTAGGATCTGCAGGACAGCCCGTGTAGCAGTGACAGGGATTTTTCACAAGCAAAGGCCTTTTGCTTCTAATAATTTCTGTCTATAACCATTTATAATTGGAGGTAAAACAATGTACAGCCATCCTAACAATGGAAAGATCCTATGTGTGATGCTCCTCTTATTCAGCAGCACTTTCTCTTGTGCTTTCTTCTTCCTTCAAAGAAAGTGACTGTTTTTTTGTTTTCCAGTCCTGTGGAATGTAACTGCCAGCTTTTGTTGTCTGACTGCTGACTGCTGCTTCTTTTTTTAATACAGCTTTGTACAATGAAAAAGTTGGGGTGAATGAACGGAAGAGGAAGCGCAGAACCACCATAAGGTAAGAAATATTTAGGCTATTACAGGTTAGAAACAACTTTGGCTAAGATGCTTCTTTTTCTTCTGTCAAAATTGAAGTGCTCTTTTCTATTAATGAATATCTGCATCTTGGGCTTCTAAAAGTTCCAATATTTGGAAATATTCTAGTGAAAAAAACCAGCATAACCCTCCAGAGCCCCAATTAATTTGAAAGTATTATATTTCATACTTTGCTCAAAACCTGAGAAGTTGTTAGTCAAAAGTAATGATGTTTCTATACTTCTGCCAGTTTTGTTAAACATTAAATATTGAAAAACTATAAATGTAGAATGTAGAAGACCCATAAATGAAAGAGATGAAATAACTGCAAGTGGAGCAGATGCTGTATTTCTGTAGCAAATACCTGCACCTCACTTCCAGAATAATGCATGAAGTGCCCTCTCGTGTCCAAAGAAATTACAGCTACTGCTGAAACTTCTGGATGCCTCCCAGTGGCACACAAGCATGCCATGTATGTGGTTTTTCAGAGTAAGTGACAGAAATTGGAAGCAAATTCTATCTGGAAATAAGAAAAAAATAACAGTATTAAATTATTCTGTTTAGTGAACCACTCAGTTTTGATCACTGCTGACTGAGGAGCAGATGAGGGCAGACATTTGGAGAATGTGATGATGGCTAAAACAGCTGGCCATAATCTCTGTGATTTCTAGGACTACTCTAGTGCTGTCTCTATAATTAGTGAGATGCAAAACACACATTGTTTCCCAAATCTAAGTGATAAAGCTCTTCCTCTCTGTAAACCCAAATGATTTGATACAACCAGGTAACACCACTGATGTGCATTTGCTGGGGCAGAAGGGTGGTCAGGCTTGTTCCAATTCCTTTGACCCCACTCATAACTAGTTAGTAGCTGTGTCTCCTAGATAGTATCAAGAAGCACAAATATTTTATAATTAACACTGAAATTGCTCTGAGCTTGCTGCCATTTTTGCCTTTTCATCACCCCTTGCCAAAATTCTGTACGACGTCACGCTGCTCGTGCCAGTAGAGAACTACAGAGTATTTTTAGTGCTTTGGGTTCCCTTTATGTGAAGAAAAATGAAACAAACCAAGTTATTGCCTTCAGTGTTGTTACTTGATCTTTCTCTTGAGCTAGTGGTGAAAGCCTGAATGTACAGAAAAGTTTTTAAAGGTGAAATTTTCCCTCTTTATCCAGCATTGCTGCCAAGGAAGCCCTAGAGAGGCACTTTGGAGAACAAAGTAAGCCGTCTTCTCAGGAAATCATGAGGATGGCTGAGGGGCTCAATCTTGAGAAGGAAGTCGTGAGAGTTTGGTTTTGCAACAGAAGACAACGGGAAAAAAGAGTGAAGACCAGTTTACACCAGAATGCCTTCAGTTCTATTATCAAGGAGCACCACGAATGCCGGTGAAGCTTTTCCACGTACACGTGTGGATTTCTCTTTTGCTTTTTGTAAATATTGTAAATACTGTGTTGTTAAAAAAGAGAAAAATCAGTAAACCCCTCATTCCTCCTGCATGCTACCAGCAGCTGTAGCATGGGAAGGATTTTGCTGTCATTAATTAAGGCACTGTGAGCTCACCAGGACAGAGGTGTCACACTGCTCCCACTGCATGCTGTGTCTCAGCCCAACATTTGTCAAGCAGAAGTGGCTTGGATAATGCTTGTTATCAAAGGTAATTCTTGCTAATTTGTTATGTGCCTTGAAGTTTGTTTTGGGTAGGCTTAGCTATAAAAACAGGAATACAGTTTATCTGACCTCAGGACTTTGTGGCCTGAGGGGAAGAAAAAGAGTTTTATTACATTGGTCTGCATTGTACTTTCTTCTGATTAAAACCATGTGTGGACATACTTACACCAGAGGTGGTGTGTTAAGCTAAAAAGTACACAAAATAAGAATTTATTGCACTGCACATTCCCTCTCTATTACACTCCACTAATTGAAAATAATCCCTTATTTGTCATCCTCCTGCCTAGAGATAATCGAGGGGAAAAAAATACCAGTGCCAGAGCTCCACCTATCAGGCAGGAACTGAGAAAACTGAATTAATGACTGCAGTACTCACCAGGGATAGATTATCCAGCCATCTCATCAGCCCTGCTCATTGTTATGGGAATTAGCCCATTACCATATAAGTATTTTGACTGTTTTCCCAGGACTGAAATTAAGTGAGTACACGCAAGTAGTCCTGGCCAGATGCATTTTATTTTTCCATAAAACAAACCTGATGATTTAGAAAATGTCTCCATAATAGGCCCAGAGGAGTTTAATGTTCAAGACCACTTAGAAGCAGCATGTACAAGTTAAGTGCTCACTCTCCAGTGCACATTAAATTATCTCTGATACTTATTATAGTGACCGTAAGCATATTCAGCAATCGAAATCAGGCTCCTGGATTTCTAAAAATCCACATTTTTATGCATGAATGCACCACTCTAAGCCCTTAACTGAGAAGAAAACTTCAATTTAATAACTAAAAGGGGACAAACTGTGGCTGTGTACTCCCTTCAGGCTGCTTTCATCACTAGCATAGCTCATTGCTATAGCAGAGACCAAGGTGCATACTTTTATCCACCACAGGTCACGAACTTCACAAAAAAAGTTCAGCTGAGAGGATCAGCACTCAGCAAAGGTGGTGGCATGCACTGGTGTGTCTTTCGTGTGATGTGACCAAATTTTATGTGTGTTGAAATCACTATCTGGTATATAAAAACTTTATTTATGTTCTAAATTATTTTCTTAATTATAAAAGGCTTCCTAGAAATGCTATCAGCCTGTACTTCCCAATCTCCTCATCCAATAAAGTATTCCTATACTTTTGGCACTCCAGGCAATGGTTTGTATCTCTCTTTTGGTAACACTTTACTCTTTTTTAGCTGTGTGTCATGCTGCAGTGTATTTTAGAATGCTCTAACAGATAATTCCAGAGCAGCCTCACAGTAATGTGGTGGTCTCTTGCCCCTCAAAAGTCTCACAAGTTACAGCTAATTGCAGCAACAGAGCGAAATAAAATTAAAGGTGACACATAACAAAATTGTCTTGCAAAGAAATGACAAAAGGCCAACTGGGGGAAGTAACCACCATTTAAACACACCTACCTGCTGCCACAGAAATACAAACAAATTAGGATTATTTAAAGAAGAAAAGCTAAATAAAATCAATTTCAATGGCTGCAGCTGGCGCTTTACTTACAGAAAGTGGCAATTCATTTTTTTTTTCTCTAGGAACAACTTAATTACCACCAATTACTCTTGATTAGGGTTGGGGGAGGATCCAACCTGCATATAAGGCAGGATTTTCAAGGAGCAGCTCTATGAACTTGCAGGAGCTTAGTTGGCCATTCAGCCAAGCTGGGCTGTTTTTGAGATATTTGTGGGTTTTTTTCTTGCTCTTCTTTTCCCATGGTAACTTTAGTGTGTTAAAACCACACCAGAGGGCAAAACAAGGTGTTACCACAATGTTTAAATCTTAGGTTTAGCTGTCTCTGAAGAACTGTGATGCCCTCATGTGAGGGACACAACTGACCAAGCACAGGCCAAGCTGCTGAGCAAAGGTAAGGTGAATAACTTAAGTTACTCTCTTCTAGATTTAATGTGAGAGCATTGAATGCTTTTATTATAGTGTTTAGACAAGTAGTTATCATTTATGATCCAAAATTGTTCTCAAAACTAATATTTAGAGTTAGTTTATCAATGTGATCAGTTGCATCTTAGCAATAGTCTGCTCAGTTATGGACTGTACTAAAATGCTGATGGAGGCAGGTTGTTCATAATATAAGAACTAGGAGTAAATAGAGGAAGATGGAAAGAAGCTTAAAACAAAACAAAGTGGTGTTTTTTAACATGCTTGGGGAAAAAAATTTGAGTGGAAAAAAAGTGGGTGCCAGAAGTTCCTTTGTATGGAGGAGTTCTCAGCTGAGAAAGCCACTCAGAGCTGGTGTGTGTAGAACTTGCACAGGGCTCTGGATGAACTTTATTTTTGAAACAGATTGGCAGAGTATGAAGGGAGGAAGCATCATTGATGCTCATTGTGTTCTCATTGCTCCCCTGGGATTTGTTTCAGGGCATTTGAGGAACAGGGCTCTGGGTAGAGCCATTTTTAGGTGTGGGCACAAATGTGCCATTGCTCCCAGATGGAGACTCAGATGCAGCTCCTATTTAGGTGTTAGCAAGGATAAAGGAGGGTAAGGATTGAGTGATTTCACTGAGTTTTTTTAATCACTCAATGTGATTTAAAAGGAATTTGTATCTAAGCAGGCAGTGCAATTTTTTTAGACTGATCCAACATACTGACCATAATTGCAGACACATAACAAGCCTGCAGCACTTCCCACTCTGCTACCCAAAGATTTTTACACAGGTTAGAGCTGCAGGATTGAAAAGGTAACTTGTAACAAACCACAGGATACTGACACCAGCCCTAGTTCAGCAGTCCTAATGGCACCAAAAAAGCAATACCTTTCTTCCTGTTCCTCAAAGACCCAGAGGAAAGAACTCATTATGGAATTGAGCCCAATTTTGACAGTTATTAAAAATGAAGTGCACACCTCATTCAGAAAGGACACACGCCTTGGTGTTCAACCAAACGACAAACAACCACTTACATTTTATCCTTGTGTTTGTACTATGATTTCTCTTTCAATACCACAGAGCAGTACTTGGGCATGAGGTTCCAGACAAGGGAATGCAAACTTGAACAAGTCTTTACTGAATATTAAATGAAAGGCCCACGAGCAACTACAATAAATATGATTGTGCTTTATCAAAGCAAGTCAAAGGAATATTTATCAGAGCTCACAAAGAAAGCCCAGTAAGAGACAGATGTGTAAGAGTAACCCTACAGAGGACAAAGCCATTGTGGGATAAAAAGCCTTTTATTAGATTTTTACAAAATAACTTGTAAAAAAAAAATCACCCCATATTGGATATATGCAATATATTAACTTACACATTCCTACCCACTACCTGACAGATTCAGTTTTGCATTATTTCTTTGAAAGAGAAAGAACAGCTGCAATTCTAGGCCTAAAACCTGAGGAAGGCTCTTCTGTAAGTTCTCTTTGCTGACTTCAGTCCTGAACAGTAGATGGTGCAACAGCAGCAGATTCACTGAGGTTTCCTGCTACACTTTGCCTAGCAGCAAAGTCTCTTTGTGAGGTTTGTTCCCCTCCAGTTTTCCTGTGTTGCTTTTGGGAGGTATTTTGATTTTCTCTTTTAAAGCCAAGATGATTGTTGTTTCTGTTCAATGAGCAGCACCACTAAATCAACACTGAGGGGTAAATATCTCCAGCAGAGTCAGGGCTGAGGAATATCACACCATCCAGCTGGGAAATGCATTCTCATTTTGTCTATTTCCAGTATCAACAGTTCTTATTCCTTAGCACAATGCATATTCCACTTACAGCTAGAATTGTGTTGATGCAGTTCAGAGACCATAGAAAAACCTTCACAGAAACCAGAATGCTTTTATTATAGTGTTTAGACAAGTAGTTATCATTTATGATCCAAAATTGTTCTCAAAACTAATATTTAGATTTAGTTTATCAATGTGATCAGTTGCATCTTAGCAAACAATACAATTATGCAGTTATCTTCCATTAAGAAGTACTGTAAAATATATACAAATGTTGCTTCAGGCAAATGTCCTTTTTTCAAGTGCACAAATTGCATTTCTGAATGAGTGCATCTCTCCACTTCAGCACTGAGTCCCATCAGGTGTACAGAGAGGTCTCACCAAAGCACTGTGTAAAACCATCTTAATTATTAAGTTTACTCACCTTTCAAAGACTCCTTCTGAAAGAAAATCACAAAGGTACAAGATTTATATACATAAAGGCACAGCAATTCTGTTGAAACCAGCTATGTTACAGTACAATAGAGTTCAATCAGTGCCTTTCATGCAACAAATTTCACTAACACATGTAACTCCTCTTCCAGAAGAAAAATTAACTGCACAAGGAGTGTATCCTTCCCTTCTGGTAAGAAGAATAACAAGCTATTATTTCATCAGCTTAAAAGGAATTTTGAAGAAATACATAAAATGCTTTTTCTTTCTGCCTAAATTATCTAGACATTCAAAGCTATTTCTCATGGAAAAAAAAAGTTTCCAACTAAGAGCCAAGGTGAAGTTTCATTTGTGCTAAGAGATGGCAGACTAAATGTTTCTCTAATGATAGTTTTGTAAAAATGATAAATATTACAGAGGTGCTGTCCTAGGAAGGGGCATGACCAGCCACAGAATAGCCAGTTCTAGAGACAGAGCAGGAACAGAGATGGAAGAAAACTTGGAATCCAAAGGACAGCTCTGGACTGGGTGTAAGTGAATTTATTGTTAGAACTACACCCCTGAGTCAAAAAGGCTCCATGCGATGGATAGAAAAAAAAAAGTACTTTTCTCTGCAAATTCATCTTCAGGCTGTCATTTCTGAGACTTGAGGGCTCTGCTAGAAATCAGTTGCATTGAAAGAGTATTTGCACTTTGCACACGTGTGGGGCTGGCCCCCAGCAGCAGACTCTGGGGTCAATCCACGCCCAGGGCCTTGAGCTGGCGCTCGATCTCCTCATCCGAGATGGTGGCGGCGCTCGAGGCCGAGGCTGAGGGCAAACCGCGGGCAGCTGAGGGAGCCTTGGCCATCTGCAAGGACACACAGGGTCAGTCAGAACAGTCAGGTTATGACAGGCTGACTTTTAGAATAAACTGTGTTTTAAAAATGGAATGCAGAGGGAAACAAAAACAGCCATACCTTGCCAGAGATCTCAATCCCGATCTCGTCAAGCACTTGGTTAACAATATCTTGGGTTTCTTCCTCTTCATCAGAAGCATCAAAAATGTCATCCAGAGTATCATTAACTTAGAAGAAAGAAAAAAAAAATCCAGATTGGATTAAGCAAAAAGGTGACTAACATGACCTAGTATCATCTTTCCCTCCCAGAACACAGCAGTAATAGCACGGTGTGAGATACCAGCAGAAGGCACCTGGGTGTGAGAGAGGCTTCCCTAGCTCTGCCTAGCAAAGCCTGTGAGCACAGCCAGGGCAACAACAGGGTAAGGCATGGCTGTTTTTATAAAAATACTCAGTTCCACCTAAAGAGTTCAGCTGCTTATATCCCCTCTAAATTAGATTTTAACATATCTGCAGAACACAGTTTCATAAAAATCTCCTTCCTCTCTTCTTCCTCCAAGGACATTGCAAAGTTGTTAACCCTCAGATAACTTGTGTGCAGTTGAGGTGTTTCTATCTTGGTTTGAATCCATGCTACTTAATATGACCAACAAAGGGGCAGGAATTGGATGGGGAGAAGACTGTTACCAACACCAGGAATTAGCAGACAGTGAACACATGCAGGAACAAGGAACTTGCTGCCTCCCCAAAAAGTTTTTTGTGGCTTAATTTAAGAAAAAGGAGACAGAACCATATCATGCCACCATGTGCAGAAAGCTGAGATTATCAGTATCTAAATTAAGGCAAAATTTCAAGTCCCCCTACCAGTTATGCCATCAAGGCCTTGAATTGGTCTCAAACCTTCTTCTCCCCAGAATGTTCCTTCTAAAAATATGATGGATCTTTTGCAGAAAATGGGAAGGAATGGATTCTAGATTTAATACCTAGAGTGTATAAGAAGTCTAAGGCTCAGCTTTCCTACTCAGACATACGTTGTTTTGTTTGCTCTACATTTTTGCTGTCAGTCTCATTAACTATAGAAATAAACTTCAAACATCAGTGTTTTTAGGCTGGTTCTCCCCTGCTAAAAGAAGCTATTCCCCTGCAGTGCAGAACTTACTCATCTCTTCAGTCATGTCCATCTTCATGTTTTCCTTCTGGAAATTCTGCATAGTTTGTAGTGTCTTTTGTGGATCCATTTTCTTATTAACTGCTTGCATTGTCTATTAATATGGAAAAAACTCTTAAATCATACAATGAGACATTAGTAAATATCTGTGCATTCATTAAGAAAAATGCTTTAATCCAAATTTCACTTTCCTTGTCTCTCTCTCTACATCCCATGAGGACATTAGATAAGTGACAGATCAATAGTACAGCCTGCACTTAGTAAGAAATATTGCTATTTAGTGTCCTAATAGACAGACTTTTAAATGTGTGCATCTTTCTTGCACCATGACCTTCCCCTGGCCTTGTATTAGGAAAAATCCGACTGTTCTGAATGAAAAGAATGGAGAACATTTCCTAACTTGAAGGCTACACACATTAAAGAAATAAATGGCTGCAGGTTCTTATTCAGAAAGGAGCATTTATTTGAACCATACTGGAGGACAGGCCTTAAATTGTTTCTTGATGTTACAATTTAATGGAAAAATTACTTTTCTCTGGAAAGAAAATATCCAAGTGTTGAGGAAGTCCTTGTTTAGGGTGCACCTGTGTGATGGGTGGAGATCTTTTTGTGACAGTGAAATAAACTTCACCCATTTTACTGCCTTTGTGGGCACTGCTATGGGCTACTTCCCTCTTTCCTAAAAAGCAAGTTACTGTGGGATATCAGATTCTAAATACAGATATAAGCAATTCAAATGTAAAATTTAACCATCTTTGAGAAGATAAAAGACTTGGTTAATTAAACGCGATGGTATGAAGCCACTACAGGCTTCACAGAAGGGCTTCTGCCTTCATGTCTGAGTTTCTTCAAGGTGATAATGTTCTATGATACTAATGTTGAATTTCCAAGACAGTGCTCATGGCTGCATTATTTGAATTTAAGAAGTTGTTCTGGACTTGGAAGGTGTTGGTATAAATGGATGTCATAATTGTCTGCACTGATTGAGAGTTTACAGATCTTCAGAAAATAAGGGTCAGATGTATGAATAAAATAAACAGGCAACTTAACTGGACATTATTACCAGCTCAAAATTGGCAAAATATATGCTAAGAAGTATACTGAAAGTATACATACTTGAAAACTTTGCATTCACATACTTGCCTTGCTTGTTAAGGCAACTGGTCCCACATATTCTTCACTGATGGTTTTATGAGATGAACAATAGTTTAAGCTTCCCACGTTGATAAGGCAAAATATTCACTTTAAAAGTGATCAAAAGAATTGAAGACCTTTCTGTCCAGTAATGTTACACCAATTGTACATACAATTACCTGCTGTTTAAAAATATTTTTACTTTTTTTTTCCTACTGACCTAATCTTCCTAACTACTCCAGTGACTTTAGTTTTGAGAAATTTAATTTAAGATCTATCACAGATAAAAACAAGTCACCCATGTAATAATTAAAAAGCAAGACTAACTTGTTCATGAGTGCTGTGGTAAGAATACAGAGCAAGGTGCTGAACCTGATGAGTCAGACAAGCCTAGTTTGTAAATCTGCTGCAGAGCCACAGCTCTGTGTCACTGGCTGGCTGGAACCTGCCCTCATGCTGTGTCTGAAAGGCACCTGACCCCCAAGCCCTTGTGGCAATTCCTTTCTGCACCGAGTTGCATTGCTGTGTTTAACTGGGTTTAACTTGGGCTGGGATCAAAGCCCAGCTTGGCCTGCAGTGATGCACAATAATTCTGCTTCCTGCACCTTCAGCTGAACAGTGCTCCTTGTCAAAAGCCAAATCCCTCTTTATTAAATCAGGGAAATAAGGGAAAGTTCACACCTAACTTGGAAAATTAAGATTTTTCACTCTTTTATGAGATGAGATTTGGGAGGAAACTCAATGCAATACTCTTTCCTGAGAGAGCACAGAGAGAATGACAGCAAACTCCAGATTAGATTTTTTTAGGAATTTTAGATCCAAAGCAATAACCTACTTTCTTCAAAAGCCATAAAGCTATTGTGACACAGTGCCTTGATTTCTAGACAAATCATGCCCTAGTTTTTCCCAGTAAAAACTGCTTGTGACAATAAATACAGGCAGGGCACTGTAGCAGCAGGGGTTGGGGTTTTTTATGTACTAAAAGAGTTCATTCACTGGCATTAGTTTATTTTTGTCATGGAAACATTTGACAGATGTCTAGACCAAGAAAGCATGTAGGTTCTATATGGATAGATTGACCAAACAAAAATGTAACAATATAAACTCAAGTGAGTTTAAGTACTGCAATTACCAAAAATTACCCAAAATAACAGAATTTTTGCAACCATTTGCTGCATGTGAATATAAAAAAGAATATCTTGTGGTGCCTTACTTTTGCTGTGGCTGACATAGCTCCTGCCATCTTCATCTGGGAGTTCATGACCTTGGTTTGGGTGGACATGGAGGTGACTTTGGAGCTCACAGCATAGGTTCTGTTCTTCTGCTTCCGCAGCTGCACCAGCTGCTTTGCCAGCACTTTGCAGGCCTCCTTGTTGCCAGTCTTAGCCATTTTCTTGATTTCCAGTTCCTGTGAAAAAACAGGTGAGATTAACTCCACAGAATTTCCATTCAGGCACAGACTATAATTAAGCCTTACCGCTAATAATTAAATTAAAAATTAACTATCCTCTTGAATCTTTTAAGACATTTAATTTATATTAATAGCTCCTTGCTTTTTTAACAAGGCTGTTTAGCAGAATCAATGTCATGCTGGTATGATTTGACCACAAGGAAAAAACTCAATGAGACTGAATTATAGTGTGGTAGCACACAGTTCCCCCAAAGATTTCAATTTCTGTGTGATGTCACATTCACTTCTGTGTGCACATTCAATTCCATATCTGGATAAGCAGCTACACTTCAAAAAAATCCCCAAAAAGTGAAGGAATTATAATGTACAGTCACCTACTGGTGCTATGACTCTAATCAAGTTTGATTTCTTGCAATCAAACAACATCACTCATGTAAGAAATTGAGAGTTCTTTTCAAGTCTTTTTCAGCCTCAAGAGAACCTTACAGCCTTTTTGGGGAAGAAGTAGATAAAGTTAGATGACAATAATGATGTTAATTAGATGACCAGTAACTTAGATGATCAATAATTATGGGCTCTTCACTCTTAAAATTTAACTGGACTTAAATCATAATAAAAATAGCACAATTTAACATGTGTTCATGCTGTAAGAAAGACACTTCTTTCTTAGAAAACCAAACCCCAATCTGTCAATTAAAAGAGAAATAACAATCTGTTTAGCCCAGAGGTACCAGGAAAAAGCCTGGCACAAATAATCTTGTCAGCTGGGATTCTTCAAAGTGTGCCTTCTGATTTGTGACTTGGTAATGTAAAAATTGCAACAACTTTTTCCTTTACAGCCCTTTAAAGCAGGTCTTGCCACAGTGGCTCAGTTTTCTGTAGCTGTCCATTTGTCCATTTTGATTTTTACCATTAAGGAAAAGCAGCTTTTCAACACCAGCTTTCTCCTGGCTTTTTCAGGATAATATACCTGCCACAGGTAAGCAGTTGCTTCACTTTATGTGCACTGGTAATCCAGAAAACTGCACTTATAAGAAGCTAGGAAAAGATAAATTCTAGTTCCTGGGACATGCAGAACAGTGACCTTTAAAGGCAGATGTAAACTGGCCCAGAAAAGTTCACAGTTAAGTTCATTCCAGAGATGGCTCTGGCACAAAAATCCCCTCTGCAGAGTCACAATTTCTACAGGCTGTGTTATACACACTATTTTTAATCCAGGAAGGTGCAGAGTGGCAGTGAAGCAGCATGAGGCTGTTCAAACCTTAGAGGCCTGAAATAGAAGTAAAGCTGTGCTCTTTGAAAGCAGTTCACAGAAGCCACAAAAATTCCTATAACATCACCAGAATATTATTTCCTTTTTTTTTTTTTTTTTTGTATCTAAAGTATTGTGAAGGTTGGAGGGATTAGTCTGCACTCCATATTTTAGCAGCAAATGTTTGAAAATAGGGATTTTCTCAGTAAGGTGGAAGACCTACATAGCTTTTATAACCTGATTTTTTCAAAGCAAAATACAAACCATTGCTAAATCACTGCAGATAATCCACCTGCAGAAATCAAACCCTATCAATCAAACAGATTATTTTATTCCTAATTAAAAAGAATTTGGGTCAATTTGGTGTATATTATCTGCTTTTGAGAAGTCTGGGGCAAGCTTATTGAAGTCAGTCCTGTTCTTCTGGGAAAAAAAATCAAAATTTGTACAGTTATATCAGGTTACTGAACTGAAACAGAACTGTCTGCATCCATTAAGGTATTTTTAGATGAAGAAATAATAAAACTGCATAACTTGGTTTTCTCAGAGTAGTACCTTAAAATTAAGGGGGGGGGGGGGGGGAAGGTCTTTCTAGAGAAAGCACATAATGAAATGTTTTGAGATTGACTGATAAGCCCCTGATCCTTCTTCACCTGATCTGACACTGAAAATTAATATTTATTGTGCATTGCTACTCCCATTCCAGCAGCAAATTTTAACTTTTTCAAAGACATATTTCAGTGCTCCTTTCTTCTCCTCAGAAATTCAACATTTCTGAAACCACTTAGTGTGGTAAGTAATCAACACTTCAGCCTGAATAGTCACTAAAATTAAACTTATTTCCATATTTGGAATATTTCATACTGGAAAAAATGCCTTATTTATGAGCAACCTACTATATTTTACATGTCCAAGGCTTTCAGAAACAGTTTCTCTGATCTTTGAGTTTATTATTCCCAGCTCTTGGTATTCATGCAACCTGCTGCCATGAACCACCACCTCACTGGCTGCTGGAACGGGCTGGATTTGCACAGCTTTTCCCACAGTCTGAGCATTCTTCATGCATCAAACCCCACCATCTGGCACATCCATTTCTCCTCTTAGAGTGCCACACAGGTGCAGCATTCAGCCACTGAGTGCTTGAAAGCTCACACACACTAAGTTCTGAATACATCTTAATTTAGGCAAACAGTCCTGCTATTATCAGCTAATTTTAGGGAAGTTCTATCTGAATGAAAAGAACAGCTCTAGGGGTATTCATGATATCCTGTGGTTTTCCAAGTACTCTCTCCCACTGGACAGTCATGGTAACACGTGACAGCACTTCTACTTTTTAATTTTCCACAAGACAAGTGATTTACAAGTGATTTTAGAAAAAAAAACCTGCAGGACAGAGAATGCTGGGAATTGTAGGGAAAACCCAATGTGGTTATTTTATCTTAACACATTGTTTCAGGATTTTCCTATGTCAAAGGCTGAGAATCGCTTTTAGACACTGAGCAAGGAAAAGAGGAAGACAACTTTCTTAGTATTTCATTATTATGCATTGCTTGGTATCTTTAAAATCTTGCAAGTTTTTTATTGCATGTGTGTGTTTTATAGAGCAAAATAAAGTTCCCTGTCATACTTACCAGTTGTTTTTCCTGTTTTTCAAGTGCTGCTCTGTCTCTGCTTATAGCCCTCTGTGTACCTCTTAACTCTCGATTTTGCTCCTTTATTATATCTGCAAAGAAAACATTGATAGCTGGGCAAAGTTTTTCAATACTCCATGAACATCTGCTAAGCACCCTGCAGACATGCAGAGTGAAGTGTCAACATTTCAGATACAGAAAATATCAGCAAAATACAATTTGGTGTACACAACATCATTGTGTCAGCAGTGTGGGCTGTATCCTGTTAAAAACAAAGCTGTTTTACCTTTACCTAGGATGTTACTTTGCACCATAACCACAGCAAGAGCCTTAACCCCACAGTAAGACACCTGTACACACATTTTCCAGCACTAACTCAGCAATATCTAGGTCAATATCTGGCAATTCCCCCAGCCAGGCCTGACTGCAACAGGTAGGGCAGCTGAAGGAGCCTTGAGTTGTGAGCTCTCAGATCAGGTGAGGAGTTCCCAGCTCCATAAACAGTGACAATAATCCCAGCTGCAGGTCCTGGATCCTGCTCTTCTCTGTCCTTATTCTGCTCTGGGGGAGCTGCTTCTCCTCCACATCTGTGTGGCCCTTATTCAAGTCAGTCTATAAAGCTACTTTTCAATCAGGAGATGCTTAAGAACAGTAAGGTAGGAAAGTGGAGGCCTTTACAACAAATTTCAGTTTACTGACAACTGACATAGCGAGCAAAGCTTGAACAGTCTGTCAGGTGAAACCTAAGGAGTTGTGTGCACTGTGCTATTAAAAATTATACACTGATAACATCCTCTTATTAAAGCAAGTATTATTTACAGTCTAGGCATCAATCATGCCAGCTGCAGCTAACTTTTGATGGGATTTACAGCACGTGTGATTCACCAGGGTGTGTGACTCAGCATCCTCTGACCTCAGCTGAGGGAAGCAGTTGTTATGGAAGAGAGATTCAGCTACTCCTGTGTCTGCACTTTGGGTGGGAGTTTGAAAGGAGCAGACTGTCACATGAACCTTCTTTAGAGCTCATGATGGATAAATTCTGGAATCATATGCCACCTTCTCATTTTTTAAGGTTTGAGGCAATTTTTCTACAAACAGCAAGAAGCATTAGCATTCTTCATTCCTAAAATCACACATACTCTAAAACATCTATTGTTGGAATTATATTGATGTTAATAGGTTTGAATCAGAAAAAAAATCCCAAACCTTTAGTGGCATTTTAAAGAGAGAATACACATCTCCTTTTCCAGTCTTGCTGGAGATTGCCCATTGTTGGGCAAAGAAATATATACTAAAAAAGCCAGTGTGAAAATGCCACCTGTTTTTACAATGCTACTACTACTGTAAATACTACAGAAAAAGCATCCTTGGGAGATGCAGACTCTTCAGTGGACAGTAACTAAGAACTAAAAGATGACATGGGATATAACTGCATTCTTCACACTGGCAAAACAGCAGAGAAAATCATTCTAAAAATGCTACAGGCAAGAAATTTTAAAGGTAGATAAATGTATATTACTTGCACAGCTGCACTTGGTGAAATTGAAAGAAAAAGCTTAATAGCTACATACAAGACTGGCTTTCCTAAATTCACTAGTTTAAAAAAAATCCTTAGTATAGTGAGCTGGAGAGGTGGGAACTTCAAGGTGATAGCAAACAATACTTAGAATAGTACTTAGGAGACAATAAGGGTAAGCACAATGCTTATTTCTGTAGTTTCTGACCCCCCACAGTGGCTACAACTAAAAACAGCAATAAACTGAGAACAACTATCTGCAGTTACAGATTGTTTAATTTGTTTTTAGAAGTGAAGGCCAAGATGAGAACTTGGTTCTTGTTTGTTTCTGATAACCGAGGAGAATTCCCAGCTGCTAGAGCAGTCAGAATAGGACAGGTTATTCAGAGATAGTCCTATGCCATTAGCCACTCCTGTGTGTCACACTGTCGTCACACACACACCAGGGCAAGGAGGAAGCATTCCTTAAAACAGGCTGGACAAGAGACATCCAGCAGGGCTTTTCCTGGCTCCTGCAATCCTTCCTTGGTCACGGCAGCTTAATGCCAGCTCCCCTTCTCAGGCGCTGCATCCGAAATGGGAAGAGCCAGGTGGGAGCTGTGCGTGTTCCCTGCTGTGACACACAATTGGATGATGTGCAGCGTCATTTTCTGCGAGCCCTTTTCAAACGCCGACCCACCACCAGCTCTGACACGGGGCACCCAACACACCCGAGAGCCAACCCTGGGCATGACAACGTGGAGAGCCGAGCATCGCCCAGCGGCCTGCTGGCAGCTAAGCCGTCCTTTGGGGCTTTATTTGAGGTTGGTTATTCCTGCTGAAGTTTACGCGTTTTGGTACCAGCCTGGCCACAAAGAACCAAGTTGTTTACACAGCGGCGCGGAGCCAGGGCCAGGCGGCGGCGGCTCCCGCAGTCTGGCCGTGGCTCCCACACACGGCACCGCTCGCGTCCCGGCTCCCCTGGGCCCCAGCAACTCCTGCCGGGCCTGTTCTGTGTCCCTCGCTGTTTTGTGCTCCTCCTCCTGCCTCACCCCCGACCCGGGATGGCCGGGCCCGGCTCCCACCCCTCCCGGAGCGCCAGGAATCCCCCGCCCCGCAGTGCCAGGGCCGGGCCGGCCCGGGGGCTCTCCCCGAGCGCCGCCGGTGAGTCACGGCGGCCGGGCCGGGGCCTCCCGCTCCCGCTCCGCTCCTGCTCCGCTCCCCGGAGCTCCCGCTCCGTCGGGACGCGGGGCAGAGGCCACGATCTCCGCCCGGCTCCCGCTGTCCCGGAGCCCCGGCCGGGACCAGCTCTGCGCCCGGGGCCGTGCGGGGGCTGGGGGCGAGCGCGGCGGGGCCTCCCCGGGCGCCCACTCACCGTCCACGGTCTTCTTCTTGAAGAGCGAGGCCATGGCGGCAGCCGGACGCCCGCAGCCGCCTCGGCGGGCTCCTGTCGCCTCCTGCTCCGGTGACCAGGAAGCGGCCGGGCCGCGATCGCCCGCCCGGCTCCGCCTCCCGGCGCCGAGGGGCGGGCGGGGGCCGGGCCGGGCCGGGGCTCCGCGCTGCGCCCGCCCATCCTGCGGGCCGGGCCGGGCTGGGCTGGGCTGGCCATAGAGGCGCGGCTGGCCTGGGCTGGGCTGAGCGGCGGCTGCGGGCACAGATTCTCTTCCACTCTGTGGGGATTGTCTGTCTGTCCGCCCTCGTTTGGGCACACTGAGCCGCGGGAGAGGCGCTGCGGGACCGGACCGGCCGTCCTAAAGGCGAACCAGGACGGGCGGGGATGTCCCGGCTCCCCGCTCCGTGCCTTAGGTTCTCTTCTTGTAACGAGAGTAATTCTCTCTTTAAAGAGAGTAATTTACTGCTTGCAATCTCTAAAGGTTAAAATGAAAGCATATCAGAAGTTAATTCGGCAGCGTGGCGTTCTCCGGGCTCGCCGCTTGGTTCTGTGGAAACCAAGCTGGAAATAGCAAGTTCTCACTGTTTTTCATGTGTCCCTTTAGTTATTGGTCACTGGCCGAAATCCAGATCATGTGTACACAGACACTACGGGAATTCAGCGGGCTTCTATAAGGAAACCTGGTGCGTGGGCACCTGGAGGGATTTGGGCGCAGTTAAACAATTAAACACACAATTAAACACACAATTAAACACACAAACACACAATTAAACACACAAGCAGTGGGGTCGCTGCCTGTCCGTGACAGATGAACTGTGGGGTTCGGGATTTTCTGTTCAGGCGCATCCCGGCTCTTACCCCAAACCATTATTGACTCTGGAGAGCTGATTACACATTAGTTCTCTTGGATATGCCTTTGTCTGAGGGTCACAAGCTCTGCTGTGCACAAGAGTATGGAAAAAGGAACAATAATTTTCTTGGTTTCAATATGTAATTACAATCCTTAATTTTTAATAAGGTAGTTTATAACGTAGCTGTGGTTTCATCGTTGGCGATTGCCTACATATGCATACTGCCCTTAGAAAATAAAAAGAGGGCCTTTATTAAAAAGGACAGAGCTGTAGGTTTGAATGCCAGCTCGATATAACTTCCCTTACTTTGAAGTGTTGGGGATGATTATGTTAATGTGCAAGGAAAAAAAGAAGTGACTGGAATGTAGTAATGCATTTTGATGGCTAGATATAAATTCAGCCTGAGAAACAATCATAAGTTTATGGTTGCAGTACCCTAATAAACCACACTTTTATAACCTTGCATGGAGAAACAATCTATTAGAATATTGTAATAGCAGTGTAAGGATGTATGTGGGCATGGAGAGGTACAGACTATGTGCTTGCTGTCAGCATTCCTTGATTTTCTGAAAACAAAATTTTTTGTTGCAAATAGCAAGTTTTCGTTGTTTTGCATGTGTCCTTTCAGTTGTTTTCAGTGATTGTTACAGGCTGAAATCCAGACCATGTGTGATGACATCAATACTGTGGAAATTTGGTTAAATGAAATACAGTTTAGAAGTTTATTCCTGCACATCTGTACTCTTTGTTAGGTCAGATCAGTCAGACATGGGTTAGTAAGCAGGACTGAAATCCTGGTTTTGAAAATGCACAGATGAGGGGGAGGAGAGCACTTGTAATTTAGATTCAGATCCCCACTTTCCTTGAGAGAGAGGCTGGGCAGCTGAACTACAGGGTACTCTTACATTGTGCTAATTAGCTAGGAGACCAGAAATGCTTTTTTTCTGTAATATTTCTTCATGAATGTTTAATTGTGATGAGATAAACAAAGATGTCCATAATAGACTCCATGACTGCAATAAATACAGTATGTCTGAGCTATTGCTTGCCAAGACTTACTTTTCTGTGTTGCAAGCCTGAATGCTGTTGTATATATTGATAGTAGAGATAAGAGAAGCCCTCCAATTTATCTTTTAAATTATTAATGCATAAATATCAGTGTTTCTTTTAGATTGTGACTTGGTTCAGGATCTAATCACCAATCAAAATGTAAAAAAAGCCCTTAGTTCTTTATGCTACAGATAAATATTAAAAATCAATCAGATGGAATAAATAACCTTTCCTTAGTGACTGTATGTAAATATCTTTAGCAAACCAAAGCCAGGACTCTGTGTTTCCTGTTTGTTGGATTTACAGTGAAACTGGGACACTACAACTGGTTTAGCAGGAGTATACAATATCCTGTATTAATTTAAAAATGAAAACAAGTCAAAATATGAAAAATGAATGGATAGCAAAACCAGATTAAAGCTAGTGTTCAGTGTTCCAGAGTTGTACTTAGAAAAAGACAGGTGGGAGGGTTTGTTTTTAGAGGTATGGATAAGCTATTCTGGCATTGGGGCACTGGAGTACTTCAGCACATAGTTAATTTAAACCAGGTGATGAGGTTCAGTCTGATTAAATCTAAGCATTTTTAGGTGGTTAGAAGAAATGGCTGCTATGAAGAAACCCTGGAAAATTGCTGCTTTCAGGTACTGCTCTCTAGAATAGTAGATAAAGTGTCTGGTTTGAAAAAAAAATAATAAATCCATGTTCTTGGGAGAAAAAAGGAGAGGTGAGCTTTCAGATGTGTGAGCCTTGAAGAAGTTCTTGAGGTCATGCTTTAAATAGTTTTAAGATTTCTGGTCTAATGAAGGTTGCCAGTCTTCCCTATCTCCTTTTCTAGTGTGAGTAAAGCATTGCAAGTGAACTTTCACTGACAGCTGAGGCAGACTGTCTTGGGATGCTTTGTGGATAATGACCCAAATTCAGCACTGTTTGATCTGTTCTGGGCCTGTCTAATTCCTGCTCTGCAGATATAAGGAAATTAAATGAGGCTGTGTGTAGTGAAGAATGAAGTGGTTAAGTTGAAAATTACAGAGGCCTGAGAAAGATAAATGATCAAAGAGTGTATAAATGTATTGCTTTGTGAAATGCACAGCACTTTACATCTAAAATAAAGTTATGAGGAGAAGTGTCTTTGGTGCCTCAACAAGGGGCCACTCTCCAAATTCTGCCCTGCTTTACCTTGGCCTGGAGAAGCTCCATGGGAATCAAACTATTTACTTGCATAAGAGTTTGTGAGATTGTGCTGAGGGCTCCATGACTTTATACTTGTCACGTGAAGGTGGGCTGAGCTGGGAGCGGGGACAGAAAGGAAAGAGCAGGAGAAAATTCCAGAGCCCAACGAAGCTCAGGGTGCAGTTCACCCTGACATCTGGATGTGCAGTGGCACCAGGGGAATGCTGTGGCTGTGTTCAGTGTGGTGGTGGTGTCAAATGTGTGGCTCTGCTGAAATTTGGGTGTGTGTCATCCTGTTATCTCTACTGCACCCATTAGCAATGGAACCTGGCAGCAATGGGAGTGTGCTCTCCATGGTGGGGAGGGCATGGAAATACAGAGGCACAAAATCTGGGAGGATTAGAAAAAGGTGAAGCAGAAAAGAGCAGGTGAGGGGTGGTGGCCAGCACAAAACCAGGGTGTAAATATTTGAAGAGTGAGGAGTTGGAAATGGTAGCAATGAATGAAGACAGCCCTAGGAAAGAGGATAGAGAAGGTGAAGAGGAGCTGTTGGGGAAATGCTGTGGCTAAAGATGGTGGAGGTTTCCACCACTACTTTAGTGGGTTCAAATGAGTTCAGATTCATTTGCCTGCTTTGTTAAAAAAAAAAAAAAATCACTTATTTATTTGTGCAAGTGTAAAAACCACGTTTTATACAGCATATCTCACTCTCACCTTGCAGATTAGACACCTTTACAGCAACATTTGTGGAAAGCTCAAGAGAACTGGAAAATACCTCATTTGTAGGAGGAAAATGGGGAGACACACCTAGCAAATACACAGGTATAAAATTACCTTTATAAATGCTGATAGTAAAATTGTTGAAATATATTTCATAAGAGAAAATTGACTGTCTGCAAATAATGCCCATAGTGAATTGCTGTCCAGTAAGAATAATGCCACAATCAATGAGGTGGCAAAGGGAAACAAGTCAGTAAGCCAAAGATCAGTGGATTGCCTATTTGGAAATAGGTTATACTTCTAAACATTTTCATTTTTAAAAAGTGTATTTTTATTGATCTGGAAAACTATTGAGGAATGTGGTGAAGCTGAAATATATGAGAATGTTTTGTTTTCCATCTATTCACAATTTAAGTTGAACTGGGCATGTATGGGAAGCAGAAAATGTATTGTTGGTCTTATTCATAACTTAATTGTTTTTTGCTTTCCCTGCCTAAAAAGAATCAATTGTCAATACACTGCTACTCTTCTAAGCCTTATACACAAAAAGTGCAAGGGGTAGAGGGTAATATACATTTATGTGTGTAAGCATGGCTTGATTTAATTTGTTTTTATGAGTACTTGCTGACATCTATGGAGATTGAGATTGTCTTTTTATGAGAGAGGGTATTTGTGATGCACATGTTTTGCTTGATACTCTGCTGAATTTGCTTGACAGACTTATGAATAAGTAAAACCCAGCAAGAATGAGTTGAAGCAAAACTGTAGTGCCTGAAATGTGAAATGTTACTAAATGTTACTCTAGTTTGCTGGAAAGCATTTAGTGAACTGAAACCTTGAATGTATAAAGGACGTTGTCTCATCTAATATTTTTTTGTCCTGAATGTATTTATGAAAAATTCTGGGGGCAAAAAAAAAAACCCAAACACAACCCAAAATAGTCCCACCCTTAAAAAAATCCTCAACAACAAAAAGAAAACTGCCAAACTCCCTCAGCCTTAATATATGTGAGGGTAGACAAATTTTTTCTGTTGCACAGAGTTAACCTAACAAAACAAGATACTTATGTATGCAAGAGTACACCTTACTTTTAGTCACTTTCAGCATCTTCTTAATAAAGTAAGAGTACTTTGAACTGCTTATTATGTGCATGAAGTTCAGTACTTTGTGAAGCCCCCTAAAAGCCTACCCCCTCCTTACAGAGATCTGCTCTTAATTATCACCTTGATTGGTGCTAATAGGACACTTCTGACTTGCAGGCTGCATCTTTTATAACCTTCATGTCTGATTACAAGGTTTTTCCTTCGTGGAAGAGCAAATGCTTCACTATAAAATAGTGCCATTACTTTGTACCAGCAGAGTCAGTTTTGCTTCAGTAATCAAATACAGTAGGACATCATATTTCTGTAGGGCATTCATGAAATCAGAGGTTATACTTTTAAGAGCTTTTGCTTGCAAATATCATTTCTTTAAATGACTTTTCCCAGGGAGAAAAGGGAATCCAGGCTAGCAAGAAAATAGGTAAATACTGTTAGCATTTTATCACAAGCTTCAAGACTTCCTTAAGGCATCAAGTTCAGAAAAAATGGAGTAAGATATTGTGGGGAGGATATTTATTATTACAAACTGCAAAGTCAACAGGGACTGCTAAATGTTCTTGCAGTCATAATAGCCTATCTCATGTTAATTCTAGCCCAAAGCTCTGTGACTCTTTATGTGCAGAGATAATGGGGGGGGGAAACTGTATTTTTAGTTTAGCACCAGATTCCTCCCAACCATGGAAAATAAATTAGGGAGCTTCACAAACTAAAAATGATTTGGGCTTTGGAGGAATTCCCAGCAATAATATACAAGACTTATTACCCTGGGTAGTTAGAGGGTCCCATATGTTTATGGCTGATAGTAGTCATTTTAATGGAATATTGCCTCAACAACTTGTTTTCAAATAATTTGCCTGCAACTCAGATCTGTTGATCCTAAGCGAAGATCTTAGGTTCCTAAGAGAAGATCTTTTTGGAAATGTTATTCTTGTTTGTACTCCCTGTGTGTCTCTTAGATAAAATGCAGTGTGTTATGCCCAGGAAAAATGCTGCATTAGTGGTCAAGTTTCTACATTTAATTTAGCTGGAGTCTGCTACACATCAAAGTTTAACACATCAAGGCTTGGATTTTATAGGTTCAGATTTGAGAGCTTGTGTACTTTTTTTTTTTTGAGTAAAAGACACTACAGGTAGCTGTTCTAAAATAATGTCTTAAAACCTAGAAGATCCAGCTTAAGGTTATTGGTGTTCATTATTTGTTTGACATTGTTATCTAGGCTGCTTTGGGTTTGGAATGCTGTATAATGTGGGGGGAAGAATATCAGTCCATCCCCCAGAGAATATATTGTCCCAAAATAGTAGGGAATAGTATGATAATGTCAACAAACTGAAGTGCAAAGAAAGCAGAAGTTAATTTATGTAGCCTCACATGTTGTCTGTGCATAGGTGTCAAGG
The DNA here is from genome assembly GCA_020466415.1 of Ammodramus savannarum pratensis. Classification (NCBI taxonomy): domain Eukaryota; kingdom Metazoa; phylum Chordata; class Aves; order Passeriformes; family Passerellidae; genus Ammodramus; species Ammodramus savannarum. The sequence continues at coordinate 18,274,840 of JAHXMQ010012338.1, read as the reverse complement.
TAAAAAGAAGTTAAGCTTTAGAAAAAAAAATCAGTAAGGAGAAGACCAAAGATGCTTGTTAGAAGCAAAAATAATAACAGTGCCCTGAAAGCCTAACAAGAATTGAAGGAATCAGTGTGGTGTGTGAGGATGTGGAGTTTGGGATGGGCCAGGGAAAACCTTGAAGACACCTGCACTCTGTGGTGAACAGCCAAAGGAGGCAATGAAAATGGCCATACAGTCAAAGAAATTATCTGAAGAAATGGTCTTTTGGGGTTACATTTATTGAGTGATGTTGTGATGGTATTCTTGAATTCATGTGAAGATAATTTAATTATATTTAGGAAAGTTAATATTTCTTTTAAATATTAAGGGAATAGAAAACTGTTAAAACTGGAAATGTCAGTTCAAGGAGCTCTTATCTTGGTCTTGTTGGTAATGATTTATATTTTCCCCAGGGTTCAGAATGCTTGTCATTTACACTGTCCTTTGGGTACAGCTAGAGCTGCCTATGGCTCAATCCAACAAAAAATATGTTCAGTTCCTCTCTGACAAAAGTGTATATAAACCTCAAAGTCACTAGAAACTGCTCTGAAAGCATAGACTACCAGGAAGATATATTTTATATTGCATTGGACCCTAAAGTGTCATAAAAAATGGCATATCCCTTTTTTCCCTTTTTTTTTTTTTTTTTGGTAGCTTTATGACCAGCAAGACAGCATCAAGCAGTTTATTGCAGACCTGGTTTATGCCTTGCAAGAGAGCAGTGTAGTAGACCCTTGTGCATGCTTTGTTTTCAGCACCAACACTGGAAGCAATTTTGAATCTCATTTGATTTTAGTTGAATCTATGCTCTCTTTGTTATCTGTGTGATCGAATTTAAAAAAAAAAACAAATTAATGTTGGTTTTGTTGTTTAAAAAGGCATTTCATTTATTTTTTATTAGCTTAAACTGTATTTGTACATCATGCTTAAGAGTTTCTTTCTTAACCCTTTAATGCCATTGTCACTTTATACAGCTAGGATAAAACCTATGCAATTTCTAGGGATAGGGAGAGGCACGCACAAACGAGGATTCAATCCTACAAAGCCAGGCAAGACATTTGAGCACATTAATTTCAGCATGAATTCGATGCATAATCCCTACAGAAGTTAATTGGGCTGTTTCATTGGTAAATGAGGTAGCCAGGGTCCATGGAAGTGTCAGTGTCCTTCTGGGGGGCTCAGCTGTCACTGACAGAAGAGGTGTGAGCAGGCTCTGCTCTGCTGGTGCAGCATCAACTCTCCCGAGCTGAGCCTTGGAATCTCATTAGATCCTGCTTCAGGGAACTTGTCTGGCTTCACCTCTAAATTGGTGTTGAAAATGCATCTTCCTATGGTGGCTCTCTTTTCCTTTGAAAGGAGTAATGTGGCAACTGTTTGCTTGTAAAATATCAGCATTAAGCTCACTTACTCCTTGATTCTGATAGGGCTGTAATTGCCAAAAAAGTGTGCATGGCAGTTATGGACCTTGCTCCTATTTTAGAGGGAGAACATGGACCACAGAGAGTTCTGGTGACCCAGTCCCTTAAGGTTGTTCTGAACCTGCACTCAAGGGATGGATCCTTCTTTCAGCAGAAAAGCCCTTTTATTGGGATTGCATTATTTCATTATTTTCTCTGCTGTCCTGGAGATCTGAGTCCCTCCAAGGAGGAGAGGCTCTTGTGGCTGGGGGAAATGTAGCTGGCTGGAAAGTCAGGGAAGAGAGAAGGGGGAAATGCAGCTGGCTGGAAAGTCAGGGAAGAGAGAAATATGTGTGATTTCTTTTTTTTTTTTAAGCAGTGATTTCTGATTGTAGCTGCTCCTGGGAATTAGATATTTTGGTTTAAAGAATAGTCCCTGTATACCAGGTATTTTAAAAGACAGTGGCAGCATTCTGGCATGGGCTGTTTTGTTCAGAGTTCTGCTGACTGCATCACTTAATTAATGAGGTATTTCATTATTAAGTGCCTGATCAGAACCAAGGAAATTTGTAATGTTGGCCAAATTCACTAACTTAGCAGTTTAGCTGTCACTGCAGTATGAAAGTATGAATTACAGATAGTTCTTGTGGTTGTAGTTGCCGTTCACATTCATGGACTGCCTTAATAAAGGCAATAAAAAGAGGATTATCATGCACTTTCCTCTTGTAGAGAAATAGATGATACAAGCACATCAATTTTGTCTCACTTATAAATAGCTCCCGGAAACAGTGGTCTGTGAGGGAATAGGGCTGATTGACTCATTGGCTGTGAATAATTTAGCCTCCAAGATTAGCATTTTTGTACATGTATTATCCATGGAGGACTGAATTCATCTATTTGTTATTATAATCTTCCATTTAATAGTTTATGAATTGCTGTCTGAATTTTTTGGAGATGTGTTTAATTCACTGCTTTGTTATACGTGATGTGTGCTGGTCCTCTGAGTCATCTTGACAATTTTTGAGTCCTCTCTGAGGACTGGGACATTCAGAGAGCAATGACAGGGTCCACAGCTCTTTGTGGCCACATGAGGAGAGGGAGAGGATTCATATGCCAGCATTTTTTAGGAAATGATTGTCATGATGGTGGGAAACTCTTCAGACTTGGAGTGATTGTGAGGGCTGCTTTGCAGTGAGTTTTTTTTTTTTTTTTAATTGAATTTTGTGCAAGACCTTGCACAGAGCCAATTCCCCTTTTATTTTTGAGGATGCAGAGTAGCACAGGGTCAGTGGGGTACTGACAATGTGAAGTCCATGATTACAGCTCCAAAGCAGGGTGCACTGCATATAGAGATAATTGAGAGCTCCTGAGGAAGGTAGTGCAAGTGCCAGAAATGAGCTGTGTGCATTAGCATGGTATTCTACCTATTAAAAAATAATAAAAATCAGGGTTCTAGTTCATTAATTTCTTGGATACCTCTATGGATTTGTGGTTTGTGTGTGTATAATTGTATACATACAATGTGTATGTGCCTTACTTGTTTCTGCTCTGGGTGAGAGTAGCCTTGCTTTTCAGCAGCAAAAAGTGATAGCAATCCTTTCCCACTTCCTTCTCAAGATTGTTGTATTTTAGTCCATGTTTCTGAAGTGCTCTGAGCATGCTGACCATTGGTATGGAAAACCCAACAGTGCTTTGGATTGCACTAATGAGTAGCAGGAGGAATTAAAGTTATAATCACACAAGCAAATATACAAAGCCACTGAATGTTAGTTTTATGCACGGTTACAATCGGTGTCAAAGCTATAAGATGTTGTATAATCAAATAATTTATTAGGCACAGCTGCTTAACTGCTGACAGCAAAACAACCTGTAGCTTAATTGCTCCTTCAATTGCACTGGTTTCCTGCATGGTCCTTCTGGTCCCAATACCCAAAGCAGAAAAACCCTGCCTTAGGCTTCCTGAGAGTTGTGCAAGACACTGTGGGTCATAACTCATCCATGTCAAATTAATGTTGCTGTCATGGGGCATCAGTGGCATAATGAAGGGAGAATAAGGGCATTAAGGAGAGTTAGTCCTTCAGTAGGACTTCCCTTCTAATTTCATTGATATGCTAAATAGAATTGTATCTTTTTAGGTTTTTTACCCTAAGAAATTATGACAATGTTAAATAAATACTTTGAGGAAGAGATGTGAACTTCCTTGTTTTAAAGTATTAATAATTTGTTTCCATTTAAAATGAAATTGTTCTATACATTTAGAATGCAATAAGGAAAGCTGCTACATGCTATCCATTCTAAAATTTATTGTCCTCTAAGTTAGTTTTTGACGAGTTCAATTATTTTACTCCATAAAGTTCAAAGATAAATGTCCTGCCTAGCCTGTATTCTGCAATGGCTGTTTTTCATTTTGTTTTCAGTAAATGCAGCCAGGTAGATGAAGAATACGGATCCTTAGTGACTTGCATGTTGGGGATCACTTTGAATAGAACCAGGAATGTCCTTGATTGTCCATGAGAGAACTTGAGAAATTGTGCTTCATTCAGGCATTGAAAACTTTTACATGTAGTGTTGGATTTTCATAATAATCACCTAATTAGGTGATATTGATTCTTACCTGATTGCAGGGACAAGGGATCTTCAGTCAAACAAGACTTATGTCTTCAAGTTGTTAATTTACTGTATCATCACAAACAGCTCTTCAGTCCTGTGGTATAATGGAAATAGTTGCTTATTCCTGCTTTGAAGATGAAACTTTTTCCTGCTTTACTTATGTCCATGTGTGAAGGTCATGTCAGTTTAACTTTAGCCTTCACCATTAAATATTTCAGATTTTGTGAATAGCTCTGGTGCTAGATACTGTGGAAAATATATTCATAGGTCTTCACAGTTTCTGTCTTCATGTTTAGAAGCAGTGATTTCTTAAACTAGGAAATACATAGAGATAGAAATTAAATTTAAGTTGGTGTATAAGGTAAAACTCTACTTTTTATTGCTGTTTTACTTTTTATTTATCCAAGGGTCAGTCCAATGGATTTGTACTAATTCAGTGGGATTGTGAGTTCCTACTGCTTTGGAAATACACCACTTGGAATGGGAATTTTTTCTGCTACTGGGATTGGGCAAGATCAATTCCCACATTTCTTGTCTATACTGCACTTCCTAGCCCTCCCTGTGAGATTTTTGTAGACATTTTAACTATGTGGAACCCACCCTCTGTGCAGACCACTTAACACCTTTTCCTCATGTTTTGTTCAGCTCACATACATGTCGTGGCAGGTCCTCCAGTGTAATTTTTAGGTCATATCACTTATCATTCTCTTGTGTCTGTAGGACTAGAAGTGAGAGGCTGTGAATTCCATCTCAGCACTGGTACAAAAAAGCCCTGAAATTTGATCTTGTTCCTACTGCTCTTGCAGATGTGTCGGCCTTGAAATAACATGGCCATGACCTTGATCATTTAGTGGCTTCCTAGTTTTCAAATATGCATTTAAAGGACAGGAGAAATAAGTTGAAAATTTAGTTTTCTGGGTTAAACTGACTTAAACAGTTGAATGTGACTAATGTACTTTGTCATATATTACCCCTTCCAAGATAAGTAGCTGGATTCACTTTTATTCCTGAGAGGTGTAGTTTATTTTAAAAAAGGGTAAGGGGAAACTGAAAAAAAAATCTTCCTGTTCATTTGCATGGTGGGGTGTAAGTGGAGTGATTTTGTTAGGAAAAAAGTAAATATTCTTATGTAACTCTTTCCAGTTTGTTTCCAAGTTGTTCTACAGGTCCCTCAGCTAACTTTGATGTGCTAGAAACAAACTGTTTCTAACACATCCATCAAAAGTCAGTCAGAAAGATAAGCTGTGGTGGGCTTAAATTGGTTTTTCAAGTGTCCAACACTTTTGTGGTAAAATTCTTATGGTGGCTTCTAAACAAGAAATGGTTGTGAGCCAGGGCAGATGAGTTGGTGATGCACACAAAAGGCTGTATGTGTGTTATCTGTTTATTTTGTGCAGCAAAATGAATGGCAATATCAAATGATAATAATTTTCCTTTAGACTATTCTTCTTTGAACTTTTCTCAGTTGGAGACACAGTTCTCCAGTTTTTCTAAGTACTTTACCAAGTGTAAGTGCTTGATTTACCAGAATTACCAGATTCCACAGAAATCAAGCCATAAATTTCTCACAACTCTTGGCCTTTATTCCTGCCATCAATTTCTAAACAGGAGTGCTGAACTCAGGGTAACATGAACACAGCTCAACAAGCCGAGTTTAAAATCACCCAAAAGGGGAGAAAATAGGTTAACATGCTGTAAGTAGTGCTGAACAACAAACCCTGTGCTTAAAGACCTTTAGAACTGGATCAGAGGAGACACAGGGAAGTAAAGAGGAGCTAGAGGGAACAAGCTGCTTCAGAGGGAGCCACATGATTCCTCCCCGTGCTGGTATCAGTGGATGTAGGAACAGTGATATATTCAGTGTGCCAACATTTGCATTACAAATGCTTGTACTGGGTTTAGAAAAGGCCTAACAGATTGTCATTGCCCAGAGCACTGGCATTACAGTGATTGCTCCAATACAACACGGGCTGGTAAAGTTTTTCTTAACCCTTGTGCTTCCTCCCTGCAGCTTGAAATTGAGTTGTTTGCCCGGAGTTCGCTCTCCTAGGCGAGTGCGCGTTTCCATGCCCGCAGAGATCTGGATAAAGCAGTTACCTCTGATAATCACTGGCATCTGGGATACTGCGTGATTTGAGATGTGATTTGGGTTTTCTCAAGTGCTGCAGTGATAGATGATGCACTGCTGAGATTGCACCCAGGGCTGGCGGGAAGATGAAGTATTATGCAGGGCTTTTCACACATTCTGTGTTTCTTGTATTGTCTCCAGTTTTCTGAAGGCTGTGGCAATAAAATTAACAGCCTTTTTCATTTATGCTTTTGTTGCAATGCTGCCATTTGGTTTAATTTCAGTTGTTCTAATTTAGATTGGTGGAAGCTGGAAGAGGATCTTGTCCCCTAAATGAATACATCTGGAAAACTGTGAGGGTTTGTTTTGTGAATCTTTTATTTTTAAAAAAATCTTATGTAAATAAATTTTAAAAATCCTAATTTACATTTGCCTTGAAGTTCTACACCTAAGTTAAAAGCAGTGAATCTCACAAAATTTTTAACTGTTGAACCTAAAGATTTTTTTTTAACTTTTTAGCCTAAAGATCATCTCTTTCCAACCTCCTTTCCACGGGCAGGAGCATCTTCCATTCGACCAGGTTGCTCAAACCCCATCCAGGGATGGGACATCTACAGCTTGTCTGAGCAACCAGGGCCAGTGCCTCACCACTCTGACAGTAAAGAATTTCTTCCTAATATCTAATTTAAACCTGCCCTCTTTCAGCTTGGTGCCATTGCCCTTGTCCTGTCACTGCATGCCCTTGGGAAAAGTCCTTTTCCACCTTTCTTGCAGGCCCCCTTTAGGCTCTGGAATGCTGCCAATTGGTTTTCCTGGAGCCCTCACATCCTAAGGCTGAACAATCCCAACTCTCTGGTGTCTTCCATCCCACTGGAGCAAAGCAGATCTGTGTAGACATCCATAAGCCCCAAGAGTGGTTATAAAAGTTATTAATCACCTCAGCAAAGCATTGACAATTAAAAAAAAACAAACCCAAACCAACCCCTTTGTTTTGTTAACTCAATGAAAGAAACATTTTATATTTGAAAAAAAATAGTTTTTAAACTGATGTAGTTCTCAATTTAACCAGTTAACCAGTGTTTTGTACCGTGATGTCATCTTACATTTAAAACTGATTATATTACCAAAACCCTTCTGCATCCACAAATAAAATATTCTTAATAGTGATATAAATTGCATCAAGAAATTAATATATGATAGTTTGCAACCAAATGTAACTGTCCTAAACTGGTATCTGAAAGAAGAGTATAAAACTTCAGGATTTAGTAGGCAATTAAACATGTATGTTGAAGGAAAGACACAGAAGTAGCTATTGTTATCTGGAAACCACTGTCCTTCTATAAAGGATCTGTATGACATTTGAAAAATGGCAGCTTCAGAAAATTACAATAGAAAACTATTTTAATTAATCAGAAACCAAGTTTCTCCTTGTCATAAAGACATGAGGTCCAGCTTCATGACTGGGCAATAACACATCCAAATTAATTCCTTATTTTATTCAGCTGTCCTTTAGGGAGTGTGTCATCATGTTAAAGATTCTGAATGCATAGAGTACCCATAGGTATCTAAGAAATCTCTTTGAGGACAGAAATATAATCTCTGATAGGTTGGTATCTTGTCTAAAGGAGTGTCATTAAAATACTACTTTGAGAAAGTAGTATTTTATGGGGGCTCGTTTTTGGCTCTTGGTATTACAGTCTATAATTATTAATTAATTTATGACTTGCAGTAAAAATCTTCCATAAATATTCTATGTAGAAGACAAAAGGATCTAACATGAATGTGTTTCAAAACACTGTGTGAAAGAGGATGTAACAGCATGGTAAAAAGAAATAGCATCATAAAGCTGCATTCCAGAATCTGTGCAAATGTCCTAAGCAATAATAAATAGGATTTTGTGGGCGAGGGATGGTCATTGTATCCTTTTTATCATCTCTGAGAGAAATGAGCTGTTTCTGCAATTATCTTGCCTATTTCATCATGCCTGTTAAAACAACCTTTCATTCTGAATTTTAAGAATGGGTTTTGGCTGAAAGAAAAGGGCAGATTTGCGATTATCTAAATCGTGAAAAGACATAATATTTTATTAGCAGTCTTGGCAGCAGTACTCATGTATGCAAGCTGTAGCACAATCCATGGTATTTGTTACAGTAAAATCTAATTAAAAATTAAACTAAGCTGATGGCATTCAGACTGCCATTGGAGAGGGGGGACTGGATTCTGTGGGTCTCTTTGTGCATATGTGTGCTGCTGCCTTTCTGTTGTGTGGCAGCCAAGCAGCTTCTGCCTGAGCTCAGCAATCTCAGCAATGTGTGAGCCTGCAGTTGGTTTGTGAGCTGCTGTCAGACAGCAGACACACAGCCTGGCATTTGTGTGATCCTGGGTAACATCCCTGCCCAGGCACTTCCAGTGCTCAAACACTGGAGCCTTCTTTTGCTCCACAGTTTTACTCAGCACCCTCTTATTGGAGATTTAGACGTGCAAAATGGGGTTTGTGGGAGTTTCCTAGACAAGAGCTAAATCAAAGCAGCCGAACCACCTGCTCTACTCCAGGTCACTGAGGATGGCAGTGGTAAATCTCATGTTCCATTTTTGCATATGAAGAATGACAGCTCAGTGCAATGTTTTCCTGTGCAACGTGTTGATCTGGCATATAAATGCACTCCTCTTCTTGAGACAGGATTACAGGAGCTGAATAAAGAGCAGGATGTGCCGTGGTTTGCTTGCACTGACAAATGTGGCTTGTGCAAGCTGTCAGCAGGGCTTAGAGAAAACTACCTTTTAACTCAGGACTCTGATACATGCATAGGGAGCCACCTGCCCTTCTGAAAATTAACAGTTATGCTATGCAAGTTTCTGTGCTGCCACTTTGCTGCATTCAATTCCTACCCTTTGGGCTGGATGTGATCAGCACATTGTCCATTTCCTTCTCTGTTTTCTATAATATCTCTTTTGAAAAACATACCAATTAGGGTGGAAGGTCTATTTCTTTGTGATGTTTATTCCTTTTTTTATATACTTAGCCAGAGAAAACTAACCCAAATATATAAGATGGTGAATTCCAAATATTAAGTGAAGGTAAACTGTGTCAAAAAATAAGTCAATTGGTAAAAGATAGATTGCTCAATCATTTTATGTAGGTGCTTAACACACTTGTTTTTCTTAATTTAAATACGTAATTGAATTGATTAACACTTTTTTTTCTTAATTTTTTTTTCTATGTGTAAATCTTAGAAGGAAAAGAAAAACCTGTAAAAATTTCCATGATTCTATTAAATTCAAAACACTGTAGTAGTGTTGGTAACATTGTTTGAATCTCATATCCCTGGTTTCAGTATATGTAGAGATGCAAGAAAAATAGTGGTTCTGTAGTTGATGAAAAGTGTCCTCTAGACAATGAAAAAGTGAAGATTGACCAAAGACTTGGAACAGTTTTATACCAGGGATATAAGTGGAAAATTGTAAAGAAATAGTGAAATATTAGAAGCAATCTCTTTTACCACTTTTTTTTTTTTTTTTTTTTTTTTTTTTTTTTTTTTTTTTTTTTTTTTTTTTTTTTTTTTTTTTTTTTGCTGCTCTGATTGTCTCCACATCAGGGAGTTTTCATGCTAGAGAATTCTTAAAGTGTTTTCATTCAGAGTAGGTTTGTGTTTACATTTTAATGTTTTCCTGTGCTCTAGAATATAATAATGGTTGTAATAATTAGCAGTGTGATTGGGAGCAGACATAGAGTCTAATGGAGTTTAGTGAAATTTTGGTGTAGCCTGAAATTTCTTTTCAATGGAAACAAATAGAGTGAAGTTCTTTCTGGTGTCCCACAGGAGTATCTCCTGTGATTTTTGCATCTATTAAGGTGATTGGCAGCATTTTCAATCCATTTTCCAATTATCTCTCAAAACACTTTGGAAAATTCAATTGCCTAAAGCTCCTTTCCCTCCCTTCTCTGCCCCCCACCCTCTTCAATTTATGCTAGTCCTTATATAAATAAATTGAAGAAAGAAAGAAAAAAATGCTTGGTAACGTTTGCAATGGAAAATGTAAGAGGTCAGATTCTTATGGTGAACAAACTGAATTTACTGAAACTATGAAAAGACTTTTCCAGTCTTTATATAGTTTGATGATTTTACCAAAAAGTGTTATGGAGTATAACACCCTGCTGTGCTCTCTTGCACTTTTTCACAATAGAGTGCACTCACAGTTTCTTGTGCAAGAGACTGTTGTATGTGTTTTGAGTTGAGAATTCAAACCCATGATATTTTAGAATTATTTACTTCATAGTACTTCATACAAAGAAGAAGTTATTATTTACTTCATACAGAGAGGCAGTTTTGTAGAGAAGTTTCCTCCCCCCTCCCTGCTAGGACTTCTTTTTATATAGACATGCATGCTAATAGTCACTGAAAAGTTATTGTACTTAAGGAGAAATAAGGTGGTTGGGTTTGTTGGTTGGTATTTTGTTTTGTTTTGTGGATTTTTTTTCCTTTTGTGGATGGAAATGAAATTCATAACTTGTTAATGTCTGTTTTATTCCCTCACTAATCACCGTTTTCCACTCTCCTCCCTGTCCATACCATGGTTAATGGCTAAGCTGCAAAAAATGGTGATGGATGGGAAAAGAGAACAGAGAAAATAGTAAATCTAAATATGTAAATGCATTTCAAAAGTGACGTCCTTGACGTTAAATCTGTAAAAGACCCTCACTCAGTCTACACATCATGCTGCTGCCCAGCATCCTACCTAAGCCTATTACTGCTCATACTTGCTGCCAGAATATTCATTAGCTCTTTAATCTTTTAATTCCTATGTGACAGAGAAATAATGTTTGGCTGTAATTATGTGTGTGCACATGGGTTGTACGCCCATGCAACCCAAATTTTATTTCTGTTCTTCCTTTTGTTGCTGTGCTTCTCTTTCTATGTCTTTACAAAGGGCACAATCAACCTTCTGATTCTGAGTCTTGGCATTGGGTAAACAGATGTGCTGCCTGGAGAAAGACTTCTGAGGCTTTGGCAGGTCATCTGGGAAGGTCCCTCACCTCAGGAGATGTTTCTCTCCATCTTAATGTCCTGGTGTCTGGTGGACACTAAAATAAGTCCTTACTGTGTCCTCAGCTGGCTGGACACTGGGCCAGGGTAATGAACTCAGTCCTGGGGATGTGGGGAAAACAGCAGAGTGCAGAACTTCAGGCTAAAGAACCAAGTCAATGCTGTCTCCAGAGCTGGAGCATCATAAGATTGCATCATAAGATGCAATTCCATTAATCACAGATTTTAAACCCAGTCTTCAGGGTTTAAAAGATTGGTCCTGCAGAGCACAGGGAGCCACCACTCTCAGTGGTCAGTAGCCAACCACTTTGTGATGAGCAATTGTGTCATGGGAGAAGTCTGACCAGAGCCTCCAGAAGACATCCACAAGTCCACAGTGTTCAGAGAGTGTGTGCAAGTGCTGACTACACCTCTACTCCTCATGGTTTCCTGAGTTGTGTACTGAAATTGTCCATGTCTGGACGTAACCATGATTTATGCTCTCATGGCCAACCAAATGGGGTTTTTTTGTATTTAATTCTGCCTTTCTGTGAGACATGATATCTATGACAACGTACCAACAGCCTCTATGGATGGCTGGATTTGAATGTTCCTTTACTGGCTAAGCTTTTCACACCTTTCTCTCATGCAAAGACTAAATGAACTACTAAAATGAAAGACTAAAGGCATCTGTTTAGAAAGTGATGCTGCTGTGGCAGCCTCATGACAGCCCATTCCATTTCCCCAAATCCCTGCTACTTCATTACAAAGAAAACACCTGCTTGCTGAGGAGAAAAGGCCAAAATATGATTGGGAGAATCGGTCAGCAAACTGTTCAAAGGAGAACTTTTATTTCCTGCAAGAGCAAATGTGATTCTCAGTGTGTGTGCAAATGAATAGAGACAGGGCACAGGAGGTAAGGGGATGGTGAAGAGGGACACAAAAAAATAGTGTGTGAAGCAAACAGCAAAACACAAACATTTCCATGGCTGTAATGGCCTGGCTGCCACTTCACCTTTTCCATTGTGTATAAAATACTTTGGGATGTTGTATGAGGTCAGCTGTGTGTGCTGGAGCAGAGCTGCAATTCCCTGGCTGTGCTGGGCTGTTGTGGCTCTGCACACCCTCCTGACTGAGAACAGTGAGGGGCACAATTATCCCTGCTCAGGGTGAGCTTGTGGAGTTACCTCCGGTGTAGGGGACCCCAAAGCTCCATAACTCCATTAATGTCCGTTTTGGATTGACCAACAGATGGCACCATCAGCCCCCTTTTCTCCTGTGGCTCAGAAACAGCTCCTGAGGCAAACTCCTGTCCAGACCTCTCTGCTGCTAAATCCAGTAAATGCTTTCTAATTAATATTTCATTTGAATTCCTGGTGTGTTATAATAGCGCTTAAGATCTGTGCATGCCTACATGTGCAGTGAAACAAATTATAAGGATACATATTTATAATTTAACCTGTAATAGTCCTGCTAATGTATTAAATGACTCTTGATTTTCAAGGGGTTTCTAAGTCAATGCTGAATTTGAATAATTTAAGCAGAAAAGGCACAGATGCATACAGTAATGAAGAGGTAAAATGCTCTTTGAAAATTGGTGTAATGAGGTAAATTGCATAAAAAGCATACTGCACTGATTTCTGGAAACTCTACCTTTCTCTTCTCTCAGATTACAGTAACTTTTTGTTGTATTCTGCAGCTTTAAGATAGATCCTCAGGGTCTGTAGAGCACCCCATCAACTGATAACAGTAATGACATAGCAGCTACCTTTTCCTGTATTATCTGAATTGCTAATTAGATTTTCAGAACGAGACACTGCTGAGAATGTGTCAGGAATAAGAGAAAGCCAAAAGTCACAAGGAAACAAAGTTCAGCATAGGGTTTAAGGAACCATTATATACTTTTGAAGGGATGGATGCTAAGCCATGCAGACATCCAGCTTTGATTAGGTAGTGTGGAAGAGAGGGGAAGCTGAGGCTATGCTGAGTTTACCATCCTTGCAATGCAAAGGGTTTTTTACTTCTGTTTAAATGGAATTTCCTGTATTTCAATTTGTGCTACTGAGAGGTGTCTGCCTCCATCACCTCATTTATACATATTGATAATATCCCCACTGAGCCTTCTGCAGCCTGAGCAGTCCCAGCTCTCACAGCCTCTCTTCACAGGAGAGATGCCCCAGTCCTTCAGTCATCTCTCCTGGGCTTGGGCCATGTGTGGGGAGCACAACTTTTTATTTTGAAAGGCCAGCCATGGTATAAAGATGTTTATCAGAATGCTTTGGGGAGCCCAAGGTTGTCTTCCCTGCATGATCCATGTGTAACTCAAGCAAAGACCCTCTAAAGCACTACTACTGAATTGCTTGGCTTCACCAGTTGTTAACTGATTGTGTACAAAAATATGTGACTAAATGAAATTTGGAACCAGAATTTTTTTCTTCTCATAGGAGAACAGCAGTATTATTCCAATTTCTTTGTGGTGACTGATTACAAACACAAGTTTAACTTGCAGAACACCAATGAAAACTCGCTGTTAGGGTGCAAAAAACAGAGGGAGGGTCTGGTAGCAAATGCAAAGTCAACTTCCTTTACACTCAATGCTTCTTTTTCCTTTATTTTTTTTTCCAAAAAGCAGAGAGAGGGTCTAGTAGCAAATGCTGAGTGAACTTCCTTCACACTCAATGCTTCTTTTTCCTTTATTTTTTGGAGGTATTTTTATCACCACAAGTATTTCAGTTATGTTTTAATTAAGCTGTATGATTATAAGTGCTTGTCATTGAGGATATGTAGCTGGGCAATTAGAATAATAGTGTAAGGGAGAATTGGAGAATATGAAAAGTAGCTAAAAATGAGTCTGTTGTGATGCAGCTGAGTTCTGCACAGCTGCTCTGCTTTCCCCACCTCACTGAGTGCTTAAGTCACTGGCTTGCTGTCCATTCACACTACATTACTTTAAACTGGATTAGGGAAGAGTTTGAAGTGAAAACTTAATAAGATGGAAATCCAGCAGGGATGTGAATGGGGGGACAGCAACCAGAACACCGTCCAAAGCCTCTTGTGGATCATAATGAAGTGTGTTCCACAACAGACAAATCTTTCCTCAGCAGAAGTGAAATAAATGTATTGTTCCATAATAAATCCTGTTTAGAGATCCCCAAGGCCTGTGTCAACATGCTGCTTAAGCATATGCTCAAATCCAGTCTGATTTCATCAAGTACTTAAGCTCTAGTCAGGCTGGCTTATGTGCAAGGAAAGGTTGAAAAATCAGAAACTGTTAATAAATACCCACTTTATCAAGCTAAGGTTTGTTAGCCTTTTGCCATCAATGCTTTGCTTAGTTAGAGTTTGATTAAAAATTATAGATATTTTGTTTGACTTGGTTTCAAGCTGCTGAAGATCATCAGTAGTGTAGGAACAAATTATTCTTCATTTTAGGTCTGATTTCAAAGAGACAATGAAAGCTGATGGAATTTTTTCCTCTAAGTCAACAGGGAGCAGCATCAGGCCTTTGCATTCTTAAAATTTTTCTTAGATTTCATTCAGCACACACATTATTGCAATTTTAGTGCCTAGGAACACCATTGAAGAAGTCCAAAAGGAGTGAATGTGAGTCCAAATTTTTATGCAGAATTCTGAAATCTAGCACTTCTTAATGTGCTGTTCATGGAGTAAAAAGCTAAGGGTCAGAGTGAAAGCTTTAAAAAAAGAAACACCATTTCTAAAATCTAGAAAAAGAACCCCAACCCAAACTTTCCAACTCTCAGTGTATTTTGTAGGTTTGTGAGGTGTCCTTGATTTTTATGTCATAGCTCTTTTCCTTAGTGAGACCTTTTGAGAAGGAAAGAAGTCAGCAGTTCTCTTGCCTGCACTCCTTTACTATTTGAGAATATTTTGGGAGAAAAAAAAGGTGCAGCTGTTCCTGTTCCTCTGAATCTAAAGGAAAGTTTCTGAGTTAAGGGCTTGCTTTGTAACCCCAGGAAGGCAGGGGTAATTTTCTGATTAGCTTTGCTGGGTCTTACATGAACTTCATCCTCTATTGATTTATGAGGAGTAGAGATAATTCTATGGGATACAAAAGATTGTATCTTAAATTGTGTGCTGGAACCTCTCTATAAATTTGTTGTCCAAGATGTTTCCCTTTCATAATTAAATTGCAGTACCTGGTTTTATTGCTGTTCCCAGGGATAAATCTCTGATCTGAGAGCTTTCACACTCCCTATCTTTATTGCTCTTGTTTTTATTACAGGTAAGGGATTATTTTTTACTATATTCTTCATGATCTTGACAGAAACTTAACATATATTGGTCTGTTCCTTTTAATTTATTCATTGAGTGGAGAAACCTTGTATTAATAAGGTTTTTACATATTGCCCCATACTCCTATGTTCTCATGTTATGTGCATGTACCATCTGATTTTCTCTAATATTTTAGGCTTGTTGGTGTCTGTTCTTTAGGACACCCATTTTGATGGGTGTATGACTGCTGTTGCAATTAAAAGAATGTGTGTGACATCATATATAGTAACAAAATCAGAAATTCTGGAAAGCAGAAGATCAGGCTTTTATTTTAGTTGTAGCAGCAAACCCTGAACCCCCCTTTTGGAATTACTGTCTGGACCATATGGAGTTTTTAAGGCTTTCCCAGAGAAGAAGTTGAGTGGCTGAAACATATGTGAAAATGCCATCATAGCCTTGTCTTTAAAAATAAGATGAAGCTCCAGGTGTGAGAATTAGAACAGAAGATGAAAGCAGTTCACAAGAATTATAAACAGCGTAAAATCTAATTGCAGCATTTAACATTTATGCTGTCATGTCATAAATGTCAACCAATGGCTTCACTTCACCAGTGGGACAGGCATGGGTAGTAATAATTCCAGTTGTTCCCTGTGCACAGCTGTCCCAAGATCTCTTTTGGCAGAGTCCTACCTTTGCTACCTTTGAAATGCTTCTTTGGGGATTTGTCTGAATGTTACCCAGGATTTATGTAAATTGGGGAGCCAAGGTGTTGCCATGGCAATCTCAGCTGTTTATAGCTTTTTTGATACATGAGCACCATTTGTTGTGGCACAGTTTCTAAAAATTTGTATTAGGAATGGATAAATACGTGATGGAGGCTGCTGTCTTTCTGCTTTTGCAGGAAAGGAAAGAATACATGAAATCTTATTTCTCAAACACCTTAGATTGTATAAACAAAGGTCAGGGTGCACCTTTGTGCATTAAAGTATGGTAATGTTCAAGTGTGTGAAGCTCCTGGCCAGACTTTGTTGGGTTGGATCACATTTATGGAGCTGGAGACGCTCCCTCTGGTGGCTCTTGTACCACTCGGCAATTCTACATTTTTAAAAGCTGTTCTTGGTGTATTCTGGTGGGTAAAACTCTGGCAAGTGTTGGTTCAAACGGTTTTGGAAATTCAACAATGTATTTCAATTTACATTCAGCCAGCAGTGATTAGTGGGCTCTGTTAAAGTGCTTTGTCAATCGTGCACAAACTTTATTACAAATTTGCCTGCACATCTCAAACACAGGCTTTGACCCCTTTGACCCCTGGCCACCTCTTGACAGAGGTTGCTAACATTGCTGAAGTTTAAGAAAAGGCTGTTTTGCCCATTCTAAAGAAGTCATATTTATTATATTTGTTTTTTCATCTTTCAGCAAAAAGAAGAAAGCACTATGTTTATTTTATGTTGTGAAATAAAGGAAGAAGAAGCTGCATATCTTTTTGATTTAGCATACATTTTATCACATTTTGTGATGGGGAAAAAGTACTGTTTCTAGAAGAAAGAAAACAAAACAAAACCACATGGATTTCAGCAATAAAGGCTCTTAACATCATCTCTGCTTTAGAGCTTTGGAGCTGAGGGTTTCATTCAAGCAAGACATTTTTATGGACTCTCTGCAACAGTGACTGGGCATTTAGGAATATATAGGGCTTGCAAGGAGGTTTTCCAGTATTTTGAAGTGGCAATAGCATTTTCCTTTCCCCATTCCAAACAGTTCAATTCAGCATAAGTAAAATATTGTCTCTATGAGGTGAAACATAAAAAGAAAGTGTAACAGCTTATAGAACTCATAGGAAGGATATTTTCAGGGATATTCAAGTTTGTTTGAAAGAAACCTTAATTTCACATGCAAATGCAGGTGCTCTGGAAGGAGTTTCTCTAATAAGTGATAAGTCTGGGATCAGTTTTCTCTAATAAGTGATAAAACCACAATATCCAATGTGCCCAGCTTTTGGGAGAGAGAGCCTTTGTAATCAGTTCAGTCTCCCTCTTGTGATTTGATTGTGATGATGTGAAAACTGTGATGGTCTCAACTTCTACTTTGTGGAAGCATTTATAAAACCAAGTATTTTAAGTTCTCCCAAATCTGTAAGTGTTCTTTTCAGCTTTGTTTGTAAGTTTTGTGATTTGGGTGTTTCCCCTAAAGGCTCTGGAATCAATAAATTGCACTGAGAACATTGATTAAAGTTAAATACTGTAAGAATGTCTGCACTCTGCCTTTGCAGAGACGCTCTTTAAATATTGAATTGATTGTATTCTGTTGATTCAAAAGTCAGAAGTGAAAAGTCAAAGCTAAAGAATCACAAAATTCATGACATTGAAACTTGTCTAAGAGTTTTGGACGCTAGGTTGCTGTTTTTCCTTGAATTTCAAAATAGTGAGATTCTGAACAACTAAACATCTGCTGAAAATAAAAACATGTTGTGTTTTCAGTAACCAAGAAATTAACTGCTCCAGAAACTGCTCCAGTTATTTTAGAAATGCTTATTGACCAAAAATTAATTTCTTTCTTGTTTTTGATGAAATTCCATGCCCTTACTTTCAGTCTTAATGAATCTGTGTCTTTTTGTTATCTGTCAAGCGAGTGACAGCATTCCAAATTTAAGCTTTTCATGTGCTTGGTACTTCATGGCCATTCAGAAATTAGGTCTTGTTTCTACTCCCTTTCCTGAGGGAAATTGGTCATTTGGCCGTACTATTATGATTTGAGAAACCAAAATCTATTAATCTTCAAAAGTCAGTTTGTTTTTTAAGGGCGGTTTTGCATTTCTTAGTGATAGAAACTTCCTTTTCATGCAGCAAGAAATACACATAGTTCTTAATGTTCTGATTCACACAGTTAAGTATCTTGTTAGATTTATTTAAAAATAAATCTAACAGCTAGGAGTGATGTGCAATTTCCGTCTGTAGTCTGGTTTTCTTATTGTCCTGGGACAGCAGAATAATCTTCCACATTTTTTTTTGCACAAAACATTGTTAGCCCTATGCAACCTCTGCATTCCTGATGGTGCAAGGCCTTGAGGGGAAGCTGTGTCAGGAGCAGCTGAGGGCACTTGGTCTGTTCAGTCTGGGGAAGAGGAGGCTGAGGGGAGACCTCACTGTGGTCTCCAACACCCTCATGAGGGGAAGCAGAGCGGCTGACACTGCTCTCTGCTCTGTGGTGACAGTGACAGGAGCCAAGGGAGTGGCAGGAAGATGGGTCAGGGGAGATTTAGGTGGGATTTCAGGAAAATGTTTTTCACCCAGAGGGTGGTTGGGCACTGGAACTGCTTCCCAGGGCAGTGATCACAGCACCAGGCCTGACGGAGCTCAAGTGTTTGGACACTGCTCTCTCACATGGTGTGACCCTTGAGGTGTCCTGTGCAGGGCCAGGAGTTGGACTTGGTGATCCTTGTGGGTCTACTCCAACTGTGATTCTCTGATAGTGTCTGAGGCTCCCACCTCATGTTTTCAGTCTATAGTTGAGGTTAACAAATTTTGACACAAGGTTAGATGTTTCAGATATATTTACAGTTTCCAGCTTAGCTTAACCTGAAGAGAAACCTGAGCTGTTCCTGGAGAGGAGAGGCCATGCATTGTGCTTCCTCCCTTATGCTGCTCTCACAGTCCTGTGGCCCTGTGGTCACCTGCTAACCTGGGTAAAAATGAATCATTTCTAGGCCAGGCCAACTCAGATGTGGATAAATAAGATGAAAATGTGGCTACAAGTTTCTTGTCATGGCCAAAGAGTGACAGCAAGCAAGTAAGAACGAGCTGTTGGGGACACTGGCAGGGACGAGGACAGGGAGTTGGGGATTGCCTGGTTCATTATCAGCCAGTTTTTAGATTGAACCACAAATTTTCACAGGGTCAGGCCTCCTTGGTCTGATTTACACACAAATTTACTTGGTTTTCAGAGCTTTGTGCACCATGGTAGGAGCAAAGATAAAAAGAGGGCTGAGGAAGCATCTCCAAGTGCAAATTTCCCCCTTGTGGACTATAACTAGGAGATTAATTTTTATTGCTCCTTTTTCTATTATCTTTGCATTCTCACATGGGACCAGCTCAGGGAGGCTCTCATGTACCAAAAGAATAAGTTGCTCTGAACTCTGGCCTATTGTGATTCAAGAAGGAAGGACAGTGTGGAGGAGGGATGAGGAGGAAAAAACTATAAAACGACCTTGTGCCTCAGTCTTATGTGAATTTTTGTTTATCTGTGCAGTAGGCAGCATAGAAATGTTTCCCTGATGCTCAGTGTATAACTATGGGCATGAAAGCAGCCTATAATTTAATTAAACAGGTTAAAAAATTAATTCAGACTAACATTAGTGGTTTAAACATTCAGCTTGGTTTTCCAGAAGACTCCTAGAGCACTTTATAGTGCTCTATGTAGAACTGTCTCTGTAGTTTCACAGATTGTAGGGACACTTCAGGTTCAATTTTGATTTAATAAGTCTTCCAGCAAAATGATAGCAGTAGAGTAGCAGAAGAATTGCCTTACAAGGTGCCTTTCACTGATAACACAGCATAAGCAGCCCTGACTTGCCTTATATAGGGATGTTAAATTTCCTTGTCCTATAAAGAGCTTCAGCCTCCATAGAAATGAATGTGTACTTCCACTGCCTGGCTACTCCTGTGAAAGGAGACCTCAGAGGGTAAAATAAAATATTGTCTATTATAGAGTTTTTCCTTATGTTTAGGCACTCAGAATCCATGTCACAATGAAAACAAGTCCAAATTGATCCATTGTGAAAACTTCCAGAGTGGAAGAACATGTCTTTTGGGGCGCATGTTGCCTTTTTAAAATAATATTTTATATTCCTTCAAAACTTTTTTCTTTTAAATGGAAAAAAGAATCCCAATAACTGAGGTGTTATCCTTCATGTTGGCCACTGAAGAAATCCTTCTGGGTCATTGATAGCTGTAGTATTTTGAATTTGATAGTTCTCTACCTATGTGGGAAATTTATAAGGTATTTTTGTGAAGGTCCCCAAGCAAACATCTACCAGCCTTGCCCATGATACCTTTGTTTTTTTGCTTTTTCAACTAAATCTGAGTCTGTTGAGGTCAGCTGCTAAAGGTACAGGCAAAGGCCAAGATTATTTCTGTTCTATTGGCTTGTTGTAATTGAGGATGAAGTTGATAAATTCAGCTCAGCAAGCAGGCTGCTTTGCTTGTGCACTGCTGGGAAGTGTCCAGCTAAACTGCTCAATTGAAGGCAAATATTTCTATTCATTTGGGCACTGATTGCTATTAACAAGTGCCACACACAGCTCCTTCTGTTTCTTGTGAACTCAGAATCACCTGTACTCTCTTGTTCCCACAGTGCTTAATGCTGCTTCAGAGCTTTCCTAGGGAATTTATTGTGGTCACAGATATTTGTGCATAACTTTTAAATCTATTTATGGCTATCTGATGATCTTAAAGTATTTGGAATCTGCCATTTGTTAAGTAGTGACTAACTCCAAAAACATTTTTGCTGTTGCATATCTCAGTGTTGCACAGCAAATGAGAAAAAGTTTACATGTGTTGTCTTACAGGCAAATAAAAAGGGAGAATTTCAAATATTCTTTTCTACTACTGCTGATGAGTAACACATGTTCTGTGTTTTCAAACCCCTGCACTTCAGAAAAATAAGAGATCCTTGTCTTCTAAAAGTCACATGCTTTGATTTAGTGAATAAACAGAATACACAGCACAGTGAAAACCCAAGTGCTGAGGGAACATGCAAGGAGGTGAAATAACCCTTGTTATAAAACTTGGACATTTAGTAGCAATTAGATGCTGGATTTAATAATTTATTAAAGCTCTTCTTTCATATCTAGTGTCTGAAAACAACAGATTGATCTGGGTCCTTGTGTAAAACATGGATGTGTGCAGAATTACAGAGGGACTTTTTACTTGCTCTAGACTTTCTCTTATGAGTTTTACTGGATTTGAATTTTGATTTTTGAAGGCTCAGCAGTAACTGATTTTGGTGTCTTTAATAAGCTGTATGAGGAGACAGAATGAAGACTAAAAGAATAAGAACATGACAAATGTATCAAGAAACTAAATATTATTCTTAATAGTCATGAATATATGCCCAAACCACCCTTCCACTGCTTCTAAGGCTTATCCATTATTATTGAAGGGACATTTTTATACAGCATCTGTTACAGTAAACATTCTTCTCATTTGACTGTAGATAACTTTTTCCCTTGATTTTACCTGTTATTCAGAGGCTGATTTAAAAACCCAATTCTTCTTCTAATGCTGCGAGTCTGAAATTAGCATTAGAAATTGCTTTTTTTTGTTTTGTTTTTGAAATAAAAATTAATTTTTGCATAATTTTTCTGTACTTTTTCTCAGTACAAAAGAGATGAAGCTATGGGAGAGAATCCAGTAAAATGCCACTTTGATTAAGGATCACCATTCTGTAATACTTCTTCTGTACTTGTACTTTTGTGCCCTTGTTATGATTTGGACTGAAAGCAAATCCTGCACAAATTCACATTTCATCGGTGCCACTGCAATTCCCTTGCCATCCTGCATGCTGACAAGCACATTGATAGCAAAACTTCATTTTCTTTGTGGCATCTCTTGGACTTATCTGGCATATCCTTGAAAATACTAATGAGCTGGATAGTAGCAACTTTTGGATCAGATTTCTGAAGTTTGGTCTCTTAGCATTAGATACTTTATTGCAAAGACAACAAGTAATAGGTCAACTGATTATTCTGAAATGGACCTCAAAATGGTTGCTGAATAGAGCAAAACTATGCCTGCAATTGCTTGTGTGTGTAAAATTTTGTATCAAAAAATATCCACTATGAAAATCAGACCTTCTAAAAAATACTGTGAATTGGTAGGCTATTCCACTAGGAATGAGAAGTCCTTAATCCAGAGTGTTGTATGGAGAAGAGAAAGTATAACTCACTCTGTCAAGCATTCCAATTTGCAGATTCCTGTTCTGTTATAATTAAGGAATAGGAGTAATAAATAGAAGGATAGCATTCCATGAAGGAAAGAAGGTAGAAGAATGAATATATCACTTTTACTTCTTCTGTAACTTCTCCTCGATTTATTTCTGTAATTTTGTTTTTGAGAGATTGTTAGTGTTGATCATCCTCTAGCTCAGATTTGATAAAATAATAAAGAAAATATTGTTCCCATAGGTGCTATTACTACTTCCATATCACAGACATCACTAAAGAAGTCCACCTTTTTTTCCCCCATAAATAATGTTTAAGACACAGGGTTCTTGGAGTGGAGAGAGAAAAGAGATAAGGAGGAGGTTGGCCAGTGTCACTTTATTTTTGTTTAAGTGTTTTGCATGCCTCCAGTATGCAAAAGATAATTAAGAGGAAGGTAACGTTAATAGATGATAATGCTCAAAGATAATTAAGAGGAAGAGATGTCAGGTACTGCCTGAGACTGAGAAAATAAAGACTGGTAACGTTTTCAGATAGACTGTGCATGTTTATAAGTGAGAAGGCAGGGCAGGTATAATCTTAGACTAAGATTTTTAATGTATGAAGACATTTGAGGCATCACTGAGTTATATAAACATGCTGTGCATACAAGGGCTCATTATACAATATGGAAACAATCTCTTATAAGACGTAAATGGTGGAAAAATTTAGGATCCTATTTTGTATTCAGTATTTTCGCTCCAGTGACGTTATTCTCTACCTCCAATCTGCTGATTTTATACCAACAGCTCAGCACCCTGTAAGTCACATCACTATTTCCAATTTCTGGCTGTAGGTCTCATTGTGATGACAACTCCCTCAAACTATTCAGGTATTGCACATCCAGAAAACAAAGGGCTTTATTGGTAGTTATTCTCTACCAGATGAACGTACAGCATGTTGGATAACTACCTACTCCTCCAAAATGAATATGTTGAAAGAGTTATATTCAGAATGTATTTTTTGCCCTCTTCTGCTGACAAATTGTTGAGCTGGTTGCTCGTCAGAGCAAGCTGTCAGCCATATGGATGCCATTCAGCCATTTTTCCTCCTCACAATGCTGTTGAGCAGGGCCCACACAGCCAAATGTCCGTGAGTCCTGCGACTCAGAGTGACTCAACAGAGCTGAGAGAAAGGCCACAATTTTCTCAAGTGGCAGCAGGCACCTGTGTCTCTGCTTTACTCATCTTCCTATCATAAAAAAATAATAAAAAAAAAATTCCAAAGGGCCCTCATGTACATAAATTTAAGTTCTTTCTGCTGGGCTGCCCAGTTGCATAGCTGTCTGCTTTACTGATGTGGCTTTGCAGCTGTAACAGATGAGTAATATTAGATAAGATGGATGTAAAAATAAAACAAGAAGAGAATGGCAGTTTGCAATAACCTTGGTCATGTTGCAACACAGAGGGGAAAAATAAAACATGCGAAAGTTGTCAGCTGGTGTGGAGACACTGTTATTAAAATAGAAATGGTATGGAAAAATCAGGGCTCAGATGAGGTACTAAGAGGTTTTCAAGAAGCCATAAAAATGTGCAGTTATATTACACTAAATGTTAGTTTACCATTAGACTTCATAACAATAATAGCTGCTAACCAGCAAAATCTTCATAGGATCATTTTCCTAAATGTGTCATCATTGGCTTAGTTATGCAGAAATGCCCAGGGAGCAAACAGGCTGCCCATGATGGCTTTTTAAAGCTCAAAGAGGGGACAAAGGGACCTGCACTGTGTCCCTTTTACTTTGATACCATGGTCCTGGATGCTTAGAGATTTAGATCCTGGGGGATAAAGGGAAATGAGCTGTGTAAAAATGAAACACAATTTTGAATTTTTTCATTAGATTGACATTTTCTGACAAGGTCCAATGCAAAGAGAAACACCAGCCCTGGTTTGGTCCCTAATCCTGGATCACATGGTTGGTCTGAGGCCTCTCTGTGTTTTGGCCCTCCATTGGCCTCCCTCATGACAATAAGAATATTTTAAACCATTCCAAACCATCACGGCTCTGCTCGCTGCCCACACTTTGCCATGGTTACGTGAGGCAGTAACTCCATGACACATGGTTGGCATTTCTGGAGTTTGTTTGTTTGTTCGAGCTCCGGGAGGGTTATCAGTGATCCACATCCGAGAGAGGAGGCTGAGTTTACATCCCTGCAGCCCCCAGGCTGTTAATTTTAACAAAGCTGCCAGAATTTGCACATTGGATGTGTTTGGGGCGTGCCAGGGAGGGGGTGTACAAGGGGGATGTGCTACCAAACAGCAGGTGAAGGTGGCCTCACTGCCATGGGAACCAGATCTCCTGAGGGGAAGGGGATCACACAACACTGAGAGGTGTTGTGTGGTAGCTGTATTTATTTTTGAATTGTTTGTGGCATGGAAATGTCTCCAATGGAGGCTGTGGCTCTCAGAGGCCTGGCAGTGACCTTGGTTTAAATCATCTCCAGCTCTGCATTGGCCAGAATAACCCTTGCTGAGTTCTTGGCTGAAATTATTTCCTCTCATATGTAATTATGTTAAAACTGGTGACCTTGTAGATATGCATTCTTGACAGCAGCTTCATCCACTGGGCATTTCATGGGTGGATCCTGCCTGAAAAACTAGGCCTCAGCCCTGAAAAACTAGGCCTCATGAACATTAAGATTGGATCAAAGGCAGAGCATCTTTGGTGTCCCCAGACCAAGCTTGTGTTGGCCTGTAGCTCCCAAACCAAAATGCTCTTCTGACCATCTCTAGTCTGACCCTTTCAGTTTCTTGAGTATTGGGATTTGGTACAGGTGAGTTACAAACATGATGTCTCCACACTGCAGTGTCTCAGCTGTGACTCAAACAACACTGCTTGCTCTGCAAAAAAAGCTGCAAAAGTTCAACTAAAGTGATGTTTTTGTTGATGATTCTAATCAATCAAGAAGACTAAAATCAAATAATAGTTCTAAACTTGCCTTGATCATTTCTCTAGTAAATCTAGTCAAGAAGATTTTCTCTCTCTTGCAGCCATTAAAGATGTCAATTGCAAGTGAGTACAAAGCTCATATTTCCGAAGGGAAATGTTCAATGGGAAATATGATGAGTATTTTTTAAGAAATTATGAAATACTGTGCCTGCCTTTTGCCTTTTTCTTGTCATTTAATTTTATTAGACAGTTGGTAATGGCCATTGAGAATCATCAATAAGAGCATTAACCACTGAAAGGGTATTAGCTTGACTTAGTTTCCACCCAATTATACATTCATTCAAAAGTGGATTCCATGAAAATGTAAAGATAACATTGAAAAATAACATCAAATTTCTAAAACTTTAACAAGTGCTATTGAATTGCAACTTTCTTGCTTTGCTTCTACACCAGAGGAGACATTATATGTGATTAGTAAACAGACATATTGTGGTTTACTGTGTTTGTCCATTTTCTGAACTCATAACCTCTTACTGCAGTTTTTAGAGTAAAAAAGAAAAGTGACTTTTGCTGAACTAATTTAACAATTAGATCACAAATTTGTATGAGATGGTATTTATATAATTGCACTGAAGAAATGTTCTTTACACCTGCAAGTAGGCACCTGCTGCCAAAACCTCAAAAATATCACTTCAATAAGGTTTCAGTCTGCTTAATGACTTTGCCCATTGATGCTGAGGTTTGGCCTATTACACAAACATGAACTGCTCAAGACATTAAACCTCAGTTATGTTTTGAGAATTTGAATAAATTTTGTTAGAGCTTAATGTATGTTGTCCTGCTTTAAATTTAATTTTAAATAAAATAAATAGACTTATTCTATAGGAAGTATAAATTTTAAAAATTAACTTATGCAGCTTTTGGAATGTTGAATTATCTGGTTTTGCATTTCATTATGTCTGCAGATTTCAAATGGCATTAGACTGGGCTTTGTGTATCCCCTAAGCCAGAATTTTCAGTGAATATTTGTATCTATGAAAATGCAGATAAAATCCTTGTTAACAGGAGGAAATTATTTTCAGGTTTTTTGTAGGACTGATAAGATGACATTATTGCTTTCCAAGTTACATGGAAGAATTTTTCAGCCAAGGACACAACTGAAAGCTAAGGACCTATGGCAGAATTATCTGATTTTACTTGGCATTTGTTTAACTGTTGTGTGTATTGCTGAAGGCCATTTACTCTGACAAGAAATGTCAAATAAACCAGTAATAAATCAAAACAGGAAATGGAATACAGTTCTCTTTCCTTTTTTCATACTTTGGCAAGGTAAGGAGGGGTTTATAGACTACTGAAATTTAAAGGATTGCTCACATATGGAAAAATATTTTTTCATTGGGATAATTCTGTAAACTTAAGCCTCTGGAAGTGTTACAGAAATTGTTCCCAATTACATATTTTAATGGTATCTAACTAGTAGTGTGTAAAGTCTTTTGTGTATGACCAGCAGTAGCTATTTCTTTTAAATGAGCATTTCTCCCCCTTCTCTAGTTCTAAAATACAGTAAAATATGTGGCATGAGAAGATATATACATCTTTTAAAATATGGTATATTTCCATGCTATAGATCTTAAAATTTAAATTCTGGTCGATAAATGGACTTATATTTGTAAACCCTGAAGCTTATTGGTGCCTGCAGTGGATGGTGGCCGCTTTACATCAAAGAGAGTTAATTTTTTTTTTTTATTACTAAATGTATTTCTTTGAAAATTCCTCATTGCCTTTTGTTGCTCTGCTTTCCTTTAGCAAAATTAATCTCTTGATCTAATGACTAGAATAACTATTTAGAAATTGACTTTTTTCAAATCCCTCTTTACCAAGGGGGCTGTGGGATTCAGTACAGGATAATTCACAGCTTTCACAATGTCTTATTCATAAGGAGCAACATCCATATCAAGTTAGAGAAGATGAAGGAAAATTAATCAACTGCCTAAAAATCATCAGCATTTTCAATCTGCTAATCAGATCCTGAATAGTTAAAAACCAGAGAGGAAGGATTAATACCAGTGGAACAGTTCAAACAAAGGTAAGAAGTTTTGGAAGTGAAAAGTCATCCCAGTCTCTAAGCAGAAAAAAAATCAACTTTATTTAAAATGCAAAACTAAAGAGAATCCTTTAAAATATATTGATGTAGTAAAACTCTATGGGAGCTTTGACTAATTTGTGTATTTTAATGGCATTTAGGGTTTTTTGTGCCAAAAAAAGGGAAATGCACAGTAGTTTGATTTTTGGAAGGAATAGAAAATTGAAGTCATATTTAGCTGAATAGAGAATAATAGACTCTACAAATGTCAATTAATAATATCAAGTCAGTTTTTATATTGTGGTTTGTTCTGGTTTTGGGCACTTACTTTTCACTAAGCAATCATATGTTTTTACCTCAGATTTGTCATCTATTTCTGTGTTGATTAATTCATGTATCATCTAAATAATTTTTTAATTAAGTAATTTTTGTTTAAAATTGCTGATAAATAGTGGGGGCAAAAAACTCCAAGAAAACATTCCTAAAAAGCCAATTCTGTTAATATATAGTTTTCATCATATATTTCCATTTGGTTTTAATTACTAAGTACATTTTCCTGAAAATTATGAACCCTTATGGGTTCAAGGTTCCTCTGCTCCTGCTGCTTTTTTTTTTCACACAGACATCCTTCCCTGTTTCTGGCAACCAGACTATCTTTAAAGCAGCACATGGTAACACTGAATACTCTGAATGCTGGCTTCAGTGAGAAACAAGAAACTTTTGAACGACAAAAGCCTGGATCAAATCTTGAGGTAACTGATTTAGTTCTGACTTGGGCCAGACACTCAGGTTTCCACTATCTGAGCATCTTATCTGTGCATATCTCCACCTAAAGGTCTGCAAAAACCATCAAGAGGTAAAAACTGAAATTACATAGTGGCACAATCTCTGTAAATAATAAAATTTCAAGCTTGCCATACAGCATTCCTTTGGCTTTTGTGGTCGGCTTTGTACATATATTATAAATATAATGAGCATACAAGATGGGTTTCAATGAGAGCAGTATCTGTGTTGCATGAATTAACAGTAGTTTTATCAGGGCTGGATGAAGTCTTCATCTAAAGAGGAATGCTGCTCAGCTGCATAGTTGTGACCATGTCATATGTGAGGGAAAAATGTATTTTACTCAACAATGCTAGTAAGTCTGGAAGGGAGAATTAAAGCATCTTCATTCATAAGATCTATAAATGATATTTTTCACTTAAATTTATTCATGGTTTGTCTCCTGCTTCAGATTTTAAGATGGCGTTATTACAGAACAAGCTTTCTCTCAGAATAAAAAACCTCAAAAATAAAATTTAAAAAATTTAAAAGGCAGGAAAATGTACTCTAGTCTAGATTTTTCTTTTGAATATAATCCTTCCTTAGGAACTGTGCTAATGTAGCATGATTTTCAGGACAAAAGGTTAGGCAATGTTAGGCTGCCAGCTTCCCAACTTGCTCCCAGTGCTGTGGCACAGACCTCATCCTGTCCTTCAAGCTGTTTGTGGGACAATCCTGTGACCTGGATTGGGGTGCTGTCTGCATTAAAATGAAGCAGAATAGATGATTTGAAATTGTCACCTCACCAAATACTGCCCTGCCAGAAAGTGACCATGACTCAATGGGAATCATGGTAGCAAAACAGGACCATTAAAGCACAATTCAGGGGAGACCAGCTGCATGGAGCTGCTTTAATCTTTATCAGCATCCAGTTAATTTGTATCAAAAGCTGGCTGGATAGCTGGGAGTGTTGGGAAGCCTGTATGCTAATTGCTTTTAAAAATAAATGCATCAGAGCCACTGGGGCAATTCTGTTGTGGTTTTAGCTTATTCATATAAATTATGAGCTTATCAAATGCGAATGTGAAATTGTCGGGCATATGCTCAAATATCATCTTCCTAAGCTGTGCAATTACTCAGGGTGTCATCTCAGTCTTCAAGCAACCAGAAACTTGTGCTTCTACATAAAACATCATCAAGGTATTACAAAGCCTTTGGCGATAGGACACAATTAAAATACCTCAAGCAGTGAAAGCCATTAATATAAAACAGGCGAAGTTCAAGAGGAACGGTTCGGGCGTGCCTCCTTGGCAGTGACAGGAGCACAGAGCCCTTGCAGATTAAATCCCCCTGCTGAGGAGCCAGGGCTCTGCATTGTAATGTCTCCACTGCAGTGCCAGAGCTGCGACACTGAAAGATAATTTGGACACCTCTGTGCCGCGCCTTGGTGCCTACAGGCAGCGCGGTGGTACTCCTTTTGTGAGTTCCAATCATAGCAAGGCAGGAATAAATCAAAACAAGAGATGGAATAAGCATAAGACAGATGTTTATGTTACCAGCTTCACCTGCAGCTGGGTTAGACTGTCCTGGTCTCCTCCTGACTCCCTCTGGTGCTGTGGCCAAGTCCTCACAGCCCATCCATAAGGGCACAACCAGTTTGAGCAGCTTGGATGCAAGCGGCCTCTGCTCGGGAGCTCAGTGAGGTTATTATGGGGCCAAACCTGCTCCAATGTGTTCTGCAGGACCAGTGAAACTAAGGAAACATCCCCTCAGCCCACAATTAATCATATCCTTTGAGACCAAGAATTCTCTGTCAACACTGTTTTGTTACAAAAACAAATTATACAGGCGGCTTCTTAGCACTTATGCAGTGCTTTTATAGCAAACCTGTAATGTTTTAATCTTTCCAGCATGAAAAGAATGAGATTCATTGCACCATAGCCAATCAGTTTTCCTTGTAGACAGTTTGCTAAATTATCTTCATAGGTGTTTTTTGATAATTATAGTGAAAATAGTTCAAAATAGTCGCAAAGAAAAATTATGTGCTGGAAACTTTCACTTCACTGTTACTGCATTTACACAATGTAGAGTTTACATTATGCACATAAAGAAAACATCTGTATTTTCTAATTATAGAAGCTTTAATAAACACCAGCTTTGAACCATGACTTTCTCTCTATCCATACAGTTCCAGTATACACAACTGAGAGACATTTCCCTGTGCTACCTTTCTGATGTCCCCAGGTAGGTACCTCTGTGCAGATAAAGCTGGGGTCTGCATACAGTTACTTTTTGAACTCTACTGAAGTTGCCAGCTGTGAGAATTTCTGGATGGCAACATCCCATCGTTGGAAAGAGAAAAATTTAATTCATGTAATCATGTAAAGAGCTCTCAGATGAAAGTCACTCTCAGTCGTTGCTTGCATGGCCTGTCCTTGAAAGGATCATCAATTTTCCCTGTTTTTATACATCATTACTGAGTTACTCACCTCTCAATTACTGTACTGCAACCTTAAAAAAGGGTCGTCCATATCCTTTATCCCACTGTCAACCCACCTGATGCCACTCTGCTTTTCAAGAGGGCAGCGTCTCTTCCCACCACAGCAGTCATGAAGAGGTAGAGCTCTCAGTGGTGCAGTCCAGATGTACACCCTACAGTTTTTGCCAGGCAAGTAGTGCTACGTTTCCTTTTCTACTGAAATTTTGTCTTCTAACTTAGAATTAATCTTTCATTTTTTTTTTCTGCCAAGGGTGTCTGTCTGCTGTGGGCAATCCAGTTATTTTTGAAAATGATCAATCTAGCAATAATAATTATACCCATAAAGCTTCCCTCTGCTAGCTTCTGTCATTAAATGAAAAATGTGTTTTTACATATAAAGGTGTGATTACCTGTGCCAGGTACTTTAATGAAATCTACATACAATATGTGCTATGCTTCCATTTCAGAAATGTTTATGATTTGCTCAAGTACTTAGTCAGGGTCTCTGGCATGATCTATTAGCTGTTTAAAATTCATAAGTGTCATTTCCTTTAAGTGGTTACAGACTTTCCCATTAATACCTGTACAACCACCACCATAGACATTGCACACCAGACTACACTTACCAAAATCATCTTGCCCCCTGTACTGTCACCTGGCTCCAGACTTGCACTGCAGTGAATGTTCTGGAAGCTTCCTCTTCCATCCTGATTCCTTGTGCCCTGACTGAGGGCTCACATCACCAGCCATGCCTTGCAAACTGCTTTGTAGTGGTCACTGTACAGGTTTTTGCTCTTTTAAATTCATCAACTAATTCCTCCCCAATCCATTCCTACTAAAAGCATTTCATTTGTAAATTGTGAAGACTGACTTGCTAAATAAGCACTATAATAAATGAATGCTTGAAATAATATGTTAATGATTTGAATGGCTCAAAACTCCTCTCATGATTTGTATGCAATCTATGTGGGAAATGCCATTTACACTGAGGAAGATTTCTGCTTGCTTGAAGGCTCTCACTGTTTGTCCCAAAATAAACTCAGGGAAAGAAATTAATCTTCCAGCAGGTTTCTAGAAATCTGCATTTGTTATGCTGCTGTGTCTTCTTTGTCATGTGCCACTCCTTCACAGAGCCCTTGTCTTGCAGGTTTTGCTCTCAAAGCTGGAGACCAGGCTGCCTGCAGCAATGGAATTCCCTGCTTCCTAACCTGAGCAAGGGCAGAGGTAAGCAGGAGGGGAAAAATGCTTCTGGCTAATCTCTGTGAGTTATAAACTTTTTTTGTAGCATTCTGGGTTTGTATTGACTGAAATCTGTTGCTTTGGATCGAATTTGTTCTGATTGTACAAAAAACTATTATTCTAATGCTTAGATTTGTGAAAGTGAATAGGAAACTGCCACACATCGTTTAAAGTGTGTCATTTTAATTTTATGCTTGCATGATCTCAATTTGGTAAAAACACTGATGCTTAGCAAGTACAGCAGAGAGCAGAGGATAGAGGACAGGGTGTGAATGCTTTGTAATTATATCCTGGATCCTAAAGGGAGGATAAGCCCAAGCCCTGAACTGCCTTTAGCTGGACAGGAGCTGATTGGAAATGTGTGATGGCCAAGCAGATGCCCATGGCAGGGCAGCACTAGCTCTGGAGAGCATTAAACACTCAAGTATTTACAGGACCTGTGCCCTAGGAGGCCTCAGGCTGGAGGAATGTTTGGCCAAAGCAGCCCCTTGCCAGCTTCTAGTCAGGTGCTGCTCACACAGGCAGGGACCAGTGAGCTGAGCACGTGAACCAAATCTTGGCTTTGCTCACAAGCCAGGCATGCTCCAGCACACCCATGGAATCATTCCATGCACTGAGAAAGTCCATGGGAAATCAGGCCCTGCTGTGTGTGCATGGCAGGCACGGACACAGCTCATGAAAGAAGGCACTTAGGGCCCTAAGTGGCCCTGTGTTTGCAAAAGCCAGTCCACAGAGGGCTGCATATGAGGGGGATTGGTTACTTTATACTCCTCCTCCCCACATAAAAAGGCAGCTGTGTTGTTGCACTCCCAAAAGACAGCTGAGTTCTTGTGCATTGGAAAAATCAGCTGTGAAATGACTGAGAAAAATTTAATTGTGTTTCCCAAAGGCAAAAATAGTGGTGTGCTTATACAGTGTGTTTATAGACTGACTGGATCCAGCACTTTGCAGGGCTTGTTCCTGCTATATGGAACCAGTTGCATTTTGATGAGGAATTCTGTTGTGGAAAGGAACATTTAATTTCTTTAAAGATATGTTTTTTTATGATTAGTTTATCACTGATTAGGTTATGATGAGCTGTATGAAAACACAGCCTGTGATATGTCAGGCAAGGTAGAAAATTGTGCTCTCTTCCCCACAAAGGACAGCTCCTGTCACTGTCAGCAGGTAAGTAAGGCACACACACCACAGGGAGGCAAGATTCCTGAACTAATCTTGAATCTGCTGTTGATGTTCTGCTTGACTTTTTAGAAGACTCCTCACATCTCCTGGGTTCTGTAAAACAGAGTGATAACGTGATAGACTTTGATCTTTTGGATTTAAATGCTTTTAGTTCCACCAAATCCTTTAATATCTTGTTTTTATGCAATAAATATACTACCTAACTTCTTTAAAACCACAGCCAGCTGACTGGTATATTCCTGCCAGGGTTAGTCACTAGCCTGACTTATGACTTATTACTCCTCTGACTGATCTCCTCTTATGTGCCACTTTACCTGAATTCCTCTTCTGAAATTGCCATTAGTGCTTAGGTAATAAAAGCACAGCATCCTGTACATACTTCAGTACTTCACATCAGTCAAGAATCTACCTGTCAGGATTGCCATTCTTCTCAGTAGCTTTTCTACAGATAAAATTAGCAACATGATAGAGGCTTTTATCAACAATTAGCTTATTGTAAAGCATATTTCATAGACCAAGAAATGTGTTGTGTGCCATTTTGCAGTGGTTTTGTGGTTTCATAACATCCTGTCAGCATGTAGGCACTGCAGTGAGAAGCACAGGATTCTGACTTTGCTCTGACTCTGTGCTGGAATAGCTCCATTGCTTGAAAGGGACAGAAGTGAAATCAGAGTCAGGTTCAGCAGAGTCGCAGAGCTGATGGACAAAGAAGAAACTCCAAGAGACCGGACAATTAATGGTTAATGACTCAAAATATTCTGCACTTCATTGGCAGCTATAACAATTCTTAAATCTGCAGGTAAATTTCAATTCATCTTCCTTGCCCATAAATGTGTTTATGGGCCTAAAGTTTTCTGTGTGGCAGAGTTGTTGGGTTCCAAGTGTCCTCTTCCCCAGTACAGGAAAGTGAGGAGTGGCACAGTCCCAAACAGCACTCTGCTATTTCATGATGTTACTGCTGCTCACGTAGCTTCTCCCAAATTAGCTTTTGACTAATTGCTGGGTCCCTCTAAGAAATAGCTGCTGCTGCACAGAGCCCAGGGCAGCTGCCAGGGAGGTTTGGTTCCTCTCCAGCAGAGATCCATGCCACTGCAGCTGCACAGCTCTTACACCTGACCTACTTACATCACTTTGGGCAGAGTTATTTAAGCTGCAGTCAGGCCCTTTTGTTCAGGGGAGATGGAGTCTCAGGTCCAAGTGCCTATCATTGCTGTGAAAACCACAGTGCTATCCATGTGCTCATAAATTTCTGTGCAATTATTTGCATAATTTCCTCTCTGTAGTATGGCTAGTGTTAAGTCTTAGTTAATGAGATGCTTACACATTGGCAGCGGTTCACAGGTATTAACTTTTTTTTAGAAATAGAAAATCTTGCTCCCTAAAACATAGTTTTTAATTTTCTAAAGAATAGTGATGTTTTATATAGTAATTTTAATGTACTATTTCTCCTTTCTCCTGGCTAATCCATTGTCTTATCCACTTTGAGCTCCCACTGTACACTTCATGGAGTCTTGTAGACCTCATCAGAAGGAACAACTAACACTGCTATGAGGGTTTTGAACATAAAGTCTGACATAGCTTTTGACAGGTCTGCTCACATCCTGAGATTCATTCCCTTCCTGCCGTCCCTGAGTCCAAACTTTTGGGTTTAGGGATATCAAGGGAACATTTCTGCTTGTTCCTCTTATTATCCATTTATGGGCCTGTTGTCCATCATTATGTGCAGCTGCTATTTGAACCTATTGATACTCTTTGTTATCACAAACTCTCATGGCAAGGCTGAAATGGAAACAATCAGCTTAAATACCATGGTTACACAGAGAGTGTTTTTTGACTATTTTATAAAAGGGAATTGCTACCATAAATATATGTCAATAGTTTGACTTTTTAGTGTAGCAGGTATCTGAAAACATGACCAATAAGAAAAGCAGAGTGGTACTTCTCTGTCATAAGACACTGACACACAAGAAAGGCAGAAGTGGGCCAGATAAGGGTATGACCAATTGTGGTTTTCATTCAGTCACTTCTTTCCAAGACTCACCTTGCTGCTTAAGGTAGATGAAAAGCAGAGGGAACACCTATAATGCTACTACTTTTCCAGCACTTTTCCAAGGGTTTCAGTGATTTGGAATTCAAAGACCTCAAAGTCTTTGGGTTTGATAGAAACTTGTGGTGGTTTTCCTTCACAAAGTTATCTAGCTGCTTTTTGAATCCCTACAGTCTCAGCTCCCAAAGCACTTTGTGACAGCCTGTTCCCTTCACAGGAATTCTGAAGCTCTGATATTTGCATGGGGTTGCTGTGAGCACCTTGTGTGCATGTGGAGAGCTGCACAGATAAATGCACAGCTATTTTGAGCAGCAAATTCAAAGTGTGTTTATGAGCTGTGAACAGAAAAGAGGGTTTCATTTGATTTGATTTATTCACTTGAATTTTTTAGTAGGGCTATTGGCATGATAGGCATGGACCTGCTGCCTGATTCCTGGCTATAATAATGAAAGACAAACAAAAGAATGAATGGTGTATGTAACCAGGCAAGTTATATAAGTTGTGGGCTTACATAGTTACACATATATGTGGAATCAAAGATCATTTTTATAGTCAGAGCAGCTTGTTTGGGTGGATCCAAAGCTATAGCAGCACATTAAACTTCTGAGAAAAACAGTGCTGGTTCTGCTGGGCTCTTCAGAATGTGATGTTTTAAACAAGGCCTGCTCCCTGCTGCAGTCCATGGTGTGGCTTATCTCACAAAGCCAGGCTGAGCCTTCAGTCCCAGCACTGGGCTGGAGCCTGCTGGAAAAGATGGGAGAGGGAAGGTTTGTACACAGCTGAAGAGGGGCCTTCTGGGTTTAATGTGTTCCATAGCCAGTTCAAACAGGGCAGCAACTGAAAACCCCAGATGTCAGAGTTACACAACAGCTCCTTCAGGAAAGCAGCTTCAAGTTTTCAGTGGGCTTTATAATAAAGAGCATGCATAAGATGTTCACCCACAGCGAGTGAAGTGTTTGCTTTGCTAGCAGTACACACCCACCATCGACTCTCAGCTCATCCTTTCATAGGGGGAGAGAGGGATCTTCATCCCTAATGCATGTTTTTACATTACCCTTATGTTACTGTGCGTGGGCTGTGTATAGCAGACTTAATGCAGCAATCTGTGGACCTGCATCAATTTTGTGCCTTTTTTTGTTCTTAAAGAAATGCTGTATTGAATGAAGGTTTGAGGCTTATTTTTTTTCCACCTGTGCTAAGGTTGAGTACTTTGAACGAAAGAGGGTTTATTTTGAAACTTCTCTAAGTTTGGCATTTTCTATTCATACCTGTATCTTCATGTCCCAGCAGCGTTCAATTATATTAAATCTATTTTAGCCACCTACCATAGGATGTGAGTAGCTACATCCTACAAGCAACCATTTCTCCCCTCCTATGAAGGGAGTCAGGACTGCAGTCTCTTGTACTGAAGCTGTTTAAAGAACCTCACATCAGCTGTCCTGGTTTTAAACATTTGCCATTTCTAAAATTTTCTTATGGAGCTCTGCAAATTTAGTGTTTCTAATGGTCAAGACTCTTCCACAGGGCACTGATTTTGGGCAGGGTATTCTTTTTTACCATTTTATGGGGGTATAACAGCACTGTTACTAATTTTCTGTCTTGCAATGCCTGAATTTAAAACTTTCAGTCTTTTTAAGCAGAAGGTTTTAAATGAGGAATGAGTTAAAAGAGCCAGCACTGACCCCCTTCAGGCTGCCTGGAAGGGTTTGGCACAGTCAGGGCTTAGCTGGGCACTGTCTCACCTGCCTTGCTGTGTATTTCTCTTCCCCCCTCTTTCCTCTCTCTGTCATTTACCATCAGCATGCTGATGTGTTCCCATCTGTGCTGAGGGCTTTATCCCAGTCTTCTCATGGGATCAGAGTAAAAAAGATGGAAGTTACTCAAGGTGTTCCATCTCTCATTCTCACACCTCAGTGTTTACCTTTACCCTGACCTCTGCCTCACTAACTAAATACTAGTGCCAACATCTCAGCAACTTTTCCACCAGCAAAAATCTTCTGATGAGAACTGCCTGTGATTGCTGACTCATCTCCACTGGAGTGCTGTAAGAGAAGTTTAATTGTTTTGTTTTGTTTTTTTTTTTTTCTATCAGTGCTTGGTCAGTAAGGCTTGACTCAATATTCTTATTAATGAGGTGTCTGTTTCATAGATGTTGCTTTTCATATTGTGCTCAGTGTAATACCATAAAAAATGGGAAGACACATCGGATGCTGATTTGAACTTATTGTATAATTATTTCTTATACATTTATTATTTATGGCAATTGTCTTATTATCTTACCTTATTTTTCCAGAGAATGAGAAAAATAGAAAGAAATACAAGTTCTGTTTCTTCAAGTTCATTAAATGATGATTTCTTTTCACTTTCCATGTTTGATCAGGGGCTTGGATTCAGAGAGGGAAGAGCAGAAGAATCTCAAAGCTGTTCCTAGCTAGCAACAAACCTTGATGTAACAGCACAGGAGGAAAGCAAATAGCTGGGACCTGTTCCTGCAGTGCTCAAGCAGCTGAGGAGGGTGCAGTAATTCCTCCAGAGGCTTTCTGAACCCTTTGTTGGTGTGTGCTGGTGTGAGGCCATTCACTGGGGTTCTCCACAGGTTACTGGGTCCTGCTCCATGCCCAGGCATCAACAGAGGCAACACAGCAGGGTGAAACCTCCCCTGGAGATTTCATGGCACAAAGTCAGAAAGAGCCTCTGTAGCCCATTGAAACTTCACATTTTTAGTATCATGAAAGGGTTTCCATGTATTGCAGGGTCAAAATCTTGTACTGTGTCATCAACAAAATCCTACCCATTGACCTGAAAATGTCACTTATTTGGGAACTGAATTTGAGTGGAGTCTGTCAGTTATCCAGGGATGATGCAGAGGCTTATGAAGAGTTTCAGAGGGGGTGATGCAATTCCCTGTGTTTAATGTCTCAATACCTCACGTGCTTAGAACAAAATCATCCCTTTGTACTTGCAGAGATGAGAAGTCTCTAGCACAGCCCAAAGTGTGAGCCTGGGTGAGGACTACCCAAGTTATCCTGGTTACCACTAGGAAAACCACAAATGCTTTACCTGTTTTCAACAAATTTTACTTATTCCATCATCTCTATTTCCTACTTCAAACTGAAGCTAATATAACACAGATAACAAAATTTAAAAGCAAGCTCATTTTTCTTCCTAATAAGACCAATCATTTTCTGTATGGAGTTGCCTTCAGTGTCCTTGATGCAGAAATGCGAAATGTTTCTTTTGGGACAGCTGGGTTCAGCTCAGCACTGTGGTATCCTGATGGATGGTTGGTGCTTTTTACTGGTGGTCAGAACCCTCTTCACTGGAGGAGACTTGTGACAGCAGATGATGCTGGTGAAAGCTTAAAATGATTGAGAAATGTGATGAATTGTCCATCCTGTTCCCTCCCCTTTTCCTCAGGGCAAAAGGCTGTGGTGCAAGAAGAAGCAGGTCAGTGCACTGCATTTTATTCCACAGGCTCTGTTGGCAAGCTCCAAATGGTCCCTGCATGAAAATTATCCAGATATTCTTGCTCTGACTGAACTGGCAGAACTTCTTTGCTGGAATAGAGGTAGAAGTAGGCTCTAAGTCCCTTTTGGTTTTGGACAGCACCTGCCTCTTCATGCTGAGGCAATGTAGATGCTCCAGCATGTTTTGAGTGCACAGTCCTTGTGCTGAGTGTGTCCCTTCCATCCCCTTTCAGATGGGAGGGGCAGACACACTGAGTTTGTTGCTATTACATATTTTTCTGGTGACCCCATGATTTATCACAAGCTTTCTCTCACGGTTTTTCTTGTGTGGAGAGAGCTGTTTAATATAACTGCAGGAATGACTGGATCGTGGTAAGGAGCACGTAGGGCTTGCACCAAAGGGTATTTTGAAAGAGTTGACTTTTCCAAGAACTCCTAAAGGTGGTGAGAACTGACTTGGCTCTGACTTTAAATAATGTAAATCTTGTCTTTTGTAATAATTTTCTGATAAGCTACAGCCTCATTCAGTTAGCGTGGTAAGCAGTCCTACTTTGTGAACTCTGTATTATTTGAAGGTTCAATTTTCATCTAAATTATGCCAAATACATGGAAATAGCATCCTGTCCTTATCAGCATATAGGGTTGGTTTTTTTTCATAATTTGTGTGAAATAAAAATAGAAGGTAAAAGAAGTGACAGAATTAATATAGTACATAACTCTGGAGGCATCACTATCTGGCAGAACATTTCCTAATGAAATCATCATTCAAAGGAAACCTTGCTCCTAGTTACAGAATGAATATGAAAATGATAGATGAATATGCTTAAAATAAACATAAGTAAATAGAAGGCATGATTGAATAAGATTCAGCTAACTTGGGTAGTTTGCATTTCATTTTGTACTTATAAATCCATGTTATAGATGCCTAGCAGAGACTTGGGGTTTTCTCTGGGCTTTCCATCACTAATTCATCACTGTGGATTTCTCTGCTGCACCCTGATTGATGTCATATCACTGACTGTCCTGTGGCAACTGCTCCCCAGCAATTTGGCATGCCCTTATCATTCACTTTTAATCAGATAAGATATTTTCTTCAGCACCTGCTCTTGTCCTCAGTAGGCTTTCTTAATCTTGCATGAATATTACTGATTAAGGCCCAGTGTGGTTATAGAGGTGTCCCCTTAAAAAAAAAAAATATTGCAATGTACAATAAAACTTACTCATAGTTTCAATATTGAAGAGACTTTTTTATGATCATATTTGATGGGATCCATCAGGAATTCAGATCTATTTCAGATGAAGTGACTTTATCTCCCTATGTCAAAGAAGGCAGAGACTCATTTTTGAATTCTGCCTCCTCCTGCAATTCAGGCTGTCTTATCAGGCTGAAATCAGACAATTTTCAGGTGTTTCCCGCAGTTGTTCAGAGAGGAATACTTTAGCAGTTCCCCCTTCTGTGTTTCTGGTCATTTCTGTGCTCCCAGAAAAATGCAGTTTTGCCTTGGGAGGCTGAGGAGTCAGGATCAATTACTCCACAGCTCTGCTGGACTCTGGGGTGTAAGGTCACCATCTGAATTTCTCCTGCCATGATGAGCAACTTCCTCTCACCAAGCATGGAAAGGCATATTCTGTATAACTCTGGACCAGAGTGAGGAGGGGTATTTCTATTTCCCTTGAGGAACAGTGGTCACATAACCCACTTAAAATAGCCTAGGTTTGGGTTTTTCATTCTAGAAACAAAATTATTTATAGCTAGCAAGAGTTATGAAAGATTTACTTTGAAGAACAATACAAAACTGCTGATGGAATTATAATGAAAATGTTAAGGTAAGGCTATAGCATGAAAAAGGAAATATAAAAGCAATTTAATTTCATGAGTTTTGGAAGTCTTGCCCTTTATCTATTTAAGATCTAATTTTATTAAAATTTTGCAGCCTGGATGTTAATTCATTTTTTAATGCATGCTTGTCTTTCAGAGTATTATTGATTTAAGCAGGAGGTTGCATGACTGTGGTCTAGAAACAGGAATTGGCATGCACAGTATTTATATCTCCTCTTCAAGAAACAAAAATTGACCTCTTATTAAAGCTCCTTGTTTACCTTTTTTGCAAATCATGCTAAATGCAGGTTGGTTCACTAATGAATTGTCCCTTGATCCTCAGGATTATGAAGTTTGTCCCACAAAACCCAGCAAGTGTCCCCACAGGCATTGTGTTCTTTTCCAGCCTGCTGGCAGAGCCAGAGTTGGGCTGAGCTGCTGCTGAGCACCTTGGTTAAAAAAGGACTTGTCCAGTCAGAGATGCTCTGTGGTGTTCCCTAACAGGGAGTTCAAACCAGAGCCTGATCCTGAAGGTGGAAGCAGTAGTGGTAGTAAATTCTGATAAAGTGAATTTATCACCTCTCTGATCCTGCAGTTTTCCATGTGCTGCTATGTCAATTCATTCCTACCTCAAGCCTGGTCTGCATTTCCATGCTGCTGTTGCAAAATGCCCCTTTCAGAGGTTCAGAGTATTCCAGGATTTCTTGGAGAAACCCACTGGTGAGTTTAGTTCTGTTTTTGAAATCAGGAGGCATTGAGATTCAGACAAAGCTAAGCTTATCTTGCATGTTGTGCAAAAGAGACTTTTGTAGCTCAAGCCTTGGTTTAGAAATATATTTATTTAGAAATAATTCAATACATTCCCATATATTTACCAAAGAGCCTGAGTGTCTAATGCCAAATATGAACCTCAAACATTAAGAAAAGAAAATTTGCTTCTAACAATTTTACCAAAAAAATTTATTCTTGTTTCAAATCACGCAATATTTGTTGGGTTTGCACACCTATTCTTTGAGTCACATTATTGGTTTTTTTTAATACTCCTTATTTTTAATTTAAAATGCAAATGAAATTTTGTTCTCACAGTTACTGAGGAAACATCAGAGCAGTGTTTTCCAAATGATCCAACCCAAAAGCTCAGAAGCCCTCAGAATTCTAACAAAAAATTCAGATAGGCTCAATCTTAAAAATAATAGTTTAAAGCTCTCCATTTGTTTTAGAAGACATCACACCAGAAAAGATTCCTGAGAGACTGAAATGCATCTTTTTACTCTTTACTCAACTAGATCTTGCTGCCTAGGAGATGCACAACTGGCATATGTAATTGCACAGTGTACCTGAGCTGTATTTAAAAATAGGAGCCCTGTGAAACAGAGGTGAAAGCTTGAATTAGCATGATTAACAGACAGCTCTATATCAATTTTATTTATGATGAATAATTCAGAGCATCCTCAGCCCCTCATCAGGTTGGCTACCATAATCCATGGAATGAAACATGGATCGCAGAACAAGCAAAAAATTACAATATCCTCTTGAAAATGTCACATTGTTTTGAGACCATCTAATCAAAACCATCCCAAGTGTAGTGCAGTACCAAAGCAAAGTGTTGGGCTGCCAGAAATGAGAATCCTGCTGCATTTCACATCCTCCCCTCATGCCAGCATGGAAAGGTCTCACTGTTGATGCCTGTATGCTGCAGCCCTCTCTTCTCCTCACTGGTGCTGTCTGACTGAACTGATCCGTGTTCCTGAATCCCAGCCAGCACAGTGATCACTCTCTTCAGCTGTTTAACACAAGGGCAGTAACCACGGAGTAACTGAGTGTGGTTGTGAGTCCTGCTTTGATGGCCCCTGAGCACTGAGTGTCCTGCTGTGAGTGTTTTCTCCCTCAAGTACCCACATCAGGCTAATTGCTCACCCAGTGAGCTGTGCTGGCCCTAATGCTCTGCAGAACGAGTAGAGCAGCTTCCCCAGCCATTCACTGCTCTTAACAATTGATGGACAAGACATTTTCCTCTTGTGATGTTTTCTACTCTTGCTAGAGCAAGGAGCTTCCTCTGAAATGGGAATCTTTACCCAGAAGCTTCATGGTTTCCAACTTGGCAATTCTCTCAGAAAAATGCTCACTGCTCTCAACAAATTTTAAACAGAGTGCTTTAAACAGACAAAGTAAGTAAAACCCTACTCAAGGTGTCATTTGGACATTTCAAAAGCCAAATAAATAGTGAGAATTGGTAAGTGATGCACTGGTGTGTGTCGGTGCTTAGCTATATGCAATGGATTAACTTCTTGATTTGACTAATTTAAAATTCATTCTGTGCACTCAGCTTTCTTAATTTTTTGAGAGGAAACCATGAATGAATGCAACAAAGTCATTCTCTTTAGCACATTAAAAATATAAATTACTGAAGTTAGTACTAGCATTCACAGAGCACCATTTCTATTCCTCGTATACAGAAATATAAAAATGACAGTAATGTCTGAGCAACTTTCAGCCATGCATGGTGATGGTTTTATTCCATTTAAAGAGGTAAAGGTGGGGAGGGAAAGAGTTGGTTGAATTACTAAAATAGCTGTACTTGTCTCTGTGAATGTCTTTGAGAAAATTTTTCATCTCTGATAGAATCATTATTGACATTTGCAAGGACTCTGCTGAAACCTTTCACCTTTTTATCTGCAGAAAGTTCTGTATTCTGTAGAGATTTATGTCCCCTTCATTCTGGAGCTGTGGGAGCTCTCCCCTCACTCTGAGGAGGCAGAAACCTCATGCCAGACAGGCTTTGCTTCCAAGCAGTTTTCAGTATGGAGCATTAGCATTTCCATTATCCTGGAGTCATCTCCAGGCACTGGCCATGACAACAGGTGGGACATAGAACAAAAATGACTCCTGGACCCCAAGAATGATTTTGTTTTTTTTTTTTTAGCTCTATAGATGCTATTCACAACAAGGGGAATATCTTTGCCAAGGTTAAATATTCTCAGAACAGAGAAATTACCTTTATAAATACTATAATGGGCCTAAGGGACATTTTTTTCCCTTACACAATATTAATTTTAAAAGTAAGCAAATCTCCTGGGATTGCAATGCCACATGAAGGGATTTAAAGTGTGTCAGAAGATGAACAGAAAAGTTAACATTGCCATTTCATCTCTGCCATTGTTTCTGTTATGCCCAAACTTCACAGCATCCAATAATGCATGTAAGAGATCTGGCTGGCTGACGTCTGTCCGTCCTGAGGCACAATGAAAGGAATCAAGAATAGAGCAGCTGCTTGAGCTCTGAACCATCTTGTTTTTATAGGCTCTTACATAAGCCTTTTTTCCTTCTGACTCTGTATTTACCAAGTCAAGGGTCTCTCTCATTGTTCCATTAGCGCAGTACCTGGATTTACAGCAAAGCAAGGAAATATGGCAATAAATCTTATTAGCTGTTGTTGTAGATGGAACACAGTCCCAATGGCTCTCCTGAGTGAGCTGCATCCCTCTCAAGCAGATATCAAAGAGAATAAGATTATGTGCGACAAAAGAGAACAACAAACTTTTTTTCCAAACGGTGATTTCTAAACTGCATGGCACGAATGCCATTCTTTGGAAAAGCGAGGTTTTTCAAATGATCTGTGTATAGAACCACTGATAGGAGATGTGAGAAGAGGGGACAAAGTGCTCCTGCTCTCATTCCTGTCTCTCTCTCCACGTTCCTGGCAGCAGCCTGAGTGGGCCAAGGCTACAGGAGCTGCCCCACTGTTTTCAGACCCCACAGACAATGGACTTCAAATATTAGTCTGACTTCAGTGCAACTCATTTAAAGGATCAATGTTCCCACAGTTCAGTCTGAAGAGAGAAGTTGCTGTGTTTTAAAAGTATGTTTCTTGCCTTGCTGTGGGTGAGGTACCTGGCTCATTTGTTCTTAATAAGTTGCAGCTCTGAATATTTCTGAGAACATTGAGATTGCCTCTCTGCTTTGCTTTGCTTTCCTTTGTGTATCTGCTGGATCTGTGATGTGTCTTTGAGCAGACCTGTCTGCTTGCCACGTTTTAATTTATA
The DNA here is from genome assembly GCA_020466415.1 of Ammodramus savannarum pratensis. Lineage (NCBI taxonomy): Eukaryota > Metazoa > Chordata > Aves > Passeriformes > Passerellidae > Ammodramus > Ammodramus savannarum. The sequence continues at coordinate 18,230,497 of JAHXMQ010012338.1, read as the reverse complement.
GTTAGGCTGCAATTACTTATAACCCATTCAAGAGACATAGGTAGGCTTTCAGGTGCTTCTGTCCACCAGGGAATGTTCATTGGGACTGAAACCTCTCGGGCCTCTCCTGGCTCTCAAGAGGTTCAGCACTGGGCCAGCACGAGCTTCCTCGGCACTGTCAGGAATGAAATGTTTCTTGGCATGTGCAGGAGCTGAATGCTGGGCACCTGGAGAGCTCTAAAGTTGAAATAGACACCTACTTAGGTTTAAGAGCCTTCTGAGCTGGGCAGCAGCTGAGCAGAAGTTTTTAGTGTCACTGTAATTGCAGCTGACTTCTGCCTGCCTTGGATACCTCAATACCTTTTTGGGATCTGGCCCTAAATGCATTAAATAATAAAGGACAGGCAATTAAGAAGTCTTGCTTAACTGGCTCAGCCTCTTGAAGAGAGCTACAAATCAGCCTTGTTTCCTCCTCCTGAGAATCATTAGATCATTTGTTACAAGGGCACAGGGAGCCTCTGCAGCGTTTCATGGCAGAAAGTGCACAGGGCTGCTCTGTGCTGTTGTTTACAAACCCAGTGTGCCACACTGAGCATCCCAGCTGGATGTTTAGCTTGAAAAGTGATATGTCAGTTGCTATTTAATTAGGACCCTGCAGCCCACCTTTCTCAGATGCAGCAGCCTATTAAAGCATTCCCTGATTGGGAATATGCAGATGCCATTGATGGAAGAAATAGCTGCTTTAGTTAGAGTGAAAGGACTTTGCCACCTCCAGCCTGGACTTGCAGCAGCACACTTGGACCCCAGGGTTTAGGTGGAAGGACAGAGGAGACAAACAGGCTGCTATTCTCCTTCCAAGGAAAATGATGTTGGAAGGGGTGTTGCTGTGCTCCCTGTCCTGGGAGAGGAAATTCTCCTCCCCTGCTGCGGGTGTATCCTTCTCACATGGCTCTTCTCTGCAAGGATTTCAAGAACAGGTGAGCAATTTCTCTGTACTGCTCACTTGTTTGGGCTGGGATGGAGGGCAATAGGAGGCAAAAAATGTTGGTGCTTGGTACCTCTGGGAGAGGCCTGCAAGGAATAATCTGCTTCCAGTAAAAGAGCATGGCAGTGTTCAAGGCCAGGCTGGATGGGGCCTTGAGCAGCCTGGTCCAGAGGGAATGTCCCTCCCATGGCTGAGGGGTGGGAATAGGAGATCTTCAAGGGCCCTTCCAACCCAAGCCACACTATGATTCACCAGTGTGCAGCCTTCTCTCATTTGGAAGGCAATCAGTACTTGTTTAAATTAAGGGAATTGAGGCTGCAAAGAGACTCCCTAGTAAGCTCTACCAAAATTGTAAAGATAACTCTAAAATAAACTGTAGTGTGCCATTCAAATGCTGGGTTTATTCTTAGTGTTGTTAACCATTTCCTATTTCTCTATTGCTGCAAGCTTAAAAAAAATCCAAACCCAAACCCTCAAACTCACCAAAAACTGATGGTTTGTATGTGAACTCTGGTACTGATACACTTGGGGAATTACGTATTTTATTTATACTGAGCTACAAGGGTTATTCCAGAACTCTTATCCTGTTTGTTTTTTGGCTCAAATGTACCTTTCCAGAGGTGATAGTTCTGTCTCACTTTGAAATACAAAAGATGAGTTCAGAAGAAAGTGTTTAATATATTTTTTTCTTCTACAAAAGTTTACAGTAACAAAGTAAAACACTGAATAGTGTTGCATTGTACCCATCTCCTCCAGAGCAACTTTGTCTGTACTTTTAAGATAGGCACAGCATTTCCTGCAGATGTTAATGTGTGTGTGTATAGAGGCATGGGCTGTTTAACTGCTGAGAAAATTCCATTATGGAATAAAAAGATGGAGCTCAATCTTCAGCTCTCTTATCCCTGACTTTGGGTTTATTATGTCTATTTGCTAGTGTGCTCTGGCTTTTGTGCAAGCAAAATTCTCCTGCATTTCCCACCTCCTCTGGCTTTCTGGGAAGTGACAAATCATCATTGTAAGCAATATCTTCCTTCTAAGTTAATTTTTCCAGTTTCAGGATGCTGGTTTTGCTCATTAAAGACCTCCTTTTTTTCTTGTTAAGGCAATCACATCCTAAGCACAGAGGTACCCATAGAGTAGGAAATAATCATGACAATGAATCTTGCTCCCTACAAGAAGCTAAACAAGTTGCATGACTGAAGCCCATGCCTGAATGACAAAAAGTTCTGGCCATGATTTGAGCTGATTAAGCCCACAGCTTCTGTATCTCCAGCTCTAAGAGAAAAAGTGGTGATAGCTCACCATGGTCATTGTGAGAATTAGTGCAATTATATAAATATTTTACACATTTTGCTATGCCAGAAGCTATTTCACCTAGGAATGAATTATTTGCTTTCCCACTGTGATGGGAAAGGAACAATGTCACAGAAAAAAGAGAAGAGCTGGCTAAGTGTTACTGATGGCTGCAATTTATTTTCCAAGAGATGGGTATTACTCTAGAAGTATTTTTCTAGCATTTTCCTTCACCAAACACACAAGTTCTTTTGATGAGCAAGGAGAAGCTAATGAAAAGCCTATGATAACAAAATCACAAGAGCAATATGAAAAGAAACTGGGAAATGCTGACAGTCTCAATTATTATAATTGTGATGGTGTTTACAGGGGTTTTAGGATGAGGGAATAGATGAGAATGTTGACTTTATGTTTTAGAAGGTTTGATTTATTATTTTATGAGATATATTAAAACTGTACTAAAAGAATAGAAGAAAGAGTTTCATTAGAAGGTTAGCTAAGAATAGAACAAGAAAGAAAGATAACAAAATTTTGTGTTTTGGACAGAGAGTGTAAGTTAGCTGACTGTGATTGGCCCTTAATTAGAAACAATTACATGAGACCAATCACAGATTTACTTGTTGTATTTTACAGCAGCAGATAACTATTGTTTACATTTTGGTTTTGAGGCTTTTTAGCTTCTTAGGAGAAAAAAATCTTAAGGAAAGGATTTTTCATAAAATGTGTCTTTGACATATAATAATCTAGAATAGAAGGAAATTATATTATTACTTTAATAAACACTCTTGGCAAAATGAGTAAAAACAACCACACCCCAAAAAGCCACCAAGTAATTGTTAAATTTTTAAAGGCATTTATGAAACTGCAGCAAAACAACTTTTCACTTCCATTTAACATATATTTATTTAGAGTTGGGAAATGGTATGTGGTATTAAAAACATGGCAGTGTTCCTTGTAGTAAATGCTTTCTGTCCTGTAAGCCAAAGAAAGGGTTGACACTGCCCTGTTTCTGCAAACCAGAGTGTTCATCAAACGTTCCTATAGTCACTGCTCACACCCAATAAACCATAAGGAGTGTTATTAGCTGAAATATTATTGAAACCACTTATGTCAAGCAAAGGGGGAAGGAGGAAGTAAAGGGAATGCAGCTCCACTGGACACAGACTGCAATTCCCTTGTTTCATGGGAAGTTACTTGGGAAAGATGGACTTTGAATGTTTGGTGACAAGCTGTTGGAGTGTGATATTGGTCTGAGGGTGAAGCAGGAATGCAAAATCACTCCTGTTCTGAAGATTGCCATGTTGGAATGCAAGACAGGGGCAGGGATGTTAGCTGTGCCAGCAGGGATGGTTGTAGGATGGACATTTAAATATTGTTTGACCAGAGGGGAGCAAGACTCTAAGACTGTGAGGGTTTTTTTTTCAAAGTAAGAATTAGTCCAAGATCAAAGGGATTATTATTTCACTGCATTAGTCCTGGTTTGTACTGGTGTCTCTGTCCTGCTAACCATTTAGACATAAATGCATAAAACTGGCAGACATTCTGTATCCTATTCTGGCTAATCCATCCAAAAGGTGTCCATACACATCATTCCCCAGTTACAGGGGCTGTGCCAAGGCCTGGAGGGTTTGCTGGGATATCCTGTGAGTGGCTACACTGACAACAGGACTGATGCCAGGTGTCAGTCAGGGCCCTGACTGATCACCAGAGCAGGAACACCAGTTCTCCCAGGATTGTCAGCAGCCAGGAGCTGCTGGGCTGCACCCTCAATCCTCCACATCCATCAGGAAAGCAGGGACAGAGTCTGTGCTCAATCTGTGGCCAGTGAGGGAGCAGAGAAACCCTTGGGGTGACTGTGAACAGCACTGAGGCTGCCCTGCACTGGGTCAGATGCTGCTCCTGCTCCAGCCAGAACTTTTGGGATCACCCCAATGTGCTTTTTTTTTTTTTTTCCTATGGGGAGAAGGATGGAGGAGAACAGCAGCATCCAGCATTTGAGGGTTTCAATCAGTTTTCTGCTTCTCCTTTAGTTACTTTCCAGCTGCTTTGCACTTCCCTCTCAGATGTAACAGGGCCCCAGATTTCAGCTGCTGAGATGGAAATATGCTTAATAATAGATTATGAAAAAGACATGGTGAAAAATTCCAGTTTAGATGGAGGATTTTAGTGCCAGATTGTGCCCTGGGATTCCAATGCATATCTTCCATTAAAGCCATTAAAAATGTTTGCATTTTAAGGAAGAATTTGGACTATTGACACAATTCCCTCTTTTTCTTTGGGAGCCAAACATTTTCTGTGGTAACAGAACATATTATAACAAGAATAAATATAATACATTCAGGCATTAAAATGAATAACAGTCCTTGATCTATTTGCTGAAGATTACAGGCATGAAATGTGAAAGCTGTTAGTGGTTTGAAGAAAGATATTTTGCTGTAATTGGCACTGCAGCTTTGGTTTTATTACAAAACATGAAGGAGATGACCAGAGAGGTGTCCACATCCTCACATTCTGTGGAGAGATCACAGTGCATCTCAAGTTCATAACTTTGGCCAGTGGTTTGCTGCTTTTTGAATCAAGAGATCCTAGAATCTCAGGGTAATGTATTTGTCACACATGAGCTGCTGCCTCCTATTCCAGTGGGGTCAAACCTTGATGGTGAGGGTGTATAGCTCCAGGTATAAGGACAATGTTTCCTGCATTCACAAGGTGCTGTATGAATTAAAATGGCTTTGCATGAATGGAACACTTTGCTTTAAACACTCAACCCTTCAATTTCTGTATCAGTTCAAATTGGAGCAATATAAGGATGTACAGAGAGAAGGTTTGTCCTGCAGAATGGAGATAACTCTCATCCTTCTCTCTCTCCTCAAGTGTTTGAGGCAGGCTTTTTCCCTTCCTTTCCTTCAGAAATGAAAGCAAGGCCCTACTTGTGCTTCTGCCCTGGGGAATGAGGAAAGGCAGAGCTCAACCCAGGAGCTTCTGAGCTCTCTGTTGCCTCCTGCTCTTCTGGGAGGCTCTTCTTCTTCCCTGAGTCCTGAGGTCAAGACAGGCTTCGCAGCTGGGCTACCCAGTACAATGCAGTTTGGTGTAAAATCTTGAGAAATTTGTGTGATGGCAGATTTCACCAGAAATTTAACTTGCTTTACAGACTGTTTTGTTTTTTTTTTTAAGACTGATTGTTCTCCACAAAAAAATATGCTGTTTCATCAAAGTTGACTTCTTGAAAAAAGAAAAATCATTGTCCATCCCACCAGAGAATCCCCAGCTAGTTGAGAACAAACATTGTTTTTAACCTTATTCCTTTATACATAAGGCATAAGTAATGCCTAGTGTGTATTTCCTTGGCAAGCCATGTGTATCTTTCAGTTTCGTCTCCTTGAGGAAAAATCAGCACGTTATATTTTTGGCTGGCCATAACAGCAAGGCCAAGGGGATTTGCCTGCAAACACCAACCTCAGCTACATGGGGTGTGGTTTCCAATGATTTAAATACTTACAGAATGCCACCAGAGGGTGAAACAAGGAGGAGGGGGGATAGGATACAGCAGTGGAGGGGTTGTTTTGGTGGCTGTAACCTCTGGGGGACTGCTCACTCTACAGAGCTGTCTCCTCAAATAAATATTTGGGAATAACTGAATAGTGGAGAGAAGAGAGGGAAAGGCCCTTACTTCTTGCTGATATTGTTCAAAAGGTTTGAGATGCTTGCAGCTGTTTCCATAATTGATTTAGACCTCTAGATAACTTTTCTGATCTGCGGAAGGGGTGAGAGCACCTCTAAATCCAACAGTAAAGCTTGCCTGGGAGCAGACAAGTAAATGAATGCTTGAGGAGCCTGTGCAGATTGCTTTGCCACGTTTCTGTGCTCCTCCTCTCTCCTTCAGATCTCCAGAGTATCAGATAAGCCATTTTCCCTTGATATTACAACCCACATAGCTGCTGTACCAAGTCATGTTTGGTGGTGGCATTTACTGAGTGCTTTCTGAGGCTTTTCTGGTCTTTATTCCTTCTGGTTACTCTTAGCATCACTGAAGTTCAGCTGCTCCAAGAATCAGTTGTTCCCTGATGGATATAAGAAGCCAGAACACACAGCAAACATGAATGAACTTTATTTAAAATAGAACCAATCAGTCCTTTTCCTCACTAAAGAAATAGACTGAGGCAGAAAGCTGGGATGTTTCTGTTCTGTAAAGAAGATCTCACACCAGTCATACCTTAGCTGGTTCCCCTCCTCTTCTTTTGTCAGTGTTAGGCATCTGCATTAGCAAGCTGTGCTTTTCATTCCAGAGTGATGAAAGGGAACAACAATAAATTACAATGCCTTTTAAGAAGTCTCCAAATCTTATCAGATCTCACATTTCATCCTGGTTGCTTTTTCATGTCATTCGTGTCATGTCACCCTGTTACTCTAATTGGCACTCAAAATTTATTTTGCTGCTGTTGTGCACCTAGCACTTGCAGCTACTGCTGAGAAATACGGCAGAGGTAGAAAACAGATCCTCTCTCTTCTCTTTTTGCAAATTCCTGTTGCTTGTGAAATTCCCAAACTCGCAACCTCCCAAGTTTCTGAAAAGAGTGGCCCTCTGTGTACTCTGAGGTATTGTTACACTGTTAAAAATGCAAATCTGATGCTGCTTCTTGTGGGGTGGAGGGGAAGGAGCTGAGAAAGGTGGTGGCTTCACCCCAGCTGTCTCATGATGCTTGAATGCTGGGAGTAGAAAGCAATATCACAAATACCTGAAAATGCAGCCACCTACCACTCTTTTATATAAATTTGTGAGCCAAACTCACTGTTGACATAAGCAGATGCAAATCTAATGAAGTCACTGCAGTTCCTTCTGCTTATGCCAGAGGTGAATTTGTCCCTATTTTTGGAACGTGCTGGGTTTGTGCTACAGGATTGGCACACTGTATCATGTCAAAATCCTCTTGAGCAATGGCAGTGTGCCACTGGCTGAGTAACATGATGCATGGTGTCAAACATCTGCCTGATAATGGTCCTGATCTGCTTTTTGACAGGATGCATCATGCCACTGTGCCGTGCCCCAAGGCATCTGATAGGAATCCTGTCAGGATCTGATAATAAGAAATGTGTGCTAACTGAATATTGGAGCATTTCAGCATTCTGTGGAAACAGTGATCTCTGTGTTAGTGCATTTATAAATCTCTTCCAAATGCTTCATGTACTTGGGTGAAAAATGATCACTAATGTACTCCCACTTCAATGTGTCACATTAACATAATAAACGATAAATCATTTTCTATTTTAGTCCGTTCTGCTTTAAGGACCGATATTGGATTTTCTCCTAAAAATGATCAATTGGTATTGAAGGAATTTGTTTCTATTTGTGATTTTACTTGTTTTCTCAGTGTTATTAAGCATAAGAGGGTTTTATTCTGGGTTTTTTTGGTGTCGTTTTTTATAAACCAACAGCAGGCCTTGTTCTCACTGCATGTGAGAGCGTTTTACCTCAGACAGCACGGTGCTGAGCACACCCTCCCTAAAGCAGGAAACGTGTTTCACAATCCTGCATGCTTCCTGGGGAGGATCTGGAGGGTGGACAGCAGCCAGTCCTGCAGAGGCGAGGGGCCAGGAGCCACGGGGCCAGAGGAATGCCTGGAGGAGCCTGGCCATGTGCTGGCGGTGGAACCCTGCGGGTCAGGTGTGGGAGCAGGCTGGGGGCCAGGACGGCGAGCGGCACAGGGCGGCGAGCTAACCCTAACCCTGTCCTGCCTTGGGAAAGGAGGGGAAACGCATCTCTCGAATCCACAGGGATCAAACAGAGATTTGCAGATAGCAATCAGCACCTGGATTTTCTGTTTTGACAAAAAAAACCAGTAAGGACCCCATGCATTTTTTATATGCAAGTGCATTTTACCCTTGCAGAAACTTCGCAGTGGCTGCAAAGGTGAAAGCTTCAGCTGGAGTCTGTTCTCATGGATTTACAAAATGCAGCAAAAACAGGCTATCGGAGTGCTGGTTAAAAAACATCTAACTACCTTAAAAACGTTAAAAAAAAAAGAAAGAAAGAAACTAAACATGTATCCAGGAAATTGGATCATTGCTCACAGTATTACAGTTTGAATGTTTTGAAGATACACTTTCCACAAACAGGGGATCCTCCTGGGGTCAGACAGAGCTATTTTAACCTTGTGTATTCATCTAACTGTTCTGGCCAAAGGAGTGTATCTGTGTTTGTGTGTATGTATATGCAAAGAGAGGGAGAGAGTATAAATGTAGAATTTTTGATCAAAGGTTTCAATTTCTGGCCACTGTTAAATGTAGGCAAACTTCAAACCAAATTTTGTGAAAAAGAAACTTCAGATAATTCACTTTAGACCCGATGAGAAGAATACAAGAGCAAACAAGTGTAAATCCCTCCCAGGCTCATAAGCTGGGATAATGCTAACAAGGCATAGTCTTTTCCATGTGAGGAATGGCATCGAAAGCCTCCAAGCGCAGCACTGCAGCAGGGCAGCTCGCTGGCAGAAATGTGCACACAGAGGTAGGCCAAGAAAATATTTGAATACAACTGAAGTCATTACAACCAGATCGGAGTCTTCCATCTATTTTTAAGCTGAGAAGTACACTTAAAAAAAAAAAAATTAAACATACAAATATAGGGAGGGAAGAGAGACTCTGGGCTAGCTCAGCCTGCATCCAACACGCATCCATCCTCCTGTGGAACACGGAGGTTCCTCCTGTGGAACACGGAGGTTCCTCCTTCCTCCCAGAGGGATTTCCAGGATGAATCCTGGGGAGCCGAAGCGCGGCCCATACAGGTGGCACCTACTCCAGCTGCTCCAGCGGAGCTCACCGGAGCGCCCCCCGCTCGCAGCCGGCAGCGAGGGCACCCGCGGCGGGCACCGGCGGCGGGCGGGGCCGGGCAGGTGCTGCGCGCCCGCGGGCCGGGCGGGCGGGGCGCGGAGCCGTCCCCGCCCCGCGGCGCTGCCGCCGCCGCCGCCGCGGCCGCCGTGGCGCCCCGCGCAGCCCCGCCGCGCTATAAGTGCGGGCGCGGGGCGCGGCGGCCGCCGAAGATGCGCTGGCAGCCGGGGCTGCGCGGCGCCCGACCGCGGCCGCCCCGCGCCGGGGAGCGGGAGCAGCAGCAGCAGCAGCAGAAGAAGGAGGAAGAAGAGGAAGGGGGAGACGGCGGTGGCGCGGGGCGGCCGCGGCCATGAGCTGCTCGGACGTGGCCATGCAGCAGCCCGGCGCGGCGGCGTGCGGGGCGCCCCGCTATCTGGCCGCGCCCGCGCAGGTGAGCCGCGGGGAGGGCAGCGCTGGGACGTTCGGGTTTTTTTGGGGAGGCCCTCCCTCAGCGGGTGCACGGCGCATCGCCGGCTGCCTTGGGCGGAGACCTCCGCTCCGGCCAGCCCGCGATGCGCTTCGCAGCCCCCGGCCTGATTTGGAGATGCGGGGAGCTGCTGAGGATGCCCCGGAGCAGCGGAGCGTGGTAAGAGCTTTCCTAACCAGAAAAAGGCATTTCCCCCCAAATTCTTGCATCTGGCGGGTGGATGTTGGCTCGCTCAGTTGGCGTGGGGCAGGAGGGAAAAGTTATTTCCTTACTCCTCTCTACTTCTGTCCGCCTTCCTTGCTGGGTCTCCGTTCTCGCCGCGTTTGCGGGCGCGGAGCGGCGCCTTAGCCCGGCCCGGCCCGGCCCGGCCCGGTGCGGTGCGGTGCGGTGCGGTCCGCAGGCGCGCACAGCGGCGGAACCCGCGCTGCTCCCGCGGACCGGGCGCGCCGCACCGCACCGCCGCTCATCCCCTGAAGGATCGTCTGCGTTGAGTTTCCTCCAGCTGAATTTGGTGATCAGATGTTGCGTTTTTTCTTTTTTTTTTTCTTTCTTTTTTTTTTTTTTTTTTTAAGTGAATCAGGAAATTCTTATCGGGCTGACAGCATTTTTAGACTATGCAGTGCGTGGGTGAAGTGGGACTAATATTGACTTGGCCCTAATGTAGTCATCTGAGAATACATTTTTTGGTTGTTGCTGCATTCCATAAGGTTTTATCATTATTATCCATGAAGATTGTTTTCTCCGTACATGGGAAGTGACCCCCTAGTATCAACTTGCCTGGGAGACACGAGTATGGGCTAAAACATTAAAATTCCGATCGTCTGTTGCTGTTTTTTTTCTTTTTTTGTTGGGAGACGGAGCCCATTTGCAAAAATGATACCCCAATGAACTTGTCCAGGTTGCTCATGTTCACTCTAAGCTCGAGCTCTGGAAAACTTGTGAGTTCTGCCTCTTGCAGTGTGCCTTTGCTATTATTTCTACTCTAATCTTGATCAGAGCTTGCAAATCTTCCATCTGTGCAGTGATTTTACTTAGGAAGTTTGTATTTGGGTATCTGGAGATCCAGTTCACAGCCTGTGTGCTTTGGAGGGAAAATGAAGAGATAAAAATTAATAGCCTGATTCTCTGACTGAGAGACCTAGAAGTAGAAAACAGCAATTGAAGCTCTGCTCAACTTCCTGACATTTAACTCTGGAAGTGGTTGTCTGTATTTCTCTTCCAGAACTGTAGAACACTTAGTATATGGAAGTCTATTAAATGACCGTGTCACGTTCAAGTGCTATGCTTTTTATTTTTAAGCAGAGGTATGAAATTTCTTCCTGCAAAAGCAGGGCCATGTATAATATGTTCTAGGGGCACCCTAATGAACACTGAATTTTATTGAAATTTTATTTTAAACAAACTGAGTTCTTGGGGGTTATGCTGTTTAAGTAGAGGTAGATAAACAAGGCAAGAAACGTAGATAGCTCTGATAAGCCAGTACAGGTCCAGAGCTGGCCATATATCACATTTCCACCTAAAAGCTTTCTAAACATGGCTATCCTATGTGTTATTGGCAATTTAATTTGATGAATCCTGGTTGCACTGGTTTTCCTGACACACTTGGAGCTGAAGGGTCTTCACAAGCTGCTCGGATGCCAGACTGAAAAGCCAAGCTGTTGTTGTTGAAGAAAGTGTTGCACCCTCTACTTCTAACAGCTGCTAACTTTAGAGTGGTTTGTGTATTTTCTCGGAATCCAATGTTTTCTAAATTAAAAAAAAAAAAGTGAATACAAAATGAGCTCCTCAAGCATCAAGATTTATTGTTTGGGTAACGAATGACATTTTGCAAGTCTGTGTTCCTTCAGAATTGTCCTGTCAGAGATGCTTAATCAACTGGTAGAGAACGTAACAAAAAAAGATGGAGACACTGTTGCCAGGTTTTTGGTTCTTACACATGTGTTCAACATGTAGAACGCTCCTGCACTCTTGGTGAGGATGATGACCGTTGTAAAGAATGTTCCTCTTTGCTGGAATTAAAACTGTGGTTTAAAAATAACAATGAGGGAAGATGAATTAGTGAGATACCTTAAAAATAAGTCTCTGCATTGGACATGATAAAATGGAGCTCACCCTTAAAATATCCGAGGACTCCACCAAGGCATTTTTCAGTGGTATTGTACTACTCTGGTGGCTTTCAGTTTGTTTTCTGAGGGAGAAGGCTCTTCCATGCTCTGCTGCTGTTGGCTTTCCTTTTCTTCTCAGGGCAAGGAGATGTATGTGTGTCACTCTAACGAAAGCTTGTGCATCTCCACTGCAGGTATTTGTAGTAAAGCCATCTCAAATGTGTAATTGGTTGTGCCTTGGACATCACTTTTGTGAGCTTTAAAGAGCAAAGCAGCTCTTCAGCTGTGGAGCTCCAGTGTCTGGGCTCTGGGATCTCTCTGGAGAGCCAAACCCATCGCGTTTCTTTGGGTCAGCAGCAGTGCCTGCAGCAGGACAAAGTGGGTTCTAATGCTTGTCTCCTTTTTTATTTTTTATTTTTAATGGGAAATCTCAGACTGCTTTTAAATGGTGGACTAGTGTGCACCTGGGTTGTGCAGAAGTGGCTTTAGGGGGTGGTCCATCGTGCCTTTTTAAAGTTTCCCCACACTAAAATTATTCCCGTATTTCTGTGTCTGTGTTTTTTCCGCCCTTACAATCAGCACGGGATTGATTTTTGCCTTGCACAGAAAGGCAGAATTTCTGGAAATGTAGCTTTCACCCATCCTTAGCCAGGAAAGGACTTACTGGCAAATTAATTTAGATGGGATTTTTTTTTCTTTTTTAAAGCTCTTAGTGGACTGAAGCCTGAATTCCTCTTGAATGTTAATGGGACCGGAGGCTTAGCACCTTAGATCTCTGAGATTGCTCAAGTCCCGGGTGCTTGCTGGAGGGAAGTAAGTGAAACAGGGATATACACATGCTCATATGGTGCCAGAATGAACTGATGGAAGTGGGGTGTGGCCCTGATTTTACAGATAAATCAGGATTTCCGTGCTCCTTTGCCAAAAGACGGAGCGAGCGTGTGCCGGTGTTAGGATACGAACGTGTTTGTGTGTCTGGTGGGGAGTGTGCAGGCGTCAGGGTGAAACCCTGCAGAGTGGCACCATTAAAATGCCCTTTGCTGTCCACTCTGCTGAGGGGATGTGCAGCTGGAACAGTGAGCTTTGGCTTTCCTGTGGGCTGGGTGAGGGATGGGTGTAACAGGATTCGGAGAGGCTGCGGGAACACGCAATTGGAGCAGAATCCCATTGTGTTCCCGGCACACAGGGATGGCTTGTCCTGTCACAACAGGCTGGGCACAGCAGGCTGCAGGGCTGAGGCTCAGGTAGGGCTCAGCCAGGCTCACTAACACACCACCTTTGGAAGAGGAACTTACAGTAAATGGTAGTTTTGGAATTTCTCCATGGTATGTAGAGGCGAGCCAACATCTAAGCTGAAGCTGTCCTTGCTAAATCCAGTCTTGCATAAGGAGTTGTGATATGCTCAAGTCAGACTTTTGCTGGCAGTGCTGTAGACAGGCTTTGTCCAGATAAGGCCTTGTCTTCATTAGCAATTTAGGTCACTAACTGGGCTCTTCCTTCCAAACTGACAGAGTTGCAGACAAGGACAGGTCACATTTGATGCTGTGTCAGCTGGCTGTGGCTAAACCCCAATTCATATACTGTAACTTGTTTTTTCAGTGAAATTCTTTGCACCATGTGTCCCCAGCTTTTGAGGATGGGCTTGTTATACTGCTTATGCTGCTGCTTATGTCTGCAGTGTCTGATGGCAGGTAACAGCAGAGCGTGGCTTCACATCCAATTTTTGCTGCTCAGATTCTTTCTCAGGGCTCTTCCTTTGCTGTGTGCTCTACTAACTTCTCTGGAAGCTATATAACTCATCTACTCTCACATTCACAGGGTGTCCAACATAGGTTAGGTCCTGCCCTACATGTGAGGTTTTGTTGGTTGGTTTTGTTTGCTTCAATCCCACAAGACATCACTGATTTTAAAAGTTTGGCTTGCTTTACTCTGTCATTCTGACTGGGACCAGATTCTATTTGATCTTCCTCTAGCTACATAAAATTAGATTTAGGGTACAGCTCTGTTTACATGTACAGCAAAAGGTGTATAAATTCATTATTTTTTTTACCACCTCCCTCCATCAGCAGAGCACAGCAAGACCTCCAGGCTCTACCTCTACAAATCCAGTGTCTCAGCTGAAAAGAAGCTCTCACCTTGCTCATTTATGTGGGTAGAAGTTACTGTTTCATGTTTTTAGGGCAGTGCCATAAACACATCTTTCAGGCCCAGCATTCAGTGCCCTGATTGCTTGGACTTGTCTCCTTTCTTGAATACTTTCTGTGTTATCAGTAGGAGCCTGCTTGGCAGACAGCTCCACAAATGGAGGGCTGTCTGAGGATTTGCCTCGAGTTTGTTGCTGGAATTCCTTCTCAGAAGCTTATGTCAAATGACAGCCTTTTTCTCAGGGTAGGGTCATATAGTGTTTCCTCAGCGTAGTTATTCTTTATTTTTGGTTCCTGTTCTTTTTCTCATAATGGAAAATCTGTAACAGGTGGCCACAGGCACACCAGACTTTCATGCTTGGGAGCATAAAGGACCATATGCTGTGTGGTGGCATGTATGGAGATAATAAATTGTAGGAAAAGGCAACCAGTTTATGTGAAAAGTAAGAGCTGGCCTGAATTTTCAATTCCAACTTGGCTGAAGTAAAACCTTCTCTGCTCTCACAGTATGGTTGTTTTTATGTTGTTGTTGTTGTTTTGCTGGCTACTTAACTGGTTTGTGCTGGAAGTGAATTTTTTTGGATTTGCAGAGAGGAATGTTCTGACATTTTTACCAGACACTCTGGGTGAGACCCAGGACCCTTGAAGTCACTTGGACTTTTGCCACAGGCTTTAATGTGGCCAACATTTCGCTGCATGAGAACAGTTTTGCCTGGTTCTGGGTAGGGTATGTCAGAAAATAACAGGAATCTTCAAGGCGAGGATTTTGTGTGAGATTTTGGACTAGATGTTTTCTTGTTTTCTAATTTTTTCTTGTTTTCTTGCTCAGAAAGACAGTTTAGAATAAACTTCCTTTTTAATATTCCCATATCAGCAGTGATATGGTGTTGGCCTTCAGTTTCCTTTTGTTGTACGATTTGAAGTGAAAGATTTAAATTTTCTTTGGAATTGCTTGTTTGTGAATATATGAAATAAAAATAATGTTGGTTGAAGCTGAATTCAGCCTGGGCTGTACAGTTCAATTTATCCAGAGATTGTGCTGTTTCAGCCATGAACTGGGGTCTGTTATCTAAGGATATAGATACTGAATTTCCCTGTTTTCCACTTAAATTATATATTCTGAATTTAAATTCTGTATCCTGTGTCTTGGCCAAGAGAAGATTTTGGGTGCTTATTTTGTTTTTCAGAGACTGTTTAATATCAGTCTCTAGTGTAAAGGAGAGGTGTATTTCATGAATATATTAAAACACTGAACCTTGACCAGAGATAACACTGTGTTTGGTCAGAAACACTTTGTAAACAACTTATATATGGAATTGGCTGCTAAAATATGTGCTAGAACTGTTCAAATGAAAAAGTACAAGTTAAACTGGTCTAGCTGAGGTTAGTGACCATAAACCTACCCTGGTGTTTGTGGGTTTTTTTGTCTTTGTGGGACAAATTCGTTTCGCAGCTGATGGTCTTGCATAGTTTTCCACTCACACAACTGCAGTCAAAAACACTGTGAGAAGGTTACTGTTAAGGTCAGAACAAAAATTAGGAAATTTATGTGCAAACAGGGTATTTTAGGTGAGTTGGGGGGGAAAAAACCCTCACATTGTCAAAGGATGTATACAGTGGAAAGGATGTATGTATATTGCACACAAGGGAAGCTTGTTGAATAACTTTCTCTCACTGTAGTGTCTCACTTAAAGAGTTTTGCAATTAGGGGCTGATAATTTCTTCCTGAAATGCAAATTAATTAGATCTGTGTCTGATCACAGGCTTGCTGTTTTGAAAAATCTTTTAATTTAGAACTCTCATCCTTTGCTGCAAACCACAACTTTGCATTGTACATAATCCACACACAAGGCCTTGTTCTTCTCCATCAGTCTTTTTTTTTTTTGCATTAGAAATTTTTTTTAGATTAAAAAAAGGGTCAGCTTTGGAGTTTTTTAAAGGAGCAAGTGCTCAGAGCATCTTGTAATGACTGTCCGTGGACTGGAGGGGAGGGAAGAGAGTTGAAATGGAAAACGAATTAGATTCTTAAGCTGTGGAAGGAGGAACATTCCTGCACAGAGAAGCCACTCTGGAGATAAGTTTTAATTTCCTGAGCTGCAGTCCCTGTATAGGAACATTGGAAGACTTCCTTCCTGATCACCAAGTCAAGCCAGGGGCTGTGTTAGCGGTGTGTGTCTGTCTGTAATTGCGTGCTTGCATCTGCATCTGCATAACTGCAGCATCAGTGCCAGCACCTGTAGGGATGGCAGTCAGCTCTGAACCTCTGCTGCCTCTGTTCGGGGTCTGGCATGTCGAGATTTCTATAGAGGATCTCTCTCATACTTTGTCTCTACTTAGAAAAAAAAGCCTAAGAGAAACCAAAAATGAGAAAATTACCCTCCCCAGCCACTTGTCCTGAATTTTTGAGAGGATCTGAGTTGTGGTGCAGCTTCAGGAGTGGCCAAGTTGCTGAGGTGGATGCGTTGCAGGTTTCCAGTGCACGTGTCTCCTGTATGTGCAGTGTTGCTAGAACTGTTTCTCTCTTACTGAGGGCTCGGGGGTCTGTGATTACTCAGACAAATGAAGCTCAATTTGAGTGATATCCTAGTAAGTGTTCGGGTAACAAATATTTCAACTTTCCTGAGACGTTTGTTTGTTTACAGAAGGCACGAAGCACTTCCAGAAAAAGCATAGGTTACCCCAAATTCTGCATTTTCAAAAACATGTTTACAGCCTCAGACTCTTTCATTTTAGCAGTTCTGGTTTTACTAGGAACTGCTTTATTTTGCTGTTTCTGTATTTTATTTTATTTACTTTTATAAGTGAATCCCAGCGGTTCTCCCAAAAGTCTAATGTACTAAACCGAGCCACAGTATAACTTGCTTTGTGAAGCACAGGTTTACTGGAAATCCAGGCCATTGCATGGTTATCTCCAGCTGAAATAAAATTGTATGTGTCCCTCACTGCAGCAACAGCATCTGAATTAGTGGTATCACTGAGCTGCTTCACATTTATCAGTAAACCCACTGGAATGTCAGATACGTTGCTTAAGTTGCCGTGAGCTTTCAGTATAATAGGTTTTAATTCCACTTGTCAATAGCTCTTTCTTACAGTTATTTTTTAAAATAACCATTCATAATTAAGACTTTGCCCCAGAGCATTTATTTGTACTGCAGTGAGAGAATTTCTGTCAGATTAAATGATGTTAAAAAGCACTGAATTTAAATGTACTGATGGTACACAAGCTCAGAAAATGACTTTCGATTATTTCTAAATTGTACAAGCATATTTATTGTAAAAATGAAACTTTATAGAGTGTGTAGTTGTTTGACTTTTTCTACACAACTATTTCAGAAAAAGGGTAAAAAAGCCATAAACTTAAAGAGATTCTGATGGTGCTAGAGTGTTGCCAAGCAAGCCATTAAAGATAAGTCAAACTGTAATTCTATAGGAATGCTATGAAATACTTCTGCATATGGACTGTAGTTGTTTTTGGGTTCCTGAAAGTGCTTGTGTGTAAAGTCAGCTGTGGAAATGGCTGGCTAGCTAAAAGCTATGATTCCTGCAGCTTGACTGTTGTGGGGAGAGGTTTTTTCCCTGTGAAAACAGTTGTAAAGTGGAACATCTGAAAAATATGTTCCATGCAAAATGGATCTTCACACACATTTATTTTGACATTTAGGTTTGATTTGAGAGAGAGAGGGAGAATATTCTGAAATAGCCATTCACAGATGGCTTGTGAGGGTTTTAGTTTTTTTATGTGCTTCTCTGTGTTTTTGGTTTGGGGTGGATTTTTCTGCATGTGTTTGCGGACTTGTCAATCCCCCTCTTCCCCCAGATCACATGTTTAATTTTTTATGACTTGAGTTTTTTTTCCCTTTTCCCAAAAGCTGGTGTTAAAAAAAAAAAAGAAAAAAGGAAAGAAACCCCTTCCACCCCAACCTCAAAACGACAACAAACCACCCCAAACCAACCAAAAAACCAAGCTCTCGAACCCTTGACCAGCCCCCAGTCACCACCCCAAGCTATAACTTCCTGTGATAAAAATTCCGTCGTCAGTGAGTGAAAATTTATGCATTTTGTGGATTTTGGTAATACAGTAGAAAATTTCTCAGGAAGCAGGAAACTCTCCCACCTTCACAGCATCAGCAGTAAGTGTGGGGAACCCAGAGGGCTCAGCTAGAGGAATGTGCCCAGAGAAACGTGGTGCTTGCCCAGCTGGATGTTGAAATGCACATGCTGTGTATCTGGCCACTCTTCCACGGGGCTGGGCTTGACCTCTGCAGCCTTTATTGATGGAATATCCTCCCCAGGTGGGAATCAGGAGGGAGTTGTTACAGCCTGTCTGCTTTCTTTTGAAAGTATTGAGTGAAAGCTGGTGCTGATAAATTGTGGTTGTGAAACATGCCTGAGAAGCAGGTCCATCTGTGTGAGAGGAATAATGACTTTTAAGTGGGTGCTGGTATTCTCTTCTTTGTGAAATGAGAGTATGAAGTATCCAGGTAGTCCAAATTTATTTACAAAATGAGTAATCTGTGTATTCAGTTATTTTTTGTTAAGGAAACTATATGCTGAGCTTCTGCTGAATGCCATCACTGATGCATCTCTTGTTTGTCTTGTTTCTAATGCCAGAAGAAGTTAGCTGTGTACAACAAGATGCAGGAGTCTCTGGAAGTGAGCCTTCCCAGCAAGCAAGAGGAGGATGAGAAGGACCAGCCTGCCGAGATGGAGTACCTGAACTCTCGCTGTGTGCTGTTCACTTACTTCCAGGGGGACATTGGTGCAGTGGTGGATGAACACTTCTCCAGAGCTTTGAGCCAAGCCAGTAGCTTCAATTCAGAGACTGCCCTTTCCAAGAGCAAGGCAGGGCTGAATCCTCTGTGGAGAGGTAAGAGGGGCAGGAACTTGCTCTCTGTGGCGTGGCTGACTCGGGCTGCATTGCAGTCACACACATTGCATTGCCCCTGAAATTCTGCTGCTCTGTGGAAGCGGAAAAATCCCCCTCAAATCTCCAAGAGCTGAGGAGCTTCTTGGGTTGAGTGATCTGAGGTGTTAAAGGAGAGAGAGCAGCCAAAGGCATGAAAGGAGCAGGCATCTCCAGCTCCTGCCATATCCTGTCTCTGCCAGGGGCTGGGAGGGAGAGCACTTCACAAACGTCTGCTGCAAGGTTGGAGGCTTTATTTTTTTTAGCTCCAAGTGTGAAACTTGGCCTGTGAGGCAAGAGCAAAGCTGTTTAGGGTGCTGGCCTTGGATGTGAAGGAAACCTATGCATCCTTCTCAAGTGGCTTTGCCAGGTGATCAGGATTTGTCCACGGCTGCTTTCCAGGCAGGGAGGAGCCAGCGTGGGATGGAATGGGCTGGGGGGCAAGCCCTGGCTCGTGTGGCTGCAGCCACGGGGTGTTTTCCTTTGCAGCTGGCTTGTGGAAGAGGTACAGATGATGTTATGGCTGGCTGGGTGTAAAATGGCCATGACATTACTCTGCCTCCACGCAGGGAGCAGAAATGTGGTAGGTTCTGCGAGACGTTTACTCGCTGTCCTAATACAGTGAGCAACAACGCTGTCCTCTTGTTATGCACATAAATGCTTAAATACTTTATATATATTGGTGTGACAAGAAGCAGAACTTGCCAGAGACAACTAGATAGCCCTTAGAGACAAGACTTCCAAATTGGAAAAAGCGTGGCAATAAGATGCTGTTTCCATTTTGTTGGATGTGCCAGTCTGGGTGTTTTTTAAGATCCCCACAGCTGCATTGTTTCTGATCACATCCTTACGGGGACTGGCACAAGGGTGCAGCCTAAGCAAATGAGTAATGGTGAGCAATGGCCTTACACTGGGTTGATGAGAGAGGCACTGGTGGGATCTGAGCAGGAGCAGTGGTGTTCCTAATCAGTGATGTGGAGCTGAGACTGCGCTGATGATAGCCACAGATACTAAAGAGAGATGGGATATTTGGAAACAACTGTGAAGAGAAAAATAGCACAGAAGAGCTTGCTTTCCAGAAGGATGATGACAAATCCAAGGAAGTTTAAGCAAAGGTCAGCACAAGTGGCTGGGGAGCTGGAGGAATTTATGGCTTGAGCTGGGACCATTAACGTTAGTGGGAAATTTTCCGTTGACTCGACTGAGAGCAGGATTGAACCTCTGCTTACTAAAAAGGAGACTGGAGCATTTATAAATGGCCCAGACAGGCTATAAATGTTTAAGCAACAGGATCAAGGCAGTCCCCAGAGACCCCATGCCCACAGCAAGCCCTCTTCAGCGAGCCTGGGGATGTTGCATGGGTGTGATTGTGTGTCTTCCCCTTGGCCTCAGACCTAGCCTGTTGTTTTCCCTGTCCCCCTCTGTGGTTTCACAGCCATCCCCAGGGGGCTCTGAGTGGCCTGGTATGAGGATTCTCCAGCCATGCTGCCCCCTGACCCCGTGTGCCCCATGCCCTCAGTGGGGAATGGAGGTCAGCATGTCCTGAACATCTTCTGGGAATAGAGTAAGGAGATAGCCCTGTGCCATCCCTGCACCTGCTGGAGGGGCATGGAGATCCCTGGGGAGGCTCCCAGGAGCTGACAGCATTTGCTGCTCCAGAGGAGAGAAGCTGACAGGAGCTTTTATCAGGCCCAAATGGATTTCTGAAATATTCCTGCTTGAATGCAAGGTGGAAAGACCAGCACTGTCAGCTTGGTCTTCTGGTTTATGCACAATATCAGAGATGCTCAGTTACAGCACATGAATGTGAGCTTGTGTCCCATTACCTAAAGAAGTTAAATTATCATTAGCTTGAGGTTCTTCCATAAATAACCTTCATGGGTAGCCAGAATTGCTGTCAATTTCTTACTCAGAGATAAACTAGAAAGTATTTTGTTTTGTAATAGCTGTTTTGGGAGATGCAGGTTTCAGTGGAAAGTGTGTGAGCATGAACTGCCTCCCCAGCTCGCTGCATTTTTTCCTTTATCTATAAGAAAGGAGGGATTAGCAATGTTTTTGACTTTTTTCATCTTTTTTTTGTTTTCCTATTTGTTTTTAAGGTGTTTTGATAAAAATGCCAACTCTGATTTTATCATTAAGGTGATATTACAGGGGATTTTTTGCTTGTTTTGAGGAGGGATTTTGCTTATATGTAAAACCTAGAACCTGTTTTTCTGAAAAGAGCAATTTTTTATCATTTGCATGTTGATCAGGTTGGGCTGAAATTATTTTGAAAACTGATTTTCTATAAAATACAGTTCTATAGGACAGATTTGAGTAATGTGAATATTGAATTTTAGGTGTAGCTGCCTGAAGTCTTTTGCTGGTGCTAATGATACCTTGACACTAATGTTACTTTAATGGTATTTTTATCAACATGTTTTTCCTTGCTGAAAGTGTTGGGTTTTTCTATATTTTCTTTCCTCTTGCCTTAAGTGAGAGCTGATGTTGTGCTACAGAAAGCTCCATGTGTTGTCTCCTTTCTGGTGTGTGCACTTCTGGTGTGTTTTCAGTGTGTGCTGTGAACATTTGCATCAGCCACCGTGAACATTTGCATCAGCCACAGCTTTGTGGTCCCTGGGATGTTGCCTTGTCCCTGCTTCCCTGTATTTGGGGTAGGAAATTGTGGTGACTGTAGTATCTTTCTTGGCAGTTTTTGTTAAATGCTTCCTGAAAGGCCATGGAAGCAGAGAGATTTTTGAATTTTTATTTTTTTTCTTTTTCAAGAGCAGTGTGGGCATGGCTGTTTCTCCGTGTTCCATAGAGGCCAGGTATCCCTGGGCACTCGGGGTGGGTGAAATTTTCCTGCATGTTTATCTGGCATAAGCTGAGCCTTTATGTGACATGGGCTGAGGCTTTGTGTGCAGTGGCAGGAGTGACCTTTCCCAGTGGGAATGGCCACACTCAGTGATGCCAGTGGGGGCTGGCCCCTGGCAGTGTCAGGCAGCAGTGGTGGCTTTGTGAAACCTGCACAGGTTTGAAAACTGGAGGTGACCAAACATGTTTGCTGTGGCCTGGACCTCCTGCATGACTGGTGAAGCCAAGCTGTTATGCAATCTGGGATGAATTCACGTTGGCAGATTCTGTGGTTTAAAGTGCTCTCTCCTGTTACTAAAACTGTCCTGCAGATACTTTGTGGTTTTCTGTGCTTTTTTGAAGTGCAGGGCTTTGGATTTAGGGCTTTTCCATGCAGATAACAGCCAGATAGTTTTCAAAAACTCAATTACAGAGGTTAATTTTCCAGAATACTGGCAGAGCATTGTCAGGCTATGCTCTTCCGTTAAGTAGTGTGGAAAACAACAGATTGGACATGAAGTTTGCCTTTTTTTTTTTTTTTTTGTAACAGCCCTGCTGCCAACAGCACAATCCATACATATTCTCCATCTCAGTGTAATCCCTTTTTACAAGGAATGGTTTACAAACAAGGAACAATACCAATTTTGGAGGAGTGCTGAGGCTTCTGTAATATGCTTGAAGCTCTCTGTAGTCTTCAAGCATGAATTGCAATAAAAATATGTTGCTAAAAGCAGCCCAGCCTTTTGAAGAAACCCATGGAGTGCAGCTTGCCAGATAAGTTTGCAGCCTCTGCAGCATTTTGGCACGAAGCATCTGCAGCGTTTGTCCATGGTATGTTTGCAAAGTTTGTTTCCAATATCGGAAGTTAATCAGACTCAAAAAACTGCCTAAATCAAAGCCAACTGATGTGTGGAAAAATTTCTATGATTTTAATGGATTTTAAAACAGAGACACAAGTGTCCTAGTGATGCAGTCAGAAAACGCTTTCAAGTTTTTTACTTCCAAAATATTTTTGTATAAGCAAAGTTCAGAGGCAGGAGTGTTTGAAGAATCTGTTCATTCTCAATGGTGTCTTCCCCCAAGTCTCATTCCAGCTGCTTATTAAACAAAGCAAAACAAAAGGTGATTTAGAAAAAAAAAAAACTCTTACAAAAGTTATGAGGAACAGAGGATTCCTCGCCTCATCAAATGCTAAACTTCCCTGGCTTTATTTCTCCATAGGCTATTTTTATGACTGTTCTTTCATCAGAGGTGAAGTTCTGTATTTTTATGTTTCCATCTTTGACTAAAAAAAAAATCCTATTGGAGCTGAGAAATATTGCATGAAGCAGTACTTTCTAGCATGAGCTGGCAAGAGGATTGTGAGAATGGAGAAGCCAAGACTTTGCTGCACATCAAAAACACTAACTGCTCCTTCAAAAGAGGAATTTTTAGAATGTGATTTCATAATGTAGAGGTATTGGAATCCATTTAAATATAAGCTGAGCCCTAGCTGTAAGAAGCAGCAAGTCTTTTAGTTCTGACAAAAACCTTTTTGAGCTACATAGATGGTTCTGCTTGTAGGATCCTATTGAGTAGAGGGCATCATGATATATTCTATGAAGGAATAACATAAGCTGTGTTAGATATGACCTTTATCCCATCAAAGCATGCAATTAGTTTGAGAAAATCAGATATTTTTTTAGCCAAATGTTTCCTGTTCTGCAGTGTGAGCTGGTTCTCTTTTCTCTGAAGCATTTGCAGCCACAGCAGCTGCCTTTCCAAATGATGTGCTCTAGTCTGGGCAGGAGTTAGCATCTGCTCACAATTTCTGTACCAAGATCCTGAGAGGGCTCCGACTCTACAGCCCTGAAGGAAGAAAAATCTTCTTGAGGGGGGAATCTTATGTATGTGAAAACCTGATGGGAGGGAATGAAGATGGGGGGAGCCAGGCTTCCTTCAGCAATGCTTGCTGACAGAACAGGAGGCAATAGGCCGAGATTAGAAAACAGGAAATTCCATCTGAATACAAGAAAACTTTTTGTTTTGTTGGACTTTTTTAGGCTGGTTGTTGCTTTGGGGATTTTTTTTTTTTGAAGGACTGCAAAGAAAAAATCTGACTTGACATGGTCCTGGACAACTGCTCCACTTGAACAGGGGAATTGGACTAGACAATCTTTGTCATTATAGGACATGGAGCAACATGAGCCCACACACTGCTGCTCTCAAGGTGAAAAAAGGGAAGTTCATTTTCTAACTCCAACATTTATAGATTTCCAAAAGTGACAGTGGATTGGAGGGTGATAGTGCCACCTCTCCAATGACACTGGACAAACCAGCAGTCCATCAAATTTCTCTTCCTCCATAAAAGAATGCAAAGCAACAAGTTATTTACATGAAGCATGTGAGAAAGTTCGTTACAAGAATGTAAACATCGGAAGGCTTAGAAAAACTTTAAAAAAATCAGAGCGACACACCTTCCTACCTCGAATGTCCAGTGATTCTGTATTTACTTAGAAAATCTTACAAAATCAGAGTGACAAACCTTCCTACCTCAAATATCCAGTGATTTTGTGTTTACTTAGAAAATCTTAAAAAATCAGAGTGACGAACCTTCCTACCTCAAATGTCCAGTGATTCTGTATTTACTAAGGAAGCTTGAGTTCAGCCAAACTTCAGAGAGTAGCAAATCACAGTGGGGTTTTTATTCTGGGATGTGTTGTTCAGGTTCAGTCACACTTCCCTTCTTTTCTCCCCACCAGAGAGCTCCACGATTTCAAGCCAGAGGAGCGGATTCCCCACCTCCTTCTGGACCAGCTCTTACCAGCCTCCTCCTCCCCCCTGCTTGAGCGGCGTGCACCCCGATTTCCCCGTGACTGCACCAGGCACCTTCCCAGCAGCAGCAGCAGCAGCAGACCCCAGCAGCTGGCCGGGACACGGCCTGCACCAGACTGCCCCAGCCCCTGCCCCGGCCGCCGCCGAGGCCTGGCCCTACCCCTTAGCGTCTCAGGTGAGCCCCTCGTACGCACACATGCACGACGTGTACGTGCACCGCCACCACCCTCACCATGCCCACGTGCACCACCACCACCATCATCATCCTCACCACCATCCTCAGCACCGGGAGCCGCGCTACGGCTCGCTGCTGGTGCCCTCGGTGCGCGCCGCCGCCGCCAGGATCCCCGCGGCCCAGCCCGACGGGGCCAAGGCCGAGCCCGCCGCTGCCGCCGCCGGCGCTACCTCAGCCTGGGCCGGAGCCTTCCATGGAACCGTGGACATCGTGCCCAGCTTTGGGTTTGATACAGGTAAGATGGCTTGGGTTTTGTTTTTTTTTGGTTTTTTTTGTTTTTTTTGTAATTTTTTTCTTATTGTTGTTGTCATCGTCTGTGACTTGTTTGAGCAGACATGAACTCCCTGCAGCTGAAGCAGGGCTGGCTCTCAACAAGGAGACATCTTCATTGATTAAAGAGCCTCTGAATGTGGTTTTATAGGCATGCTCTAGCTGAGGGATGTCCCAATTTTTCCAATCTGCAGAAAAAGGTACAAGTGCATGTGAAATGGAGCAGAAAGCACTAAACAAAAACGTGTCTAAGTGATTCCCACAAATGTGGGAATCCCTCCTGTAATTGCTGTCAGGGCAGCTCTCCCTGCCTTCTGCTGAGAGACCTTGGTCCCATTCAAGCTAGATGAGTGGTGGAACAATCCACAATTTTTTTTTTTGTTCCTTTCTATTTAAATATTGTTGGAAAATGTTAGTTATGCTTCCATGAGGAAGTTCTCATCTTGTTCAGCTAGTTCATATATGCATCCACCAATATTTAGCTCCAATGAACTAATAACTTGCAGTACATGGGGACTGCATCTTGAGGTGGAGCAGCTCAGCATTTCCTTCCTATGTAGTATCCAGGTGTCACATGGAGAACAGAGGTGCTGACTGAGCTGAGCTTACCATCAATCTAAACATCTTTCTGTGGGGTGTAGGCAGAGGTGTGTGAGTTAAATTCATTTTACTGCAGAGCATGAACTCCATCTGTGTCTGTGAGCTTTGAGTGGCAGTCTCTCGCCTCAGCATCTGAAGCAGTCTGGCAGCCCTCAGGGTTTGAAGTTTCTGGCCATCAGGTGACTGACAGTTCCCAGTGCATCCATCCTGGAGCTCATGGGCCCCACCGAGGGCTCCTTTTTCCATTTGATATTTATCTCACCAGCAGCAATCCTGGCAGATAAGTATTTCTTAAAGACAGTATGTTATCTGATTAAGGAAACACTAGGTTTGTGTCTTAGTTCCCTTTTCCTTAAAGTATCTGTCTCCATCTTTGATAGCTCTCTCTGACTGGTTCAATGTCTGAGAACCATTTATTAGTGGGCAGTGGAGCAAATAATGGATGGAGGAAAAAAGGTTTTTTCTTAAAGATGAAATACCATGAACCTAATTCAAATCTGTCTCTTCCCTTTAAAGCAGCTGGGAACCAGTAATCTCCTCTAAATACTATGCTACTTGCTGTCTTGATGTCAATAAAACTAAGAAAAATCTTATCAGAGTTCCTAACACTGGACAGTTTTATATATAATAACATTTCTAGCTAAACCAGCGAAACAACAATAATTATTTCTTATGCTTTTGAGTTCAGAATGATAAACTAACCAGACTGGGATCTTGAGATTTCCTTTGTGACAAACCCCATAAGGGGAGTGGGCTGTTTTCTCTGAAGCATGAGCAGAGTGTCACTGTCACTGGTGTAAGGGACAAGCCCTCGTGCACCCAGCCCCACCTGCAGGGCCCTGGTATTTGGCTTAACCTTTTGGGGGTGGAACAGAGAACTGTGTAAGGAATTGTGAGTCTGGAGAAGCCTCTGCTTGGCTTAGATACAAGTCTAGCTTAGACTGTGAGTTGTTTTTCTCTTTAAGAGCAAATACCTCAAAAAGGACTGGGTCCTAGCACTGCCGTAGAGAACAAACACAGCTTTGGCTTGGTGCTGCCTGCTCCTTGTGAAAATCCCTGTGGAGGGGTACTAATTTTGTCAGGATGCTGATTTGGCAGTGCCTTGCATGTCACTTGGTTGCTCAGCGTGGGAGACGGTGGGAAGGATCTGAACTGTTCACTTCTGACCTGTGCTTGGTTGTGTGGGTTTTAGTCTGAGTTCCTGTGGGGAAAAACAAAGAGGGGAAATGTGTGACTGGTGTGAAGAAACAGAGAATCTCAGCAGACCATTGTCTCACTAGTTTGGGACTATTCAAAAGGGCCACAACACTGAAACATAACAGCAAAACCCTGTTAGGCAGCCCCAGTTTTGGAAACAAGGGTGCAAGCAATGAAACACAGCAGGTAGTGGAAACCTGTGACATTACAATTACTTGCTCTCTTGTCCTGCACCCTCATCTTTCCAATGCTTTTCACCCTTTGCTGGGAAGGGCAGGAAGGCTGAGCTCCCCTTTCAGCCCTGCCTTTAGCTTGTGCAGTTGAGACAGGTGCTTTGGTTAGAGGCTCTCGAGGCATGGAGAGAGGAGGGAGGTTAATTGCCTCAGGGTTTTGTGTGCACATCCAGCAGAGTCATCCCAGGCAGTGTGGGGAGAGGAGGGGTTGCTCAAGTAGCACATGGAGTCACATCCAGCACTTGCTTCGTGTGCACTTGAGGGAAAGCAGATTATACTGGATAAATCTCCACATCACACAGCATTTCATTGCATTCAACTGCAATGTCAAAGAGCAATCTCAAGAGAGAGGCTACAAACTCAAGAACCTGGAAGAGTGAACTGGCTTTTAGTGACATCAAGTGCTTTCTCCAGAGTAGGGTAAGGACATAGTCCTCATGTCAGTTCTGAAAGTGTTTGCTCATATATCCCTGGAGAAAATAACCTGTGGAGCTGTCAATATGTCAGATTCCATGAGTTTCAGGTGATTTATGTTAAAAAAGTTCATTTGATACCTGGACACTGCCTCTTGGAGTCCTTCACTTCCAAACTGCTTCTCCCTCTTCTTACCATGGCCCACATTTCTTATGCTACTGTCACATGGATTGTAGGAACATCTGCAAAACTCCTCACACTGAATTATGTGGAATGATGGTGTTGGGATCGGGGCAGGCTGGCTGTAATCTTACCCTCTTCCAGCTACATTGTTGCATCTCTGCCCTGCCAAGCCAAATAATCCATCTCAAGAACGGATGATGCCAAATCACTCCAGAGGTTAGGAGAAGGTTCCCACTGCATGCCCGGTGTACTTTGGGAATTGTGTGGGACATAAGCACAGAGCTGACAAACTATTGATCTGTCTGGCACATCTGTTTGAACTTACATGGTCCCGTTTTAGGGGATGAAGGAGGATTTAGCTACCTGATTGCCATTAAATGTGGCTTAATCCTCACGTTGTAGGCTGCAAATTAACCCTTTGGGAAGCTTCTGTGTCAGTCCAAGTGCAATTAAAGAAAGAGCTGGTCTGCATCAAGAGCTGTTAAAACCTGCTAGGTTTGTGTCTGCTGGTGTGTAGTGTCTTCCCAAAGTGCACAAGCTACAGTGCTCAATAAAAGAGTACATTTCATGTCAAGCATTGATATAAACATGATGGAATAAGCAGAGATTGTTTGGATTTATATCTCATTTCCTTGTCCTGCTGGTGTGAAGCAAAGCAAGGCTGGGCTGTCCCTAGCTCTGCCTGTGGCTCAAGGCTGCAGCTGTAATGCAGTGTCACCACTAAAGCTTCCTGCTTGTGCCAAAGCCACATCCAGCACTTCAGATCAGGGGCTGGGAAGGGCAGTTCCTGTCTCTCAGTGCTGCTGGTGCTTGTAGCCATCAGTGGTTCCCTGGGGAGCAGGTGGGAGGTGTCCTGCATCCCAGGTGAGCAGTGGGGTTTGGCTGTGCTGCAGCAGCCCACAGGAGGAGAGCAGAGCATCTTGCCTTGCCACTGCAGAGCCTGGGAGGTTGTCCTGTCCTGCTGTGGGACACATGTGCTGGAGGAGGCTCCCTGCAGCCCCAGCACACTAAAAGCAAAGCAGGACTTTGGCATGAGTGATGGCTGTAAATCTATTAAAATTGAGGTGTGTGTTCTTCATACTAGCAAGTTACACACACTGTGGTGAATAACTTCAAATTTAGGTGAATTAATCAGCATCCTTTAGTCCTGGTTTACCGTGGAAAATCCCCCTTTGGAAATGCCTGTCAGTGTGATACACTGAATTTGGAGGTTGAGGGGCCAATCCAGTCCCTTCTGCACATTTTTATCTGTTCACACACATCCCACAAGTTTGTCACCACTCATTAAATTTGCCTAGATGTTCCCACAGAACCTGCATAATGTTTGTGAGCAATTAGCTCTAATGTAGGTGGCCCAGGGAAGGGGATTTTGCTGGAGTGGCAGTGCTGGGTCATGCAGTGCAAGTGAGGATTTCCTGGCTGAAAGGAAAGCACTGCAGGTGGGAGCTCTGGGTGGTTAACCAGCCTTGGATTCTGTGTTAGAGCTGCAGATGGCCTTGCCTTGAAGGAGATGGGAATATAATGAGGAGAAGGCATGGAAAGTGTTCCACATTCAGTTCTGTAAACAGGACAACTTTGGTTTTTTGGATTGTTTTCTGTTGCTCTTCAGAGTGGAGCTATACCTTAAATCTCCTTGTTACAGTTATTATGCCTTGCAAAGCCACCTGCCTAGGAAGGTGCCTGTTCAGCTAGTTATTCCCTTTCTACCACTTGATGCTGTCAGGTGGAAGATCTCTTAAACACGTGTGTGTGTGTCATTTTTTTAAGCTGCTGGGAGCCATATAACCTGTTCCTCTTCTTAGAGGCTTCCATGGCCTCTGGTGTCCTTTAGTGGTCCACTGGTGAATTTAAATGACATCTTTGTGCTCTGAAAGTTTTCTGCTGTCTAACTTTTTTTTTCTTGTTTTTCCTTTTTTTTTGGTGGTGGCCATCTTTGTTTAAAAAAATTGTAAGTAGCAAGGGAAAAATAGCCCCAAATTGTCATCACTAGCTTTGAGGGAGCTTTGAAGGGAACAGCAGCTCATTATGGCTGTGTATGATGCTGCCAGGGAAACAAATAGCTCTTAAGCAGCAAGGAGACATCTTCATTGAATAAAGAGCCTCTGAACATGTTTTTATAGGCATGCTCTAGCTGAAGGATATCCCAGTTTTTCCAGTCTGCAGAAACAGGTACAAGTGCACACTAAATGGAGCAGAAAGCACTAAACAAGGTTTGGGCACAACTGTGGGCTCTGCATTCCCTTTTTCTTCACTGCTGGACACACAAGTGTTTTTACCCTGATTGGGGATCCTCACAAGGATAGAGCCATATGCTCTCATCTTTTATGTGAGTGCTAATTGCTGTGCAGCTCAGCTCTGAAATGTTGATCATCATTAAATATTTAACTGCTTATAATCTTAAAGCAAGGAGGTAATTGTCAGATCTGACCCCTCCATGCCTGCCTGTAAGTTTTCTGAAAACTTATGGGTCTTCCTTCATATTCACTGTGTGATTGGATTTGGAAATGAGATCCATGCCTAGCACATGGTTAAACATCAAATGAACACGGAGCTCTGGTGGCTACAGCATCACAGAGCACCTATTTACATTAGTGGTGAAATTATCCCCAAATTCTTAGCAAGTCAGGTGCCTTGGTACATTGCAAAGCAGGAATGATGGCTTGTAGTGGGAAATGTACCTTCATTTCATGGAATGTGATTTACTCCCCTCAAAACATCAAAGGACCAGTTTTAAATTGTTGAGACTCGAGTGCCTTTCTACCTCAGAAAATGTGTGCCTGCATCTCTGTCCTTTACTTTCCCTATAAATGAGCAAGAATGTATCTTCTTTGAGACATTTAATCTGCACCTGCCCTTCTATTGTCTGCATTTGAAGTTTATGCCCTCTTAGGTGTGAACAGAGAGATTGGATCCCTCTGGAGCAGAGAAATCCCAGATTATGGTGCAGGTTCCAAGTCTATAATGCTGGAGCCACAGCATAGCACCACATTTATTAGATAGTCCTCACTTTTTTACAAAGGAAAATGTTAGAGGAACTCAAAACAAATGCAAGCTGAAAACCATTAATTTTTCCCATGTGGAAGCACTAGCCATTCTTGGCTGGAAATCTTGCACTCTGTAGGTGAAATTATTTGGGATTTTTTGCCTGCTGCGGGAACATTTTCCCTCTCTCCTCTGCGAGGTGAAATGCCACAGAAACTGTGAAATCCTGAAGTGTCCCAGGCATTTTCTAGAGGAGATGGTGTCTGTGGCTGGACCCTGCCTGGAAACACTGCTCTGCTGCCAATTTATAATTGATGCAGACCTTTATGGGGGGTTTTTCACTCCATGCCATGTTCCACATGAGCTCAAGCCAAGGAAGCGCATGCAGGAATTTTATCACCATTTCTGAAATGCTTGAGCCAGAATCAAACTTCAATATGGTTTAATTTTACCCCTCATAAACCAAAAGGCTTAGAGCAGTAACACTGTTGCTAACAAGTCCTTTAAACTGTTAAATTGTCATTTTGTGGGGGATTTTTTTTTTTTTAATTCAAAACTTGTTTTTCTTTAGTTGCTTGGGGAGGGGGAAGAAGAAACCATCTGATTTATTAATGTAATATTTATTGATATTAATTATTTTCTTTTTCTTTTCTGAAATGTAGGTCTACAGCATCAGGACAAGAGCAAGGAAACTGCTTGGTTCTGAGGTGCAGAGAAATTTAAGATCAGCCAGAGCTGGAGTCAGCAGAGCTGGGTGGGTGATACAGCAGTGGTTGACTCCTTCTGCGTGGAGCAAAGGACACACATGAAGATGAAGAGCCAACTGTTCTGGTTTTGCTATTGAGCCTTTTATTTGTAAGGCCGTTTATGGGTCCCACAGAGTTGGAAAAAAACCAGAAACCTAACTTTTCTTTCTTTCCTCATCTGAGCCTGCTGCAGCTGGGCAACCTAACTCCTTTCTGCTCCTTTAACAGTGTTTCGTTTTGTTCAGCTTGATATTTTTATGAACAGTCTCAATAGTCAGGAAAAAAGACTCTCCCTTGACTACAGTGCGCCTTCTTTCAGGAATACAGTATTTTGTAGCTCTTTGTGCATCTATTTTTGTAGAAATACAGAAAGTTTGGGTAAGGATCGATGGGCTATTTTAGGATGACATATTTTTTTAAAAAAAATTGTAAAATTGTTAAGTTCTGTTTAAAGAACTTGCTCTCAGAGAAGCACTGGCAAAAATGTATAAAATGCTATTTTTAGATGTCTGTGATGTGTTTGTGCATTTTGGTTTTTTTTTTGTTTGTTACCTCAAATGTCTATCTTTCTTTTCTTTTTAAAGAGCTAAACTCCTTTGTTTCCACATTACTAGATTCTGATGTTTTTGTCCTTTTGTTCTAGCTTAAGCAAGTATAATTCTCACCTGAAGTTTCAGCCAAATATTTTTTTCCTGGTGTTAGATTGTAGTAAAAGTGGTTTTGTTTTTCTTGCTTCTAAAGGTGGCTTTGTGCTGTGCTGACTGTCAGAATCTTGCAAACACCTTTAGCATAGAGCAAAGCTTGGGGTTACAGCAACTGCATTTCCCACCCATCCATTTTTTCAAAATGGACCAAATACTCTAAAATCAGACACGAATATGGGCCTCATCTATGATCCACTGAAGCTGTTGAAAACAGTTCTTTGTGGGATATGGGGCTCATAAATATCAGTAAAATCTTACAGGCAGGATTTTCAGCTAAGCCATTTCAAGGTGGTCACTTACAACATCAATATTCAGGGAAAATGAACAAAAAAAAATCAATCCAGGTTTATAAAAACGTGTGGCCTGTGGAAACAAAAGGTTGTCACAACAAGGGGAGCACAGGGAGAGCTCCTGTTGCCTTCAGGCTGAGTTTGCCTGGGCTGGGCTGTGCTGTGGGGCTCGCAGGACCCCACTGCAGCGATGCATTTCATAACCAGCCAGTCCTGCATGCACTGGGGCCATGTGGAGCCACAGCCCCTCTGTTTGGGCACCCCTGGCCTGGGCCTTGGCTCTGACTGGGTAATAAAGGCTGAGCTTGGAGCCAGGGTGGGCACCAGCAATCCTGAGTGAGGGTGGTGAGGGCACCATGCACCCCTGTGGGTTCAGTCTCTGTGCTCAGCCCTTGGGGACTCCATCGTGGGCTTAGGAGGGACTGAGGGGAGCCCAGGGTCAGCACCTGGCTTGTTGGGTCCTGGCTGTGCCTTGGAGGTGTTGCCCTTCTGCTCTGTGCACCAGGGTCGCTGTGCAGTATTTCCTAAGGCTCTTACAAAGGATTATATTTCTGTCACCGCTGCTCTCAGACAGACATCCCTGTTTGAGACACACTCTGGCCAACAAGATACAAACATATGGCTGAGATAAGAATTTAATTTTAAGGCACTGAGCATTGTAAGTGTAATTTTGTCAGGTGGAAACCACATGGATCTGTGTGTGAAAGGGGAGGGGGCTGTTGGGAAGTGCCTGCCACTCCGAGGTTCCCTGCACTGCTGCTTCCCTCCAGGCTGTTTGAACTTGATCCTACGAGGTGTTGAGCATTCTCCCTTGTCAAGGGAGAGGGCTTGACATGCTGGCACTGGAGGCATTAGGATTATATCACAATTTGGCAAGACCCTTTAGTCTCTACCTTGCTGATTTGAAGTTTGAGACAGTGTATAAATGCTGAATGGACTATGCTTAAATATTGCTTCAAAGTAATAAGGTTGTAGTCTCTGTGTTGGGATGATGAATTAAATGTGGTGGGGTTTTTTTCCTCATCTTTGTAGTCCATCAGTATTTCTTTCTCTCAATAAATTTCACTCTCATGACAGTTCTCTATATTATTGCTGCTCTGATGGAGCTAGCTCCTCAATTTGCCAATAAATTCATAATGCAGTGGGAAAACTGTATGGGAGGGAATGGAGTACCAGCTGCCACAGTTCACTTTCTTATCAGGACAATACAGTTCAGGGAATATCTCAAGACAAAGAGTTCTGACTTAAGAATGTTGTTAGTATTAGAAATAATGGGAGGAAAAAAAATCTTTAAAAAAAAAGGCTTAAGCTTTTTTTTTCCATCTTTTTTTTCCCCCTTGGACTTGGTAAAAGTGGAAATTAAAGAAGACAGTGTGTCCTCTTTGAGCTTCAGGGATGGAGATTGGGTGGCAGGGGAAGCAAAACAAAAGGTAGCATTTCTTTTTGAGGTGTGTTTGACTTCCTGAAATAGTTAAAACCTAACCAGAGCAGTCTGCTCACTGCCTTCCCCTTGACAAGCTCATACTGTGGGGGCTTGGTTCCTTATAGATGCCAAAGCAAAACAGGACAGGAACAAAACAGGCCCACAGTTTGCACTGGTATTTCTTTCTGGATTGTATCTCTGAGTTGTTGGTTAGTGGGGATGAAGAAGTGGGGAAGCTGTTGCCTCTTCCCCTCCAGGACTGCTGTTCTGCACAGAGTTTCTGCTGCTGAACCTGGGACTGAGCCGGTGGAACTTCTGCAAACTCTGGGTGACAAGTGCCATAAGAATCTGCTGTTGGCTGTAGCCATCCATGCACCAGACTGTCGACTCCAAAAGTGAAAGAAATTCTTCTTTTCCCCCTCAGTCACTGATTGTCCCCTGTGCTAACAAGTGAGAAAGGAAAAACCAAAGTGTGTAGCAGTAGCCCTACTTCTACAATTCGAGGGATGGAAAAGGAAAGAAAAAGTTCTGCAAACTCTGGGTGACAAGTGCCATAAGAACCTGCTGTTGTCTGTAGCCATCCATGCACCAGTCTGTCAACTTCAAAAGAGAAAGAAATTCTTCTTTTCCCCCTCAGTCACTGATTGTCCCCTGTGCTAACAAGTGAGAAAGGAGAAGCCTAAGCGTGTAGCAGTAGCCCTGCTTCTACAATTTGAGGGATGGAAATGGAAAGAAAATACCAAACCCACCCTTCCCTGTGACCAAGTTTTGAGTTAAATTCAGCAGATTTCCTTCTCTGCCTCTCTCCCCTACACGCACACTCACACACACGCACGGAGGTGCTTATGAGAAGCAGATGCTGCCATGGTTTTGCTCTTGGAAGAGGAGAGGAGCGCTCGCCTGCAGTGCTGGGGGATCGATGGCAGCCAGAAGGAGCAGAGAGGTTGATCCTGCTCATGTTTCTGCAGATAGGAAAAAACAAAAAAAAGAAAAAAAGGCCCTTGAAATCAGGTCACAGATAAGTTGTGTGTCTCAATGCATTACCAAAGGAGTTGTTTCATTCTTTTTATGTGTGGTGTGTTCTGATGCTGTCCCAAGAAAGTGGATGATTCATTTTGAGAGGGCTTATAAAACATGTTGTACTCTGTCACTGTTTCTGGGAGAACATAGGGAAATTATTGTTTTATTTCAAGAAACTCAAAATACTGACCTCCTTAAAGTTGTCCAGGATTTTATTTTATTCCTGTTAATGTTGAGAAATCTGACATCAACTTTTATGTCTCCGTTTGAAGACTGGGAAGGGTTCATGTTGTCCACCAGTTTTTCAGAGGCAGGTGCCAGTTTTTTCCAATGGCCCACTTCCATCCCAACAAGAAGATGGAATAGTGCAGCCCAGGAGATTGGATTTCTGGAATTTCTGGAGAGCTGAATAAGCTGCACTTGGCGATAGTAAAATGGACTCTGTTCTGATTCCTTACCTCACCAGACACACAAGTTCAGGTGTCCTCAGTGAATGACAGCTTTGTCTCAGTCATCCACACCTGCATCAAAACACTTTGCAGAACAGATCTCTCATCCCAGCATTCACAGAGGGAAGAGAATGTCACATTTCCTCCAACCTGCCCTTAGGATTGCCTTGCCTCACCCAGCCTTTCTGCTTCCAGGCTGTTACATATGTCTTGCTGTCCTTCTCCCACAATTGTTCATGTGTATGGATATATTCACATGTAGCTATACCTGGTTCCCTTTGTTCCACTCTGGTGCCTCAAATGCACGTCCTTTGGAAATGAAGTGAATGACTTGATCAAATCTCATCTGAGATGGAAAATGTAGGCATTTTATTGCATTCTCTGTTAACTCAGGAGTGAATTTTTCCCCCTACTTGTTAAAAAACCCTAACACAACAAAAACACATTAAAAAATCCCTTTCAGATCACCTGATTTGTATCTATAAAGATGATCATGAAATCAGGAGTTATGTAGAGAGGTGCAATATACTGTGTTTCAGGAGACAAGCCTGTGTGTGAATATGATTATTTTAATTAATTTCAGGTACAAGCTTTTGCTCCATATCAATGGACCAGCAACAAATATATTTCCTTATAAACAATTTAGAAATACTTATATTTTTCAAGTGGAATTCTTGGTTTTAGTATGTCAGCCTCTGAGCTTCTAGAGGGTTTTTGGATGATAAATATTTTTTGTGTGTGGGTTTTTAAAAAAAGTTGATGCATGTTGCTTGGAACTAAAATCTCATGTAAAGTGGGAAAGTATTTAAAAATAAATACTGCTTTTACATATTAGCCCTATGGGCACAATCTGAGAGTTGTGGTGCAGGAAGAATAAGAATAAGAACTTTTTAAAGGGAAGTTCTCTTGCCTGAGCAAGTTCAAAATCCAGGAGAGGTGGGAGTCGTCTTGGAAAGGAGCTGGTGGAGCTGAGATGATCCTCTCCAGAACTGTATGTGCATGGTTGGGCAGCCACTGCTCCATACACTAAATTTAGGCTGTGTTAGCAGGTTTATACTTATGGGGTGAAATGATTGCCAAGGGGAACTGTAGATGTCCCTGGAAAACCATGTTTTAGCCCTTTTAGCCGTGTTTTAGCTGCCCTTGGTCTGCTCAGTGCCTGTGACCCTCTCCCAGTTCTTGCTCTGAGGTCTCCATGCCACCCTGGTGAGACCTCTGAAATCTGGACTGGAGTTCCCTGGGAAATACAACTTTTTTATTTTTTTCTTTTTTTTAACTCCCAATAAAGAAAATTTAGGTATGGGGGTCATTGAAACACTCCAATTATTTCATGCACCTGCTCAGAGGCTCAAGCCTCCAATATGAATCAGCTGTGCACTGTGGCTGCCTACAGAAGCCTGGGTGCTGTTTTCTCCTCTCAGTGTCCTGGGAAACTTCCAGTGGCATTGGGATGGTTGGTACCAGCCTTGAATTCCTGAATTTCAGTCCTGTGGTGACCAGGGCTGGTCCAGCCTTGATTCAGGTGAGCTGGGGCTCAGGAATTTGGTACTATAGACAAGCAGTGTTTGTAGGAGTTTGAGGTTTACAGTAATGAGTGAAGGATCTGCAGAACTGTGCTGCACTTTCCCTGCTGGCTCTTTGGAGCTGTTGTTTAAAACCATCAGTCAAATCAGGGTTCTTCTCTTCCCCCCTACCTGTTTTCCCACCTTGCTTCCCTCAAAATTCCATTTTAATTTTTGCCCCTCTCATCAAAACTGATGGGAGGTTTGTGGGGGGGCTTTGTATAAAGAAAAGTGTCACTGTTTATTACTGAATAAATAATTTAATGTGAATTTTATTGTTATATTTGTTATGTAGCATTTTCAGTTTTATCTGTATTTCTCAACAATTAGCTAATTCTTTCTTTTTATTCTTATGCAACTAAAGAACTCATAAATCTCTTTGTAAATTCCTGCATCCTGAGATTCTATTATTTGCATGAGATTAATTTTTAAAGCCAAGGATTTGTCTTCTGTTGAAAATGTTGTAAAACAAGTGTTCTAAACTGGTTCTGTACTAAAATTAAACAGAGTGAAAGCCTTGCATCGAAGAGATTTCAAGCAGAGATCTCCTGAAGGTACAGGCTTTCCTTCTCAGACACTCACAAGTGCTTATGCTACAATGTCCTCTTTAATTCTTAACATCTTTTTTTTTAAATGACATTAATGCCATTTAACAATCAGACCTAGTGGAATCACAACCTGAGACTCCTTAGTCTAAGACCCTTTTTTAAATTTTATCATTTCCTGGCAGTTTTGAAAGTCATCTGGCAGATATTTTCCGTGCAATTTATTTACCTCAAATTGATTTTTTTGGGCAAAGTTCAGCAATTCCCACTAAGGAGGTAACTGCCCTTGCTAAAATTATTTTACAACTGTTTAATTAAGAAATGTTTGCATGTCTTCTTCTGGCTGGATGGCTGAAGTTTTGGTGTTTTGGTCACAGATACATCATTTACTGCTCCAGCAGTGGGGGGAAGAAAAACCTCCAAGCTTTGGCCAAGCACTCAGCTTTTGAAAAATTGCCACTTGCACGCAATCAGCAGGGAGCTGTTAAGAATTTAGTTGCAAAACCCTCTGAAGATCCTGACCATATGGGATGTGCTGTGTTTCAGAGCACAGGGAGATGAGCAGGGTTTTTCCCATACGTCCTGCTCTGTGCAGAGTCACTGTGTTCTTCCTTCTCAGGCTGTGAGGAAGGGATGCAGAGAGATGACAGCCAAAAACTCCAAGAGAAGGAGCCCAGGAAAGGGAGAGAGAGGGTTCAAAAATCTTTGTGCAGGAGAGAATGGGATTGAGAGCTCCTGGGACAGGAACAATCTCAACAGTGAAGATGGGATGTGGACTGTTGGAAAATAAGCAAATAATGCCTCGTGATGAATGATCTAGAGTGAGATGTAGCAGCTATCAGAAAATACCAGAATAATGTGAGGACTTAGAAATTTGGAAGGAAAATATAGGATAAGCATTGCAGAAAATATCGTTCTTTGAAGTAAGGTGTGGTTTAGTCAGTGAGAAGAGGCATGGGGTCCCTTTGCTTTAAGACAACCACCCAGAGAGAAATGTACTTTAGGGTGCAGGAGGGTGTTAAGCTGGGAAATGAGATACCTGAAGTGCTTTTTCTTCTCCCTGTAACTTCTGCTGTTGCCAGGGCTGTTCTTCAGCTGCATTGCCCCACACTTGGCTTGCCAGGTGCTCACAGGGGTTGTTTCTATGCTCATTGCATCAAGAAACGAAAGCAGGGGGAGTGGTACATTATTTTGTGACTGATTTTATTAATAATGATCCATGTCCTCTATAGATGTAAATCACTGGCACTCCGTTGGTTTTAGTGAATGTAACACCCATCGAGAATCTTATCAGTTACATCCAGATAAATCGTGTTTTGGGTGCTATCGGCTGGAAACTGGGTCCCAGATGGGTGCATGGCACTGTCCCTTGCAGCCAGGGTCTAACTGGGGTGCTCAGCCCACCTGGAGCAGGGCAAGGTCACAAAAAGGAGAGGAGTGGGGCTGCACTCTGTGCTGGAGGAGCAGAGACGCGCGGCCTGGGGCTGTGTCTGGGTGTCCCTGGTGGCACAGGGGTGTCACCAGCCTGTGCTGGACGCTGCAGGCATGGTGGGGCTGGCCATCCCAGCAGGAGCTCAGGCTCGCAGGGGTTATGCTGCCTGCGTGACGTGGGAGGCCGGGTGGGGACCGAGACATCTGGTGAGAATTCCTCACGGCTGAGCTGTGCCTTGGGCTGGGATGCCGAGTAATTTAGTTGAGTTCTTTTTTGGGGTTGCTGGGAGGAGGAGGAGGAGGAGGGGGGCTGGATGCCACAGCCTTCCAGTAACTGTCTCTCCTTCAAAATATCACTTTTGCTTTCTTTGAAGACAAGAAAGAAATGATATTTAAAAAACCAAAACTACGAACCGGGAACTGCCCCGATGTATTTGCCTTGACAATAACTGTACATCTGCAACAGTTTATCACTATGGGAAAATGAGTGGGTAATAAAGTTTTGATGTTGGCTGTTGCATGTACAGAGGTATCACAGGCTTTGAAAATGATTTGTTATGTGAATGCCCATAGTAGCACCGAGGTTCAAAGGGAGGTGGTTTGTTTTTCGTGCCCATTTAGTTATGAATAACACCAGCTCTAATTTCCTCCTCCCACCAGCAAGCAGAGAGTCCTGCATTGGAAGCCAAATATAGCAACAAAGATTTCTATCTCTGGCCAAAACCAAAAAAATCTGTTCCCTTTTAAGAATAGCACTCTATTCTTTTCTGATGGAGATGGATAAAGAGAAAAGTCAACTTTAAGGAAGCCAGTTTCTCAGTGGGAAACTCCCT
The DNA here is from genome assembly GCA_020466415.1 of Ammodramus savannarum pratensis. NCBI lineage: Eukaryota > Metazoa > Chordata > Aves > Passeriformes > Passerellidae > Ammodramus > Ammodramus savannarum. The sequence continues at coordinate 18,191,031 of JAHXMQ010012338.1, read as the reverse complement.
GGTCTCTCTCAAATGGCCAGTGTAAAAGGTATGCACTTATTTTTTGGCATCAGTGTAGAAGCCAATGAGGAGGCTTCTGTAGAATGCCATCAGTAAAGCCCTTTTGGGGTTGCAGTCTGGATAAATCTTCCCTACTTGCTGGTGTGTTTTTCCTGCACTGCCCTGTCTGCCTTCTGAGCAGCAGGGCCCATGCTGAATGGGAATGCCACGCATTGCACAACTACCCCTGCTCTCTCTGCACCCTTTTCTTTCTGGTTTGCTCTTGTGGGGAAGTTCGTCCCTTGTCTCTGAGGGACAGAGCCCTGCTCCACCTGACAAGGCAGCTTGGGGAGGTCACCTGGAGTAGCATGATCCCTCCTGCCCCCTGGGTTTTCTCCCTGGGGGAGGATGTGCGAAGTCATCCCTGTGCTGTTTCCCGTGACTTCCCAGCTGTGTTGTGCCCTCAGAGAGTGACTGTGGCCAGTGGGGCTGCCCAGAATTGTGGCTGGATGGGCTGGGAGAGAAAGGATGCTGTAAAAAGAAAAAGCAGAAATGTTTGTGGTAAAGCTCTTCCTCAGGTGGTGGTCTGACCTTTTCTGGATGGGAGTTGATATTCCCTGAAGATGAGTGTGCATGTGGGTGTCACTGCCTGTTTTTAAGTAGGATATGGTTTTAGGAGGAGGCACACACCTACACCCACACCCCCTTTTCTCATCTTGGACTCAGATTTTTGTAACTTCTCTCCACCATCTGAGGAGGGCTATTCAGCCTTTCCTTCGAAGGACTTATTCC
>JAHXMQ010012338.1:18174016-18184314 GCA_020466415.1 Ammodramus savannarum pratensis | reverse complement strand
TATATTATATATTTATATATACTATATATAATAATATATAAACATATAATATAATTATATATATAATCATACATTATATATTTTTATAGTATATATTATTACATAATACATAAATAATCTATATTTATCTATAAATTCTTTATATTCTATATAAATTTATATAAAATTTTATATATAATATATAAATATGTAAATAAATATAAAATATATAATATATATTATATGTATAATATATAAATATAAATATATAAATTTATATATAAATCTTATAAATATATAAATAATATATTATAATTTATATAATATATAAATATAATATATACATTATATATTTATATATAAATTATATATTTTTAAAATTTTTATGCTTATATAATTATAAATTATATGTTTATATATTATTATATATATTTTAATATATTATTTATTATATATTTAGTCTATTAATACAGACTGCACAGGCAAAAGGAAGTTTAAATGCATCAGTGGACAATATTATTAATTAGTTTTCAGAATGTAGTGATACACTTAGGGCTGTGGTGTGGCTGTCTCACCCTGTGTTAGCTGCTGCCTGTACAAGCAGTGTTTTGTGCTGGGAAAGCTGCCCAGAGAGCAGCAGAGAGAACGGGGAGGTCCCCCTGCTGTCAGCGCAGGTGAGCACAGGCAGGGGTGATGTGCCGAGCACGGCAGCGCCCCGTGAAACCAGGCCTTGCTGGCAGGTGAGGGTGGATAACGTTAATTACCAAGGCAGGAGGTGTAAACCAAACGAGCAGGTTGGAATCCTGAGCAAGGATTGTTTAGAGTTTACCTCTGTCAGTTTTTGTGCGGGTGGTTGTGATTGTAACCACCAGGTGCAGCCTGTGCAGCAGCTTGGCTGTTACCATTCTCGAGCAATTATTAATAGCACTGTTAAATTACAAGCTAATTTCCTCGAAGGCAGCTTATGCTTGAAGCTTCTGTGATTTAAATGTGAAACGACCCCATTATTCCTTTGCTTGATTGATACTAACTGAGAGTAATTAACATACAAAAGTTAACTCTGCTTTAATTAGAAAACCCTTGCTGCCACCTCTCTAATTATTATTGAAGACAATAGCATTTTTGCTGAATTTACCATGAAAAGTAGCTGTATATAACCACAGTGAAAGGAGATGGCTATGGACTGAATAGAAGTTTTGTCTTCATTTTTTTAAAGGTATAATATCTACCCTAGGTATCATATACACCTTCATTCTTTTAAGGTATAATATATACCCTAGGTATCACATACACCTTTATTCTTTTAAGGTATAATAAATACCTATAGAGGTTTTGTCTTCATTTTTTTAAGGTTTAGTGATTTTAAACTGTAGATCTACCATTAAAAACGATGTACAGGCTCTCATATTTACCAATATTTCAAGGACACCTGTATTTGTATTTAGCTTTTGTGGTGCACTGTTACATCAGGCTACTTTTCTGTCCTTAGCAGAGGAATTAAGATTGAGCTAATTGTGCTGAGTGACACAAACCAAGTTTCCTTCACAGCAGGGTAAATCTCTGCAGCTGTTTATGAACTGGGTATGAGCAGCTGATCTCATCCCAAGAGTTGTGAACCAAGGCAGGGGAAAGGGATAGTGGTGTACCTTACTATCAGACTGGTCATTCAGTAAAACTCTGTGCTTTACCTCTATCAGTGTTGATGATTATCGCTTTTTGGATTTGGTTTTGTTTTTTTTTCTTGTTCTGGAAAGGTCCTATTTGAACCTCTTTAGATTGGCTGCAGCGCTATTAGAGAAGGCCAGCAGAACAGATTTCCTCTCTGACATGTTTTCTGTGGCGTTGTTTTGGTTTTTAAATTTTTTTCTTGCAGATGCATCTGTGTGAAACAAGTAGAAACCATGATTTAACTAGTTGCATAGAAATCTCTGATATATCAGTCCACCTCCAGGAGGTTTAGTGGAAATATCCAGTCCTGCATGCTTGAAAGAGGAAAAAATACCCTTTGCTTATCTGTCTCTTTTTAGGCCTTGTGTTTTGTTCATGTTGGGCAGTAACCTCTTGCAGCAGGGCTGGGTTTGGAGCTCAGGAAAGGCTGTGAGCCTTTGGGATGGAGCATTGCTCTGGGTTAGTGCTTGTCAGGAGACTGGCACAGCTAAACTGATGTGCCTGGGGGCAGCCAGGCAGGCACAAGGGGCCCCTGGCTCAGCTGCAGGGTCTGAGTGGAAATTGGGCTTCTCAAATGGCTTTATGCAAGTTTGCTTTGTAGTTGTTAGGAGTTTACATCTTTCTGTTTACACTTTCAGATTAAAATTACATGTAGTGTGAATATCTGCTTCAGAAGCAGCTTCCTTTGTAATCAAGGCCTTAATAAGGCCAAGGTATCTTTTGGTAAAGGAAAGGGTTTTGCTCCTGTGCCCCACAAATCTTTGTCAGTCACTGTCACAGCTCTGCATGGGAGCAGGAAAGAAGCTGCAGGGTGTGGGAGGATGCAATGTTGGTTTTTGACAGTAATTTCAGTCTGTTCAGTGGAACAGTTAATGGAAAAACTGCATTAACTAATTGACTGCTTTCACAAGCACACAGACTTCAACCTCACAGCAGAAACTGGAAAGAATGTTGCAGTGTAGGAACACATCCTGATAAGATTTGAGATTCTTGCGGAGCTTTCTGAGTGCCTGTTGCAATGTTGGAAATAATAGGAAATACACATTAGAGCAGTGCCAAGGAAGCATTCTCCATATGCCTATTATGTGCAATGGTAAGAAAACAGTGAGTCATTAAAAATTAATACTCTTTTAAATTTCTGTGGCTTCTCTCAAGAAATGTCTTCCACTGCTATAATTGCTGATGTAAATACAAAAATTTTGGTGACCAAAGGTATGCCATGAAGAGAAATGGAGCAATTGAACATTTGTTCCATGCTAATAACTGGTGGGCCAATGAGACAATATGACTGATGGGGCTTTTATAGCATATTCTAGATTGTAGCAGGTATTCAAGATGACATTCTCATCTCTTTATACATTCTCTCTTTTAATGCAAATACTGAAAGCTCTGAAAACAACCCTGTGCACCTTCAAGAGGCCATTACTTTTGATTTTCATTGCAAGCCATTCAAAGATGTTCTTTGGGCTTTATCATGTGTAGACAAAAGGGAGAAGGAAGTTCAGTGGAAAATGGGAGCCTTAAAGAACTGAAGGAAATGTTAGTAGAAAAATCTTATTGAAAGGTCAATTTGATTACTCTCTATACCTTTTTTTCCCACATGTATTTGAGTACAAACTGTATTTTTCTTCTACAAAGTCACAGCTTTTCAGCCCATCATCTAAACTCGGGACAACTTTGCAGCTTATGTGAGTGATTGTATTTAGTCATGAGTCCTTGGCTGAATCAGGGTCTTTGCTCTTAAGTAAAGTTGGGTTAAGCCACTGAGCAACCAGTCACCCCCCAACCAAAAAAGATGAACCTCTCCCATCAAGAGCTGTGTTTCTAAATGCTGAATTAAAAGGAATCTTTTGGCTATGAGGCCAAAACTCCTTGAATGCCATGTGTGTTTATAGATGAGTGGTTCTTGCTAGAACCATCTCACACAGAAATGGGAGACAATACCAGCAAAACCCTTCCTGCAGCTGAGGCTCTCATTGTGCAGCTGTCATTGAGCTCCTGGGTACAAATAACCTCAATGCAGGGGTTTAAAAATAAAAAATATGCCTGTTCAATCTTGGCTTTCTTTGAACTTCCTAGGCAAGTCTTGTCTGTGGAAAAACATTCTGTGCAATTTCAAAACAGAAAATTGAATTGCCAAGTATTGTGGAATAGACTCAGACAAGCACCAAAACCAAGATCTGAAAACATTTGAAAAGCTTTATTTGCCTTCACTTAAATGAGTTTTGAATTCACATACTATTATGCTTGTACATTGAAAATGTAATTTTATTTTAAAATGTCAACAACAGAGTGGTGGAAAAGACAAGATATGGAAGCTAGAGACCAGCAGCAAAAGAAATGCAGCAGAGGCAAAAAGCCCTTTTCATTACAGAGAAAGTACTTTAGGCCAAATCCAGCTGCACTGGAGTGAGGGAAAAGATGCCCATTAACCTCTGTGCAGCTGGATTAAACTCACCCTAGGATAAGTGACTTCCTCAGTGGAGCATATTCCACATTTCATTCTGTGTGTTGAGCTTCTTCATGCTGCCTTAAGTAACATTGGTAGTGCTCAGCATTACTGTGTATGTTATATAGTGTATATATTTTGGGTTTTTTTTTCCTTAAGCATGAGAGGTGTCACTGAGCCTGAGAGAAAATAAATCCTCACTGTTGGTTAGAGGTTGGATAAGTGCATTGTCATCCTGTTCTCTGGATGCTGTGGCACGTGGATCATTTTGTTCAAATTTACACAGAACCACTGACTAAATCCCTCCAGATTGATCATGAACTTCTGGAAATCAGAATATTCTTCATTCAGCATCAGGAACTCACTTTTAGGTTCGTGACAGGTTTTGCATGTTTATAGAAACCAGGGGATAGAATTGAAAAAACAGAGGAGAGGTGTTGACTGACAAGAAGATCTTTAATTTTGTTTATATATAATGAACGTGGCCTAAATAAAGTTGCTGTAGCTAAAGGAGGCTAGATTTATTGTAGGGGGGAAAAAGAACTTTTATAACAAAAATAGGCCTATATCCCATTGCTGAGCAGTCATTAGTTTTTATAAGTTCCTTCCTTTTTCCAGGTTCTAATTGGTGGCCTGTTGGGAGCCCTGAGTGCAGAGCTGTCAAAGCAACCCCCCTTTTCTACTTTTTTTTTGTCACATTCCACTATAATTAGAGAGATGATTACAGTAACACACACAGTACCAGCTGTTTGAAGCTTAATACTATTTAAGTATTACCATGCCTTTATTTGAAAGGTACCAAAACATATGGAAATCATAAAGTATTTCTCTCTCTTTTCTCTGCTAAACTAAAGTTTTGTATTCATATGCTAAGCCTGTGTTTGAAGAAAGGGGAGGGGGAGAAAGAGAATATTAGAAAGGGGGGAGAACGAGAGGATATTTCTGAAACACCCTGCAATAACTCCAACTCATCTGTACCATTCATGCAACTCCAGTTCCCCTTTCTATTCCATCTCTGTCCTGGCATAATTTCTCTGGACACAGAAGAGTGACAATAATACAGATTAGTGCAGCTCTGACAGCTTCAGAATCAATTAATGATGATAAAAATAGCAATAAAACTAATAAAGATATTTCGAGTGCTTCTTTCCTTAAAAAACTTCTTGTTTTTAAGCAGATGTATCCTTTCTAGATGGGGCTGCTTGGGCAGCTACTGGAACTAATTTCTCTGCTAGGATTCAAATTTTCTGTAGTAGAAGTTGTTTTCAGACAGATGCTTTTTTTTTTCTCACTTCTCCTGTATGTTTTAGAAGAAAACTCATATAGAAAAAAGAAAGGGCCATGCACCAGTAAGTAATTTAAAGATACATAAAAAAAAAAAAAAATTACAGCCAAACTTGCCCTGTGCAATATTACTCAGAAATCTGCAGAGCTATTCCAGGGATTAAAGTAACCACAGAGCTTGCATTCTTGGTTATTCAGAGCTAGCTTTCTGCCAAAGCACTTTAAGACTTTGGCATCTTTTGCTTTCATGTAGTGGGGCATTGGGTCCTGGAGCTTTATCCCCTGCACTCAGAGCCCTGCTCGGAGAAATCCCCGGGCTTTGCTCGTGACAGGAGGGAGGAATGCATGCAGGGAGGCTCCAGGGATGAGCACAGCCAGGGCTGGGAGCTCTGGAATCAGCTTTGGCACCCTGGGACAGTGAGGTGTCCCTGTGGTGGAGCAGAGGGATGTGCTCAGCAGTGATCCCCCTGCTCCCATCTCCCACAGCAATTCATTTTCCGCTGCGTGCGGAGCCCGTGAGTGATTTACTCTGCTTCAGCACCATCCATGCTCACACAGGAGCCAGGAAAATGTCACTGCACTTGGAACTGAGTGCCTGGGCTTGTCAGCAGGGGTTTGTGGTGCAGGTTTGGCTGCACCTTTAGCAAATCTGCCTTTCCCTTGGGTGACAGCATGGGCTGCCCAGCTGGGAACGCGCGGCAGGAGCAGCCGCTCCTCTCACCCCAAAACAGTTCTGGTTTGGCTTGAACTGGACTCAAATCTCACTGAGTGATCTCTGTTTGCATTTCTATCAGAGTATTGGGAGGCTAAGTCTGGTTTTTTTTTTAAATCTAAACTGGAAATAAGCATAGAAGCTGCTGCTGCTCCAGTCAATGCAGAGCTCAGCTCCTGCTGGCTCTCAGAGGAACCTGGATGCCAATGGTACCTTGAGCATTGCTCCTGGAAATTGTATTTAAGCCTGATTGTATCAACAACAGCTTTATAAACGTTAGCTAGGAAGAGGAAAGAGAAATTCAAGATAGCAGGAAAGAGAAATTCAAGATAGCAGGAAAATATTTTGCTTTATTTTGGGGGAGAAGAAGTTTGTCACATGTCAGTGTTTTCAGCAGAGCATTATAAATGGATATTGCCTGTGAAAAATTTTTTTTTTTCTTTTCTCTCTCCTCACCTCCTTATTACTTTGGGTTTTTAAAATTAATCCTTTCCAAGAAGCTGGTGTTTTTTGCCTTTTTTGATGTAGAGTCAGTAGACAACTGAGCTATTTCACACTTGGGGAGCCAAATTTTGTCTCCTACTGCACATGTTCCAGCATAAATTTGGGCCTCAGATGTTTCAACAAGAGTACTGCAGGCACAGGGTGTAGAAAATTGCACTGGGGCTTGTGTAGGTGCTCTGGGGAGATAATACTTTCCAGAGTGGGAAATCATTTCACTTTCAGTGACTCAGTGACTTCTTTTGGAGAAATAAATCTGTTTAAAACATCCAACAGATTTAGAGAACAGAAGATGTGGTTTAATTGCTTAATGGAAGGCTGAGTGGAACTTTAAAGCCACGCTCTTCAAAGGCAAACCAAGGCTCTGGCATAAATCAGAGCAGCTGAAAAAGTGCTGGAGTTGTTGTTGAGGGTCACCAGTGTCCCAGTGTCATCCTTTGCTCTGGCCTGGCCCTCCCTTGTCCCCAGGATGCGTCATTCCAGAATGAGAAATCCAACTCTAAGCACCATTTCAGGATGAGAAATCCAACTCTTGCTCCACAGAGACAGAAATGAGGGGAGGCAGGGAGCTGAGTATGGCAGGACATTTTGAGGGATTATGTATTTATGGATAATAAGTTCATAAATATATTTATTTTTATAAGTGCATTCTTGGATTTAACTGTGAGCTAAATGCCTTTAAGCTGTAGTTTGGCCCAAAGCAGCCTCTTTCACAGGGGTGGTGCAGAGACACCTTTCAGACAATTCCATCTGTCCCTTTGTGCTGAGCAGGGCTCATGCACAGCCCAAAACAAGCAAAGAAATGCTCTGGGGATGCTGGGGAGGACCCTGAGGTTTTCTCTGCATAACCTGACTCCCACCAGACAGCATCCAGCAATGGATGAATGGATGGACCCCAGTGTAAAACTTTATCTGGGTAACAGTGCCTTCGCCAGCTTGGAGTTTTTTCTCATTTTTTAAAATTATTTTTTGCCTTTTATTTTATTTCCCCTGAAGCCTTTCTGCTAGGAATAAGATGGTCTCCTACTGGGATGATTAAAACCAGTTGGCTGCCTCTGAAGTGGGCACACCATGTAGTGTAGCACAAGACATGAGGCACTCTGAGAAAGCTTTTGCTCATCTCTCTGCTCGACTGTTGCAGCAATTGAAAAACAAAGAAACAAAAAAACCTGCAGCTCCCCCTCCCCAGCCATGTTTACCTGGAGAAAGCCGTGCTGAATATTGAAACTCTTGAATTTTTTAGACATCAGCTGTGGTCATTTTGGTTTGGCTTCTTTTAATTGTGTTAATTTTTTTTTTTTTTGTTATTAAGGCTTAAAAATCTGAAGAAAAACACAGATTGCAGAGAGAGGATGGATTTTAGTCCAAGTGGACTAGAATGGTGACTGTATCAGAGAAGTACAAGATTCTATATTTATTTATTTATTTACTTTAGAAAAATTCCTTGTTTTGAGGATCTGTAAATTATAATTTAATAATAAATAAAATAAAAATAAATATATAAATAATATGATAAATATGTATATTTATAAATAAATGTGTAAGTAAATGTCTAATAATAAATAAACATATTATAAATATATATTATAAATATACATCTATTTATATATAAAATATATAAATAAGTATAAATAAATAAATAAAATTAAATAATATATATAGATGAATATATTAATAAATAAAAATAAAATATAATCTGCAAATTATAATTACTACACAAATCCATGAAGGACTGTACTTGGAGTAATATCTGCCTACTTAAAAATAAGCAGACTGCACATTCCCTCCTTCTGGATCTGGGTTTTGGCACCCTTTACTATGGAGTGGAGTGAAAATCACAGCCAGCTATTCAACACTAGGAATGCAGGGAGGTGAGGTGCCAAAACAGAAGTTGAGGCCACGTGATTGGTGCAAATAGTTTTAATTAAGTTGTCCAATGGCTCCTTTCAAAATGTGACCTGTCTGTATGAGGAGGATCAGCCAAGTGCCTTGTGGCTCACCTGGCTCTCAGGGACAATTAATTATTTCCACTTTGGTGCACAAAATACAAAAATTATTGCTGCTTGCTTGGGCACCCAGCTGCATTTGATGCTTCAGGTTATCTTATGGAAGATACCTGGAAAAATAATAGTATCCAGGCCATTTTCATTGCAGAAATTGCCAATACCAGTGTGAATTGCTCAGCTTTCTGCTACTGAAAGACAGAGGCTGGGGGATGAGCGAGACACCAAGGTTGGATCTTAAATATGACCCTAAGGGGCTAAAAACCCCTCCCTGGAGGCAGATCACGATGTAGTCAGGGCACTGAAAGCCCCACAGACTGGTTTAGTGTGGTCAGGTGCTAGTTCCAGTGAGTTTTGGCCAGCATTGAACTCTGTGATATTCAAATATCTGTACCTGAGATGATCTGGTTGTGTTCTGAACCAGCACAACCTGCAGCTGCACCTGTTTATTGCTTGGTTTGAAAGGAAAACTTGACATTTTAAATTTGCTTGGAATGGACTCTGGTCAGAACTTGGAGATGTTTTCCCCTCTCCCTGTCCCTGAATGCTGTTAAAATGCATAATGTTGTGCACAATATAATGTTGTGAGCATGATGATAAAATTTACTATGAGGCTGTTTGTCAGACATCTGAGGAGAGGCAGCAGTGTAGCTCTTCCATTTCAAAGGTATTTGGAATTTTCTGTGGATTAACTTTGGTCCCAAAACTCTCTGTTTAAAAGACCAGCATGGTTTCTTCTCTGTGCTTCATAGCATGACACTGGCTCATAACACAATATATTTTAACCATGAGAGGAAAGAAAAAGACCACTTTTGCTAAGCCACAAGCATTTTGTACAGAGATATGTTTTGATTCAGCTTCCTTCATCCACCCCAGATCATAATTTGCTTTGCTGCAAGCTCTGTAGGGCTATGCACAACATGTGTATATTTTTGGACAGTTATTTCAAAACAGTCTTTAAAGCTCATAGGAGGCAACTTTGAATTTGGGTGGGGGAGAGAAAAGGAGACAGTGATTTGGAAATAATCATGGGACATACCCAGTTACTGCTTTTGTTCTGAATATTAGAGATGGCTCCAAAGACCCATATGGACTTGGGCTGTGTCACTTTTTCATAGAATGCTTGACATTAGAAAGGAGCCCTGAATGTCACCTTGTTCAGCCTTCCTGCTCAAACAGCATCACCTGGATATTCCAGACAGCTTCTGAATATCTCCAAGGTGAAAACCTCCACAACCTCTCTGGGTTGCTCAGATCAGGAGGCAACTGGCCAAGGTCTTTTCTGTTTTTCCAATGTTTGGGTTTTTTTTTTTTTTTTTTGCTTTTAAAATGTGTCCTTCTGTTAGGCACTCAAGCACTTCCTTACTCTTAAGGAATGTGTTGGAGATGCCCATTGTGAGGCACACAGGCCGTCTCCAGAAGTAGCATCAGCAGTTCAAGTATCTGTGAGATATTTTGGCTGCTTGCCATTTTTTTTTTTTGCTCATGTATTTAATAGCTTTTTTTGCCTTCTTTTTTGCCTTTACTTTCTTTTTTTCCTTTTTTGCCTTCCTTTTTTCTTCCTTTCTTTCCTTTCTTTTTTTCCTTTTCTCCCCATCTTTTTTTCTCCCTATCTTTTATTCTCCCCATCTTTTTTTTTCCCCATCTTTTTTTTCCCCATCTTTTTTTTTTCCCATCTTTTATCTTTTTTTCTCCCCATCTT
>JAHXMQ010012338.1:18159489-18173916 GCA_020466415.1 Ammodramus savannarum pratensis | reverse complement strand
TTTTTTTTTTTTTCTTTTTTATGTCCTGGCTTTCTGGATTACAGGGAGCCCTTGCAGAGGGGAGTGAGGGGCTCTATGTGCATGCTCAGGGGTGCTGGGCACAAATCAGGAGCAGTGTGGGAAAGGAGGGCCCCGACCAACAGCTGCTGTGCCATGTGCATGGCTGGGCTGGGAAAGGGGAAGGCAGGTGGTTTTCTGATCAATAAATGCTCTTCTGGCCAGAGCCATCTTGTGGATGCACTTATGGATTATGTCCCTTTCACATAATGTGAATTTATGCCTCTATCCCCATAGGAGGCTGGGGCTGCAGTGAATTATGCTTGCATAGCTACAGTATGGTTCAAATTATCTGAGTAGACAAGACTTATTTCCAGTTTTTAATGAAACAATAGGGACAGGTCCAAACCCTGTCAAAATTAACGACAGGAATCCTGTGGGCTCCTTTCCATTTATTCAAGAGCCACCTAAGAGGGCACTTTACCCTCTAGAAAGAAGTTTAAATATAATTTTCTATGACTTGTGGGCTTATTTTCCCTCTCAGGCCAGTGGAGAGGACCCCTATTATTACTTCTGGGAGGGGGTTCAGATGCTAGCATTGGATGTGAATTCTTTGAGAATCTAATTAGGAAATACATCACTTCAGCATTTTTTTATTGTAAACATACATCACTGTAATATGGCACTGTTATGAGATAAATACCCCATATTCTGGAAATATGGAACAATCCCATTTGTTTTAAGAGCAGAAGGCGGGTAACTTTTCCTCAGGATCACAAAAATATGCTGGAAGCATGCTTTGCATTAAATTCCAGAGCCAGTGGGTCAGTGCCCAGGGATGTGGAGCTGCTGGATGTGCAGCCTGTGGAGATGCCAGCAACTCTGGCAGCCTGATTAATGTCACAGAGGAGAAGCAAAGCCATGCTTTTCCCTCACAGTCTGGTAGATTCTTTTTTTAAAGACATGTGTACAGCTTGCCTGTGTGCAGTGATTTGTACTACCTGTGTGGGTGCTAGAAATACCTTAATAACAAGTGGCCTTTAGAAATACCTGTCCTTGTCGTGTCCCAGAGGAGATGATAATGTTGCTGGTGCGTTATTTGCTCTCCATAATCCGGTTTGCTGTTTCAACCCCTTCCAGTGCAAAAGAAATCACTGCCCAGGTCAGAAATCAGTGGCTTTTTGCATAAAGGCCTTATTATCTGGCACCCTGAGTCCTTTTGTGAGCTAGCAGTTTAAACTATTTGTCTGACCTGAGACACAGACTACTTGAATCTGAGTGTTTGTAGCAGATTTACTTGACCTAGTGTTTCCTCTTTTGCTGTTTTTCGCCTCTGATTTTCTGCTTTTTGCTTATTTCAGTGATGGGTACCAATGTAGGAATTATTTCTGGGCAGTGGGTCCTGTGAATACAGTTCTGCACAGCTGGTGGCTGTGGTCTCCTAGAAAATGGTCATTGGTCAAAATAAAAGCATTTAGCAGAGATAACTTTCAGACCTGGTTGGGGATGGGTGGGGTTTATAGCATTTTTTGACAAAAATAGTTTATTTTTTTTGCCCAAAATACATATCCACAATTTCTTCTGTTCTTCTTTCCTTCTTCCCTTTGTTAACCTGTCTCTAATCAGAAAAGTAGTCACAATTCAGCATAAGTGGTCTTTGCTTGAACCAAATGAATATTTAATTCAGATGGGGCCAGACTAATTATTTTCAGGATTTCCTTTTTGTGAAAAATTGGATTTCTTTCAGTCTGGAACCCACACTAATGGCCAAAAATGTTTGAGCTGACATGCATGCCAGCTTCTCTAGGTGCTTTTCCCTGAGAGCCCTTTGTCTGGTGCCATGGTGATTCACTGAGGCAGCAGCCAGGCTGGGAGCCTGCAGAACACAACAAATGGTGCCCTCCACACTGCCATGAAATGGATGGCTGTAGAAAATTTGGGAAAAAACACTTTAAAAAGGTGCTCCTGTCCACCCTGGAGCACAGGCAGACTCAAGGATGAGCGTGATCCTGGAAAGGTGTTGGTTCACTGTCCTACAAAACCTGCAGTAGCATCTTGCCTGGTGGAGAAGGCTGTGCTGAAAAGTTGTGAGACACAGCTGCAAAAACCATCTGATGTCCTCTGGCAAAGCCACAGCCAGGACACAGTTTTCTGCTGAGAAATTGCAGATTATGGCAAAAAACCAGAGCTGTCTTGGGTTGTGGCCTCAGCTCCTGCATGATATCTGAGCACCAGCATTTCTGGGTCTGCCTCCAGGTTGATTTTTCCCCTTCTTGAGGAGTAGGATGAGGCTCAAAAATGAGCAAAGAAGGCGAATTTATTTCTGATTTAATGTAACTCCACACAGAGTCTGCTGGGCAGGGGCACACATTGATGGTAGTGGCCTTTTGGCCAGGAAAAGGGTTTAAATGTAACCACAGCATTTCCCATGCGCTTGAAAATCGCATTTGAAGTGAGGGTTGTCACTCAGAGTGTTAGGAACTCACAGGCCCCTGTGCCACCTCCTTCTCTTGCCTCCTTTCTCTGCAAACACGGGACAATCACAGCGAAATGAAGCAACAAGTAAATGTCCAAAATGTTTCTTCCCCTGAGGGGTCATGTGTTAGGGAAAGGGGCCACATTGAGATTTCCAGAAAGCAATATGGAGAAAAATACATTAAAAAATGCCCCTCTGAAGTGACAGATGAGAATTGAGCTGTACAATAAAGCAACTGCACAGGTATCTTAAAATGGTGTTTGGTTATAGCAGGAATGGTTTATTTATACATCAGTCAGTCCCTCACTTGTTCAATCCATGTGCCTTCTCATTAGCTTGACTATTATGGGAAAAAACCCCAAACTAGTGCATAGTTGATTCTCTCTAATCAATAACTTTGGATATGATTTTCATATAGATTTTGTCAAGGTCCTTGAAATGCAGGCTTGGAGTCCCTGATTTTGTTATTATTTTCTTAGCAGCTGAAATTTTTAAAGCAGTCCTTTGGGAATTAGATCTTCCTCTTCCAAATTTCCAAACAAAAACTCTTGGGATCCCAAGGAAGTTCTTTCCTGGAATATGTGGTTAATGTGCATTCTTCCTGTGCTTTAGGCTGGGTTGAAAAACCTGTGCAAAGACTACACATTATTTTATTATTTCACACGCGTTGTACAGTCATGCATGCCCCTTTACTGCATGTATAGCATTGACAGCTTTGTCAGGCAAATCTGACTTTTGTTAGTGGTTCCTTTGTGCTCTTAAATCTCAGAAAGTGAGTGTGCAACAAATTAAACACTGGAGTCCTGGGTTCCTGCTGCCACCTGCTATGAAATTCCTCAGAGAAACTACTTGGTGTTCAACACAAAAAATAATATAATTCAGCCTGACAGGCAAGCACCTGTAGTTAAAAACCCTGACCTGTGCAATGTCTTGTCTTTGCCATGGAAGCATCTGAGTGCTCTGTCCTGCTAGAGATGAACCAGATGACCTCTGTTGGTCAATTTAAAGTTAAGACAGTTGATAAAGTTCTGTTACCATCTCTTTCCTTAGAAAAGTTGCTGAGGTATTTGCTTACCTGATTGCTTGTTTAAGATCTGGCTGTGTGTCTGTACAGACCCACCAAAGAGTTGGGGCCTTAGGGCTGCCAGTGAATCCCCTGGAATTTTGTCCTGAGCCTGGCAAAGATGAAGCACCTCTATTCCAGTGCTGTCAGTGCCAAATATAATTTCTGATAGCAAATGAAACACCTGAGTGCATAGGTGGACCCAGGCCTAACTGTGAGGGCTGTCACAAAAGGGAAGACCTCAACTGCAGGATTTTTGGAGAAGCAACAGGAGGCAATCTCAGCTTTTGCAGTTTGTTTTGAGGTTACTGAGTTCTCCTTCTGTTAAATTCCACATCTGCAATGTTGTAAGGGAAGGCAAGAACTGGTGTAATTGGAGTCAGACCATTGCTGGTGAGGAGCTGATGGGCTCTCTGACCTTCCCTGGTCTCCTGCAGGAAGTGCAGGAATCAGACAGGAATGCAGGTCCTGAACTTGTGGTCTGTCCTTCTGGATCTCTTGGTGCACACCCTAAACCACTGGGTACAGCTCTGCAGCAACTGCTTCCCAGAAAGGATGTTTTCTTTCTCTTGCAAACATAACATAATTTCTTTACTCCTTGGGTTTGATTCTGGCCAATTATTTCTGTTCATTGTGATGATCTCAACCTGGCACCTGTGGGTAATGGGGATTAAACTCTGAGCCAAATCACTGCAGAATTCCAGTAACATCCTTGAATCACTGTTCTTCTCCCAATTCCCCTGAAACAGAGCTGTAGAGTCATTGAGGCAACCAAGAAGGGCTTTGAGACCTCATTCCCTGACTCTTGTGATCCTCAACCAGAGTAAAATGAGCATTCAACAATCTGCTCCTCCTCCTGCTGAGGGAGCAACTCTGTGCAATGCTCAGCCATCCTCTGTGGTGCAGGTGTTATTTAGGGACACCAGAGCAGCCCTGAATTACTCTATTGGCTGCCCAAATTCTAGTATAAATTTGCATTTCAACCCTGCTACTGCAGGGATTAACCCACCCCTAGGAGCCAGCCTTTGCCACCTTTGCTCATGTTGACTTGTATTTTGTAATATATGGGAACTACTCAGGATGAGGAAATTCAATAGGAACAGGTCTAGCTATCTAGTCACAGTGATTGATCTAGGAGATTTGGCTTTAGGCATTCCCTGTGTCCTGGAAATGTGAAGAAAATACTTGCTTTCCTTTAAATGAAAAGCATGTTTATCAACTACCACAGTTTAAAGCCAGTCATTAACTTTCCCTGGGATCACAGAGGAGCAGCTGCTTGTTTTAGACTGATTTGATGGGAATTCTGAAAGCTGTAGCTGCAGAGCAGGAAGGAAAAGGCAGGAGGTGGTTCTGACTTTCCTGGCTTAGCTCCTGGTTGCTGGTTTATGTTGATATCCTTGAGTGACATTGCTTGTTAGGTAGGGATGAAATATTAATGAAATAAAGTAAAATATTCATATTTCAATGATAATTTTTCCAATTGTAAGTGGTGAGATTTCTGGGCTGAAGCACCTGGTACAACTCACAAGACATGTTTAATGGAGCCATCTTTTTTTCTTTTTTTATTTTTAACTAGCAGCCAGTCCTTGGTAGGTCCATCAAATAATTGCTTTCCTTTTCTTCCCTGATTCACTGCCACCACACAGAAAGGAAGATGGTTCAGGGGACTGATGGTGCCATCTCAGCAATCAGCAATATTTCCCTAGCCTGTAAGTAGAGCCCACACTGCTATTAGTGACAAAAAACTGCTTTGTCTAGATCCAAATTTTGATGCTTTTTGGCAAACCAGACATCTGTCTAAAAGAGCTGCAGAATTTTTCTGTGTATCAGCTCCGCTGCAAAAGTGGAAAAGATTTTGCAATATTTATTTTTTTCCCCAATGAACTAGGATAACTAAGTTAAATACTTCTGAGACAATATTTATTAATATTTATTAATATTGGAAAGAGTGTCTGGAAGTCCTCAGGCTACGGTATCCACTTGCATTTTGGTAACAGATTCTTCCTTAGCTGCACTGAAATAGTTTTCACTAAAAAGGGTGATTCTGAGTTTGAGGCTTGTAAAGCTCATTGCACCAATTCAAGAGAAGAATGCTTTTTTTTTTTTCTTTCTGGACACCATTCATATTATTCCAGGCCACAAATCTAACAAATTAATATAAGATTTACAAGGTCACATGAAATTTAGGGTTTTCAGGGAAGAAAGGCTTACTTTATGGTATTATAAAGTAAAAAATTTACTGTCACTTTAATATTCTGTGAAAGCAACCTCAAGATTTACAGCAGAATGAAAGTTAAGTATTGCCTTTGTTTATAAAATATATATAAATATGTATATACAAAGGAAATGGAGAAATTGATGTTTTGAGTTTTTTAATCAATGCATGTGTGTTTAAAGATTATTTTGGGATAGGTATACATTGTGTGCATATGTGTTTTGATACATATTTTTAAAAGATATTATCCCCAAAAGCATTTTTGAATCATGTTCTTATACTGCTAACTGGTTTTCTGACTTCTGTAACTCTCAGGATTAGTTTTGATTGCTGAGAGTTACAGAAGCCAGAATTTGTGGACAGCTAAAAATAATATGGGGAATTCATAGCTCCATAATGCCTCCAAATTATAAATACAGGAAGCTGAGTGTGCGACCAATAGTGCAATATGTAATATTACTGTATACAAAGACCTTGCAATAATCTGATTTGCCATAATTTGATATATTGTTTCTTGACAAATGGGAACCCTGTAGTTTTTATTCACCCAAACCTTGCACGCACATTTCTTGATTTGTCTTTCAAGAAATTTCACTTCTGAAATATTTTAAGACAAACTTAAACAGTCATGTATCTGAATTGCTCTAGTTCAGAAGAATTATTAATATATTTTCATTCAATGTAAGCACTTTAGGAAATTTGGGTTAGGTACGCTCACAGGGTTTGGGAATTTTTACTTTTTTCTTCAAACTGTTGGCCAGCACCATGCAGTGATGGTCTTGGATGACTTTTTTGGTAGAAATTAGTTGCCCTGAGTGCAGGAGCTCCTTTGGAGCAGCTCTTACCCTCTGGCCAGACCTGGACACCAGCAGTGACATTGCCCAGAGGTGCAGGACAGTGAATGGGTGCTCTGTGAATTTGAATGGTTCTAGGAATAAGGATTATTGATTTGTTTTTGGGTTTGCCCATACCATGGAAGCATTTTGCAGACCCCAGCAATTATTCCTTCATCTTTTAATCTACAGGGATTTACTCCTTGTTTGTTCTTTATACTTATTTCCTCTTCAATCACCTACTTAAACAAGTGCTGTAGGTTCAGTGGCACTTTTTGGTTAAAATTATCCCAAACCAGAAGACAAATAGGAAAATAAGAATGTGGAGTGGCTCCTTTTGTACTTATGAGGACTTGGGACTCACATACATGGAGGCTTGACCGACTCAGAATAGGTCACTTCATGTTACCAGATGTGTTAAAATAACAATCTCAAAGATGTTTATTTAACAATCAAAGTTAGTTCATTATTTTGGGTTTGCTTTAGTAAGTCCTTAAGTACTTTTAGTGGGTCTTTAAGCAAGCCAGGCTGCTTATTTTGACTAAAGTGTCCAACTTTCACCTCTCCTTGAGAGAATGGAGGACAATCATGCTGCAGCAATGCCAAGCAAGGTCACAATATGCTTTCAGAAGGACTTTGTTATTTAGAACATTTGGGAACAGGGTCTGAGCCAATGTTTAGTTTTGCTTTTAAAGTGCCTGTCCTCAAACACCAGATACTTATACAAATGATTATAAATACAGGAAAAATATAAATAATGGCAAGGCCTTTCAGATCACGCCAGATTCCCAAACATGAGTAACCAGCAAGAATACAAATCTCTTCTAGCAGTTTTATGATTTACCTTGTTTCCCCCCAGTTTTCCTCTTTCCAAGAGTTTTGACAGGTAAAGTTGTTTGGCAGGGTTCCTTGAGAGTGGGTGGATTTTGGTGAGGACCTGGGATGGCTGAGGAGGGGATGAGGACCCTGGATGGAAACATCACCCCTACCCTTGTCCTCTCTGCAGCAGGGACCCCAATAATACTGGTATTCCCACCTGTTTGGACTGTAGCAGTAACTCCAAGATAATTTCAGAGGCTGCCATGCTCCAGATCACAGCAAAATTGCCAAATCACATCTTCAGGGTATGATTTCATCCCCTAGAATTCCTTCCTGTGTTAACCCTGTCTCTGGAATAGAAGGGAGTCCTCCAGATGTGACTTGAAGCATTTTGTATTGGGAGGTTTAAGTCTTACTGTTGTCACAGGGGAGAGCCAGTGCCAGGTAGCACAGTCTGAAAATGCTACAGCTTCAGGGTGAAGCACCAGTGTGAGTTACCTGATTCAATCCATCTGAAATATATGCTTCAGCACTGATTTTCTTCCTGGTTTCCATGGAGATAGATGATCTATCTTCTTATTTTTAACTGCAACTCTTCCTGAGAGGGGTAACATGAAGAAAAATGCACAATAACCACGATCCTATTTTTTACTTAGTTAAAGAGATATGCCCTGTTCTTGAGACAAACTCAAGGGATCACACTGATGATAAGAAATCATGGCAATGGTTGTTTTCTTAATTCTGGATGTGCAGCAAAGGGCTAACATGGTATGTCTTTCCTTTAATGAAATAGTCATAAATTGTGACTTTTGGCTCCACTGAAGTCAATGGCATTGCCCACAGTGGGTGGACAAACTCCACTGATGTCACAGCAGTTGGGTTTTGCCCAAACTGCAGCTCAAGGGATTTCTCACAGTGAACCTGAGGATGAAAATAAACTTCTCCCTGGTGTGTCTTACACTTCAAGCAGCCTCTTTGAGGTGGATAAGCTGTGGATGGGCTGCAAAAGCCATCTCAGCTGTAGAAGCACTGAAATGAAAAAAAAAATCACAGTGACTTCCTCAGCAGTGGACTTGCACATGTTGTCACTATTCAGTAATAAGGCACAGCAAAAATACACTTTAATTTTCAGCTAAATGAAGTTGTGCTTTAAATTCTTTTCTTTCTGGGTTTCTTGCCCTTTCTGAACCAGGAAAGTCACAAAGGGTTTTTATAATTTTGGCAGCAATGTGTATAGGACAAATTTTCTCATACAATTGCCACTAAGTAATAGCGTCTTGCAGTCTTAGTATTTCATGTCACTTGTGACAATAAAAGTGTGTTTATAAAGGTCAGAGGTTTAAGGATGCAGGTCATTGAGTTGTTTGTCTGATAAAGTTGAGAAGCTTTGTTAAAATTGGCAGTTTTCTGCTTAGTGTCCCTGGTCATGGAATACAAGAGTTAGGCATGGACAATATGGATTGACATGCTGAATTGAAGTAGGAATCTTAAGAAAAATAAATATTTTAAATTTCTTCTTTTATTTATTATCTAAAATACTAATGCAAACTTGGGATAAAATGTGCATTTAGTTTTTGCTAACATTTCTCCAAATGACAAACTAGGCAGCTTAACTTGTGAAATCTGCAGGAAAGCCAAGGCTCTGCAACCTTTATAGCTGCTACTTCAGCCTCACCAATCCATCACCTACAGCCATGTGGCACGTTCATGCCTGCAGAGTTGGCAGGGAGGCTGTCTATATTTACAGTTCTGAAATATTGACTTAAAGATAAGGATCTTCAGTGATTTTTGGGGTTTTTTGGTAGTTGTTCACCCTGTGCATGAATGTGTATGACTGTTTCTTGAGTTGGAGGAAGGAGATCAAAATGAGAAAGGCAAAGATGTTTTTAACTGCAGCAGGGAGATTATTTGGAGGAGGAGAGGGAACCCCTCATTCTCCTGGGATGGAAAGCTTTGCTTTGCCAGCCAGTGGGACTGTTTGTCTATTGTGACTCTCCTTGGAGTCAAGCACCTTGCCCTGTTTCCATGAGGTCCAAGTAAAAAAAAGAAATCTAATTGCATAGTTAATTTCACTGCACCTGACGTGCTATTCCTGTGCTATGTGAAATGAAAATTCTTTGACTGGGACAAGGCAGGAGTTCAGCATTCAGTAGCAGGGACCTGCCAAATCTGAAACCTTAGAAAAAGAGAGAGAGGAGAGAAGGGAGGATGATTTATTCCATCTCAATAAGGAATTTAACCATATATAACAGCTGGACTACCTATGCTTTTTTACACGTGGATGTGTTCAGATGTGGCCAGAAATAATAAAGCACTTTGGGCATTCAGTGAGTATGAGAAATTTTTGCCCAAAACCATAAAGAGGGAGGGGAAGATACAAGATTTTTTAATTGAGGTTTTGCATGAAAATATTGTCCCAAATAGCTACTGCATGGCAGCAGTGACAAACTAATGCTAGGGGACAGCCATTGGGAGCATCACAATAACCTCTGTCAGGTGCCAAATGAAATCTCTGAATCAGCCTCTGCTTTCAGAGGCTGTGCATTCCCAAAAGGAACATTCACTCTTCTACCCTTCTCTCCTGCTCCATCTTCTTCTACCTGCCAATAGCTGTGAGGGCTGGGGAGCTGTCTGGAAGGCTCTTTGCAGCCTAAATTAAAGAGGCATGTTGATTTGGGAAGACTTCTTCAAAATCCTGTGAGGTGGCAGAAATGCCATAATTCTGTCTCATTCATGTTCTTGTGAAGAGATCCTCTTTCAAAACTTATATATGTTGGGGCACAGCTGGTGGGCCAAGGTTGATATGTATTTTTTCCCCCTGTTTCCCAGTCTAATTCCCTATTTTCTGACCAGATGCTGGCAATCTGGCACCCAGGATTGTACCGATGCACTAAGCAATTTTTCTTTACTTTTCTGGCGCATAGTTCTATTAGGAGCATTGAAACAAAGTAGTTTTAGAAAGGTGAGGATGGCTGTTCCTATTTGGGGGAATATGTGTGGAGCTGGAGAAGGTGCAGCCAGGATGGGAATGACAGTCCTTAGTGAGCAAGAAGTCCTCTGGGCACAATTTAGAGCAAGCTTGACATGGTTCTAACCTGTAGCATGGAAAGGTAAAATGTCTTCCAGCTGCCTGCTGGATCTGGAAGCAAGAAATCTCAGCAGCCTTCCCCTGTGAGGCCCTGCAGAAACTATGTGCAGTAGCAGAGAGAGCTGCTTAAAGGAGGAAAATATGGAAATTTAAAAAAAAAGTTTCAGAAATGAATTGCTTTGGGTTCTGAGGTTCAGAAGAAAGCAAAGGATGGAAATTCTTTGGAAAAAAAATAAAAATGAAAAGGGATCGTGCGAGCTTCAGTTAAATTTCCAAAATTACAGAGCCTGCCAGGGAGGTCTATGCAGCACTGCAGACCCAAGGGAGCAACAAACCCAGTTGGATTAAACTGGCTTTCCTGCCAGCTCACTAAGACAAGTGGGAAGTCCGAGGTTTGTAATCTCCTTTCAAGTTTTCTCTGGACTTGAGTTGCTTGGAGCTTGTTTGCTTGCTCCCTTCCCCCCTCCTTCCTGCCATTTAATAGGAAAACCAAGGATAAAATGCTGAGTCTCTCCTCTCCTATAAAAACACCCCAAAACAAGCACGGAACAGAGCAGAGAGAAATAACCCCGGTGACCAGTGGCCAAAACTCACAAGCAGTGTGTGCATATCTGGAATAGTTGGTGCGCTCGCGTAGGAAATCGCTGGATATTTTACACCTCTTGCAGCGGTTTAGTAACTGGCTGTGGAAGCTCATTCCCCACTTGAGAAAGTCATGAATTATAAAGTTTTTACATCTGTTGAGCATGTTGTGCTTCTCAATCATCCAGCTATACTGAGCCCTGAGTTTTCAGCCTTCACAATGAGATCACTGTTTTCAAGCACGTTCTAGTGGCATTTTGTCAAGCCATGTGTGTTTTCAGCATGGGGGCAGGGAGGGAGGAACAAAAGTATGCTGCTGTTTCACAGGATTGCAATCTACTTTTCAGCCTACATAAAACTGTGGCTGACCCATCAGCAAGAAATATTCTTTGTTTACTACTTCTTCTCCCCCTTGAAATGGTCTGACTTTTGTTAGGAAGAGGAGTGTAAAAGGGAGGAATATGTTTTTCACTTTTGATTTCAATACCTGAATATCTTAGAAAAACCCCAAACAAATAAAACAATCACTGTCAAAAATAACCCCCAAAACAAACAAACAAACCAAAACAAAAAACCACCAAACCAAAGCCACAAACACTGTGCCATCCTTAATCTTCTTCTTAATGCAGTTATTTCACTCTGTGAAGATTCATTTCTGCTTCAGCTGTGTGTTATGAGTTAAACTCTGCTATTGAATGAGAGCTGACCATGCTGTCACTGAGAATAAAGGAGATGTAGCATTTTAATTTTGTTTAGGTATAAGGATTTATAGTAATTAGTAAATCTTAAATCAAACTACTCTAGGTTCATAATAGCAGGAGGTAGATTCCATACAACTAAGAATAAACAACTTGGGAAGGGCCAAGGAGGGAAAACCTCTGCAGAAATTATCCACAAATAATCTTCCCCATAGAAGCAAACAGAGAAATTAATACATTTATCTTCAGTCACCCAGGACTCATGGAGATCCCTCCAGGCTGAGCAATTCACAGGCAGATAGTAACTCCTTGCACTGAATGCATTTGATCATTGCTGTATTAAGATTTTTTTTGAAGTTTTTTTTTCCTGCAGATGGTCACTCCTCACTTAAAAATTGGTCAACCATGGTAACGCTTCTGGTTCAAATTTAGGTGCAAATAACACAAAACCAATTGATTTAATGAAGGCTGATCACTTGGTGCATAGGGGTAGCTTAAGATTTATGCATCTTTTGTACCAGTTTTTTTGGATTTGGAATAAAATACAGTTGATTGTACAGTTTTTACATTGAAACAGGCATTCCTAACTAAGTAGATAACAAGAAAGGCACTGAAAATTATAGCACCATGTAAAATAAGCTGGACTAGCAGTTGGATCAAAAATGTTCTTGCTGAGAAATGACAGGCAGAGAAAACCACTCTAAAGGCAAAACTGCTCTAAAGCACTTGTACTCTCAGTGCTTAATTCAGGTAGTCTGAGTGACTGTAACTCATCTGCTCTCCCAGAGCTGTGGGTGTGCAGGGCCAGCTGGGCCCAGCTGGGCTGGGGGAGCACGAGGAGGGAAGGAAGGAAAAGCTCTGCTGCTCCCTGCCATGTCCTGGGACACATGTCAGACCTGCCTGATGGTGCTGACGCTTTCCCCACTGCCCAGGGCTGTGCAGGGCAATTGGGCAGGGAAGAAATTGGGTTAAATAGGAGCCAAGGACACCACTGTGCAATCCCTACTCCCCCTCCTTACCCCTGGTGCTCACTGATTCTCCCTGAGTGTGCCCTAAGCCCCTCCTGAAGTGCCCAGATCAGCTGCTGCTCTGTGGCTCTGCTGACATGCCCAGAGAAGTGTCCTGGCTGTAATCTTGGCAGGGAGATCAGCTA
Source organism: Ammodramus savannarum pratensis (assembly GCA_020466415.1). Taxonomy (NCBI): domain Eukaryota; kingdom Metazoa; phylum Chordata; class Aves; order Passeriformes; family Passerellidae; genus Ammodramus; species Ammodramus savannarum. Next base: position 18,160,992 of record JAHXMQ010012338.1, on the reverse strand, counting down.
AACCTGACCCATTCCATCAGTTTTCTCCCTTAAACTCAGGATAATCCTCACTCTGCATCGACTGGGGAAACTGCACTGCCATCTCTTAGCCCAAGCGTGAAATACACTTGATTTTCTCTTCCTTTTCATCTCATTGGTGTATTTTGGGTAAGGCCAGCAGCATCTCAGTGAAATTTTTAGGAGGTTCAAAAATGAGTTGTCTGTGCCCTTCTCTGGGAGGTGATTTTGTGACCCTGAGATGGGCTTAGCTGGTTAGAGCATGGTGTCAGTAACACCAGGATTGGGGTTTCAATCCCTGTATGGGCTATTCACTTTTGAGTTGGACTTGATGATCCTTGAGGGTCCCTTCCAATCTGAGACACAGAGGGTCCTGGTAAACCATGTTATTGATCCTTACAGAGACCCCACACCAGCAGTTTCCACAGAAGCCCTACAGAGAGGTGAATTGTTATCACCCAGTATTGTTTCTGTTGAAGAGCTAGGGCAAGGTAGAGGAAAAAAAAATTAAAAATCCCTCTTTGGGCACAATATGGCTGTGGTTGATGTTCCTAAAAATGCTTGCCCACCTGCAGCTAAATGCAATCTGCATCTTGTTTATATTCTAATTAAATAAATCCCTTTCCATCCAGAACATACCAAGGCTGAGGTCTGCTACACCCAAGTGTCCTCAAGTTGGGTTTTTACGTTTTAGCTGCATAAGCTCTCTAAGAGACTCTGATTAAACTTTAACATCTGCTGGTGCCTCTGTTCCTTCTGTTTAGATCATCTCATTCATTGTTTCCATTATATGTATGGACAATACCCTGACCCTTGTAGGATTTCTTTACCCTACTGCAAAACGTTCTATGCAGCCAGTTTTGCCAGGATGCAGAAATACTATTAAAAATTGGGAAAACCAGTCTGTGACTGGAATTCTACTTGGCACATATCAACTGAATGTAAATGGATGTGGAAAAATCAAAGCTGTCTGGAAAAAAATATCTGGAAGGGGATGAAGCTCACCAAAGAGAACTGTTCACTATGAATTACTAAGATATATTTTGATTTTATGGTGTTTACACTGAGCTCAGTCACGACAGAAGTTAAGAGAAGGAGTGCAGACTGGAGGAGGGCAGCTTATGGGTTAATATTAGCTGCACTGTTTGCTTCAGGACCCTGTCCCAGAGAGGATGGGAAGCTGAAGCATCCCTGGTATCAGCACTTGCATGTTAAATGGGATTCCCTCCTTGAAGATATTTTTTGCGTTGTCAGAGGAAGGATGGAGCAGCTGCGGACCGCAGGGCCCGCCCCACCCCCTGGAAATCTATGCCAGATGCAGCAAAGAATGAGCAAGGGTTTCAAAGTGGACACTCAGCATATGGCAGAGAATATTTTAGCAACCAGAGAGCCTCGGATAATTTCAACAGCTCTTGGTACTTGAAGCGGTTCTTGAAGACAATGCGGCCCGAGTCCCGCCGTTGGGTAAAATAAAGAGCTGAATGTCTTCTTCCCTTCTATGTGGAA
>JAHXMQ010012338.1:18127948-18159389 GCA_020466415.1 Ammodramus savannarum pratensis | reverse complement strand
AAGGACATCTTGGCTCTGCCATGAGCACTCTTGGTGAAAGGACTCACTCCATCCCTCACTTTGGACCAAACCCACCCAGTGAACTCAGCCTTTGGTGTTTTGCACAGCCAGTAGTGGATACAAGTTGAAGATGAAAAAAATGAAACAGGAGTATAAGGAGGCAAAGAATAAGGGCACACACTGGGACAGGGTTATAGATCTGCTGAGAAAGAAGATGATTCTTCAGCTGGGATCAGCAAATTGCAAGCTGAAAGGAGAGAGAAAACAAGGGTATATTTTCTGGTTCCTTCCTGGGTTTCAGTAATAGACTTGGGTTCTCTGGTCCTCCACCACAGCCATATTTTCAGAGCCTTAATTTCTTGAATCACTAACTGAAAAACATTTTAATGATATAATACTAGGGATGTTTTCTGAAGAGCTTTTCAAATTTTCTATCTTCCAATGTTGTAGCAAATTGCAGTTATTTAGACACAGCTGCTGCCTTCTCCAAGCGTGTTTGTAGTGTCAAGGTAGGCTGGATGTTCAGATCTGAAGGTTGGGTCAGAGAACTCCTGCCATCAGTAATACACTTGTTTTTCTCTTGTGTGATGTGCACCTTATTCTTCTTCACGAACAATGGGTTGAAGTTATACCCTTATTCCAATTTACGTCAGCATTGGATGTAAGTGGAAATATTATATATATATATATCTCATTGTGGGTTGAGACATTAATTCTTATATTTGGTCATCTGTCTTTCATGGATATATTTCATATCTGAGCTGAAGCCAATATAGGAAATTATATTATATCTCTTTCCTTGGGTTTCCCAAGGGACACCTTCAATCTTTTCCTATAAGCCATACCCAGGGCTGATCCTGGGCACTCAGAATTAATAGGATGCTGCAGCCCTCTGGTTGCAAAATTTGTCTTCACAGGAAAATTTTCCTTCGCCTTTCACAGTCAACAAGGTCATGGACTGCTTTTCTGAAAATTGCCCATTCTAAAATGTGTATTAAAAACTCTTGCCCAAATAGTTCCTAGCAGAGCTCAAATACAGCGCTCGGCAAACACTTGCTCTAGTGCTGTGGTCTGCTGGCTGAGAACAACAATCATTTAAACAGAAGCTTAAACAGAGGCATTCCCTCAGTCCAACACAAAGACATTTAATATTGTAATTATTATAATGACAGAAAATGGTGTGCAGTCTGGGGAAAATAGCTGTGATCACATGTTTGAGTGCATTAGTGAGCATTAAGCATTTAACTTCTCTGCCTCTCCTCTTTGTTGCCATGGTCGTTTCTAATTTTGGTTGTACCTGGTACAAAATTTTTCAGCACCTTCTTGTGGATCTGTGGGTTTTGTGGATCTTTGTGGAGCATCGTTGGTCTTCCTTTGGAAAAACTTAATTCTGTAATGTCAGGTTGTGGGAAAAACAATAATACCAGCAACTAATCTGTAAAGAGTGTGTTTTTAAAAGACAGAAATTTAAGGGCATCACATTCAGGATTATGCTTTTATTTGATCCATGCCTTTTCTCAAGTCCTGTTTCTTCTATGTCTTTTGAAATCCCCACTTTGCTGCCACAAGGCTGAATTAAGGGATAAAAAGAAACTTTTTTTTTTTTTTCTGAGGAACTTTCAACCTGCAAGATCTAGGTTCTGGAACTAAGAAAAAAACTCTCTATGCAAACACTACAGTAGCATAACAGTATATATTTTGTCATATCTAAATATTGTATTTCTCTGAGTCTTACTTATTTGACTCTCAGATACAGAGGACAAGGCAATTAAATTAAAGTGATGTAAGGTCTAGAAATAAAGACTGTGTTTGGACCAATAGCATCTAAATATAGAATGATTCTAGTAAAAAAAGAGAAAAATATCCCCGAGAAAGAGCTGTTTCTCTTTATTTTGAATTCTTTGAGTTTTCTCTTTTTTCCCCTCTTAGTAGTTTCAAGTTCAAAAACTTAATACCTTTTGCAGAAAAAAAAAAATCCACAATATTACAATAGCAAAAACACCATGTCCTTTATAATGGAACACCTATTCAGGATATCAATAAGTTAGATGAGCCTTTCATAAAAGCATAACAAACAAAAAAAAAGGAGAGCTGTGCTTATCATCTATAGGAACACCTACCAGACAAATTAAAAATAAGGGCAGCTCTGATACTGCATTCCATTTCACTGGCTTCTACCAAATATATAGAAAAGAGTGTTGAACATGCTCATGATCTGGATTAAATCAGGAAGGTCGTCTAAAGGCAGATTTAGATCTAAGGAGAGCTAGGACTTAGAAAGTTCCCTTTAATCTGGTCTGTGGTACTGTAACAGCTTTATAAAGCACATAATCTGAGTGACTTCTGAATGCTGCTGATCAGAAAAAAAAATTCTTTGGGGTTCTTTAATTCTGCTAAGAGGAGTGCCCCCGTCTTTTTATTAGATGGTTTAAAAGAAAAATTGTTTTGCAAACCACAGCCTGTAGGTGATAGAATATTTCCATGAAAACTATTCATGGAAAAAACTACAATTTCCATATTCTTACTTCATTCTCCTCTGCCTTAAGAGAAAAGGAAAATCTCACTAACATTCTCTGATTTAAATAATTCTCCAGGGCAAAAAAGTAGATTCTGCATTGAAGGAGACCTTGCATTACTTTTAATATAAAAATTGCATCAAATTGTGACAGGGATGGAGTAGAGGGAGTGAATTCAGCAGATGTAACACTTTTCTTGGACTGAAGTGATATTTGGCATAAAATCAAAGGGCTAGAAGTTCTTGTGTGTGGTACTAAAACCTTGAGGACAATATATTTAAGTAAAAACAAATCAGAACCAAAACACAGGGCCCAAAACAAGCTGAAAGGGTTCTTTCAGTCATCAGCTGGAAGAAAGATGGTCGTTGTGATCTGGTTTGGGTTTTTACCCCGTTGATGTGTAATTAATCCTCTCTGCACCTCCTTGCAAGTCTCCCTTTTCAGGACACTTGAAAAACATGACAAATCAGGCCAGGTGGAAAGCAGACCACTTTCTTCACACTCTGCCTACAGAGTTACTCCTATGTGTAATTTCCTTGTGTGTCACAAAATTAACCTTCAGATGGTGAGCTGAGCTGTCTCCACAGCCCTCCATGGCACTGCAATGCTCCAGATGGAGCTGTGTAGGGCCCAAGGTTTTGGTATCACCCATTTCCTTTTTACTTGAAAATATTTTTGAGCATTCCCACTTTTGTGCCTGCATTAATGCCCCAGGAATCACTTCTGGGTGGAGCCTTGTGCTCAGATCTCCATTGCTGTGGGATCTGCTCTTCAGCACGTTGGATTCAGTGTGAAATAAGCACAAACTGAAGAGCTGCTATGAGTGGGCCCTTTTCCAGAGGAGAGGCCTTTGCTTAACATCCAGAGCAGCCTCTCTAGCTGGCCCCTGTGATTATTCTCTGAGCACAAATAGCTCTCCTTATAAAATTGCCAAAATCATGGATAGCATGAGCTTTTCCTCAAATACTGTTAAATCAGTCATGCGAGTAAAGCTGAAGTTCTGCATCCAGATCTGAAGGAAGTCTGAAGCACAAACTGGGTGAAACTTACTTGGATTTAGGTTTTCTTTTCTTCCTGTTCTTTTGGACTCACATGTGTTCTCACATGTGCCCTATGGGTATGGCAAAGCAGAGCCAACATTTAAAGTGGTAGTTAGTGTGCCTTTTTTTTTTTTCTGCCAAAATTAAAATTGTTTGGCCCTACACATGCTTACACAAGATGTTACTGCTTTTAGTTTAGGTCCTCATTGTAACAATAACTTATCTCTGATAAATAATTCATTTCTGAGGGTATTGAAACCAGGACTTCCACAGAGAAATGGTCTCAGAGGAAAGGTAAAGGGTTGATTTAGGAATTAGATAATGCAAACCCATATCCTCTGTGATGAGTGTGAGATGTTCAGTGCTGTGTTTTCTCATGTAAGCAGCAGTGAGTCTATGCAAGCAAACTCACTTGCACTTACATTTTACACTTCTCAGTCCTTGTATTTCTTCCTGCCTAACTAAATGCTGACTTTTTGTTGTTAGAAATGAAACAACTTCATCAATCTGCTAGCTCTGCTGCCACATTTTGATTGTACTTGCACTGGTAGCTCTCCTGAGGAATGCCCCTCCAGTGGGAACAAGGGAACCTCAATACCTCACAGGGTATCCTCTCTGTTTAAACTGTAAATGATAATCACCAGGAAGAACATCAAGTGCTCCATTAATAACACTGATTCAACTCCATAAATCTACCTATTTCCCAAAACTCTCTGAGGCTACCTGAGGGTTTTCACAAGCTTCTTCAGGCTCCAGATGAACCTAAGCAGGTTTTGATCTCAAAAAGAATAATACCAGTCAAAACCACTGTATCACCCAGCTACCCTTCAGGTATCATTGGTGGGCAAGGGGAGGGACAGAAAAGCTGTCTGCTTCTTGGGCCAGCTGAAAGCTTTAATTAGATAAATATAATTTCTGAATTATACTGAAAGTTGTGCTTTGTAACACCCTTGGTGATTTCACTGGAATTAGTGTGTTTTCATTAGGCATCAGATAAGTTGCTGTCTTCTGCCAGCATATTCATCTCTCAACAATATCTCCCCAGCAGCAGCTGCATCAAACAAGTTTTATTTTCACAGCAAAGGTGTATCAACAAGGAAAAAAAAATCCCAGCCCACAAAGGAGTACTAACTTTGCTAAGATTGGCCTGGCTGAGGGGTAAAACTTGATGATCAATAGCAACAGAAAACACTGAGTGGGGGGAAAAGCATGACACATATCCCAAGAGGAATAAGAAAGTATGCCCTGCTTATATGGTTAATCTTCTCTGTAGGCTTGCTCTGCAAATTTAAGGAAGATTAAATTTCATATATGCTGTTTCTTGTTTTTTCTGGCAACAATAAACTTAAATTTGAGGGAGGTGGGGGAGGGAGAGGCTGAGTGGGGAGAAAGAGCCACAGTAAAGTGTCTGCTGTCCATGTAGTTTTGCCAGACTGCTGTCTCAATTGAGAGCTGTGATCGAGATTTATTGGGCTTAAAATATGAAACAGACCTTTCATGTTGGAATTCTAAATATCTTCTTAAGCAGTAGTGAGTACCACCAAATGCTTAAAGGCAACACACTAGAGTTCAAATCCACACAATAGTTTCTTCTCTCTTGTGAGCCAGCAGATTGTAGGAATCTTGCTCCATTTTACATTTGAACTGGGCAGAGTATGTTGAATGTTATTATCATTGTCTGAAAATCACTTTGTCTTTTTATATTAGATTTTGGCTCAGATGGTCGAGATTGCTTGCATTTGAACATGTGCATTGAATGGGCAGGTTTCTCACTTAAGTTAATAAAGAAAATGCTTGAATGCATGCAAGATGTTTGCATCTTGGTAGCACATTTTATTAAACCCTTGGTTGTGCAGTGGGAGCAGGAACAGCTTGGGAAAGGTCTGGGCTGTTTGTTTCATGCCACTTTGCCAGCCTCCTGTTCTTCTGTTATGCCAACAGCAATGTTCTATGGGAAAAACAAAGCTGCCTGCTGGAGACATAAATCCAGAGCCAAAGTTTCCTCTGTGGACCTCAAGACTTGGAGAGCACAACGCCTTCTCTCAGTATCATTATGTTTTATAAGTGCATTCAGAAGAACTCATCTTCTTTAGTTTATTTAGTAGGTGCAGCAATGAGAACATATTTAGGATTGTTAGGCTGTGAAGCATTGTTTATGAGATCTGGCTAGGCTGCAGGTCAGGTAGTAGTTACATTGAACTTCTGGTACCAAAAATTTGATTATTTCAGATTTAATAATTGAATGGAGTTCCAATCAGCAATTAAAGCCTGGCCAACAGTTTTTTAGTAGCATGTAAGAAATGGATCTTCAGTAGCACCCCTATCAATGATGTGTGGACCAAGTGACCTGTTGAATGTCCACTGTACCTGTGCTCATGGTTTGCTGCAGAGTAAATAATAAATAAATTGCAAAGAAAAGGAAAAAATATTGAGAAAATTCCATGTGTGCTGGATTTATTCTCTGATTTGATATGCACAACTGAGTAGCTGGTGGTCCAATTATTGGTCCAAAATGTTAGGTCTGGGATAATGAACATACTTTGGACTCGTTGCATTCCCCATGCAATGACCCTGATCCACTTCTCATTTTTGTGTAATGTATGCTCGTGGCACTATAGCTCCACAGTGGTCTGGCATTTGCATTGGCAGCAGTAGGATTCCTGGATATAGGAAGAATGACAATAGCCAGTGTGGGAAGGAATGGGTGACAGTCAGGACACCAAACAGATGTAAAATATCTTGTCATTCCCCTTAACAGCTGTCAATCACAGGCCCTTACTAAATCAGACACCCCTGAGGGTGAGAGTCTCTGTTGTCTTCTGATTTTCACAGAAGCTTCCCAGCAGGAAGCATGGTGGGGCAGCTTACCTGGGAAACCCAGGCTCCTGCAGCCTATATCTTTTTTAGACAAGTCTAAAAGCAAGCAAGCATGAAAAGTAGGAGCTCCTTGCTCTTTGGGAAGGCCTCACTGCAGGACTGGGCACAATGGAATTAGCATCCAATTTGTATCAGTTCCCATTAGGGTCAGATCAACTTGTGTTATCCTGTTAGCTTACAGCAGCTAGAGAGACACACACAGATGGGGCTGTGTTCTGAAGACCAGGACAAAGCCTTGTTATGCTTTTTTTCCCCCTACTCCCCTCCAATGGGATTACAATGGTCCCTGTTGTCTGCCTTTGTTTGGGCACTCCTTGATTGACAATACCCTGGGAGATGTCACTGTCCCTGCTCCGTGCATTGCAATAGCCTGGAGTGCCAGGGGTGCTTTAGGGACCATGTCACTGTCCCTGCTCTGTGCATTGCAATAGCCTGGAGTGCCAGGGGTGCTTCAGGACCTTGGTCCCCTCCTTTTCTTCAGGTGTTGTAAACATCTGTCACTGCTCCACAATGACGACCTCTTGTTGAGCTTACACGTCCGATGCTCCATCACGCAGTGTCTGAGGAGGATGCAAGAGAAAACTTTAAGTAGTGACATGAATAGAGGGCAAAGAAATAGGGCAACTTTATTATGGACTATCATCTCAGAGTAGCATGTGTGGAATGTCAATTTAATAATAGAATTGACAGCTTTTCTCTGGTTTCCGCAATGCCACAAGTGTTTCTTTGACAGTTTAAAAAATAGGCCCTTTGTGGCAGGCAGTGAGTGGCACCACATACATTTGTGAATGCCCTGCATAACTGAGATTCCCCCAAATGCCACTGTCCTCAGAGCAGCCCCAAGAATCCTTCTACATTGACTCGGGGAAGTGGTGCATGGAAATTTAGTGGTCCTGAGCAGTGTAAAATATATATAGTGTACAGTAGCTGGGAGGATTTGGGCCACCTAAAGAGATGCTGAGTTACCATTCTGTCAGGAGGGGGTTTCTAAATCAAAGAGGATGCATGTGCCATGGCAAAAGTTGCTAAATAGCTGGCAATAAATTTTTGGATGATTGGTGACAATTTTTTTCCCATTTTCCATTCAATGATCATTCACAGAAAGCTTCCACTTTCTTGCCATAGACAAATACTAGTGACAAAACCAGAGGTTCATAACTTTTTTCCATTGTTCAACCAAAAGGTGAAAGAAATAAAAAGGCAGAAATTTACATGATTTTTCTCTTGTTTGTTTTTTATCTGGGGAAGAAATTCCAATTAGTCCCTTCAGTTTAGTGTTAATTAATACAGCTGTTCTAGAAAACAAGGGACACAGTCTGGGAAATAATATTGCTCCTCTACTGGCTGAAAATACAGGAATAAATCAGAAATCTCTCCTTTTTTTATATGTTATTTTCAGTGTTGGATCTGACATGAATTATCTTAGCGGAGTGCAAAGCACACTCTGACTTTTTAATTAATTTTTTGCCTCAAAGTTTGGAGAGTTTATTTGTCTGTAAATCTAGGGAGAGAGCCATTCAGTTAGCTTTTATTCATTTTCATGCAACAGTTTTCCAACATATACTGACAAATGCGTGGGAAACTTATAACTGTATGAAAAAGAAAAACCCTTTTTCCTTATCTTTTGGTGCTTGTAAAATTGGTTCTCCTTCAAAGATGCAATTTACAGTGACTGGTTGAAATTGAAAAGAAGCTTAGTCAAGGGAAACACATCAAAACTGAGAGCCCTTATACCTCCACACAGCAAAGCAAAGCAAACAATCTCTGTTTATTCCCTGTGATGTGTTGGGAGAAAGCAATAATTGTGTCTGAATGAAAATTCGGTTGTTCAAATGATCTGCAAAATAGCCTTAAGTTTTCCTCCTGTGGCAATTTCATGAGGAAAGCAATTACTTGTGTCTGTTATGAGATTTGTCCCATTTCTCAAATGCCAGACACGTATACTCTAAATCAGACTATTTGGTAACTTTTAAAATTTTGAATTGAGTAGCATTTGGACTTATGACAGAAAGATAGCTCAAGGATGTGTTCATTCTTCTGGAAGAAAGGGATTTTAAGGCTCTTGTGCTATCAAAATTTACTAATATGTGCATTTTTTTTTCTTTATTTTGTGTGTGAAGGTTTTCTACAAAGAGAAATTTTTCTTTACCTGGTTCTCAGAGGTTAACATGAATGTTTCTTCTCAGATTCTTTCATTTATTATAGTTTAGAATTAGATCATTAGTGAACTTGTAATTTGCATAGTTTGTTTCCCTTTTAAACAGTCAACATCTTTGAAGTGAAAGCTTAAGTCAGACAAGCTTAGCTCAAAAAAAAAAAGGCATAGCTTTACAGTGCTGTCACTACAAGGAGCTGAACCACAGCCAGTTTAGGCAGTATTATATCATTGGAATTAAACTGGTTTCCTGTCCTCTTGAGAGAAAGTCTTTAAAAAAGAGAGGGGAGAAGAAAACAATATTCTTCTTGTTTGACTTTTGAGCTTTGTGGCCCTGTGCAGCCCCCTTGTCACTTCCATTATCCAAGGAAGCATGTTTCTTTGTTTGGGCATCCAGGGCTTCTCATTGGATGTGGTTTTTGTTGAGATCTTTATGGCTACGTTACATGGGGCAGTTGTGTTGTGTTTAGCAGGAAACTCATCCCCACATAAGGGGTTCTGTCACTGGTGGAAGCAAAATCCCTCAGAACAGATTTTTTTGGGTTTTTTTTTGCTTTTTCCTGGGCTATAAAAGTTGGTGCAGAGTGTGTCTCCAACCCCAACCCAACTTGCTCGTAGTGCAATCTATTTCTGCCAAGGGGTTAAGATCAAAATGCCCTGAACTGTCTGGATGGATACAAATGCTCTCCAAATACTTTTTAATTTTTTTTTTTTTTTTTGAGTCTAGAAAGACAGAGAAGGCATGAATTAACTTTTGGATCTGATCATGTTTTGGGGGGCTGAAAGAAAACCAGACAGTCTAGCCCTTACTCATTCCTCTCTGCTCACACAAAAAAAAAAAAAAAATCAGTTCAAGGAACAACTAAGAACACATTTCTGAGAGTTTTAGTCTGCTTCCTGTGTGTAAACAGAAGAAAAAGGAGACTTTTTCAGAAATGTTGCTCACAAAACAGTTTGTCTATATCTAATTTGGAGACAAGGTTTCAGTCAGCCTGACCTCACAGTTGAATAAGGCTGGTGGTCTCAACCTGACACTTAATTAGTATTTCCCCACTTTACCATTATACTGCTTGCAGTTTGGCATGATCTGTGATTTCTCCTCAGGAGACCCCAAGTTGTGCAAGGCTGGGGCTCCTTTGGGTTGGGAGAGGAAGCTCAGCTGAGCTCCAAAGGGAAGTTTAGAGACTCCATCCACGCTCACCATATTTTCACCACTAAACTGGAACACAGCTGATGAAAGCCTGGAGCCTGCAGCTCAGCTCCAGTGAGAGGGAGCACAAGAGAAATGTGAGGAGCTTCCAGGGTACAGCTGCTCCCCCAGCACCCATTTGTTCCATGGGAGGTTTCTGGACCCCTCACAAGTGTAAATTGGTAATGATAGCCCAGCAAGCAGAGCAAGGAGGCTGTGCTTTTGTAAAGCTCTCCACCAGTGCCACTAAAGCCACTCTGGGGTAAAGGGATTGGTGTCCCAATTCACAGAATTAATTTTGCACATTTTATCTATAGGGAGAAAACAAAGTGTTTCAGGCTACAAGTAGTGTTCATGTCCTTACTCTTTAGTTTTTGTGGACTTTTTTCTTTTTATTTTACTTTAACCTCATTACTCTTACCTCATTGATTTTCTTTACCTGAGTAAATTCTGAGCTTTTGCTGAAGCGTAAAACATTCTTTCTAAATGCTTAAAAGTTGTATGTGGGCAAAATGTTAGCACTTGTCACTTCGTGACATAAATTTGATATAGTGAATGAAAGGGAAAAAATCTCTTTCAAACAGAGAAATTTCTGTAATCTGTCACTTAGGACTTGTATAGTACATGCTTCAGGCACAGGGTGAGGTGATGATGATTGAAAGTTATTGGGAAATTAGAGAAAAACTTACCTGAACTAGCACAATGAACAAAATGGTCACCAAAGGAATGCAGTTCTAGCCACTGACTGGTAGAAAAGGTGCTGTCCCTGATTCATCCAGTCTTAGTCCTTGTTTCCTGACAAGAAGCCCAAGGAATCACTCCTTTTGGCCAGACTCAATACAGTGATCATTTTGTCTCAGAGATGATAAAAATGTTGGTCTTTTTTACCCTGAAGGAAACCTTTCCTGTCTTATCCTGCATTCCCTCTGCTGTGAGGAAAGCCATGCTCAATTCTTCCTCTATCTTCTAGGCCAACATGAATTCAGTTCTTTCTACAACTTTGGAAAATACACCCTTTCTGTACAGATTCTGCCATTATATCCCTTAAAATTCTTCTTCTCCTCTTACAGATCTTCTAATCTCTTGCCAGTAAGACAGAATCACAGAGTTGTTTAGGTTGGAAAAAACCTTTACGATCACTGAGTCCAATTGTAAACCTCACATGGCCAAGTCCACCACTAAGCCATGTCCCCCAGTGCCATGTCCATGCTGGTTTTGAACATTTCCAGGCCTGAGCCTTCTTTACTCTCCAGGCTAAACACCCTCAGCCACTCCTCATCAAGTTTGTGCTCCAGACCCTTCCCCAGCTTCATTCCCTTCTCTGGACTCATTTCAGTCCCTCAATGCCTTTCTTGGCCCAAAAACAAACACAGGACTTGAGGTGTGGCCTCAACAGTGCTGAGCACAGAGGGACAATCCCTGCCCTGCTCCTGCTGGTCACCCCATTCATGATTCAGGTGTCTATCCCTGCCCTGCTGGTCACCTCATTCATGATTCAGGTGCCATTGGTCTTCTTGGCCACCTGGGCACACTCTGGCTCATGGTCAGGCACTGCTGACCAGCACCCCCAGGTCCTTTTCTGCCAGGGAAAGATCAGGTCTGACAATTTCTATTTGATGTGTTCTAGATATAGAAGGTCAAAGATCCAACATGCCCACCAGGTCACTAAACCCCGATGGCCTGACTTGTCATCCAAGGTCTGTGAGGGAGGAGCAGGCTGGGGACACACAGCACTGTCCTCACACCAGCAAATGCCTTGGGCAAGGAAGATCACCTCTTACAGCTCATAAACACTCACCTGCCCTGTGCTCCCACTCAATCCCTACATGCCTTTTAAATCCCTTAGGTTGGAGACCTTGAGCATTTGCAGACACAGGGCCCTGTTGGCAGCCAGTAACCACCACGTGCAGGCCTTCCAGTGTCACCAAATTCACTCCTTGCCTCTTGGACTCACACTGGAGTGTGTTGGGTTATTTCTGTCTGCTTTCCTGTACCCTTTGCCGAGACCTCAGCTGTTTTTCCCCTCTGCAGCTGATACCCCAAGTGCTGGGGGCACTCCCAGCTGGGGACATTGCTGTGTGTGAGGAAGGCCAGGCTGCGGTGCAGCCCCTGCCATGGCCATGCTGCAGAGCCCTGTGCCTCCTCCTTGGGGCCCTCCTGCAGCAGGAGCAGCTGGTGAGCAGATCACAGATGGGAGAATCAGAATAACATATGAGGTTAGAGAAAAAGAGGGTGTCTGCTTTGCTGCAGCACAAATGCTAAATGCCAGGATGGCTTTTTCTGAGGGAGGAGGAAAAAGAAACTGCAGGTGGTGCTAGGTGAGGAGGTCTCTAGAACAACACACATGGTTTGACAGACTTGCCTTGTACCAAATTCTTTGGAATGAGGTGCTTATCTCTGAAAATTAAACCCTGAGCAGTGCTACATGTGCAAGCCTCTTGCTTCTAAAAAATGCTAAATCTTCTGAAACTTCATGGAAAACAACTTGAAGGTAGAACTCCAGCAATAATGATAAGCTAAGCAAGATGAGTTCATGTACAAACTCTCCCTCTGTAGAACAGGACATACCAGTGCAGTAAACCAATTTGCCCAGTGGCTGTGTAGGGGTCCTGCATTTGTAGCAAGTGCACTGTGACCCATGGCATGTTTACCCTCAGAAAGCCCCCATAAATCAATAAATGCTCACAGGGGGTGATATGAGGCTCAGAGAGTCAAAATAAGGTACCAAGTTTGGCCACCTGGCAACTTGCTGCTTTGTGAAAATATCTCCCCACTTGGGCTGGTATTGGGATTCATCTCACACCACGATGAGTTCAGGGGATTCTGCTCTCTAAACTGATAGAAATGTGTTCCTCTCTCTCTTGCTGATTGATTTTCTGTCTGTGAGGTTCAGGAAATAGCTAGGGTGAGGGCAAGAGAGGTGATGGCAACTTGAAGCAATATGCAAGAAGTGGGGCTATTCTTGTTAGAGAAAGTGAATCTTCGTTTAGTAACGGGTAATGATTTTCTGAAGTGGGGCTTTTCTTAGCAACACTCCCACTGGTTCAAAAGAAAAAAGGGAAGAAACCATGCTGCAAAACTTCTCCTGAAGTGCCTCAGCTCAGGTTACAGCAGGGCAGTGGCTGAATAGAATGGGTTTGAGATTGAGTCTTGAAGGGTGAGGATGACACCGTACATTTGGGATCATCCTTCCTCCCTCTCCTAAGCTTTTGTTCCATTTTATTGTTCTGAATTCCATAAAAGGAGACTACAGGAAGAGAGAATTTTTTGATTATAGTTCCATTAAACACACATGCTCCCAAACATACTCAGTTCCTTCTACAGTAGTGACTCATCAAGCATTACAGTAGAAAATAGTTATGTATTACATAGGGCTGCTGTGGAGAGCAGAAAAGAATGTGATTGTGCAATTAAAGTCTCTGTATTTGAGCACTTGAGATGGGGAACTAAGCTAAAATTACATATAAACCATTAATTTATCCATTTCCTGACTATAATTCCTTGACTGTCCAAGCAGATGGTTGCATTAACATGGGGTGGGTGGGTTTTTCTCATGTAAAATAGCAATTTTTGGGTTGTTCCTAATAATTTAATTATTACTGTATCCTTAACCACAAATAATTTCATTCATTAACTTCAGTCTTAGCTTTCCCTAGGGTATGATTATTATGAAGTAGATAATATTTTAATCTGGTCAAATGTTCTGCACATTAAAATAATCTGGATATTTGCTTACAATATAAGTTATAGGTTTGAGTCAAATTTAAAGTGACTTATCCAAATTTTCACATTTGGGTGAGATGTCCATGTTTTTGGAAGGAGGGAGTCTGATTTGAGAGAAGCTGTTTGGAAATAAACACCCTCAGATGTTGTCTAATCAGAAATTTCTGCTCCAAGACAGGCTTCTTTGTCACTAAAAGAAACATATTGTCTGAAGAAGAATTTTTCTTAGCAACATTGCCATTTGTTAAAGAGCAGAACAAAAACATTTAAGTGATTTTAAATTAATTTCACGTTTACCTAGAGAAAAACTTCAGCCCAACCATCTGCAGGAAAAGGCCACTATAATTCACGTTTCTATAAACATGCTGTGATGACAGGATTTTTAATACTGCACCTGAAGGAGAAAGATAGTGTACAAATGTAGTGCACCTGCTGGCTTGGGTGTTTATATGATCAGCTAAGCAGGAGCTCTTAATACTTCCCAGCAGATCTCTGCCAGTGGGCCTGCTATAAATCCCTCCACAGCCAGACAAGTTGGCCTTTATTTTTTTCATATTGCTCTGGGCATCTCACATGACATTCCCAAAAAAGGAATTGTACTACAAGCCTGCTCTGATTGCTAGTAATGACTTAACTGCAGAGGAATTATAACAGTATGAATAACAGTGGTTTGCACTGTGAATGCCTGAGCTACTCCAAAAATGCCAGAGCAACCAATATAATGTGCTTCTCACTCATAACTTTGAAATGGGGAGAGAAAGTCAGGGCACTTTACAACTGCTGCTAATCTGTAAACATGGGTTGTTCATTCAACAGCAGGAAGCAAAAACAAATGGAGAGCAAATAATATTATTAGCTGTTGTTAGGTGTTATGGCAGCAAAATTATGCAGATAATTAAATTAAAACATATAGGAAGGGAAATAAAAATCTATCCCATTTAAAAAGGACAATTTGAATGGACAAAAAGTTTTTCTGTGCATGTAGATCCTATTAAAGAGCATTAGATTTCTCACTCCTAGCTGCAAATAAGCCAACACTGTTTGTGTATGAATGACACTGCAAACTCCCTGGGGACAGAATCCTGCTAATTGTTTTGCCTTACAGCATGTTTAAACTGTCCTATAAGTTTGGACTGCACTTGTGAACTAGAGAGGTATCTCATAAAAGATACCAACAAAAAGACTGTAGGGTTGAAATATTTAAAAAGGCAACAAACATATAAAAGAAATGTAACACATGGGTCTCTTCAACAAGGCCAGTGAATCCCATGTAGAGCAGGGAGGTGCTTACAAATGGGCACTGCCTCTCAGTGCTTGTTCATGGAAAAAGCTGGAAATTGCTGATGTATGTGGAGGGGACCAAAAAGCAATTTGCAAATCAAGCACGGGGAAGTAAGGGAAGCCTGGGTCTAAGCTCAGCAATTCACAAGCAATTTCAGCCACTCTCCAAGCATGATTTAAGCAAATTCTTTGGAAGGGTTTCACCTGCAATTGCTACTGTGCTGGTAATGAGTAAAGCAGTTTTCCTAGCTGTGCTGGCGCTGCCTGGCAGCACTGGAGGAGCGAGAGCCAGAAAGGACAGAGGGACAGAGAGGGAATCTTGGAAAGGCTTTGTGGGACTCTAAGGTGGTTTAGAGCTTCTTGTAGCAGCCCTTGCTCTGGTGGGAACTGTGATGGGGTCATACGCAAAACCAGTCCCCTAAGGATGGGCTTGGCCCCTCTGGCAGGGGAGGATGTGTGGTGCTTCCTGCAGCACAGCGCAGGGATAAATCACCCAGCTGAGAGAGCTGCTGTGCCTGGATGGGCAGCTCAGGCCTGGCAGGAGCAGTTCTGTCCCTGCAGGGCTGATTCATCCCCAGGACAGCTCCAGGCTTGGTGCTGTGGCACCCTGGATAGCCCTGCTGGTGCCTATCCTGCCACCGCGGAGCTTTGCTATTTGGAGCTCCAGTGAGAAACCAAAAGAATTCCTCCTTCCATGCTATAAAAACCTGCATTCCTTCCTTTGGGCAGAGCAGGCTGGATTGCTGCTCGTCTGAATTCTCTGACTTAGCTGTGCAATTTGCCAAGAAGTCTGCCTCCCTGCAAAAGAACAGCTACCACTGATTGTTTTGCCTGAGAATCCCTCTTACGAGTTGTCAACCAAAGCTGCCTCCTGGCAGCTGCCCAGGTTGCCATAGTTGTAGACAAAATGAAAATTTTATTCAGTGAGGCATCTGTATCAAAGCTAGGATTGATGGAAATTTCAGTCAGCAAAACCTGTGATGTTCTGCCTGGGAGTGGCTGTGCCTCAGTGCTTTACACCATTGTGGGAATGGTGCTTGCAAAGAGGGTGAAACTGTGAGAGAGAACTGCCCATGGATTCATAACTCCATATAAGGAAGAATTCCATTTTTCAGATTTTGTTTTTCTCAAGATGAAGCGTGCCCTGGGTTAGAATCACTGTTTTCTCATCTACTTGCCTACCTGAGCAGAAACACCAGGGAAGAAAAATCAATGCTTCATAACTTACACATTAACCTCCAAAAACTTATTTCTTTGGAGAATTTATCAAAGCCCCTAAAATAAAATCCTTACTGTTATGAGCAAAAATTAGAAAAAAGAAAGCTTGGAAATCTGGGAAGGGCCTTCTCTGGGTGACACTCTGTTTCAGCATTTTAAATTTTGCCAATTGCTAAGAAGTTTTGGAGAAGTTCACCATGGTGTGGTAGGATATTTAGTAATTTGATAGTTTTGCCTTTAAGAAAAGAAAATTACTTCAAAAAAACCCCTGAAATGATGGAAATATTATCAAGATTAAAAAGTAATTTTGAAAGGAGAAGACAAAGTTGAACTTGGATTTTTTTCTTGGCAAAATGCTTTGCATGTCAGCCATTAGACAAAAAATCATCACAGTGAAAAAGAGGAGTATCAGGTTTGATACATATTATCTTTGGTACTTATTATTGTTTTAGTGGTTCCTTGATTCTTACATCTTAGTTATGTTTCCTGCCATATGTGAAATAATAATTTATTGACCTTGTGCCTCACAAATAAATTTTGCCACAGCTTCAGCCCTGAGCTGGGCTTTTTCTTCTGCTGTAGGTTATTGTTTGAATGATGTGGTGTACCTCAGGATTTTGGACTAGAGGGGAAATTGTACAGTGAATAAGACACTCTTAGCTGGATGCTTGCATGAGTTGGTAAACCTTTTAATAGTTCCTAGGGCCCAAGACAGCTCCACTGTGACTCTGCAAGCTATGAACATAAAGTGATAGAAATATTTTTGATCATATCCAGTTGTTTATAAAAACAAAATTGAAAAAAAATTGTGCTCCCCACTCTATTTCTTTTTCTCTCTTGCTGATCTGATAAGCATTTCTATCTCTCTCTAGAATTTTACAATTTTTTTTTCACAATAGCAATTGTGTGCAGTGCAGTCACAGATAATTTGCATTTGGGTTTTTCGATGTGCATTCTTCAGAGTCCCAGGGCAATAGTGGGATGCAGAGCCTTGTTAGACTATTGGCTTTATTATCCAGCTCATGATTCACAGGAAAATGTTGTAATGACCTCTTACACCAGCAACTAATTCTTTTAAAAGATGAAAGTTATTTCTCCTTCTGGCACAGATATCAGAATCTGCCTTCAAAGAATGATATGGCATTAAAAGTACAAGCTGCCCAACACTTCTAAAGGAGTAAAAACAGCAAGAGCATTTTTTTTCAAGTGTATACACAAGCCAGCTGTACTTTTTTTTTATCCTGTGCTTCAGAGGCAGAACTGTTTCCTCCTGCTACTCAGACACAGCACATGTTAGCAATAAGTGAATCATATTTAAGATGGAGAAGAAAAACAACTCTGAACAGAAGATTGACCCAACTCCCAAATCAAAATTACCCTACAAAACTTGGATTGGTTCAGAGAACCTTTCACAACTATGCTGGCTGTTCTTAACACAAAAGAGCACAGGTTCTTATTCCAATCTGGAGTGTGCACCCTAAAAGAGCACCTAGACAAAGAATTATTTTTTTTTTCTGCCATGGGCATTCATGTAATTTATCTCTTTTATGAACCATACTACTGTGATTTCTTGTCCTGAGTGCTTTTGATAAATACCTCCTTCAGAATATCACTTTCCTTGTGTCTTGACCTTTTTCAAGTTTGTTCTAATTAATTGATGGTCTTCTAAAGCTTTTTGGGTGATGCTATTCCTTAGCTTAAATGAGTTTCCTTTTTCCCTGGTGGTTCTACTTCATCAGGATAGGCATCAAACATTTCATCTTAGCAGGCCTAGTGATCACTCTGTCCTGCACATTTTCTGATTATAGAGCCAGTGGTCCAAGAGGTTTACAGCCATGTTTTGTTTTGGGTTAACTTGACCATGATTCAGGTTTTTTATATCTGTAAGAAAGAGCTCAACAGTGTTTTGTGCTTTCTTATTTCTGTGGGAAATATAGTCTGATATGTCATATTTGTCCTTTCACAGTGATACATCACTGGTGGATTCATCATTCTCTGGGGCTTCCTCCTTCTTGGTCTATTTTGGTTCATGAGCTTGAATTTGAAGGAAATATCTTTATCAAATGCTCAGTGAATGATCTTTGATTTAATTTTCTTTTTCATTTCACTTAGGCCAATCCTGGAGTATTCCATACCTTTTTGCATTTGACAATTAATTTTATACATTTTGTGCATGTTAGACCAGATCCAAAAGACTGAGCATATTTTGGCTTAAAACAGCTCATTTTCTGGTCAAACTGATATCTTAATAAAATAGAAGTTGCTTATCAACAATAACTTTAGTGAACACATGCTGCATTTTCTCCCTTTTTGTTTATCCCTGTTTCTCATTATCTCCTCCAAGACTTTTTCATAACTCTGGAATATTACTGTCCTTTTTATGGGCAGGTATTATTGGCCCTTGTTTTTCTTAAGCTGCCTTATTCTGACATCTTTTTAAGCATGAAATCCCATCTCTCAAGCCCTTTCTGCAGGATCTGGGATTTCAGACACAAAATCTGTCAGCATTCTAAGAGGAAGGGATCCAAGCCTTTTGATGAGAATGTGTTGCATGGCAATCTGGCAATATTTGGCTTCTCTATTACACAGAATGACTTTTCATCTTGTTAGCTCCTCATCTTGCATTAAAATTACTTCATTGAAAATGGAGGCAGAATATTAATCTTGCCTTAGAAAATGAGTGGATTAATTTTTGTCTTAAACTTTCTCCTCTAATACATGATAAACTTCCTTTTAGCACTTTTTCCCCAGTGTACAGCTACTGAACCATTTGTTTTTGCTAGTAATTTGCTTCATAAGTTCTGATTCCACTTATAGAAATTCTATAGTTCCCCCACTTAAGGGTCTCCCTAGTGATTAGTATCTTTGCTGATCTTCATAGCTGTATCCTTATTTCTGCTATCCCAACCCTTTTCACATTTTGGTGGTAATTGCATTTAGTCCTGTATTGAGTTTACACAAGGTTGGGGCCACCTCCCTGATCCCCTTTCTCAGGGTGCATTTGATTAAGTTCTCAGTTACCTGTTTGAGTTTTCAATCCAGTTGAATTCCCTGACTTTTCAGATTTGCCTTTTTGAAATAATAGGCTTGATTATGTGATCTATTATGTTATAAACTTGTGGTTTCCCTGTTCAGGACCATTTTTATAGTCAGGTTTTCTCTGAGGTCCATGCTATGCTACCTTTCAAAAATGTTTCTAAACCTGCATTATCTTAACCTAAAATGTTGTTTCCTTAGTGAATGCCCGAAGATCACTTCCCATTATGCTCAAATGCTTTTGAGCATTTTATTACTTGCATTTGCTCTCCATTCTGCATAGAGGAAGCCAATGCCTTTTAATGATAGAATTTTAACTATGAGGGAAGTTTGTAACAGACCCTTACCTATATTATCTTACATGTGCAACACATTTCTGATCTAGCACAAGGGATCCACACTTTTTTGCTTCCTTGAATGCCTCAATGTGGCAAAATAACATTGCTAAAACCATTCTGTATCTGAAGACTTAATATCCTTAATGAGTTTAATACACTTCTGATAAGAGGAAAAATAAGGAAAAGTGTTGATCTTTCTTCTTAAATAATTTTTCTATGGCTGTAATAATTGTCAAACCTCTTCTTTAATATATCTCCATTATTTTTTAAGCAAGATGTTGAAGCCTACATATTTCAGCACAGGGTTTGTCAGTCCAGGATAAAATGGAAGACTTACTATGTGAGACTATTAGACTTTCTGTTTCTGTATCTCAGGGTGTGTTTGTTTTGTTTGGGGAGTTATCTTGTTTTGTTTTATTAGGTAATCTGCTCTAATACCAGGTCATCTTCCCCAAAGTTGTTTCCTGACCAGTCTCCCATCCTGTTTTGTGCACTTGCTGCTCCTTGCCCAAACACAACATCCTGTGCTTGTCATTTGAGGGAATTTTGAAATTTTACACTGCATTTTGAAGCTTTCCCCCTCTGCCACTTGACTTAGTGCCACATTTATCAAGTCCTTGCTGGGGTGGTCAGGTTGCAAACCAAGGACACTGTCCCACCTTATTCAGGTTTCTGTGGATAACTGCTACCTGCACCACACCCACACCAGCTCCCTGCACAGTCCTTTCCCTTCCATTTAGAAAATAAATCTCTGATAACTCTTTTAAGTGATTTGGTTGAGGTTTTATTTATTTATTTATTTATTTATATGCACCACTGTGGACCTGCCACTCAGTTCTCATTCCCAACAAGAAGGTGACTCAGGCCACCATTGTGTTTTCCCAAAATCCAGACACAAAATTCCCTTTCTCTGAGAGGGCGGAGATTTTTCTGCTTTATTCTTTACCTGGGGCTGATGTGGTTTGTTCTGTACCCAACCAGGGAGCAGCTGCAGAGAGCTCTCCCATGGACACAAGAGCTGGGGGAACTTCAGATGTGGCCACCACTCTTGTGCTGAACACAGATTAATTTACAGCCTCTCTGCTCTGCTGGAGTACTGAAATTGCATGCTTTTAAAGTTAATGGCAAAGCAAAACAGTTTACCCTTTAGTGCATCCAGTTCTGGTGCAAGTGGAGAAAACACTGCAAAGACAACACATTTATTATATTTTGGATAAAAATGAATACTTCATGACCTCCCTCCCCTCTGGAACTGAATTTAGTGTACTGGTGTCATTAGGAGACCAAAGCAGGATGGTGTGAGGCTGAGCCCTTGTCCTCCTAAGGATCATTAATAAATTCATGAGAGGGAAAAGCCAAGATTTTCAATATTACAGAAGTGATGGCTTTGCCTCTGGTTGGGATCAAAGGGCTGCACTGTGAGCATGCAGTAAATGGCAAACACATCTCTGTGCACTGCAGATCTGGCACTTCCAGAGCTGCACTCCTCAGACAGAGCAGTGGTAATGAGACAATTAAATCCATCTGATTAGCAAAGCACCAATGATGCAATAAAATGCTGGGGAGCATCTGATGATCTGAAGATGGGGCTGGGCTAGGGAAGAAAGTTACAACTTCTGCTCTGGATGTCAGGCTTGCTGCCATCTCTGGCTTCCCTGCCTCTGCTTTTACTCCTCTCACAAGTGCTCAGCACTGAGTTTTCACTCTGGCTGTGAAGCACTCCCAGAGCTGAGGAGTGGGAATCCACCTGGATGCTCTGCTTTGGTTAAAGTTGTGTCTCCTGCCCTTGTGACCTCATCACACCCAGTGCTTCTGCCCATGGATGCACATAAGATGACCTTGACCCAGCAGAACCTTATACCTGTTTCCCAGGATGGATTGTTAATATTGAAGGAGATAAAGTCTGATTTCAGGGCTGTTGCTCCCACTGCTGCCATGATGTTTCCAAGCTGCATTTTTCTGTTTTGTGGGTAAAGCTGACCCTACAGTGCATGGGTGAGGTCTCTGTGCCACCTTGTACCTGTCCTGCAATGACAGAGGTGCCAGCACTCCATTTGTCAGGCTGCTGGAGAGCTCAGCAAGTTCTGTGAACTACACTGGAGGGAGAACCCAGGGAAATCCTCATAACTCCCCTACAAAACCTCATTTTTCTGAAGAAAATGCCTTTATTTTGTTTTAAGTCCTTTTTCCCAAACTGAAAACGTGAGGGGAATGTTTGAGAGAATGCCATGCAGACTAATTCTCCATCATTCAACTTGGGTGAGAGTTTCTAACTGCTAGGGCACCACCATCTAGCAAGTTTTCTCTTACAAGGGCACACAGGGATCTGCAGCAGAGCTCTGCCATCACAGGGGCTTGATATTTCCTAAGGCTTTTGGCTTCCTAAACCGCTCACTGCACCTTGGGGACAGCATTTCTGTGCTGCATGTCACAAAAGAGAACTTGTTTGCTTCATACTTCTTCTTCTGCAACTTGCATACCACACTAGCTATGCTTCTAGAAACAAGCAAAAAAAAATTATCATCACTTAAACATCTGAATAAATAATAATATTAAATATTTTCATGCCAGGCTGTCCATTTGTGTGGGTTACCAACTTATAGAAAGCATTTTTCTGCGTATTTTATTTTTTTTCTCAAGGCTGGTATTTTGCCTAAATTTGAATAATTTCTCTAAATTTACTTTTTGTTCTACTGGAGCAAAAAAAAAAAAAAAAAGTGCTGCAAAGTCAGAAAAGTTGATTCATTTTAATTAATGGCTGGTGTCTGACCAATATAGACTTCCCAAGAGACTGATCCTTTTTCTCGTGCACAGTGGTTGTGAAAGAAAAGGAAAATGCACTGAGTGACAAATAGGGTTTGAAATAATTAAAAGAGGATGAACAAAGCACAGATTCTAGGAAATATGGGCAGAGGCTGATTTTTACATTACTCATTCTTTTTATTTTTAACTCAAATTAGGGAATGGCTTTTTCTGTACCAAATCTAGTGTTGTGGCTTGGGCTCCCTTGTTGCTGCAATGTGGCTAAATATAAAAGTACTAATGAGGTTTCTCAATAAAAATACTTGGTGTTCCAATGTTCCAGCTACAAAGTGTGAACATCAGTGATGGATGGTTTTCAGTTGGGCCACTGATGAATCTTTTTATTCTTTTTTTCTTTTTTTTTTTTTTCGTTTTGCCACTGGATTCCTTTAAATTGTCTCCTTTTGGGTAAATTGAGTGTTGAAAAAGCTCTTTCTGTAGAACGGAGCGGAAATGAAATTGGAATAAAAATAAAATTGTACTCCAGGTATTAATTACAGTGCTGGGATGCTGCTGCAGATTGGATTTCCTTTCAAATGCAGTGTGTTTATAACTGGATCAATTACACAGGCACAGATATCAGATTCAAGGGAGAAATATTCAGCGAGAGGCTTTTCTGTTTTTCAGTAACCAGACTTTATCACCTTTCCTTGTGGTAACTCTTAGCTCATAATGGTTCTGTGGATTAGGGCATGACAGGAGGGGTTGGTAATATTGGTTAACTTCTCCTGCCACCTCCTGGACAAGGCTCTGAGCAGCTTTTCCCGACCCACAGCTATGAAATCCGAGGCAGCACAGCCCTCTCACTGACAGCCATCCACTTGTGAAATTGTCTTAGCCTCCCTGCTAGCACCTTTCCAGCATAAAGTAATAAGGAGCATGTCATAAATTACATTTCTTCCCCAGGAAAATTGCCCCAGCCCCCTGAGTTGAATATCAAAAAGTTTTTAAAATGAAATGTTTTAACTCCTGTGAAAACAAAATCCCTCAGCACAAGGCTTTCTAGTCCTAGCTAGCAAATTTTCTAGCTGAGATTGTGCTGCCTTTCACTGGCACCAGGGTAAGGGAGAGCCACATAGAACTTGAGTAGCCTTTGTAATTAAAATCTTAAATGTGGGGATGCTCAGATTTTGAAACACATCCTGAGTGGCTGTAAATCCTTCTGCTGATGTTATTTGCAATGGCATCACCAGAGATGCTCTGTGTTCTGAAGTCACACCAGTAAATAAACAAGCACTGTGCCCTGTGCCTTCTGAATGCATTGATCTTCTTGGTTTGAATCTACTTTACTGAATTTATCTACCTCAATTCCTATTCACATTTTCATTTAATATTTAAAATTCCTTAGCATGATGGTTTGCTTTGTTTAAACTCCTTGATGTGTTTCTCCAATGCTATTATATTCCAGAAAAACAATTTATTGGTTTGTACCAGCAAAAAATTTCCCTATTTATCAACAGGTTACTATGTAATTTAAAAACTGTGCTTTCTAGTGCTCAGCTTCTACTAAATAGTGAAATGTAACCAGTGGCTGCCTTATCTTCTAGAATATTCCCCTGGTTTGGATATTCTTAATTTTCACGGATAGGATGTTGCCTTTTGTGACAGACTGGGTTGACAGAAGCTTTGAGAGTGAAACCTCAAATGAACCAACATAATTGTATTTTATCTCCTGTCTGACTCAGACTATAACACCTTGTAATTCCTTCATCAGACTTGTAATCTATATTTGAAATGTACTCCATCTCAGAGAAAAATAGCCAGACATGAGTGTGGAGCTTTCCTTTGTCCTGTGTCTGAGTGATTGATGAGCTTTGCTTCAGGATTATTGATAGAGAATTTAATTCACTTTTAGGCCAATGTATCTACTGCTGATGTGGAAATGGAGTGGTGGGAACTGCATTACACAGAAGGAGTAGATTTACCTCTCAAAATTGCTGCTCTCAGAGCAGCAAAGTACTGTGCCAACTCAGATTAAACTTGGTAAATAGTTCAATGGCAAAGAAAAGCTAGACGTTCTCTTTATGTGATACTGCCAAAGTGAAAAGTTACAATTCTTCCTCATAAAGATTTTTAAAGGGCAGGAACAAAACTCCATCAGATTTTTAACTAATCTAAAATTTTAGTTTCTCTTCCAGTAAGCAGAGGAGGGAAGTAACTTATTTTCCCCTCCATTCTTTAGGGATGAGACTTCACATTTTTTCCTGTTTCTGTAGCATGTAGCAGTTTTACATGTGGAACAACAGTCACCTGTACAGTCTGTCAGCTGAGAGGTATTCTGTAGCTTCAGAAATACTACCTTAGGTAGCATTCCACTTCTTATCCCTCAGTTTACAGGCTTTGGTGTCAAGCACTCTCTTAAAAGAGAGTTTGGCCCATAGTTTAATGGCTCACATCATGAGAATTCACTTGGTGAAACAGGTGAGGAGATGTGCTGAGCAGAAATGACCCTCTTTATGAAGCACTTCTAAAAGAAAAACAATTTGGAGGCACAAAAAGGAAGTATCAAATCTGTTTTCCTCATCAGGGCACAGAGGTGGGCAGTGTGGTAGAAAATGGAATAGAAAAAATACTGGCTGACATAAAATCAGAAAGGAGTTGGAGTGAGCTTGAAACCCATCTCAGATCTTGATTTCTACAATTTATTGGTTCCTTTACAATTTAAAGGTCCTGCTTCAGGATCAGAACCTTTGTATCTGTCATGAGGAACCCCAAGCACAGTTTTGTAGCCTTTTATACCTTGCCACAACATCCTTTAATAAACTTTTGTCTGTCCTAATGTTCACATTTGTGTGAACCAAGCCTTGGCACAGAGGAGAGGGAAATTCTTTTTCTGGCTTTTATCTGGCAAGAACACTGCTGAGAGACCTGCAATTCTGTCATTAGAAAATTAATTTTTAAATGAAATCTATAACTTTCTCTTTGTGAATACTCTGAGGTTAAGAGTTATTGTAATGACAATAAGGGTTGTAATAATTGTGATAACCAGTGTAAGGGTGGTGAACCTGAGCACTTCACAGTACCTTGGAAAGAGTCACACTTGGGGATTACAGGGGCAGAACTGAACCTGAGAGACTGAGAGATGCTCTGAATTCTTTGCATTTCTTATTTCAAAATACTATTCCCTCTGTAATAATTGCATTTCTCTAAGAAACTGATATTTAATTGTGCAGCAGAGTTCTTTTTGATTTATGTTCTGTTTGTGTTGTATCTTTTGTAGCAGTAATACAGAAATGAATAGAAATAATATTTGAAAAACGCCAGATTGCTGAATATTTTTGTGAGATCAAAATTTGGGGCAGGAAAGAAATAAACTGAAGAATTCTCAGGAGGTCATTAAAATTTTTGTCAAGTGAAAGTTGCATTTCTCTTTGTAAAGATAATTTTTTGCTGGTCCCCCATTAATTTACAGAGAAGTAATGTGAAAATGGTACAAATCACTACCATCCTTGCCTCTCCCTCTGAATCTGCAGTCTGGGTATCTGCACAGCTCATATTTAACTGTGCCACATTTAAGGAATCTGGATTCAAAATTTCAGTTTCTGCTGAATTTAAATTTTCTCACCTCAGATGAAATGTATTGCCTTGGAGCTTTACATCCCCAGATCCTACAGGTGCTGTGCTCAAGTGTTGTGAGAGAACATGTGCACTCTTTTAGTGTGTGGCACTGTGCCACAGTGTCTGTGGCATTATCCTGTCACCACATAAAATTTGTCAGTCAGTAAAGAAGGAAATGGGGGAAATGTTCCATGTAGTTCAGCAGGTTTAGAAGACTTGTCTCCCAGCAAGAGCCACTTGGTATTAGAATTGAGATTTACAGCTCCTCCTTTATACTGAAAGCACAGAAACCAAGATGTACTTCTTAAAAAACACTGAGATATGAATTTATAACAGCACTTGGTCTTAAAATCAGATAGCATTCCAGGTTAGGTTCTTACCTGTGAAAATTTAGTTGCTTTTTAAGGTTTTTTCAAGCAAGTAAAAAAAATCTCAAATTTCCGGTTAAATATATGATTTGTACTATCTACATCTTCTTGTGTTTTACAAATTCATTTGTAATGTACTGTGTCACTGGAAGAAAATACATGGAAGTCTTTCAATATTCCAGTAGCCACTATGTTGGCACAATTCCTGTGCCAATACAGCAGGATGTTTTGTTTACCAAGTGTACAGCTTGGGTTAGAGGAATTTCCAAGGGGCTTGGGTATGGATTAGTGCAGTTAAAGTGTTGGTTTTTATGGTTTTTGCTAATACAGATAAAACAATGCAGTGTGTTAGGGGGTATTTATTATACCAGTCTACAAATGCTTTATTTCATTGTTCTTAGCATACTAGCTGTGTTTTACTGCTGCTTTTTGGAAGCCAGTCAGACCAGGCATTGCCAAATCTGATTTATCTGGGTACCACCAGGCAGTCAGGTCCCTGCTGCAGTTCCAGCAATGGCTTTGTCACAACCTAGGAATGCAAGAAAAGGCTCCACATTTTCTCCCCTCTCATCAAATCTGTCCAGCAATTCCAAATCAATGGCCCTGTATAAAAAATATACTCTCACCCCCTATATATGCATACACATCTGTGTAGGGTATACTTATTAACATAAGTAAGATTAGGGTTTGATTTGCCATGGGTGATGGAGCAGCAAACCCCAGTTTTGTTTATTCTTTGTAATTTTACTAAAATATCTCTTTGTCCTACTCTACTAGCTGCAAATCTAAAGTGTAATATACCTCCCTTTTCCCCTTTCTCATTAAGGGCAAAAGGAGTTTCTCTTATTGTCCCTAACAATAGCATCTCTGATAGAAATTCTCAGGCTGTTGCATGGATGGCCTCCAGCTTCATTTACTCTTTCATCCCCACCTGAGCCTGACATTACCAACATCCTGCATTTCCAGTGCAGCTGAACGAAAAATAATCTCAGTGCATTACTGAGCCAAGAAATAAAACTTGGGGGAGCAGGAGAGGGAGGGAAGGACAGATAAATGCAGAGAAGCAGGAAAAGGGAGAGAACAGACAGAGAGCAAGAGCCACCTATGTCCAGCTCCTGTGTTTTTTCCTGATAGCCAGCTAAAGCAGTGCAGAGCTGGAGGGGCAGCAGCTCTGTGCCCTCTAAGAAGTTGTAGCTGAAATAGCCAAGTGGTTTTGCCCAGATCTTGTACTTTATTTTTTGGCTATGAGGTGATCCAGCTGCTGCTTTCTCTTCCACCACTGACTCCAGCACAGCTTGTGGCAGCAGGGAACATTAGCCCTCTCTGCATGCTTCCAAATGATGGCTCTGCCATCCAAATGATGGCTCTACCATCAAAATGGTGGCTCTGCCATCCAAATGATGGCTCTGCCACTCCCTTTTGAGTTTTCCCCTCCACTTTGTGCATTGTTATCCTTTCTGTGCCTGCGTTGTTTGGCAGCAGGTGGACTTCATACCTGTATTTCAGAATATCCTGAAAGTACACACCTCTTCTCCTGGGGTGTTGCTTGGATAGTGACCAGAAGAATGAGAGGTCAGACCGCTTTTAATTATGATTTTCTAATAATTTTAAGTATTAGATTGTCCTTTTAATTGTTAGCTGTTTTAGGGATCCCTCTTCTGAATGGGTTTTAGCACAGAAACCTTTATTGCCAACCCGAAGTGGCTTGGAAGTGTCCCTCCTGTTCAGTGGACTTCTAAGTTAGTACCTACACAGTGCTGCTGCTTTTAATTAATGTTTATGCCTCAGGGGATCAAAGAGGGAGAGACAGATTTTCAGTTATATGTTGCCAGAATGCCACATGAATGTGTTCTGGATGCAGTTAGTCTCTTCCATCAGCAGCATTTAATGAATCCCAGTTTTCATTAGCTATCTTGACTGAGGGTGGATTATTGCACATTTCCTGTAAGCAGCTTAATTTTTATTGTTATGTGACATTCCTTGCTTAGCATAAAAAATGAAAAACTGAATGGCATTTTCAAAAGCTGAGAAGCCTCATCAGTAACTGTGGGGGAGTATTTTCAATCCTAACATGACAAAGATGCCATATGCATGAAATCATCTGTAAATTTCTGGACTTTTTTTTCCATAAAACAAACTTCCTTCCAACCAATAGCTTTGAGAGTCACTATGCTGCATTAAGGGAGAAAAGTCCTAAAGGCACAGTGATTGGAGAGAGAGACAGTATGTGATTCTTTATTAATATAATGAGCCATTTAGAAAAAGGAAAACATCAACAGCTTGCTGTTCTGCAGCAAAAGGAGGCATAACATAACCTTTGTGGCATTGGTTTGCTGCTCTGGATTAGCCTAGAAGGGAAAATAATTCCTGTTAAAGTGCTAAGAGAAACTGTCCTTGTCCTCAGAAGTTGATCTAAGATTACAGATGTCCCAGAAGTTTTCTGACTTGTAGCTGACCATGAAAGAATAATTTACTTTGTGTGAAGTGTAATTACTAGCTAAGAAAAAAAATATATAGATAATCTCATCTGTTGGAATAGTTTTAGATGTGACCAAATAAATCAGGGTGAGAAATGTCTCATTTTGGCTTTTATTTTTCTGCTTGTGGTATGCAAATGGCCAGGTCAGAGTTTAATTTAATCTTGTTAGCAGCATCTGATGGAGATGGTGAATGATTTT
Organism: Ammodramus savannarum pratensis; assembly: GCA_020466415.1. NCBI lineage: Eukaryota > Metazoa > Chordata > Aves > Passeriformes > Passerellidae > Ammodramus > Ammodramus savannarum. The sequence goes on along the minus strand of JAHXMQ010012338.1, from coordinate 18,130,610 downwards.
AATTGCATTATTGTCTAAAGACAGTGCAGGGGAAGTGTCACTCTGTGCATTATCTGCAGATATCCCCTACTTGTTGCTCTCAGAAACTGCAGGCTGAGCAGATGGATCTTTGATCTGGCCTGGTATTATATTATATATATAATGTAATGTAATGTTAATGTGACATGACAATATAATATAATATAATATAATATAATATAATATAATATAATTATAATATAATGTAGTATAATGTAATATAATGTAATATAATATAAATTGTTCTTTTACTCTTACATGGCTGTGAACAGAGGGTATTTTACAGTGCTTAGATAAATGTGCCAGCATTTCTGATTCATGCATAAGATTCTCCTGTTTTGTCTGCAGGAACTCTTCTGCAAGGGGCACAGAAAGTTTGACTTAGTGAATTTTAGTAGTAAAATTAAATAAAGAGATTCATCTTGCTTTAATTTTCCTTTCTTCAGTGAGAAAGAAAGAGGAAGAATTACAATTCAAGGAAGCCTTAACTGTGGCATACCTTTTCTAATTCTAAGAATTCTGGCCAAAAGATCCCACCCCAAACCTGTCTGGATGGATGTGACAATTTAAGCTTGTCTCAGAATTATAATCCTCATGCCAAGTGAGCCGGATCCATGGATTTTCCCACTCAAAGCAAATCCATTTTCAGATGAGATAAATTTTCTCATTCTTCTTTGCAGGGAGTGTCTGTGAAACTATTAAATAAGGTGTCCAACAGCAACTTGTCACCAGGGAGAAAAGATGAATAAGAAATATGTTTGTCTTTAACATATTCCAGTTCTTAGAAGAGCAGAATATAGAGATTCCACCTTCTAATGAGCAATCCCTTATACCCGTGTTGATTTTACTGGTGTTAGTAAAGCTCTGTTTGGCATAAAAAAAAAAAAAAAAATCCATTTGCACATATCTCTTTCCAAGGAATCTGTTTTAGAGCTGATTGTTTCATTAGAGAAGGGAGAGGGAAGGAAAAATAGTTATTGGTGGCTTATGGACCAGACCTGCTGTTCAGACAGCATCAAATTCACAAAATCTAATTTGAACAGATGCTGTCTGGCTAGGAATGTGAAGAAATGCTGTCAATTACTCCTTTTTCCATGATTCTCTTGGTCCCATTACTGGGGCATGTGGATTAATGTGTAACCTTACAGAGGAAGGTGCACTGAAATTCCCAGCTGGAATTCCCAGCTGAAGGAGGTGCAGACATAAGGCAGGAGCATCCTTGGAGGGCAAATATTGCAAGCAATGTGTCAGGAATCAGGATCCCAATGTGAGCTCCTTTGCTGCCACATGGACTCAAATTCACATTGAATTAAAGGCTGCCAATGTGGTGGAGATAAACACCAACAGCATCAACCAAATTCTAGTCTGGCATTTGAAAAATACCTTTTCTTTCTGGATTTTCTGTGCAAGTGAAAGGAAGGCAGAGTGCTCCTATTGCACTCACCTTGCTCTGTGACCTGTGTATATGAGAATATAATTTAGGTATTTGCTTTGCTTATTTTGACTGTCTGAGTTCAATCCTAGTTTTGGTTCTGTATCTGGACCTGTGGTGTTGGCCCAGACCCACCAGTGAGTTTGGGAGTAGTTCTGCTTGTGGGAATCTACAAAATCAGAGGGTTTTGGGAAAACTGCAAAAGGCAGGTTTCAGATAAAGTAGAACTATGATTAGAGCTAAGCAGCTATGAGATAGGTGAGCAGGTCTGCACTCTGAGCAAATAAATCCTTTTATTTGGCAGACTTTAAAAAACAGAGAAAGAGAGGGGGAAATAGAGGCCACCAGACTGTTCCTGAACAGGAACATTCAGAACAATAACAAAAAATGTTGCTGCTGCTTTGCACAATTATTAGAATTGCTCCCCATCAAAGGTCAAAAGCATTAACCACATTGGCAACATTTATAAATAGACCCTTTATGGAGCTTTACCTAAAGTGGGATGGAGAAACACTTTGACTCAGGAAGACCAATTAGAACCAGTCTTTTATTTTAATAGCTGCATTAGGCAAGATTGAATGGATGTTGGTACAGACACAGACATGGAACACCAGACAATTTCACTACTTATGGAGTCTGAAATAAAATGCAATTTCAGCTCCATCACTGAAGGCCACAGAATGAATGGATCTGGTGTGGCCATGTAAGAGAATGAAAGGAGGGAAAGTTCTTCTAACCCCAACAGGGCCCGCTGACAAGCATTGCAACTCTTGCCATTAAGGTCTGGAGTGCTGATCTCTGGCACATCCAGTGGAGTCCAGCAAGAGCTGCCAACACAAACTCCATGTGTGGAGGCCAAGGATGCCTGTGACTGAGTGCCTCCTGCAGGGCCAGGCTGCCCTGAGCCTTCTGGGACACCCAAAATCCCCCCTGGGGGATCAGGCACAGCCTGGACTCCCTGATCCTCCAGGTCTTTTCCAGCCTGAATGATTCTGGGGTTCCAAGAGGATCCTGGTGAGCAGAGGCACGGTGCAGGTGCCCAGATGTCTGTGCTGCTGCCCCAGGATGTCTCCAGCAGCCTTCACTGCACTCCCCAGCTTTGTGCACCTCTCTTGAAGGAGCCAAGGGCAGGGATGGGCCTGCAGCCATCAGGAGATGGAGTTTGGGGAGCAAGGGATGTGTGCAGGGCCATGCAGCACTGCCTGTGCAGGG